>CM060987.1:64863806-66075056 GCA_030765065.1 Deroplatys truncata | reverse complement strand
GGGTACCAATACGCCGTCGCGTTTGGCCTGCACTCGATGGACCGCTGTCACCTTCTGGTCTGCAAGATATTCTACCAGGTCCTCGTCCGATATACCATCGAGGCTATGGGTGGTAATAACGCCTCGACAGGAGTTCAATGTGCGGTGCTTCTCCACACGGATGGGATAGCCGTGGAGAAGCGTAGCGCGCAACAAGGTCTTACTTTGCTGATCGGATTTCGTTTGGGCTAATAAGGAACCATTCCGTAGACGAGTGCAGGACTGAACCGCACCAGCAATTGCATCAATGCCCTTTTGAATGATGAAAGGGTTCACCTTCTCAAAGCTTTGTCCTTCTTCGGTTCGTGAAATGACCAAGTAACAACCAGTTGTCGGTGGTGTCACTTCTGTTACATAAACTTTTCGGCGCTTGTTAGTATTAATGGAGGAAGGGTGCTCCATAGCGAAATAAATCCTCCACCATTGCAACCGTCTCCGACCTCGGGCTCTGACTTCTCGGGCGTTACCCCGGCTTGGGTGAGTGGCCTGTCTATACCAGACTCACCCCAGGGTCACACCTCCCAGAACATAGACAGAGGGACCCAATCGCCGTCAGAAGTCAGCAGCTCATGCAATGGCCCCCCGCGGGACTGCAGTTGAACAGCGGATACGAACACAAACCCTACATGACGACCCCGGGTGGTGGGGATGACGCCATTACCCACTCACCCAGCTGCGCACGCGGTGCGCGGGTATCCGTCAGGCTGTGTCCACGGAGGATTGAAATAAAAAGATAAAAGAAACTAAAACTGTGTGGGCGTTTCGCACGCAAGGTAGGCCGGCGGGGAAGAAAAAGAGAGATATGCGAATGTCGTGGTGCGAAATGGCCGGAAAGTGATAAGGGAAGAAAGAATCGATGGTGAGGTGCGGTATGGATGGAATGCAAAGAACGCACGAGAGCCTACCTTGGGTCCACCGGTCACGAGAAGAACCCACCTCGACCGGATGGGGGTGAGAGGATGAATGTGGCGATGAGTGGCTCGGAACCCCCGGGTGCGCCAAAAACCCGTACTCACATAAGGTGAGCCCCTGAGGGGACCATCGATGGAGAATACCGAGAATGCCCGTCCTCCAGCATGTATCGGAAGCTGCCGCTAAGTCTAAAAATACGGCTACAGTATGACACCGACGTACAAATCCATTCATTATTGCTGTCAAAAGGATTACTAGATGGTCAACAGTGGAATGGAGCGGCGGAAATATCACTGCACGTTCGTTAAAGGTTTCCTAGATTCCAACCACCATGTTAACCGCCCGTTGATCATCGTTCCATAACCTTGCAAACGCAACTGGTTAGAGAAATCTGGCGGTAACTGGAAGGTAGTTGGCGATCCTTCCCAGGTTTCAATATGAGAACTGTGGTGGCTTCACGCCATACAGATCAACGTACCATCTTGTCAGATACAGTTATACACCTGGAGGAGAAAGCGTCTACCATCCGTAAACAGATGTTGGAACAGTAACAATTGTACGGCACCGAGACCAGGGGCAGAAAGCCGACAGGTAGCTAGGGCATCTTCCAGCTCGCGCAGCGAAAAAGGACGGCTATAATCCTCCCGGTTGCCCGATCGAAAGGATAGATCTTGAGCTTCCAGCGAAATCTTATGGGCAAGAAATCCAGGATGATAATTCGTAGAAGTGGAGGTGGCTTCAAACGTCGTTCCCAGGGTGTCTGCGATTACGGTAGGATCAATCAGGATGTCAGTACCTATTCCAAGACCGGGTATAGTAGTGAGATTTTATTTACACGCTACGCGCTTAAGTTTGTCCCAAATGAGGATGAGGGGGTAAATCTATTAAAACTTGCCACATAGCGGGAACAAGAGGCCTGTTTACTACTGCGAATAGTCCTTCGAGCCTTCACACGCAGATGTTTATAAATCAAGTTCTCTGCAGTAGGATTCCGCCTAAAGATTCTCAGCGTACCTCTTCGTTAACGAATTGCTTTCCAACAATCTTCGTTCCACCAAGTAACCGGTAGATGTTTGGCGTGGGAAGATATATGAGGAATGAAGCATTCAGCGGGGCGGCCATTACCACTAAAGTCAGTTACGCTACCATGTGGTCAATATTTGCAAATTCGCAGCTAGAGAAGCAGGTAAGACGTGAATAAACATCTCAGTCTGCCTTATTGAAAGGTAGAAATATTTAGTGGAAGATACAGTAGCCGTAAGTAAAGTAATGGTGTACGAGAAATGATCGCTAGAATGCGTATCGGAAAGGATGTTCCATACCAAACGACTAGCAAGCTGTGCAAAACAAAGTCTCAAATCCAGATAGGAAAGAGCCCCTGATTTGTCACAGAAAAATGTTGATTCTCCAGAGATTAAGTTGATCAGCAAGGTCAGAAGTAAGGCTTTCCCTTGCGCATGTCCTTGTAGGCCCCCAAAGAGGATGATGAGCATTGAAGTCCCCCAGCAATAAGTAAGCTTGAAGGGAGTTGGAACACTAGATGAAGGAGATCAGCAATGCGAGGGGAGAGGAAGGCGGAACATAAATGTTGCAAGTGCAAAAAACGAAAGCCAGAAACGGAAACATGCACAGAAACAGCTTGCAAGGAGGTTGGGCGGAAGAAGTTCATAAAACACATCGTCGCGAATCAAGGTCGAAACTCCATCATGAGGAAGAGAACCCTCCTCCGAGACTATGTGCGGTTTATTTTGAGTTTTTTGCACGTACGACTGCGGCTTGGTCTGGTACGACCGACAACCTGGAGGCTATCCGCATCAATGCTGCTATCTGTGTCAGAGCATGTCGTCCGAGATCGAGAGTGGGAGCGACTCGTGGGAGCGACTCGTGGGACGACGGGCGAGATATACGGTTGTTTCGGTCAGAAACGGTGGTAGAGGTAGAAGCTGCAATGGCCTGTATGGAAAGAGTCCGTGGATGCGTGGTTGGAGAAAGGGCGAAATCGGAAGCGGTATCGGTTTGGATGCCTATGGAAACACGAAAATGAGAAACGGAAGAGGTGTGCACCACGGCATGCTGTTTCCGAACGCGTTCGCGGACGGCAGCGGAATACTTCAGGGAGGTAGTCGGGTGCAGTTCGTGGTAACGTTTCCGTGCTTCTGGAAACGTTAAGCGTTCCTCGATCTGTAATTCATGGATACCCCTTCCTCTAGAAACTGTGTGCACTCTTTGCATTTGGACGGATGAGCACCACCACAGTTAACACAAGTGGGGCCTTGAGCACACATCGATTCGTGATGTGCGGTTCTTCCACAGAGGGCACAACCAGGTGAGCCGGAACGACGCTGCTGGGTGTGCCCGAAATTCTGGCAACAAAACAGCGCACTGGATTTGGTATATAAAGACGGACAGGCGCTCTCTCATAGCCGCAGAAGAGGTATGTGGGTAATTCGGTCCGTTCGAAGGTAAGAAACACCACGGGGAGCAAATGGCTTTTTATCCCTTTTTCCAATGAAGCGTTTGGAAGCAGTAACCCCTTGATCAGACAGGCAATTCACAATTATTTCATTGGAAAAGCCATCTAAACTGGCAGATGTTATCACCCCTCGGCTGCTGTTCATGGTTCTGTGTTTTTCCACTTAATGGGGTAGGATCCCAGGAGAGTTGCGTTCAATAACTTCGCCGGTTGTTCGTCATGTAATACTTCTATAAGAAGCGTGCCATCGCTACAATTCGTTGCGTTTTTCACTTTTCCACATATACAATCAACTTATTTCTGTATATAAAACGGACATACATCCTGCATCGTCTTGCCTTCACAATTGGTGTTGAGAAGGTTAAGCGCAGAGGAGCCATTATGGGAAGAGCCCCCTTCCAGAACCGTCGGCGTCAGTCTGCCATCCGAGGGAAGTAAAACAAAAGACACCTAAATCTCCCGGTCTGTACCGGCATGGAGCACACACTCCAGGCCCGATCTCAAAGAATACTTTAGTTACCCTCCGACAATCACTACTTACCGGTATACGACAGTTTCACCACAGGCAGGCCCGACTTTATGCCTCTACCCCTCGAAAAACCGCCAATGCTCTCCCCCCACTTTAGACCACGGATTCAGGGGGGTTGTGGTTGATTACATCGGGCACCAGACAGAGGTAACACGTCGAGGACCCTCGGTCAACCCAACCACGTACGGCCGCCGAACAGTCCGAGAGGACCCGGCCCCTAACGGGGCTACTTGGGTGTACATAACAATGGAACGGCTCTGCACCCAGTGTCGTATGAAAGGGGTAGTGAGAGGGTGCACTCGAACTTCATACTTGAGACCTCCGGAGTGCACACAAGTTTGAAGCTGCGCTGAAACTGTGGGACAGCAACCACGGAGATAGAAAAGATCCCTGTTGGCGAGACAGGTGTTGATAAACGTAAAGAGCCTAAACCTAATATAAGAAGTAAGTGTAGAAGAGGAAGAGTAAAAGGAATAAGGATAACGTGGCCAATCCAGATGGGGATGAGCGGATGACAATGGTGAGGATTGGCTCGGGCACCCCGGGTACGCCAAACGCGTGCTCATATAAAGTGAACCCCTGTCGGCCAACAGATAATTTCTTACTTTTGTACTCCCATAACAACCCTAAGGCTTACATTTTCTGCCACCACGCATTAAGTGAAATATGCAGAAAATCATTTCAATATTCGATCACACGGGACTATGATTAGCTTTTTATAGATCTGAAACTATAGCTTTGGGCTCAAATGTCGTGGTTTTTTTTTTACTCCTTACACTTGTTACAGATAACGGGAATTTTTTTGCATATTATTCTGTTTTTGTTCGGAAGCAAAGAGAAAACCAAAACATGTAGTGGACATTCTTAAGGCCATCAAGGGCAAAGATTTCAGAATAGAACTTTATGCAATAATCGCATGCTCCGACAAAATACACCAAAGTGTACGTTACTAAAATATTCAAATTCGCGTAACCGCTGAAAGTTACAGTCCTGCTTTTTGTGGTTATGCATTACAAATCGTTCGCCATGTTTATCTTAATATTTAAGAGTCGTGAATTTCATCTCGCTAACCGAAAGTTATATCTTTCTCCTGATTTGAGTTAAAGAATTAATGCACAATTATAAAACAGCAATTTTTTCTTTACGTATTGAACAGCGCTTGACCTTATGCATAGCTTTATTGCGCTTATGAACCACATCACCTCTGACAACATACTAGTATTTCTTCCTGTGTTTTAAAATGAAAAGTGCACCTCCATTTCGTTTCTTCAGTAATCACTACACTGTCATAATGAAATTTCAAGTTATGTATAATGATTAAGTTTCGCCTCGCACAGTTACAGAATGACAACTGATAATGTTACTGATGCAATAGATACACTTATACAGAATACGGTTCAATAGCGTTACTCAGTGACAACTGGTGACATTACTGAAACAATTCACCAACATCACTTCTTTCGTGATGTATTACATGTTTAGGCATATCTAATGGTGTAGCTCCTTCTTTTATTGACACCAGCCGCGGTGTTTTAATGACAAAGTGGGGACAAAAGCGATACAGTTCACCGTATCATGCTTTCGTGATGTATTACATGTTTATGTATATCTAATGGTGTTGCTGCTTCTTTTATTGATCCCAAGAGGGCTGACTCAATGACAACTGGTGACATTACTGACACAGTTCACCTATACCAATGCTTTCGTGATGAATTACATGTATATGGATAGTTAATAGTGCTACTGCTTCTAATAATGAATCTAGCAGCATAACTCAAAGACAAGTGGTGAACATTAGTAATACACTTCAACAATATCACTGCTTTCGTGATGTATTACTTTTATAAGGTGTTTCTTTTATTCATACCAGCCAAGCTGGCTCAATGACGAAGTGAGGACAACAGCGATACAGTTCACCAATACCACACTCTTGATGATGTAATACATATATATATATATACATATTCAGTGGTGCAGCTGCTTCATTTATTGATCCTAGCAGCACTGACTCAATGACAAGTGGATGACAGTTCACCAATACCACTGCTTTCGTGGCGTATACCATGTATATGCATATCTAATGATTCAGCTGCTTTCTTTATTGCCTCTAGCAGCGCTGACCCAATGACAAGTGGGGACATTACCGATACAGTTCACGAATACCACATACTTTGTGATGTATTACATGTATACGCCTATCTAATGTTGCTGCTCCCTCCTTTATTGATCCCAAGAGCGCTGACTCAATGGTAAGTAGGGAACATCACCGATACAGTTAACCAATACCACATTCTTCGTGATGTATTATATGCATATGCCTATCTGATGGTGTTGCTGCTTCTTTTATTGATCCCAAGACGCCTGACTCAATAATAACTGGTGACATTAATGATACGGTTCAACTATATCAATGCTTTCGTGTTATATTACATATATATGCATTTCTAATGCTGTAGCGGTTTCTTTAATTGATCCCAGCAGCACTGACACAATGACAAGTAGGGCATTGGAGATACAGTCCAACAATGCCACCCACTCCATGATGTATTGCATGTATAAGCGTATATAATGGCGTAGCTGTTTTTTTCTTTACCCATACTAGATGTCCTGACTCAATTACGACTGGTGACATTACAGATACACTGCACCAATACAACTGCCTTCGTGATACATTATATTACGTATATGCATATCTAATGGTGTAGCTGCTCGTTTGGTTGATACTAACAGCGCTGACTCAGTGACATAGGGGACATTACTGATACAGTTTAGCAATACGACACTCTGTGTTGCATTAGTAACTACTACATTATTGTGCACATCTAGTGGTGTAGCTGCTTCTTTTATTGATCCTTGCCTAGTTGACCCAATCACAAGTGGAGACATTACTCATACAGTTATACAATATTACACTCCTTGTGAGGATTTACACGTATATGCATATCTAATGGTGTAGCTGCTTGTCTTATGGATCCTAGTCACGCTGACTCAATGACAACTGGTGATATTAGTAATACAGTTCACCTATACCAATACTTTCGTGATGTATTACATGTAAATGCACATTTAACCTTGTAGCTGCTTCTTTTAGTGATTCTAGCAGCGCTGACAGATACAGTTCACCAGTACCACTGTTTTCGTGATGTATTACATGTATAGGCATTTCTAATGCTGTAGCCGTTTCTTTTATTGATCCTAGCATCACTGACTCAATGACAAGTAGGTACATGAGGGATACAGTTCAACAATACCACAGTTCATTATGTATTACATGCATATGCATATCTAATGGTGTAGTTGCTTCTTTTATTCATACTAGCAGCGGTGACTCAGTGACAAATGGGGACATTACTGACATAGTTCACCAACGCCATACTCTTTGAGAGTATTAGTAATCACTACACTATTATGCACATCTAATGGTGTATCTGCTTCTTTTGTTGATTCTTGCCTTGTTGACCCAATTACAAGTGAGACCCTGTTGTTTAATCGATAATCCACGTTGAACCATACTTATATTAATTCTTGTATACCGCTGTTTAAGAATACATTTTGATTAAGATTAGTTTTGAATGTAGATGTTTAATGACTAGGTCTATTCGACCTTAAAATTCTTGTTTTTAATAAACAGGTAGTAAATTATTTGCCTAATTCTTTACATTAACATTACATTACTGATAGAATTCACCAATACCACATTCTTAGTGATGTATTACATGCATATGTGTATCTAATTGTGTAGCTGCTTCTTCTACTGATCCTTACCGCGTTGACTCAATGACAAGTGGGAATATTTCTGTTGTAGTTCAATCATCCCACACTTCTCGTGATTTATGAAATTCTATACATGTCTAATGGTGTATCTACTTCTTTTATTGATCCTAGCAGCACTGACTCAATGACATGTGGAGACATTACCGATACAGTTTACCAATGTCACTCTTCGTGACGTATGACATGTGTATGCATATCTAATGGTGTAGTTGATTCTTTTATTGATCCTAGCAGCACTTGCTCAATGACAAGTGGGGACATTACTAATACAAGACTATACAAAATTCCTTCCGAAAGAAGATCACTTTAAAGGCAATTTCCAGAGAATTCAAAATATATATTTTACCTGTCATGTAAACATATATATTATATGGTATTTTAATAAAAATCCTAGTGGCCACTAAAATTTTCGAAAACTATTCCTTGTAAAGAATACGTACCTTGGTTTGGGGAGATTTTCTTGAAAATGCTCTTGTCGCATTGTTTAAAGGTCCTGAAATTAATAACCGAGTTTGGCAGTTAATTTACTTTTCGTTCTTGAGTTATGATGTTCACACACACATCGGACCTTTTTGTATAAGTGTTTCTTTGGTTTCAGGTGTTTCAAACGTGTATTTCCGGTGAGATATCGACATTGAATTTTTGGTTGAAATGAAGTACTTCCTATACTTTAAGTACATTTTAAAGAAAGTAAAAAAGATTATGCTACATTTACATTACTTTCTCTGCCCATTTTTCAACAAACTATTCCACAAAGGCAGATATTCTCTTATCTACTTCATGTCGGTCCAGATGTGCATTTTTGTATAAATGGTTTCCTACCTATTTCCTGGTGCATACGTGGGTAGGGAAACTAGGCTTAAGTTACGTAAGATATTCTAACATCTGGTCACTATACAATGAGTTTAAAATTCCGTTTTCTTGGATGACCAGAGGACGGGGAGAAAAGACTCCCCATTTGAGGAAAGCAAGTGTTTGAGAATTCAAATAAATATCATCTAATATCTCAGAATTGGTTGACTCCACAAAAAAGTCTCTTACGCACATTTTCACAGAATATTCAAGATATGTATTGTATTTTCATGAAAGTATCTTAAACACAGCATTACAATTAAAACCGTTAAAGTAATCTTTGAAGAAATAAAAAATAATAAAAACGTTTCCTGTATTTCCTGGACTTCAAAACCTCGTGTCGCATCCTTGGTAGGTCCTGAACTTAAAACACGTACCAAGTTTGGTATTTAGCTGATTTTTTGTTTTTAAGTTATGCTAGTCAAAGATGTAGTGCCATACATGCAAGCACACATACACAGAAGCTTTTCCCAAATATCCTTTTTTTTTTATTTATTATTTTTTGATTCAGGGTATTTCTAAGCTCTTATTTCCAGTGAAATGTAAATATCGGCTTTTTGGAATACTTCTTAAATTATTATATGTAAACAATAGAGAAAAGTAAAAAGAAAGTTTTATTAGAAAAGCTCCATGATTGTGTATGTGGACCGCATAACCTAAAATCGAAATCTCCGATAAATACGAAAATTGATATTGCGTTCAGTTTGTGCCAAGGATATAACACAAAGAATTTCAAGTAGATGTCCCCACACCAAACAAGCTTTACACTGAAGATATCTCGAAATTTTCGACTTTCTCAAAAAATGTTCCTATGATCTTAATTAAAATATGGCATACTGAAAATATTTACATGAAAATTAGAATGTGCAGCTGCAAATTTTTGGCATGTGTAGCCCTCTTCGCCCGTAAGAGATTCTGAATAATTTTGTATAACTGGTAAACCATAAGAGACACACAAGGTCGTACTACTCAAGAAACTTTGATCTAATTAGAGCTACACTACTCTCAAGTAGTTTTATGGCATTATCCATTTCCGATATATCCCTTATTATTGATTTTCATTTTAATACTTTCTTCATTTTAGTGCTGTCGTTATTCAGTTGTGTACCGCGAGTATGGAATACTTATGGAAATTATAGGCCACCATAGAGTGACCCGATTTTTAAACATAAGACAATCAATTCAGTTTCTTCTATCCCTTTTGTACCTTTAACAAAAAATGTAATGAAAATATCCCTGTAAAGGTTTTCTCGAGTAATATGAAGTAAATACAAAAATAATCTTTCGTAGGAACAGTTTGTAGAAGCCATATAAAAATAAATGACAGTAAGTAGAGGAAGCGTGTGCATGGCAGGGGGAAAAATGCTGTGAGTAAACCTCCGTCCCCAGGAATGAGAGCGGTCTCAGTCCCGAGACCTCCAGAGGCCGGGTCGATGTGTAAGCCCACAGGAAGGAGGGCAACCGCTGCAGCAACCACCATCCACCGAGTTTAGATCTGTAAACGGTAGAGACCCTACGCTCTGCCTTCGTGCCTCCTGGTTCGGCCTCCTCCTGTCTCCTCTCACCACATCCCTCCCGAGGACGCCCCGCCAGGGGACCAGATACCAAAGATCCGCGAAGGTCGTGGTGCCAAGTCCCCCTCCGCTCCTAGACCTATCCTACCCGTCAATAGTTGAGAAAGCGAGAAGCGCGGAGTAACCGTTAACCCGATAACGGCTTAGCCCAAACAAATAAGAGCAGAATAATTGACCCAGATCGCACAACTTAATCATTTTGGCTGGTATATCTGGCAGAAACTTCGAGAGCTCTGGTTTGCATAAACGCGAAAGGAATTGACTTCCAGTACTTTTATAGATTCTGAAACTGCCCCCTTACACAGGACTCATAATATATACTAGTATGTTCGTGACCAAAGAGTGAACAAAGTTTAATTCGTTGGAATAGTAAACAGAGTACTGAAGATATTACTTACTAATTGGTGAGTTACTCCGAGGAGGAATGAATGCAGTTAGTATGTTTACACCAGTTCATCTTCTTTCCTAGAGTTATTCTTAATGACTTTTTTCAATAGTCCACAGAGGTATGAAGAAATGACTTACTAACTGCCGAGTTACTCCCAGGAGGAGCGAATGTAGTTAATGTATTACACCGATTCAGCTTGTTGCCTAGAGCATTCTTAATGACTTATTGGAAAGGTATACAGAGTTCTGAAGCAATTACTAATTGCTGAGGTACTCTGAGGAGGAATAAAAGTAGTTAATGTGCTACATCGATTCAGCTTTTTCCCTAGAGATATTCTTAATGACTTGGAATAATACACAGAGCTCAAACGCATCTACTGAACTATGTCCAGAGGAAATTAACCAAAGTATTGTGTGGAGTGGTATCATTAAAAGTGTAATGCCGATTCAGATTCGTCTTTAAGGGACACCTTGTAGCTCGATTTCCTCAGATGGACCAGTACTTCATGAATTCATTATGGACCGGATAACGACACATGTGAAGGTAGATCTGGCAAGAAATAAATTGCAACGATTTCCTTGTTACGAAATATGTCGCTGGTGTTCAAGTGGAGCAAGATATGCCGTATCATCACTTCTACAATTGGCTTTCAGTACGCACTCTCCATATGGAAGTTGCTCAACAGAATAACGTCTTCATGAACGTTATAATGCTGTGTCCATCTTATACCAGATTCTGTGGAGGGAGTTTCCGTAACGTCCCACGGGAAAGTGTTCGAGGGTTTAAATCTCAAATCTTGTCGATCGAGGTACCCAACTACTTCCGCTGAACTTCTTGTGTTACCCTGATATTCAACCTCAAAACGTTATTAACAAATCTACACACAATTGTTTGTAGAACCGTTGGTATAAAGGATTTTCCGTATTTCAGTTACATCCTATACATTAATATTCATGTGTCAAAGAAATATAGTTAGATATTGTATTCAGTGGTTATGTTTCCATTGATTCTTGTTAATAGAAGAGATGGTATTGCTGATAGAGCGGGGGTTTGTAAGAGAGACGGAAATAGAGAGCAAGACAGAGACACGTGCGCGGTTGGACAATTAGGCCAGACAGGGGGTGCCCACCTTATCAAACGGGGAAATTTGCTTGCTAAACACTACATACAACATTCCTGTCTTATAGAAAATTTAATGAATCCTAATATTGCGGCTATAATTCTAAAAATCTGCTACAATAAGTCAAGGAATATAAGTAATAATGGAACCTTAAATTTATTTTTCACACTCCACTTTGTTTTCCCATTTATTGTTGCAGCTGTAGCAAAGGAGAACTGACTTTACTATGCACTATACTATGAGATACTTTTATTCATTGGCGATTGACTGGATGATATTAACTTCATAGCCGGGTATTAGGCATAGATTGAGTGCATGACCGAGGACAGACTATTGGAAGCAATCCCAGTGCTCGGGAATTTCCTTCACCAGGGTGGTCATAACCGTCTAGTTTCTAGGCAGAAGTTTGATACAGAAGCTGCAGAATTTCTGCTTAACTAAACTTTGAAAAACAAGTCAAATTAAGAGATTTAAGTGCATTAAGAGCTCATTCAGGCGACAAGGGACCCATATACATCTGCAGCGGTCATTGTGTCGTTAATGCACAGCCAAACAGCAATGGGAATAAGAGACTTCAATCCGATAGCTTTCTCAATTTTTGAGTAATCAGCCTAGGGGTTTTACCATTATCCTAAATATTGTATGTAAACTACTAGCAATTTTACAGAGTTTAATTGTAATACTGTGAAGCAAAGTTGTCCAAGTCTTAGAGAAACAAGGAAAATATTCCCTAGAATTAGATGTTTATACCAGAATGGTTTGCCTTTCAAGGTTTGTTTAAAATAATATGTTTTGTTTCTTCATATACAGGTGTGCAGTTAGGGAGATTCATAATGTATTCCACAACCGGATGGTTAACACCTACAATAATAACAGGTTCTGCAGTGCTGCTTGATCATGTGATACCGACATCATCCTTTGCACCGGCCTACGGAAAACACAATTGCTGGTTTAACCATTCGAATGCACTCCTGCTGTTTTGCCTAACACCGTTGATCTTCGTCATGAGCCTCAACGTGGTATTCTTCGTAATGACCAGTTACCTTATTCGCCAAGTGAGAAACTCCACCAGAACACCAGCTAAACACACGAACTTCAAACTCAGTGTTCGTCTTTTTATAGTAATGGGTCTTACGTGGATAACAGGAATATCTGCAGCCGCCTTTGATGCTGAAGGTAATATTTTATCAATAAGTCAAATGGAACAAATATACATAGATAGCGATCCACAGCTTTACTACACTCCTCGCCAGAGTCTAAAAGTAAACATTGGTTTCTATACGTACCTTTCAGTATATCATTGTTTTCTACTATGTCATAGTCCTTAACGAATATGAGTGTTTTAATTTCCAGATGTCATAGCTAAACGACCCTTTATATGTTAAACGCGAAAGAAGATACATTAAACGTGTCGGACATGTTGGCTGCTGTTGCTTATGGAAAACAGAGAGCCATCCTTTTGGGATACTTATAGTAAAGAGGTTAAAGATAAATTGTCCATCAGTACAAAGTAGAGAATGGTGCTTTACTTCATTTTCCAACGCTGCGTTTGCATGCCATCTTTAAGAACTTATAGGAAGGAGTAAGGATTACTTCGTTAGATGTACAACAGAACGGTAAGAACCGAAACTGATTTTCTTCATTTGCAGGAAAATATTACTTGGCGGGCCAAATTAATATTGCATTATTTTTAGCGCTACATTAAAAAACATTATTCAAAACAAAAACCCTGGAGGGAAATTTTTAGACGGAAAGTTACATTATTACTTTCTCTACCTCTTACATAGTAGGTAGAGAGGTGTTACATTCCACTAAAAAATTGAATACCAAGATTTCACCGGAAATACATATTTTGAGGCCCAATGAATTAAAAACAGCATTTAAAGAAAAAGGTCCGTATATCTTGTGTGTGTGTGTGTCACAATGGAAAGCATAACTTAAAAACAAAAATTCGGATAAATATCAAACCTCTTATTTAGGTACATTAGCTTCTAAAGATGAAACACGAAAATTTTCAAGAAAATCTGCCCATCCCAAACTATCCTTCGTATGGAACATTTTTCTAAGTTTATTATTTTCTAAAAATGGCTTCAACGATTTTTATTAAAATACCGTATACTAGTGATGCTTACATGACAGAATCCACATCTTGAATTTTGTGGGAATAACTTTTGAGGTCCTCTTAATTCGGAAGGATTGTGATCTTTAATAACTAGTAAACGTCAAGAGATAGACTGAAACGTGCTACACAAGAAATGTAGACGTGATTAATACAAAAATTTATATCAAATAGGTTTTTGGTGGCATAGGCCATTTCCGAGATATCCGTTATTAATGATTCCAATCGTTCATTATTTGGTCATTCTTTAAAGCCTTTCAGCATTTAGGTGTTTCTCGCGATTCTATTGAAACAGTATGGAATTTTGAGGCCAGCATTTAGCGTCCAGTTCTTAAACATTTGACTATCGCTGTTCTCTTTTTAACTAACGAATTGTGTAATTTAGTTATTTATACAAAGATTTATTTGGATTAAAATGAAGTATTTATAAAAATACGCTTTAGTAAGAATAGTTCCTATACCCACTAATAAGTTATAGAGATTAGAGAAAGTCATGTGAATGCAACACAGCAGTTTTCTTGTCGTCACTTTAGCTGCCAAATGTCCCAAAGCCTAGTTCTTTGGCAATGAAGTATTATTGTTTATCATTCTAGCTGCCATTAAAAAATGCACACATACACACACAAAAGCTGTAGCTGTGAGAAACCTTATGTTTTGTTAGTTTCACATCTGAATACATCTCTATAAAAAAGAGGCAGAGTATCATTCATATCCTTATACAGCAAAAAATAATGTGTAAATACTCATGGAAATCAATTCTTAAATGCGTATTTTTCTTCTCATTAGAACCTTACTTTGACTATGATACACTTTGCCTTTGTAACTGCATTGGTTTCCCAAAATGTGACTCGTTTTCCTTCGGGGGGGGGGGGGGAGGGTTAAGAGGTTAGTTCATTTTGAGTTTTATATCTTTAGTTAGAATTTTCCTTGTTGAACATAGTGACTTTTGTTTTATATCCTACCTGAATATGAGTTACGAGCATTGCGCTGTGGTGGAGAGGGTTGATTGGTATTGTCATAGCAAGGAAAATTGTGCTTTTTTTTTTTTTTTAAACAATCAGCGTTACGGTAACATGGATGTGCGATTTGCGTACCATTTTAAACTATTCGCCTATGCTTCTTACACAGAAACCCATTTCTCTTTCCTATCCGAGAGATGGGGAGTTCATTTCCAAAGTTTATCGCTTGTTTGTTTTATGACCTACTGCAAGAGTTTAACCGCGCGCTGATTAAGTAGCCTCAGTAATACAGCGTTATATAGATTTGAATTACTAATAGCTTATTGTTAAATACATGCTTGGAGAGGAAGGAAGGATTATTCAGCAGTTTTTATTGCTTTCAAGGAGCTTTCTTAACTTATAATCAATTAAAAGTATTTCTCTCACCACTAGACTGAAAAATTGCTTGCAGCTGCACTCGTTGATAATTAGAAGCATGGTTCTTTTCTGCTGGTGTTCGACAGTAAGTTAGAGAATACTTTTATTTTTTATTTCCCTATTAATTTATTTTTTGTGTAAATAGCTTTCTCTACGCTTACCAGACACTGAAAGTAGAAACTAGAGAAAGGCGAAGACTTATTTCTTAAACAAAACTGTCGTTTATTGCTTTATTACTAAATAATTTACCCCGTAATTAAATTATCTATACTGGTTCTTTTCTTCCCTCTCTAAACAGATCTCCCATCACCTCATACGATTCCTTCATGTATTTCAAAACACTTATTGTTGGCAAACTGAGATTTTCTCCCCTTACTAACGTAATAAAAACACTAAAGCCCCTCATAGTCGTGGTCGCTAGTGCGTATAGCTTCGGCGCTCCGCCAAGATGAAGATTGCGACTTGAGTCCCGTCATGGGCATAGGCGTTTTCGTGTCTGTGTTGTGTATGTGTAACGATAGTTGCGGTAATAAGCGATAAAAAGTAAAATAGAGGGAACATGGTAATGATAAACCGGGAACATTACATTTAAAAACTTAGCCTACCATTTTAAGGCTTATTTATCCTCAAGAAATTCAGCTACAAATTGTGTCGTGTTAGTGCTAGGGGTGGATCCTCCTGTAAGAGAAGAATGGCGGGTTACATATTATGACAATAAACTCGGTGTTATCTATTATATTATAGAAAACACAAATATCTACTAGTCACATGGAAGAAGGTGCCAAGGTCGCGCGCAGGCTACGTCAATTAGTTTAGAATGATTAACAATTTCGTCTGTTCTACATTTTAAGAATGTTCTGAGTGCTAATTTGCCTACATCTGATGACACAGAAAATATGTTATATTCATGGCAATAGTTTTATACAGGGCGAAACAGAACTCCACTGACAATCTGTCAGAGGTTGTTCAGGGATACGTTGTGGGAATTAAGGTATAAGGGTCCCACGGCGGCTCGTTACAGAGTAATTGCGTTTCGTTTGTATCCTTATTGCACTGAAAATACTGCACAACAGTGCAAATGTCGACGTCATGCGCTGGGCGTCTTGTTTGTAAACAAATTGTTTCCATTAGCTCACATTACCTGCTTTGACAACAGTAATGCCCCCTTTAACTCGTTGTCCTTAAGTGCTGCTTAAGTACTTGAGGACCGAGTACTTTAGTACTGCTTGGTTTTCTATCTGAACTTTTGTTTTTCTGGAGTGTTAGTTGTTTGTTAACAGTGATGCATAGCAGTATGGAAAGGATTACTGATAAAAAGTTGGCCGATATGCACCCCGTGTATGTGTTCACAGAATGCAAGGAAGCGCCGCCACAACAATGCTATACTGAGCTGTTCCCGCATTGATGGCAAGCACATCACAGTACTTTTACATCTTTACATAGGCGCCTACGAGAAACTGGATTCTTCTGTGTTAGAATGAAAGATACCGGCGTACGAGGTATACAAGAATGCTCGATCTGGAAGAAAATGTGTTTCGCACGATTCGTGAGAATCCGGCCGCTAGAAGTCGTTCGCGTTTCATGAGCTCTGAACACAAGCCAATCTACTGCTTTGAGAGTCGTTCATGAACAACAATTGCACCTGCATCATCCACAGAAAGTGCAGCCATTACCTGCGAACTTTCCATTTTAAGTGGAGTTTGCAAATTGCTTACTACAGCAATGTGCGAAAACAACAATACTCCTGCTTTGGTATTTTTCACACCCGAGGCCAACTTCATAACAGACGGAATGTTCAACAGTAGAAATAGCCATGTATGGGGTTAGGAAAACCCATGTGCACTGGTGTGTCGATCCCATCAACAGCAACTTGCTGTGAATCTATGGCTGATATTGTCAACGATTTTGTGATTGAACCTTACGTACTTCCTTGTACACTGAACTGAGTCGTGTACAAAAGTTCCTTCAACATGTCCTCCCTCAGTACCTAGAAGATGAGCCACTGACAATTCGTCAGCTATTTGGTTTGAGCATGAAGGTGTGCAGGAATACCTTGTACTCGATGTTAGAAGATGTACCACATTGAAGTATACGGTTTGGACGACAATGGATTGGTCGCGTGGTCCTGTTCCATGGTCAGCACGGTCACTAAACAAGACACCAATGCACTTCCTCTTCTGGGAGCATATGGAGAGCCTAGTTTAGAGAGACTGTCATTACTCCCATGGACCTTGTTGCTAGAATTATCGCAGCTGTGGAAGTACTACGCCACACTCCTTTTGAATAATACCTGTAAGGAACGGTTTTGCATTTTAGCGTACTGTATTGTACCCTGATAGATCAGACCGAACACAGCGCAATAAAAGTGTACGTGTTTCGTCTGCGAATGTTTCATTACTCTATGTAGCGTGTTGTACGTTTTGGTTATTGCATATTACATAGGTTTTTTTCACTGCTGTGAAGGTATTTTCACAGAAACAAGGGTGATTGGGGTAAAAAACAGAATCAATCAAAATTGCATTATTACTCTGTAACAAGCCGCCGGAGACCACGGTTCTCTTATATCGAAATAGTCAGAAGGTATCCCTGAACAATCTCTGAAAGTTTGTCGGTGGAGTTCTAGTACATCCTGTATATTAAAATAATTAAATCGCTCTAATTTGAGCCTTTGGCATTAAAAGGTACTACTTTACTGATTAATATCAATACTAGCAGGATTTCTACATTTCCTACTCAGGATTTTTTTGCGTGATTGTTTCAAATTACACACCAGTAAAAGCATCTTGACTAAGGATCCGGGTTGCTGACCACGTCACCTCCCTTATCGGTTGGATGATCGCGCACCTCTGCCGTGCGCACGTCGGCGTGGGTCGACAGTCGGGTGCAGGCCCAAGCCCTTCGAGGGCTGCAGCGTCACTTGATTTTAAAATCATTTTGAAGCCAAATACAAAAGTTACATAATTCATACGTTTCTAACTTACATAGTTATGTACTATGTAAATAGCATTTTTGTACTAATACTGAACACCAGATGTGCTATATAACAACAAAAATAAAACGTGAGACATTATTGACTAAACCCATACTGAAAAATTAAAGCTTTAATTATTTATTTTACAGTCCCTTCGCCAGTTATGCTTTATTTCTGCCAGCACTGCGATATTTAACTTAAATTTCCATTACTAGAGTTTTTGTTTCTACTCTGTTGCAAATCTTCAACGTTACAATTACCTTTGCTATGATAGTTTGCTTAACAATTTACTTCTAAAATATATTAAAAGCAGAAATTAAATAAAGGAAAACACGAATATAAGGAATGGATTTCAAACCAAAGTCCACCTCACCTAACTGCACTTAAAGTCGCACAACAAAATATAGTTACTTTGATTACTTTAACTATGTTCCCACGAAGCAAACTAACATGAACAAAGCTAGTTATTTAATTGTACTTCAACTAATCCTTTCTGATTTAATTATTCTTCATACATAAATTTAAAACCTTTGAAATCACAATCAGAACCTCCCAAGCCAACCTATAATTTGTCGAAATACTTGAGTTTGCTAAATTTTATGGTTTTCTTCCACGGTAAAATTTGGAATTTTGAAATTTACAACCAAATATTTATCAATGGCTGCGGTGGAACTACCTACCTACATGCGACGCACACGCACGCACACATGCATATATTTAGGAATCATTAATATTGCCCAATGCTAGAGCTATAGGCAATTTCCAATTAATTGTATTTGTAGTGATCGATTTAATTTTGTTGTAAATATCGTATGCAGGTATCGTCTGCCGCTCCGTCCATCTTACATTTAGTTGGAGTCGGGCACCATAATGCTTTGCTGTGGCCATGCTAACTCGTTCACTAATAAGTTATTCTGCTAGCGATAATTGTGTAGAACAAGCTGTCATCCTAAATGCTATGAGCTTCTATACTGCTGGTGTAACTAATTCTGATGACTGGCTGTGCAACAAGCACTGTCTTAGCAACTGATGACTGTATGACTCGCTGGCAGCTCTCTCTCTCTCGAGACAATTCAGACCGCTGACGACGACCTCGTAACTCAAAGACAACTGACGACGACTGGCTGGCAACTAAAAGACTGTATACTATTGAATTTTTTGTACCCCGCCTCCTCTACACATGTGACGATCATCCGAAAAGTATCTACAAAGTATCTCTCCCCTACCATGCCTAGCTACGCTACTAGGATGGATGGAAAGGTGGTTTGTGGAGTCAGGTACAGCCGAGGCAAACCTGATGTTAGTGGCTAGCTACAAAAGGAGTGTCTGCCAACAAGGAAGTAGACAAACAGGGGGCTCGGTACTGGCCTTTACACAGGCCTGTTGGTAGAGGTGTTCATGTTTAGGCAGAATTGTGGGTTAATTGAATTGAGGTGACATGAACCGTATTTTGTACTTCAGTTGGAGAGGAGTTGACTGTTTTGTCCACAACAGTGCCGATGGTCCTAGAACATAATTTACAATATGTGGTTTGTTATTGATATATACAGCTATTTACAGGATAGGTGCTTTTATGTACACGTCTCATGTGCTTTTTTGCTTTTCCACAAATCTACTTATCATCTTAGCCATGCCCATATTTGCGCTAAATTTTGTCGTCTAAGGGGTGCTAGCGTCCCAAGCCTGGAACCTTGTGGTGTGGTTACAATGAGGCATGGCTGGTGAGGTGTTGCAGGTTTCATCATGGGTTATGGTGTCACGCTTATTCGGTGGAATTTTTCTGTCGAAGAGCGAGAAAACGCGTTTGTGATTGTTGGAGTCCGTGTCGTGTTTTCCCATTTGATGAATGAGGGGGTTGCGGTGTTTTGCGGTTTCTTTCTACATGTTGTGGGCTAGTTGCAGCTTTTGCAGATGCAATTTTGCATACGCTGGAGCCGCATGTGAAGGCTGATATAAGTGTTTTGTATACAGCTAGGCCCATTGGAACAATGAGGGCGCCCGACGATTCAGTACTGGGTATAGGCAGCCCTGTTTTGCTGTGGTCACGTACTCGCAGAAAGTCAATTTTCAGTGAGTGTCACACCTAGGTACTTAACCTTCTTGGGCCAGTTAATGCTGTTGGCATAGAGTTTGAGCGGTGGCGTTCGGTTGGTGTACTTCAGTCTTTTGGTGATTAGCACAATACAGGATTGCCTGTAATCTCCATTTGGTCAGCCACGGTTTCCAGGTCTAAAAGGGCTGCCTGTAGTCTGCGCTTTATCATCTCTGGCTTCTATGATTGTGCCGAGATGGCTGTACCGTTTGCACAGATACGCAGCTGTGTGCTGGGAGTCTGGAAATGTCATTGGTGTACAGGTTAAAGAGAACCGGTCCCTGAGGTACTACAGCTCTTATTATGCGGTTTGTGGATGTTGTGTCATGTATAGACATGCTTAAGGTAGTGGGCCACGATTTTGACAAGTACCATTAGAGTTCATGCCTTTTATTTGCGTATGAGATCAGGATGGTACACTGTCAAACGTGCACTGGACATCCAGAATAATGACCCCGGTTGACTTGTTTTCTTGTAGCCATGTGTAATGTGTTGGACTGTTCTGGTTAGCTATATCTTCTGGAGTGCTGTGATCGGAAGTAAAACTGTTCGTCAATCAGTATGCCGCACATTGCAATGTAGACATCTATTCGTTGAATACCATCTTGTCAGCTCTTTGCTGGTTATCTTCAATAGACTAATGGATCTGTAGTTATTTGGGTCCGCCCGATCTTTGCCCAGTTTGGGATATATGGGAACATTGGCATTTTTCCAGCTTTCAGGGAAATAGCCATGCTAGAGGCAGTAGTTACAGATCTTGGTTAACGAATCAGCGCTTTCTGCGTGAGGTGTTTAAATACCAAATTTCGTATACGGTCCGGCCCTGGTGCTTTACGGTTTTGGAGGTGCCGTATTATCCATTGGATTTCACTCGTATTAGTTTTCTTTGTTTTGTTGTGCGTCTAGGCATCAGTGTGTCCATCTCAGTATCTAGATTGCGGCAGAGCCCGCGATCCACCGAGCCTTCACTTGGTGCACATATTTGCCCTAGGACATCCACCAGAATGTCGGCTTTGTTATCTTCGGTTTTTGCGTATGTGTAGTCGTCCGCCTTGCTCAGTGGCGGAATATTGAGTGGTTATTTGAGTAAAAGCCAGGTTAGTTACCATACAGCTTAGCCGCCGTGATGTAGTTGCATCAGTTTTTGTTCCCATTGGCGTTGAGCCAGGCGGTATAGGCGTGTTTTGTTGTCGCTAATGAGCGTTACCATGTTGACCGGTGCACTAGGTTTCGTGTTCGCTGTCACTTACTATTTTGTGATCGCGTTCGCGTGCGAGTTCAATGACTTCTGGTGGGTACGTTAGTTTATGCGTTGGTGGCATTCTGCATATGATGCACTTTTGGTTCTAAGCACTGGCCCTTTATACACGACCAGCCACACGTTGTAACGTGACGTATCGTGCAAGGGTCACTTGTTCGGCCTGTTGGATTAGTTCCATGCGGCTGACTACTACAATGTCCAACCAGTATCATAAAGTATTGCCACAAAATAGGGGTTGAATATTTGGGGATATGATACCGGGTGCAAATATTAGTTTGTTTCCAATGATAATGCTATGATTACTTTGTAACTCCTATTCTAAGCCTACGTACAGGTTTAGTAGCGGTTTTAATGAGTAAGATTTTAATATCCAAGCATGCTATTTAATGCATCTGGGAAGTGTTTATGATTTTGGAGATTAAGTGGAAGATGATGAAATGAGATTTAAGGGCACTCCACATCAACGGTCATTAGCGCCCTTACAAAGTATAAAACCCATAAACCAATATACGGGCCACTAACCCAAGGCGTCAAATACACTAAAAAATAAAACGGCAAATACTAAAAACCACCACACTAAAAAACATGGTCAAGAAAATATAAAAAAGACGTGTCAGGAACTGTAAAAGGTAAAACACAAGAGTACCGCAGTAAAACAATCAATATAAAATAACAAATCCAAAAGACTTGAGCCCATCAAATGCACCGGTAAAACCCACAATTACCTATAAAACGTAAAAGACATGCAACAGCATGCGCGTCGTCTGCCAAAATATTGGCTATGCCAAGAGGCAGACCCACACGAACACGCAATGCAGTTAAAACCTGACACTCCTCTAAAACGTGACGCACCGTTAAGGGTGCATCGCACTGCTAACACAGTGGAGCGGGGTCACCAATGAGCAGGTAACTATGACTAAAAAGGCAATGTCCAATTCGTAAAAGGGCTAAAAGTACCTCTTCCCGACGTGCAGAACCAGAAGAGGTATCCCAGACTAACGGGAGAGTTTAGCCTCCCGCAACTTGTTCCCCCGGAGGGCCGTCCACTCATCGCTCCAAAGGGAGAGGTTGCGGTGACGTAAAACAATAAACAAATCTGACGAGAGAACAACAGAGGTAAAACTTCTGGGTGATAAAATCGCCGATTTGGCAGCGGCGTCGGCAGACTTGTTCCCTGAGATGCCAACATGACCTGGAATCCACATGAAGGAGACGCGGATGCCAGAGACACCAAGCGAGTGGACCAGGTCATGTATGCGCTGTACGAGTGGGTGGTAATTGTACAGCGCGTTAATACCCTGAAGGGCACTCAGGGAGTCTGCGCAAAGAACACAGTGCTGTAAATCAGGCCGCTGGATGTATAAAAGTGCCTGATAAATACTAAAACATTCGGTGGTAAAAATCGAACATTGCTCCGGTAAACGAAAGGTAAAACTATGCTGACCAAAAACAAAGGCACACCCTACTCCAACATCAGTCTTAGACCCATCAGTGTATATAAAATGAAAGTTCCCGATTTTCGCCTGGAGTTCTAAAAAGCTGATCTAAGAAATGAAGAAAGGGTCTCAGTCTTCGGCATCGACATTAGCCCAAGGTGATAGTGGGCCTAACCGCGCAGCCATGGAGGAAAAAGCGCTGGCGCAACGTCCAAATGCCGAAGGAGTTGTCGAAATCGAACCCCTGGAGGTAGTAATGCAGAGGAGCTAACTAAATATCGTCGATCAAGCGAATCCTCGTAAAATAAATCGAAGGACGGGTGGTTAGGCAAGCTTGAGAGCCGACAAGCATAGCTGCACAAAAGCATCTCATGCCGGAAGGACAGCGGAGTCTCTGCAGCTTCTACGTACAGACTGGGTACAGGGCTAGTTGGAAAGGCCCCTGTAGCGACTCTTATACCACGATGATGAATGGTATTCAAGCGACTTAACACAGATGGACGTGCCAATGAATAGACAATGCACCCGTAATCAAGCTTGGATCGGACCAAGGAGCGATAAAGACGCAGAAGAACGGTCCGATGAGCTCCCCAGGACGTGCCACTTAAAACACGTAAACTATTAAGAGAACGGTCACACTTTGCTTTTAAAAAGGAAACGTGAGAAGTCCAGCTCAGCTTTCGATCAAAGATCAACCAAAAAAATTCACCTCGTCTGCAAATGGAAGGACCTCAGACCCGAGGTGGAGAGAGGGCGGAGGGAAAGCCATCCGGCGCCAGACGTTGATGCAGACGGATTTCTCGGCGGAGAAATTAAACCCGTTGGCGTTCCTCCACGCATAGAGACGGCCGATACAGCTCTAGAGATGGCATTCGAGCAGACAGGTCCGCCGTGAACTACAATAAATGGCAAAATTCGTCAACGAAAAGGGACGATGAAATGCCAGGTGAAATACAATCAACAATGGGGTTCATAGCTATCGCAAAAAGTGTGACACTGAGTACAGAGCCCTGCGGTACTCCGTTCTCTTGAATAAAGACCAGATATAACCGAGCCCACACGTACACAAAAGACGCGGTCCGTCATAAACTCCCTAAGAAATATGGGAAGACGACCGCGGATATTCCATGCGTGAAGTGTACGTAAAATGCCGCCCCTCCAACAAGTGTCATAAGCTTTCTCCAGGTCAAAAAACACAGCCACGGTTTGACACTTTCTCAGAAATCCATCATAATATGCGTCGACAGGGACACCAGATGGTTGACGGTAGAGCGATAGCGGCGAAATCCGCACTGAGAGTTCGCTAGAAGTTTCTGAGACTCAAGCCACCATGTGAACCGCCCGTTGATCATGCGCTCCATCACTTTGCAAATTCAACTGGTGAGGGAGATAGGGCGGTAGCTGGAAGGTAGTTGGCGATCCTTCCCAGGCTAAGTATAGGGACAATGGTGGCTTCGCTCCAAACGGAAGGAAAAAGATCGTCTTGCCAAATACGGTTATAGACCTGTAGGAGAAAGAGTTTACTGTCGGCTGAAAGGTTCTGTAACATCAGGACATGAATGCCGTCCGGCCCAGGAGCGGAGTGCCTAGAGCAATGAAGAGCGTGCTCCAGCTACCTCATTGTGAAAAGTCCGTTATAACATTCATTATTAGCAGACCGAAAATTATATGTTGCGGAATCCAGCCGGTCGTTGATAGAGCGAAAGCCGGTGGAATAATGGTCTGAACTGGAAACCGCCTCAAAGGCAGCACCTAGAGTGTTAGCAATGGCAGCCGGATCCACTATGGTGGCATGGAAACCTGAAGGCCAGACACAGTACAATGCGACACTTTACCGGAGAAGTGACGAACTTTATCCCAAACAGAGGAAGGTGTGAAGCGATTAAAGGATTCGACAAAACGAGTCCAAGATGCCTTCTTGCTATCTTGAATAATGCGACGAGCCCTGGCGCGCGATTGTTTATAAGCAACCAAATTATTAAGTTAGGGTGTCGCCGAAACACCCTAAGTGCAGTTCTACGGGCACGAATGGCAACCCGGCACTCCTCGTTCCACCAAGGAACAGGAATCCGGCGAGGGTGAGAGGATGAATGGGGAATTGCGCGTTCTGCGGCAGATAGAATCGTAGACGCAAGGTGCTGCACCATTTGGTTAACGTCAGTGAAGGGCTGGTACGCAAAAGACGCGAAGCTGGAATACAATCTCCAGTCGGCCTTACTGAATATCCAGGTAGGTACTCTGGAATGCTGGACGTGGCGACACAAAAGAGAAACGATGCCGGAGTAATGGTCGCTGGAGCAGGTGTGGGGGACGACGTTCCACTGCAGACAACTAACAAGCTGGATGGAGCTAATGGCAAGGTCTAAGTGAGAGAATGAACCAGAAGAATCAGAAATGAAAATAGGTTCATCGGTATTTAGGATAGGAGGTTGAACTGATAAAAAATGTCGGAAAGAAGATTTTCCCTCGCACAAGCCCTTGGCGAACCCCACAGGGAGTGATGGGCATTAAAATCTCCCAACAGTAGAAATGGTGTTGGGAGAGCGGACAGGAGATCTCGAACGTCCGCGTGAGCGAGGGGAGAAGATGGAGGTGAATACACAGTGCAAAGAGAAAAGAAAAAGCCGGGTAAGTGAAGTCGAACGGCAACAGTTTGCAAGTCGGACGTAAGTGTGAGAGTTTGAAAATGAACGTCGTTACGCACTAACATCATGACACCTCCATGAGCAGGAGTACCCTCCTCCAGTTCAAGATCGTAGCAAACCGGAGTATAACCTCGGAGATCAAAAAGATCGTGAGGGCGATGCTTAGTCTCCCGCAAACACGCGACCATAGGTGAATGGGAACGCAATAAAAGTTGCAATTACGCCCTATGTGATCGTACACCACGTAAATTCCAGGTCAGGATAGCCATCAAGAAAACGGATAAACTTCTTACTTAGAAGGGCGGCTCAAAATAACTTTGTGCTTAATTTTGGGGCTCGGGCTTTTGGTATGGAGTTGTTCAGACTCCATAGGCTCCTCGAAGGGAGAGCTCATGTGCTCAGTGGCAGAAACCGATTCAAGCGCCGTGAATCAGTTCTGGGTGGCAATGGGTGAAGGTGGCCGCTGAGCGCGGCTTGCCCCAGGAGCATCCTGGGACTGCGACCTTCGAGGAGGAGAAGGTGAACTTTTCTTACCTCGCGCACGCGGAGGGTCTTTCAAGAAATCTTCCTTGCGCAGCTTCTGTTTCGGTTTCTTGTCAGCGCCTTGCGACTTCATCACCTTTGGACCAGCTTTAGATGATCTGCTAACTGTGGCTGAAATGGAGGGCCGGATGGTAGTGGCGGTCAAGGCGGTCATGGTCCAGGGCTGTGTTTCGACATCCTTCCGGGGTACTGGCGAGGCAGCAACAGAACTAAATGTACCAGATCGCAGGAGCGAAGGCTGGCGCGCATGGTAACGCCTTCGGGCTTCAGCGAAGGAGTTTCTCCTTTACCCGGATCTCCTGGATCGCCTTCTCGTCCAAGTACCGCGGACAGTCGGCAAATGACGCAGAATGAGACCCTTTACAATTAACGCAGACGGGTCCGGATGAACAGGCACCTTCCTGTGACGGCTGGCTACATGAGGCACAGATGGATACGGCACTCTTACAAGAGACTTGCGTATGCCCAAAACGTTGGCATTTAAAACAATGCAGAGGTCTAGGAATATAGGGCCTCACCGCAATACGTTCACCCTGCCGAAATACTAGTGGGCAGATCGACGCCATCGAACGTGAGAAACAGGGTACGAATCGGTACCAAAACACCGTCGCGTTTAGCCTGCACTCGATGAACCGCTGTAAGCTTTTGGTCGGAAAGATATTAGACCAGTTCATCGTCAGATATTACGTCGAGGCTGTGAGTGGTGACGACGCCTCGACAGGAATTCAAGGTGCGGTGCTTCTCAACACGGATAGGATAACCGTGGAGAAGCGTGGCGCGTAACAAGGAATGGCTTTGTTGTTTAGACTAGCTCTGAACCAAGAAAGAACCATTCCGAAGACGAGTGCAGGTTTGAACAGAACCAGCAATAGTATCAATCCCCTTTTGAATAACAAAAGGGTTCACCTTCTCAAAAGATTGGCCTTCCTCTGTTCGGCTAATTACTAAGTAACAACCAGATGGCGGTGGTGCTACTTCTGTTGCAAAGACTTTTCGGCGCTTGTTATTAATGGAGAAACGGTGCTCCATAGCGAAAGAAATCCTCCACCATTGCAACCGTCTCCGACCTCGGGCTCGGACTTCCCGGGCGTTACCCCGGCTTGGGTGAGTGGCCTATCTATAACTATCTCACCCCAGGGTCACACCTCCCAGAACATAGACAGAGGGACCCAATCGCCGTCAGAAGTCAGCAGCTCATGCAATGCCCCCCCCCGCGGGACTGCAGTTGAACAGCGGATACGAACACATAACCTACATGACGACCCCGGGTGGTGGGGATGACGCCATTACCCACTCACCAGCTGCGCACCCAGTGCGCGGGTATCCGTCAGGCTGTGTCCACGGAGGATTAAAAGAAACTAAAAATGTGTGGGCGTTTCGCACGCAACGTAGGCCGGCGAAGAAGTAAAAGAGGTGTGTAAATGAATGGGCGTGGGGCGAAATGTGCATAAATAGAAAAGAAGAAACGATGGCGAGGGGTGACATGGAATGAAATGCACAGAACGCACGGGAGCCTACCTTGAGTCCCCCGGTTACGAGAACGAACCCACCTCGACCGGACGGGGGTGAAGCGATGAAGATGGCGATGAGTGGCTCGGGAACCCCCGGGTACGCCAACACCCGTACTTACATAAGGTGAGCACCTGGGGGGATTAAGTGGAAGAAATTACTGGTACGACACATGTTTTATATTTGCCTGAAGGACGGAATAAATAATACTAACACAAGCAATAACACACTGAGAGTGCGGTTTTATAATTTGTTTCATTTCATGGGGATAGAATAGCAATAGAAAACATATCACAAATGTATAGCTGTAGGAACAACACGGAGGAATTGCGTAGTGACCTAATACTTCGGAGAATGTTGAATACAAAGAAGAAGTGGACAGTTCTATTAGAACATGAGAATACAATGAACATTTCATCAACATTTAATATACAGATTTAGTAATTAAATAAGGATACATGCAATACAGGTGACTCGTCTTAGACAAAACAACAAAGTACATCTCATGTACAAGAAAGAACATTTTCCAGGAAACGCGACAACCACCTTGATCATTAAACATGATGAGAATCAGTTAAGTATCGCATCCTAGGTAATAGTTGCCTACTTTCTCATTTACTAGTAATGTGCAGACTTCATGTATTTTGAAGTAACAGATATGCTCCCCTAACGACTGTTGTGAAAACGTTTCAAAGGAAGAATACACTAAAGTAACTGAAATGAGGAAGAAGACGCCTTTTATGTCTACCAAATCACCTGAAAGCCCAAATTTTGATAAGAAAAATATATTCCAAAAACGGAATTGTATGGCAGAGATTAGTAAAAGTGAAACAACTAGGATTTTCATTAGAATACTTCATGAGGTAGGCAATTCCATGCAGAGCTTGACTTGTAGGAAGCATTAGGTTCTCAATCATCTCCACCCCAAAATTGCAGAACTGGAAGCACAATGGCCTGAATGGAAAGCAATCAACAAAAATCTTGTGTTGCATTCACATGACTTTCCCTACTCTCTCACCTATAAACTATTCTTACACAAGATTATTCTTCTATATACTTCTACCTCATTTACTCATATTGCCGTAGATATAAGGAGAAAGCAATAAGCTAAAGGATAGTCAATATTTTTTAAAGTCGGTCGCTATTTGATACTTTTGAAATTCTGTTTTCTTTGCATGAACACAAAAAAGAAAGGAAGTAATACAGGATAGCGAATTGCAGTTGAGAAAAGCGTAAAGTATCTGAAAATTCAAAGCAATAAAAAAGAATACGTGAGAAATGATTAATGCCATACATGACAGTGTGCATAGACCAGATCTACTTTTTTTCTATAGTAAGATTTTTCTCTTACGGTTTAATAACCAGACAAAAGTGATGCAGCGTAAAGAGGCCTTCAGAGGCTATTCCTAGAAGCTTCAAGTTATATACTTTATTTGTGAGAAAATAGCTTAATCATATGGTATTTTAATTAAAATGGTTAGCCATTTTGTTGAAATCAAAACATAGCGCAAAATGTTCGAAGTAAACGGTACTTTAGGGTAGTGTCGCATCCTAAAAGACTGACTGCAAAAAATATTAAACCTAATATTCCATAAATTATTATTCAATTTTCTTCACTTAATTACTTAAATTAAGTTTCTTTCGTTTTTAGTTATGCTGTTCACAGACACACCCACATACATACGGACCATCTTCTGAAAATGCTTTTTTAGTTCAAGGATCTCAAAACACATATTTCTGGTGAAAAACCTCAATCGAATTTTTGAAAGCAATGTAATACCTCCTCTACTTACTGTATATACGTATTAGAGAAAGTAAAAACTTTAGTAAAATCCATTTTGTATTTGATTACCAGATATAACCAACTACTTTACACCAACTTTATATCAGATTGAAGTGTATATGAAGATGTCAAAGGACAAATACAGACTTGGTTTTTAATATTGAAGAGAAAGATTAATTTTATGTATGATTTTCTTTCTTCTCCTGATGTGTGAATAAGTAAACTCTGCATATTGCGATACCATTTTGTGTATTGGAAGGATGAAGATCTATAACGAAGTAAAGGAAAAATATTTGCACCCATTTTTTCCGAGATCAGCATACAACATAAACTCCTTAAACAATTGTTATGTCCTGTTGTTTTATTTTCGGAAATGATTTGAAAACAAATATTCACTGGGCTGGCGATATTCGTTTCGCGGTATTAATCTTACTCAAAATTCGATTTCCTCAATTTCCAAAATGTTGGCTCTGTTGCAGAACTAGGTCTAAATTAGGCATCAGTCTCTTGGTTTAAATACGTACCGTGTAAATAGGGTTTCAAAACAGAATGCAAATGTTTATATTCTGGGATAGCGATTTTTTTACATTTGTAGGAATTCCTTAATTGTGTACACTGTTTTCTCATATTTAGTTAAAATATGCCAGTAGTTCGACAGCACCAATAGCAAGTGGATTTTAAAGAAACGCATTGAGAATTTTGCAATTAAGGGCGATCAAGGTCCACATAAAACCTTGAACATGCAATGTAACCAAATACCACTAATAGATTAAACTATTTAATATGTTCTGGTATACAATAAACAAAGCGAGAAAGGAAAATTCAAAAATGCACTTTGATTTTTTATCCCTAAAAGTGAGTGGATCTTGATCGTTCTTCTAAAATACCCATTTGAAGGCCATTATCGTTATAGCCCAAGTCTAACTTTGCCACTGCTAAATATTTCTTTACACTATAATTAGCAATTTTTTATTTCCATTTTGATGCAATCTAATTGTATTTTCCGTTTATCCTATCATTTGTGACGGAAAAGGTCACTCAGTGATAATTAAGACACAAAACATAATGTAAGCATAGAAGCTTGTTTCGTGTTCTCTTAAAGCACATATTCAAAGCTATACTGTAATGTTTCCTTATGGTTAACAAACTATTAAAGCCGATAACCAATTGTTACACGTTATCCGAATTTCTATATCTTCCTAACAAAACAAAATTTTGTTAAGAGTAGAAATGGGCTGTTAAACCCATCAACCGCGAGGCCCTCTTGCTGATGCGTTTCTTACACAACAGATTCGCAGACGTTTTAATGCTGCTATAATAGAAAAATCATAATTGACATTTGACAATATAAGTATCATATGTTTATTTATTCGTTGTAGCGTGAAATAAAACTGTTAGGTTTACGCTTGGGTAGGCTGTTAAGCAATGTTCCGTGTGATAGCTTTGGTAAATAATGCTCCCAACGTAACTCTTAGAGACGAATTTTAATACCAAAATAAACGTTGTCTAAACTCGTATCGTAATAAAATGTAACAGCTTTATAAGTAATAATTTAATAACTTTAGGTTCAAATAGTGACTTCTAATCTTGTGTTTATCTGCATGATTCACGAGAATATTTGCTTCATTTTTAGGTTAAGATTAGAAACTAAGCACTTTTGAGGGCTGCTGTTTTGCTCTGCACTTTTAGGATGTTACAGCCATACATTTTCGTTCCCAGAATCATTTTAAAAGAATTTCCAATCTGCCAAAATAAGTGGCTAGGGAAAGCTATTTAACAGCTTCTCATAACATAGAGAATTAAATTTGCACTAATGTTGCTGGAAGAGGAAGAACATAACAGAAGGCACTCAGTTTGGCTATAAATCGTTAATTTATGCTTAATAAATTTGCGTATGAAAAATAATCCGAAATAGAATACCAGTATCAGCAACATTATCAGATGCCAATTATGATCCTCATTTAAAGGTTAAGATACAAGAACATTTCTACAGAACTAAACTAAAGCTGAACATTCCCAACTCATGAGTAAAATAATAAGTATCTATTTATTCTTATTGGTATACAATAAACAACTCAAAAAAATCTGCAAGGCAACTGCTGTCTTAAAAAGTATCACCAAAGCCAAAAGTAAAAAAAAACTTAATAATTGTAGATTTATATAAATTAGTGAAACTTGCATCAAAACACGAAAAACCAAATATGTGCCGTTAATTCTTTTGCCTATCTGTCCCAACCTAAATTAAAACTCATTTTACAGAACCACAGCCTCAGTTTTCAACCGCTGCGCGAGTTTCCCCATAAAAAACTAATTCTTGGCAATGTTCTGTTCTAAGCAATGGGTAAAAATTTTAAAAATCCGTATATATATTTTATCTTTTTCGTGCGAAATTTCACAGTATGCGTTTTCTACAGCTCGGCAAGGAACAGTTACAAAAACATTCGGAGTCGGTATTCCGGCGCTGGTGATATTGGGAAAACAAAACGCTGTCGATCGCAGAGGTCAGAATTTTCTATTAGTCACTCCAGTTGACTAACAAACCGCGAGAAAATAAACATCGCGATACAAATGAGTTACAGAATGCCAAATAGCGACACACTTGTTAAGAGCGGTTCTTCAAGCTTAAGAGCTGTAGCCGCCTACTTAACACGAAGTTACAGCATAGCTCTGATTTACACGACTGATGTGCACACAAATATGTCCTAAAGTTAAAACTTAAACACAGAAGTTTGCAATATATAAACTTCCATATTTATGTCTACAAAAAATACAAGTACTGGCTAATCAGAGAGCGAGTTTCACTCCTAGTTTTTCATGTATTCACACATGTACAGTGACCGTTCGGCCGTCTTACTTTGAACTTTTTGTCGACATGTGGCCACTCGCCGACTGCGTTCCATAAATGTTCACAGGAATGATTCAGATGTGTATAAACATAGAGTATGGATATACAGAAAAACCAACCGTGACGGTAGCTATACTCCTCGTTAGGTCAAGAAAAGAGTAAATGTATTTCTCTGCGATTTCCCGCCATCTCTCCCTCAACAGCACTATTTGATCAGATTGCTCCCGGCTGGGTCCTGAAGCACTATCGCAAAGAAACAAAATTACCTAAAATCCCAGTTCCATCCAAAAACTTTTCGACACAATATTAAAAGTTTCAGATAACAGCAAACAAGGAAAGAAAACTAATTCATAAATAGTAAACCAGTTCTAAATTAACGCAGTAGGTATACCTAAATGTATTTCTCCCCCTAAAGCCAAAAGAAACGTATTTGAAACCGTATTCATCCGTCGTGCATAGCTTTCTTTTTTACTAAATGCGTTTGTTTTATGTTAAGCTATTCGGGTTTAAACAACTTTTTAAGTACGAAATGAGTGCCCAAACTAATCAACAAAAACAATTAAAATTACTCGTTGTTATAGGTGCCTTCAGTCCCATTGTAAGGTCATCAATAAATGCTTGACGTTTACTTTTTGTTGATGAAGCTTGCCAGACTTTCGTTACCGTATGCCCTACATTCGTCCGAGTTTCATCTATAAAATATGTCGGAAGGCCCTAGTTTCTGAACTGACAAATACTGCGTTAAGTATTTATACCGCACTCAATAATATTATCGCAAACAACTGCAGCTTTGCCACGCTTCTAGAAAATGGGCCATAAACCTTTCAGTAATCTTCAAACATGGTTTCGCTAAAGCTTCGAGAATCACTGTCAATGTCTGACTCATTTATTTTGTTTAAACTAAACAAAATACTTCCTAAATGTTGGGATATCGTTTTTCCGAAAAAATTCAAGAATTTCCTTCCAAATGCGAATTAGTAGATGCATAATTATAACTAATATAATTTTCCGGGCTGTTATGCCGTGGTCTGCTGAAGAAAGATTTCCCAGACGTTTCGTCCACAACTGCGGTGGACATCTTCAGTGGCGCGGACGAAGTCTTCTCGGTGAAAGTATCGCAGCGTCTGATGCGTTGGCCGTTAGTGCCGCTCTCGTCTGGGAAATCTTTCTTCAGCAGACCACGGCATAACAGCCCGGAAAATTATATTAGTTATAATTATGACACCGGCCGTGAAAGCCTACGTTCTTACATAGTAGATGCATGTTCGGAATATTTATTTTTGCGCACTCCTATCTTGGGCTGCAGGATGTAATTTAGCTGGAGAAATCACTTTACCATACACACTAAAATCATTGCGAGCCACGTAAATGGTGGAAACCGACACTACCATTAAATAAGCTGTGTTTTGCACAATTTCATCCACAGTCTAGCTCTTTTCTTCCGATAGTGTGCCGTACACATTTAAAACAAATTGTTTACACTTAGTACTTATGAGTAATTTTGTACCCCTCCTGTTTCATTAAAAGAATTTAAATTAACGTACTGTAGTACAAAATAACTACAATAGTTTATTATTGTTAGCAGCAAGCTTATAAGCTTCTCTTTTGACGTGTAATAAAGGTTCTACGGGGGAATAATGTTGTCCTCAGCACAGCTTGCCGTATGGAGGGGAGCAGAAAAGATCAACGACCTGACGAAAAAAACCTTCTCTCTTGACCTGATGAAAAGTATAGTTCCCTTTTTGTGAACATCTTTTAATCAGGTAGCTATTGTGCGCTCGAAACCTTTCGCGGTGCGGTGCAACCATGTCGTTGACAAATTTCACTCCGCTTCAATAGAATGTTTCGCGTTTGTGATAAACGCCATCGCAACTATACAAAGGCGAGAACGTAGCCTCAAAGAGCTGAACATCAATAACATACTTCACCAAAGTGTAGTTCACAACTGAGGTACCTACAACCCTTCAGTACTAATTTGAGTTTTGTTACTGTTCGCCAAACCTTAACTGCTTCAACCTGAGGTATTAATGAACATAGATCTCTAAGTACCTGATGTCCTATATACTCTCTTTTACCTGTAAATGGATTGTTTCAAACAATTCATGGCTTTCGTGCGAAGGAATGTCTCCTGAACTTGGAGTCTGAGTACTTCTTTTAGCAATTTGCAACATGCCACGGTGCCAGCAATATTTTGTAGTATCACATACATTTCGCTTTATCAAACTGTGAAAATATTGCAGCCAATCGATATTAAAGGGAAAAACGCCAACCAAGCATTTATCATTATGAATATTAATATTATTATAAGCAATACTGCAACTAAAACTCCCCTTTAAGCCTCACGAAAGATATTTATAAAGTACTAAGACAAAATTCATATTAGTGGTCGAAAGGTATGATTATTATGCACTTTTTCAGAAGCTATTGGTTCCCAGCTATTTTTTTCTATACTATGAAATATGCATGCGTGCAAATGATACAGCGGCACGTTGTATTGTCCCTACGAGGCAACGTCGCACCGCTGCTACTCACTAGTGGACACACCTCAAACATTAGGAAATTTGACTCTGATAATACCCTTGTTTCATTTTGATGTATGTACATAACGCCGTGTGATCTGCCCTGTCGGTGATCACTTCGCGGATAGCCATCTACTCAGCTATTTCGCGCTCTCTTCCTTTGGCTATTGTTTATGTCCTTATTTGTCGCTGTGAATAACGCCCTGTCTCAATAATTGTGTGCTTAATGTTTATTGCGAATGGCTCCTCAGTGTTTCTCAAATTCCAACCTGTATTTTTCTCGCTGCCTTTTTCCTTCTCCAAGGCACGTAGCTTCTTTGCGAAATTTAGGGTTTTCTTCCCAGCATGGTAACACCTATAACCGATTACGTTAGTTGGTAGGTCGTAATACACGAGGATGAAGTTGAAGTAAGGATTATATACCAGGAATACCAGAACTGATCTAACCTAGCCAGGCTATAGCCACCATTGAAACCTAACCAATTAAATATCCATTATAGGCCCAGGAATCAAACAAGGAAAAGGCAGACAGACATGCTGAGCACTAGGATAATGGATTGACCTATGTTCAGTATGCACCTTCATATTACTGTGCTGATTTATCACATTGGTGCAGTGGTTAATTTTCTTGAATCGGCAGCTGTTGATGAAGCTTCCTGCTTTTATGTGAAATTGCACCTTAGGCAAACTCCTTTTTTATCTATAGGGGTATTAAATTGGTATAACAATCAGTAATTTTATTTTTGTGATAGCGTTATAAATGCTATCAATACTCAGGTTAGGAACCTTTACATTGGTTTCCTTCTATTAGTATTCTGATGAGACCGTACATGTGCTTCCCAAATACGGCACATTTACATGTACCACAAAATGTATAGTTGGGCAGAGTGTATACAAATATTTAAATGTCTCTAACAATAAGTTTACTTTGTTTCAGTTTTATGGTACCTTTTTGTGCTCTTGAACACAACGCAAGGTGTATTCATCTTCATAGCGTTTACCTGCAGAAAGAAACTTCGAGAAGAACTGCAGAACGTATTCAAGAAGAGTACCAATTTCAAAACCAGAAACGATTCCCACAAGAACTGAGAATACGAACACTTACTGTAGAACACTTAAGTGTTTTATTTGTGTTAAGGTTTAGAAAACTTATATCCGGTGATCGTGATTAATAAGATGATGCATATTGCAGGCGGAAATGGGCTTATGACTAAGATATGTTGTAGATTTACTAATAATACAATGCAGAAGCGATTTAAGAACACATTAGACGTTATTTTATAAATACTTTATAACATTCATTATCTTACACCATATACTACTACTGCACGTAGTTACCACCGTTCATCTAGTTCCCGAGGTCGAGGGTTCAAGCGATGGATTTTTTTCGGGCGTAAAAAACCGTAGCATAGCTTCCTTTGGAATGAAAGTAAAGCCGGTGGTCCCGTGTCGTAAATTTACGGCACGTAAAACAACCTCAAGTCTGATAAAGTGCAAACTTTCCTGTCTTTCACGTCCAATACAGAATGGAACGCTAAGGACCATAGCAGTTAAACAGCGTTCATATATAAAACTCAATTTAAAATTTTAGCACCATTTTCAGGCAGCTGTCATAAAGGGAAACCAGTTTTTGTATGCCTTCGTCAAAGAATGATGCCGCATGCAATGAAAACCAAGTTTGCACTTTTTGTTTCACAACATCACCGTCGTTTAAATGTTTTCCACCAAGGAATTTCTTCATATGAAGAAACATGAACTTGGTGCGAAATCCGGATTTAGGAAGGGTGGTGGGATTTGTTCCTAACCAAGTAATGCGATCAGATCTTGGGTTTCCTTGTAGTGTGTGGGCGAGCATTCTCGCTCATTGTTTCCCCATAAAACTACCAATATTGGCGATGTATGTTTGCTGACGTAACATTTCTCGCATTCAAAAAGCGAATCACTGATCTGACTTCAAGTTCGGCGGTCGTTCGATTGTTTCCAATATCTCAAAAAGATCTAACGACCGAAAAACACAAAGTGACGGTCGATCACAGCTAAGTCTGGCTTCCTAATGAATGGAGGAAGTGATCGCTCATGTTCAAAATCGCAACTGCAGCGCTGCAGCGGCCAAATATTAAACCTGTACTTACTTTAAAAACACACCTCGTACATATAGTGAACAACTCATTACAGTTGAGAAATGAAGTCGTGTGCTGTTAGTCAAGTTGTTTTAGCTTTTTGACAGAACTGCATTGAAGAAAAATTATTACCTGAAAGGAGTCGGAAGTGGAACCCTCTCAGTGAAATGAGTTAACAAATATAAACATAATTCGAGGATACAAGGTGGCACCACAGAGGAAGGTGACCTGAGTTCAGGGCGAAGTTGATATAGCTGTGGCTGGTCACGCAGAAGGTACCCCAGGTTCTGCATCCAATACCGAAAGTTATCATGTGAATCGCGTATCTCGTAGTTAACTTTCAGAGTTATTCCTATAATTATTTACTGAAACAATCATAATAACAACTCCCCATATTTACGGGCTGTCATCAAGTACGTAGTAAAAAAACAATAAGAAAGGAATTCTGAACAGTTAAAAAATTGAATCATCAGTATCAAGAATAACAATGTAAAGCCGAGAGTTAATCCTTTTTAAATTTCATATGGTTCCTATTATGAATAAAAATTTAAAAGGTGCACGAGGAGTGTTAAACGTGATAATAGTAAATAATATATAGTAAAGAATTTACAGCAATGTAATGTAAACCTTGAAAGGGTGTTAATGATGATTATTATACAAATGATTTTGTAGAATGGTAATCGATCCTCTTATTGAAGATATGACAATTTGTTTATTTTCTCCTTCAATCAAAAATTTTCCGGGTGTCAACAAAATCCTGGACCGAAGTTGCTCTGCAGTGTTGCGCTTCGTCTTATGGCACGCAAGTGCCAACACGTAGCCGAGGAATAATGTATTAATTGGCGAAGCCCGTAGATGTGTTAGGCTGATCAGCATGCTGGACCACGAACAACCAGCCATTGTACTCGCCGTTTGTGACTGCACTTTTATTCACGACCTTTTCTCATATTAGAAATTACAGTACATCACTATGGCCTATGAAGTGTACCGTTACGCGTTTGGTAGGGCCTTGCATACTACTGATTGTTTGTTAGGCCAACAATTTTAATCTGGCCCACACAGCACAATACCTCTATTTAGGACCTGTTCTCATATTGGAAAGTACAGTACATCACTATGGCCTATCAGGAGTACCGCTGTGTGTTTGGTAGAGCCCTGCATACTACTGATTGGTCGTGTGGCCAATATTTTTAATCTGGCCAACGCAGCACAAGATCTCTTGTCAGGACATTTTCTCATATTACAAATTACAGTACATCACTATGGCCTATTAGGTGTACCGTTACGTCTTTGGTAGAGCCTTGCATACTACTGATTGGTCGTGTAGCCAATATTGTTAATCTGGCCAACACAGCACAGGACCTTTTCTCATATTAGAAACTACACTGCATCACTATGGCCTATTAGGTTGTTGCAATGGTTAAGAGGGCTCTAGGAAACAACGTTCCCTAAATGTTGAAGCACCCGATCCCTGCTGTCGTGTACGAAATACGTTCACTTCTTGGAGTCCCGGCAAACGAAAATGGAACCCTAATGGATGCCAAAAAGGTTTGGAGACTAACACTGAGTAAACGGTAGGACTAGGAAATAGCTGTAATAACTGGTGCCCGCTTACTAAAAGAACTAAAAACAATAAGAGAAGAGGAGAAACGTATACATTTCAAATTACTTTATTTCCCCAAAAAAACATCTACTAGACCACAAATCCTGTTGAGCAACAAATGCACAATATCAGCTGTCCAAAAACACACAATATATTAGCATTAAGGAAATGTAATTACAAAAAGGCAAGTTCACTTAAGCTGTAATTAACAATAAATTTTAAATTTATTTGAACAGGAGAAAAAAATTGTTTAAATATGAATAATGAAAAATTGAAAAATAAAACAAGGTGCAATAAAGCAACAGCATTAATTGAAAGCAATCAAAGGCTAAAAACGAATTAAAATAAGCAAAATCTTGAATAATATTGAATCAAGGATCAGTGACGGACACAGTTCAAAAAACGGTTTTCAATACGAAATCCAAACTTTAATTTGTTTCCGGTTGGCTTAAACAATATTATAAAAACCAACTGTAATAGTAAAGCACAGTTGGGGCAAGAGTAAACTAAAACAATTACCTGTATTAAAGCTGTCCAAGAGAAAAACAAAATTTACTATAGCATTAAAGAGGAAAGAAATTTAAAATAAAGAACAAACAAAATTTTTATCATAATTTCTGAAAGGGGAAAACAAATAACTGCATGAACTATATAACAAAAGCTAAAGTGAAATTAGCTGGCCAATGCAAACCTGAAACCACTAAATTTTCCCATTAAATATGCAATCCAAAACAAATAAAGGAAAATAAGTGAGCAAAAATTATCACAGTAATAGTAATGCAGTTAAATTTGTCTTACACCTGCCCCCAAAAATACATTTAATTAGCAAATGTTTTATCACAATAGGGTTCGGATATACCCAAGGACTTTCATAAGAAGTAGAGTATTTCCCAAAATAAAGCCAGTACAGGCCATAAGCACACTTAAAGGACGATTAGACCTTCAGGAAACTTTTCATAAACTTCAGAAGGAATCTAATTTCAAACTATAAATTTTGAAACTATCCCCAATAGAAAAATAATCTGTAAACATACAGTGGAAGTATAAAGGAATTAGCTATGAAAAGGTTTTACAATTATAACAACTAAACCTTTGAGAGACAAAGGTTAATTGGGCAATGTCTACAATGTGATACAAACTCTTTACATTAGTCCTAACATATGACGAAATTTTGAAATGCCAGAAATGAACTCTACAATGTCCAAATAATTTAAGTATGCACTTCCTCATGGGCACAAAGTAGTATGTCCAAACTATCAAAATTCAAAGCGTAAGTACAATAAAGCACAAAGAGACTCTTAACTGTCTAGCATGTTGTTACAGTGAAATGGGGAAACGCCTAGTACATTTCAATCAAACTATTTATTCGTCGGTTTAGAAAATTCAACAACAGGTGACTTAGAAGTCAAACCCAATTATCTTTATATGCCAGCATAAAAACTTATACTTTATCCCCCGATTTACACATCATTTAGACAACAGGCGAAATTACCCAATTTCACAAATTCTGGAAAACCCAGCCACACATTCATATTTAGCCTGCCTTGAACTTTCTTTGGTACTGCCTTTCAGTTGCTACGAATAAAAAAATGTCTAGCAGGGCTTGAATCCACAAAACCTGGAAACTTAACCAGTAAGGCACCCTCACAAGTCGTAAATTTGCATTATGACTAACATACCCTCAACCACTCACGAACACCATTTTTCATGGTTTAGCTGTAACAGCAATTATAAAATACCCCGCTCACACTATATTCAAATCAAACAGGGTTAACTGCAAAAACAATTTCCTACCTTTAGCAGAAATTCACTGCAGAAGTAGAGTTATCTTTACAATTAAAACGCTCTACTGCAGAATGCAATGGCAGACTCAATCTAGCAGACAAAAGGCCAAAATCATTATGTCCTCTTTCAACTCGCTTGCACTTTACATGGAAAGCCGGACTCCCATCTCACTTCGCTCAACCGCCGACTTCAACTGCCACGAGAGAGGCGCTCCCACCCGGCACGTAGCCAGGCAATGCAGTTTGCCACGCCCACTTCCATGGAAGTAGTAAGTGAGAGGACTAGACGCAGGCAAACAGAGATATAAAAAAATCGTGTGTGACTGAAGGTACGCAGGAAATGGTGTAAATCTTTTACAATTTTGCTGCTATCAGCACAAGGTGTACCGTTACGTGTTTGGTAGAGCCCTGCATACTACTGATTGGTCGTGTGGCCAATATTTTTAATCTGGCCGACACAGCACAGGCATACGAGAATAATGGACTAGCTGTGTGGTCTGGTGGTTAGCATGCTAACTTCCAAATCCAGAGGTCACGGATTTGATTCCCGCTTGAAGGGTGATTATTTTTTCTTTAGACAGAATTATTCCCCATGCTCTGTAGAGTCTTGAAGTACGAATGGCAGTGTGAATAGGTTTGTTCCAGCACGATTCAGAATCGATTCCGAATTATCTGAGTGTGCGCAGTAGCTAAGTGGCGTTCCAACACGACAGAGAATCAGTTCAGAACCAATTCTGAATTTCCAGTTTGCTGTTCCAACGTATTTGGGAACTAGTTCGGAACGAGTGAAATCGGTTCGGGATGAAGAGCAGGAACTGAAAATTCCAGACATGCGCAAATTGTATGGTCTACAGCGCATACTCAGTCAATTCAGAATCGATTCTAATCGCTTGGAACAAACCTGACAGAGAGTATAGAAAAAGTGACATACTCTCTGTATTCAGTAGAAAATAAAGTTTAATATGTAATTTATTCCTCCATGCGTGTTTATTTCTCAATACGGAATAGCAAAGGTGTTTGGTAAGCAGTTGCTCGCTGTTGAGTAGTATGGCGACATACTTGAGGAAAAGAACAAACGTCTAACAAAGCCAGGGAGCAAAACAGCGTTCAAAGATAACAATAATGAGTGATTTAGAAGGTGACAGTGATCTTTTTAATGATGCATCGACTTCCGAAGAAGAGGATTATTTCCATTTAAACATTATTCCGTTATTTTGGGACCTTTACCCCCTTTTGGCACCTATATACCATTTCCCCCCAACCATGCCCATAATCCCCTTTTTTCTTTTAAGTTTCATTCCAATTTATTCTTTAACTTTCAATTAATGTCTCCTCAGCTTGCTGTGTACGTGCGAATAGTAAGTCTACCTCTTTCAGTAAACGCCGCGCGGGAATTGAAAGTACACCCGCAACAATGGAAAATAATTGTGTGTTCGACGAAAACCTCTTTCTCTCACTTTACTGCTATAAAGTAGCCCGCAATAATGCAATTGACAATGAGTGATTCTATCCCACCAGAATCAGTAGCCTGCTGTTCGTGAATGTGAGTTTGTTGCTGTGAGAGACGTCATCTGTTTACGTGGAGACGACAATAACCTCAACTGCGCAGTTCCGAGAATTATTAAGACTGGGCTATAATTCACAAAACAATTATATATAAAGAAATAATAATTTCAGCCCAATTGAATGGATAGTTTAGAAAATAGCAATTTCAGTTGTGCATCCCCTTAAATAAACCAGCACCTTATTGTGCCTTTTTCACCTTATTTGAGCACCTTTTCCCTTCCTTTTTTCATCTGAAATTTGCAACTAAAACTCCTAACCCTGATCATAAGCATACATTGGTACCATGTAGTTTTGTATTATTTGCATTACGTTCGGAATAGAATTTATGTGGGGTGTCATTGTCTCAGAGTATTGGAGTTTTAAATTAAACATTATGTTTAGAAGCTTCTGTAGCAGGAAACCTAATGTTAAATTGGAATTGTGTTAAATTACTTTTTCCGGGTTCTGGTTTAAATATAATATCTATAAATTACAACTGTTATTCGCAATAACTCAGTATCAATGGCTTTAAGCCGATAAACGAACGCGATTTATTTTTGCTCGAATATTAGGACTGGAATCAGTATGAAAGAAACGCTTACGATGTACATCGGCGGAGTTTGATTTCATTCATCAACGCTGTAAACGTAGATATTTGATCGTCTTCTGATTGACCGTGCAACCAGGGTGCAACGAAGAAGGCCGTGACAGAACGCGAACGGTTTAAGTAGTGTTCCAACCACACAAAATTCCGAATTAGTTCTGTGAGCGTACCGGACTGGCGCATGTGCATTAGCATGTGTTGGGATTAGTTCCGAACCCGTTCAGAACCGTGTGCTGGAACAAACCTATAGTGTGTGCGAATTTAATGCAATAAACAAAGGTAATACCACCCCAAATATTAACCAATTGTAAGCGAGTGAATATCACTGCCGATAAGCAATTGTTTCAAAGTCAATGCCGCCAATATAAACTTAGATGATAAAGGCGGCATATAAATGAAACTAAAGAGGGAGGGGACAGAGAGAGAGCAATTGTTTCATTTGGCTGCGGTAAACGTTTCCGAACGACGTAACCTGAATCCGGTAGTGGTATATTAACTGCATTTTGATAAAACAACTGAAACGGTTTCTGTTTCAAGCATGTTAACGCCATTTTCGATAGGCAATGTGTTCCAAAGGCACAAAGGCCTCCGATATGACCACTGCAGTTAAAGGAGGGGTATAAACGAACGATAAAACAAAAGTATGTAGAGGCATCGCCGTCTGGTATATACCTGCCTTCTCAGTTCTATTGCTAGCCATATAAGCGCGGAAAGGTAATAGTTTTTAGCCAATAAACGAAGAGATTGTTACATGATTATTGCATTAGAACATGAAGAAAATCAACGATAACGTCAATATAAAACGATAGCCACACCAGTCAACATCTGAGGAATATCTCTGAAGTTAACTTCTATATAGAACACAAAAAGAAAAGGAAAAAGAAATGTTTGTTTTTCACTTTAATGTAATTTTTGTGCAACATTTTATGCCATCCTCTTATGCCATGGCAAATATTTAACTAGAAAGCTGATCAATTCTCCTTTCATCAAAATATTCCGAATATTATTGGCGCAAAGAAAAATTATCTGCGGTCAGTGCCCTAAAGTAGGAACCGTGAAACACTTCAGTCACATATCGCTGGAACTTAAATGCACAATTTACATGCTAAAACGTTTTTGAGAAAACAATAACTATCTTTTACAGCGTCTAAAATCAAATTTTAATAATTTTTGGATGGTGTATTTAAATTATTTAAGAGCCTACTCCCGGGTACAAAGTACTTTAACCAGATGCATTAGTCGGTGCAAATCTATGTAAAACTTCTTATTTTATGAAAATATGCTTACCAAAACTTTTATTATTATACAAATATCTTCTATCACTCTGCTTTTATGTAAATGACACGAATGTGACATCCCCTAATAGATTACTTGCTTTCTACCAAGTTTACTTTTCACCATTTTCTCACACATTGGTATTCACGTATCACTGGAAATTTCTAAAGGAGGGGGAGGAAGGAGCTTGTTTAACGCTTCAGAAGTTATAAGCTAGCTGATGGTCAAGGGTACAGTGAGTTTATCGGTCACTCGCCACTTCATGCATTTTAAAGAAGTTTCCTGGAAGCTCTCGAAGACAACCAATAAACTTGTTGGGTGCTTCCATATACGTGCTGTTTTTAATTTTCGCCTGAGCTTCCATTTTAAGACGCGCACTTTTAATGTCATCATCGCTATTGTCCCCTCTAATAAGTATGTAAGAACTTCTGAAATGACAAAGTTAAATCACCAAGTGCTTGCGTAAGACGAAAGAACCCAATGTTGATTAAGCGGGTAGTTGGTAAACTCAATGTTTATCATGAAAATCTAGGCAACTGTACTACAGCACGTAACAAAAAATTTGAGATCCGTTTTAGGTAGCAAAATTGCATCTAGTACAGATTAGAAAAAGCAACAGTGACTGGAAGTAAAACAGGTACTAAAAGCCATGTTTTAACGGCTCTTCTCAATTGCTGTCATCAACTTTGTGAAAAACCTAAATGGCGTGGTCGGTAGGTACCAATTTGTGACGTTTTACATTATCTGGCTGAACGTTAGAAATGAGCAGTTGATGTAGTGTACAACATATGTTTCCAAAGAAAAGGTATTTGTGTAGCTTTAGTAAGAACGATACTACAGTTCTGAAAAGTGCATTTTACTGACCAGACTTGTTTTATAATTTGACCCGTCTGAAGATTCTTTCTTGTATTCCTTACAGTACTTCCAAATAACATAAAATGGGAAGATTATTATGTTTCGGTAAACTGTAATACTGAGCAATAATCCTTTAACCAAGGAAAATTCTTCGTACATGAAGGAAACGGTTTGCTAACTAGTCCACGGTTTCAGCGTCAGGAGGAAATGCGAGTACTACCACGTGTTCACTACTTTCAGTTGAATGGGAGGGCGGGTGGGTATAAAATATAGCAGAACGCAATAGGAGAAGCCAACTGAACTTAAATAATTTGTTAAATTGTTATTATGAAACAGTTTTATAACAAATTTCTGTTATGGATTATAACTTCACTTAAGTTCACATGACAACGAAACAGCTGATTACAACTACATTGATAATTAACAATGGATGTGTTCTATTTTTTTTAAATGAGAATTTACACAATTGCATATGTTATTCCTAAACAAATTTTCGAAATGTACTGTCTTGCTGAAGGTGGAAATAATAGCCAATTCTTCTGTGACAAAGTAAATATCCTGAGTTAATACCATGAACATACTCTGATGATCTCTAATGAAGCTTCATCCGATTTTGGTAATGTTTCCGTTGCTTAATCTGGTTGTGAACAACATGAACTTGATAGTAGTATGACGTTATAGCACTGTCATAACCTAAAATATGTAATCAGCCCGAACTTAGGCGCTGACTTCACTGCCCATAAAGTACACATGAATTGGCATTTTCCTAAAAAAAAAATATAATTAATACATTTCCATTGGAGAGCAGTATTGCTGAGCAAAGACTGTATTGCACTTCCTTTAAAACAGCGCTCCATTTTATTCCCTGACGTCACATAAGATAAACGTTAAGGCACACAAACCTAATTTCACCTCCATGTAGTCAGTAATGATATTTTATGTGCCCAAACTCACACCTACTCTCTCAAAAAGTATTCGTTCCGCACTTTTAAAACATTTTAGCAGCCAAATTAATGGCGGAAAACCCGTAATTTCTTTGAAAATAAAGATCAAATGGTAATAGAGTTTATGTGTTTTTGGCGGTTTTTCACATCGTTCATTTTATCCGTTTTATAAATTTTTTAAGAATATGCCAAAACTGCATCTTTTTGTACGTTATGATTTCAAAATTATCTTTTATGCATTGCGTAAAGCATTTGTGTATATATCCACATACTTTCACGTGACTTAAACTGGTGGAGAAAATAATGCGTGAAATAGTAAAACTGAGCCAAAAGACGTCAATGTGTCAAGTAGTAAAAGGTGAGCCCAAAAGGTAAAAATGTGGTAAAATTCCTAAATATGATATTGTATTCCTCCATCAAATAAAATCCTATTTTCACCGCAAAATCAATTAATACAAAAAAATTCGCTACTCAATGCATGTAAAATAATTCTGAAAACACCAATTTTTGCAATTTTGGCATATTTCTAAAAATTTTATAAAACTGATAAAATGAACAATCTACAAACCGCCAAAACACAAACTGTATTACCATTTTATCTTTATGTCCAAAAAATAGAATTTTCTCTCCATTACTTTGCCTAGTACAATTTTTAAGTGAAGACAATACCTTCTTCAGTGGATGTTTGTGTTGCCAGCAACAAAATTTGGACGGAAAATTGACCCAATTACAGCATTCCTCACGGTTTTCTATTGCAATGAAATCACCATATATGTAGATCGTAGAAGGCAAGGGTTGAAGTAAGCTTATGTGAATTGAAATCCAGTTTAAATATTTTATTTTTGGATTCGTGCCAGTTTTATAACAAATACAGAGTGAGATTTAAGTCCATCGACAAGCTTCAGGGGACGAGTCCTGATAGGAAATGGAACACAAGGGCTCATATCACCTTATGTCCGGAAACGCATAGTTTCCGCGATTGATGGTACTGACAACAGTTTCTCATAACTTGCAGTGTTGTTTTGTGTGCTGCAAATGCTTTGATTTAAGCAACGTAGAAGCACAATGATCTAGTATTCATACCAGGAACAAGCCGAGAGGGTGTTCGTGTATGACCAAGCAGGTGGAAACGGTCGAGAAGCAGCACGGAATACTGGGTCATGTACCGTGTCAGACAGCACTTCCATCACAAAATATTTGGAGCTATTTTTCGTCGTTTGTATGAGCATGTGTCCTTTGAGACAGATGAACGTTCAGGGCGGCCGCGGTCCGTGCGTACACCAGATATGGAGGAACATGTTCTCCATGATATTGAGAACAACCCTGGTACAAGCTCCAGGCAATTGGCCCGTCAACATGGTGTAAGTCAAAGGAAGGTTATCTGTATCCTACATGACAACCGCTATTATCACCTCCAACGTGTGTAGGGATTATCTTAACTACAGAAAATACTCACGGTATGGTTGCAGCATCTCATCAGCAGCGGTTCAGCATCAATGTTTGGGCAGGGATTATAAGCTACCGCCTACTTGGACCAGTTCTTCTTCCATAATGACTGAACAGAGAAACGTACCTGGACTTCCTGCAAAACGCTCTGCCTCCATTGTTGGATAATGTGCCTTTAGTAATACGACAGGCAATGTGGCTGCAGCATGATAGAAGCCCACGTCCGCATTAATGTTCGCCAACACAACATCTTCCCCAGACGTTGGGATAGGACGTAAAGATCTTGTTGCATGACCTGCCGGACTCAAAACAGCCTGGATTTTTCTTGTGGGGACATCTGAAGAGCATTGCCTTCTGGGAGCCTGTTCCTCATATTCAGACCATTCAACAGCGTCCACGTAACCTGTGACGATATTCGGACACAGCCCGGAAGATTCAAACGAGTGAGAAAATCCATGATGCGGCGTGTGAATGCGTGCATTACATCCCACGGAGGCTACTTTAGCATCTGCTGTGACATGGATGGAATTCAGGCCATATACTATGTGCCAGATCTCTTTGTTTGCGCTCATGCTATCTGCCGTGGAAACTGTGCAATTCCGGACACAAGATGATATGAACTTTTGCGCTCCATTTCCAATCAGGAACCATCCCCTGAAGTTTGTCGGTGGACTTCAAGCTTACGCTGTATGAGATTCACGTCATCGTTTTCGTTAAGGTACTTTCGTTACCAGCATTCAAAAATGCGATAATTAGCAAAATTGCAATCCAAGAAGTTCATAAAACCTGATGTAGATTTCTATTAATGCCTTATTAATTAGCTACTCTTCTTTTCACGGCGTTCATGCATATTCTGTGTCATTATCAAATGCAAGTAGAGTACGTATTGAATAGTAGTTTAACCTGTTAAACGCTTGCAAAAATTACCCGTAAAACAGTCCAATAGAACAGAACAGCTTTGTGTTGGATATAACAATGGTTGCTTGAATAACGGAGCAGAGGGAGAGAGATAGTATGTGTGTGTGTGAGAGAGAGAGAGAGAGAGAGAGAGAGAGAGAGAGAGAGAGAGTTTCCAAAGTCCCCGTCAACAGCTTTAACAGGTTAGTACAACAAACCGTTTCAAAAGTGAAATTGGTTTAAAGTAGCTTCTCCACTTCTCCACATACTCGTAGAATTTCACACAGTGGCAAGAATCTCCACTCAGAATTGGTGCAATTGCAGAGAAGCAGTTGCACAGTGAGATATTGTCGCAAAACTCAGAGAGAGCTTATGTTTCACAGTTATTTCTTTCCATGTATTTGTAAATTCTTCAGCACTGCAAAAAGCAAATTCGGCGGAAAAACTAGTTTTATCCTAAGTATTATCTTGCTGTGATATAAGATTGGTTGACTGATATGAGCTGTGTATCACAAGGAAATGTGTATATTTAAATAAAGTGCTCGAAAAATAAGTCAGAATGCTATTTAAATTCTATCGAAAATAACTGCCCTCTGTTTATTGCTCTCTGCTGTGGGTAAACTATAACATTAATTTCATTGAATTCCTGTGATCATTATCACACAAATGATAGCACCTACGATAGCAGCTACGAAAGTCAAATTTAATTTTGATTTTTTCTTTCTTTATTTATCTAGCTTTCCTTATTTCTCCCTCTTTCTTTCCTTATTTCCTTCTCTGTCTCTCTTTCTTTCCTTACTTCTTTCCTTCTTTCTCTTTCCTTATTTCTTTCTTGTGTCAAAGTTTTCTTCGTGACAACGCTGAAACGCTATTAAAAGATGACTTGAGTGAATAATATATAGATAAGTGAGAAGTTGTGGTAAAAATAAGAGTAATTGCAGTCTGTTTCTGTTTTCTTTTTTCGCTATATGAATGTAGTTTTTCGTGACTTCGCTTGATTAGCTCTATGGTATAACATTTTCCATGTCTTCTTATATGTTATAATAATGTAGTACTGTCTATTTTGAAGCTCCAATATAATAAACTCAATATTGTTGATAGCATTGTTAATTATCACTTAGTGTTTCCCAAGTTCTAAGTTACCCCATAGACAATAATTTAAGGAAATGCACCTCTGCGTTCCCAAGAAATACTCGACATTTAAAATTTAGAAATATATTTTGATTTTAAAACATAGTTTTCCAATTCTCTTTACAGAACTTTCGCTTATTTAAAACGTTCCATAAGTCGGAACATTATTCTAATTCTTCGAAATCTTTCATGTATATTCTGAAAAGTAAAAAAAAATTAAAGCAGCTACAGTGACTCCACAAAGTTCTCACCTCCAGTTTAAAAGCTCTAGCACCCAAATTAACGCAAAAAGAATTTGCATTTTTACTTATTATACAAAAGCACAAACGACCTTGCAGTTTACCTACTATGGCATTTTCAAAGACTTTTCATTTTGTTATTCTTATGTGTATATATATTTTTAAATCGAACCGATTTTTTTAATTTTTCGCGTGCAGTAGTGTAAAATTAATTTCTAAGCACTTAGCAGACAAATGCTTTTCATATAGTATATGAAGTTGCAGGGGAAATGAGTTTTGAACTCAGTGAAAAACAATGTCAAAGTCAAGAACTATCAGCGTTTTAATGAACTTTCTCAATAAAACCTCAGTTCTCAGTAATTCATCAATGTGTCTCTCTATCAGGCTATATGTCGGTCACGTAATCTATTACATCAGAAAGATCTCTAATAAATACACTTTGTGATCAAAAGTATCCAGGCACCCCCAGAAACATACTTTTTCATCTTAGGTGCATTGTGCTGCCACCTACTGCCTGGTACTCATTATCCGCGACCTCAGTAGTCATTAGACATCGTGAAACAGCAGAATGGGACGCTCCGTGGAACTTACGGACTTCGAACGTGGTCAGGTGATTGGGTGTCACTTGTGTCAGAAGTCTGTACACGAGATTTCCACACTCCTAAACATCCCTAGGTCCACTGTTTCTCATGTGATACTGAAGTGGAAACGTGAAGGGACATGTACAGAACAAAAGCGTACAGGCCGACCTCGTCTGTTGACTGACAGAGACCGCCGACATTTGAAGAGAGTCGTAAAGAGTAATAGGAAGACGTCTATCCAGATCATCACACAGGAATTCCAAACTGCATCAGGATCCACTTCAAGTACTACGACAGTTAGGCGTGAGGTAAGAAACCTTGGATTACATGGTTGCCACATATCACGCAGGAAAATGCCAAACGACGCCTCGCTTGGTGTAAGGAGCGTCAACATTACACGATTGAACACTGGCAAAACGTTGTGTGGAGTGACGAATCACGGTACACAATGTGGCGATCCGATGGCAGGGTGTGGGTATGTCGAATGCCCGGTGAACGTCATCTGCCAGCGTGTGTACTGCCAACAGTGAAATTCGGAGGTGGTGGTGTTATGGTGTGGTCGTATTTTTCCTGGAAGGGGCTTGCACCCCTTGTTGTTTTGCATGGCACCATCACAGCGCAGACCTACATTGATATTTTAAGCACCTTCTTGCTTCCCATTGTTGAGCATTTTGGAGATGGCGATTGCATCTTTCAACACGATCGAGCACGTGTTCATTCTGCACGGCCTGTGGCGGAGTGGTTACACGACAATAACATCCCTGTAATGGACTGGCCTGCACAGAGTCCTATAGAACACCTTTGGGATGTTTTGGAACGCCGACTTCGTGCCAGGCCTCACCGACCTACATCGATACCTCTCCTCAGTTCCGCACTCCGTGAAGAATGGGCTGTTATTCCCCAAGAAACCTTCCAGCACCTGATTGAAAGTATGCCTGTGAGAGTGAACGCTGTCATCAAGTAAAAGGGTGGGCCAACATCATATTGACTTCCAGCATTACCGATGGAGGACGCCACGAACTTGTCATTTCAGCCAGGTGTCCGGATACTTTTGATCACGTAGGGTACGTATTCAACAATTTTGTAAATACTACACGTGAAAAGGTTGAAAAGTGGTGCGATGTTCAAAAAATTATAAAAGGAATAGAATGTAATAACGCCTGAACGTAAACTGTAATATCACTTGTTTTCTTTGCTGCTTATTAAAAACAGGAATATTCTCTGTTATTTGACTGCTACAATATTTTAAAGTGGTGACGACTGAAGTCCTTCCAGTTAATAATTTTTAGAAATTTAGCCATCACAACCAAAGTTTTAAGTCATTCTGTCTTGAAAAAAGATAGTACAAAAAAGCGATAATTTTCTCCACGGGAGAAACAAGCTAGGTTTTTAGGTATAGAGAAGTGTTGCTACACAATCTGTCATACAAACTTGATTGCATAATCGGCAAGCGACTGAGACGTTTTCTTTAAGACCAACAGTTTGACATACTACATTGTAGATTATTGACTTTCCTGGAATCGTAATTTACCAAAGTTTTCTGTCTGCTTAGTTGCAATTGCACATTTAAAACTGATGTTATATTACGTGTCCATACATGCGTGCGTATTTTCAGTTTTAGCGTATACAATTAAAATACCTAAGTCTACAGATAGGTTAACGAGCAACAGCTCATTGTAACTCCATTCCTCTCGTGTTTCGTTGAGGGAATATATATATATATATTCAGATTTGAGTAAAGCATTTATTTCAGCTGACATTCCCCTTTATAGGGTGAACCCGAGCTCAGAACGTTTCTTGCTATACGAGTATATACGAATATTTGTAAGCCCTGATGAGTCGACAGGATTGAAAAATTACCCTCTAAAGTGCTATAAAGGAACATTAAGTCACGTGAGGTCCATATATGAAAATTAAAAACTCTGAGTCACCACTGACGAGACTATCGATACCAGTGATAGAAATGTGGGAAATGTAATAAAAAGCTAAAGGTGCATATTACGCAGGGGTGCCCGGAACCAGCGCAGAGCACCGCACGTATGCCAATGTAGACCAATTTTGGACTACCTAGCTGAAGCTATGACATATTATGCAGACCATTTAGAGGTATTTGGATCAGTAGTAAATGAATTGGACATAGAGGATACTTCAATTGAAATTATCCAGGATTTAATACGTGATATTAATTTAAAATATGACTTCCTTCTTATCTGCCAATGTTGGCTTCTTGATCCATTCAATAAACCTCTGCAAACTTCTGTTTGGCTTATTAAGTAATTCAGCTAAAGAACAGTTTTTTGAAAAACAATAGCGTATCTCAGGTTAGAAACCATAGTTTGTCAGATAAAAATTCAAGCTTTGTTCGAGAAAAAAAACAGTGGATACTGGACCCTCCGTAACTCGGCTTCATGATGCACAATCCGAGATTACTTTTGTGGAATGAAACTCCAATGAGAAGTTTAAATCTAGTATTTACCTGAAAATTGGCGAGTTCTAGTAAGTTACGTGTTTTCTTGTAATTTGTTTCAATTTATTTTGAAAATATTTATTTCTTTTTTAGAATTTTTGTCAGCAGAAACTAATTATTTTTAAGTTTTTACCACATAAAAATGCAAGCCCTAGTAATAACAACATTTGAAATCTTCTGAATGTCATTCGAGCATCGCGTGATATAATGAATCAGCTTGCTTGTCATCAGATACCAATCATAGTAAATTACCATGACGTTCAATAAGATATGTACTGCGTGTATAATTTTATATTTCGGCACCTTGGATCTCGCTTATAATGTTAAATTTGTGTTTTACAACCGAAGTTATGTTTTCTATTGTCATATGACGTGCCCTTGGCATATAATTCTTTTATACGTAAGGCGTACTCCAGTTGCCCCAAAATAAATACTCTCCTTTAACAGAGTGAACACGTAACACGTAGCTTCCGACTGCTATAGTACCTAGACCTACAAACCGTAGCAAAGGTAGTATTTTATTCTTTTTGGGGGGGTTTAAAGTCTGTAGTCAATATCCTGGATAGTTCTGTAATTCTTCCTAGTAAGTTGTTTATTATCGTTCATCAACAGTAACTGCGAAAGGGGTATTTTGGAAATAGCAAATATGTGAGTATTCAATAAAAATTAGTAATAACCTATATTTATCTGTACATTCACCGTCTTTAAGCTGATTTATTCCCAATGCTGCATTAGTTAAGCATACGATCGGCATGAGCTTTAGAGCATGAATATTTTTGTAATACGTTCGTTTAATAACGCACCGAGAAATTGTCCAATTCTGTGACCGCGTGCGCGTGCCCACGAAATTTTGCTCCATGTAGACGGCTAAAGGATATGACACAAATTTTCTAAATGTAATAGCTTTTAAATTATAGGCGTAAAAATTAGCAATGAAAAGCCGCGATATTGCAGCGACGTTGTGTGGAGCTCGACCCACGCCCGCGAAGCTGCATTAGGTAGGATTACGTTTCAAAAAGTGTTGTAATGAGGGAAGTGCTAGCAAAAAGGACCACAGGACTGCTAATTTATCCCCTAAAGCGTATTTATTGGCCATGCAAGAGTATCAACCCTCTTAACTTTCTTCACGATCAGCTACGGCGAATAGACTAAGTCCATTTCGGGTTCTGTACCCCGTTATTAGTAAATTCTTAAACCTAGTGCCGAAAGTCCCGCCAGATTTATTCAGGTGAGTCAAGAGCATGTAGAGTTAAGCCGTTGATCGACAGACCACCCTTTGGAGAGGGCACAACCCCTTCAATTTACCAAAGAGTACAGCAAATAGTTTTAATAGAATCCGTAGTATTTATTTCACACCTCTCCTCCGAGCATCCTAATGGCTCCCCTCACCCCGATACCGAACGTCTACGCCATAACGCTACTTTCCCCCTGTTGACAGCAACCCCCGGAGCTAGCTGCCCCAAAGGTAGCTACAATGTTGTTCGAGACGTCGGGTAAATTGCCCACTACAACGGGGTTAAGCTGCAGGACTCGAATTCCACCAATGTGATGAAAGATACCAAACAAAGCACCTTACCCGTCTGGAAAACCTGAACCTTTACTCTCTCCCACCTTTCCGTGACTGTATATTTCCTAATCTCCACACCCGGGTGCTCTTTCGGCTCTGCCCCTATTCCTAGAATGTTTAGATTAGATATTTTACCAGGAGATGAACAGGAGGGACATACCCCTACCTTCCCTCACTGAAACCTCAGAATTATTGTACGGTTTTTTGCCTATTTTTCCATTCTTCACTTCCCTTAACTGTAATAAGTTCACTGATTCGGTTTTTATTAGATACTATCTAACTACTTTATTATCATTCATTACCTTTCGCCTTAAGCTACTTCTACACATAGTCATCACCACCGTTATTCAGGCACTTGTAACGGGAAACCTGAGTAGCCTTATTGTGAGAGTTCCAGCGCAAAGGATTTGCCGCCATCTGATAAGGTTCTTTGATCTATGCCGCTAGCCCCGCCCCCTCCCTTTGTGCGCTACTATTTGCCGCCCGGTCGCGTGCCGCTAGCTCCGCCCCCTTCCCTTTGTGTGCTGATCTAATGCCGACAGTGTCTGTGCCGGCAGGTTCTACCCCCTCCCCCATGCGTTCTACTGTGGCGTCATGACTTGATGGAATTGTTTTCTCGAGTCCTGCCGCCCCTCGGCAAATTAATTAGGTAATGTTCGTCAAACATTTTTTTTATGATTACTAAGGTCTGCAGATTGCATCCTCGAGCAATTAAGTTTTTTGATTAATGAATTGTTGACTGGAGCTTGAGTATAAGTAGTCTGCTCACGGGAACAGTCTGTCATGTAATGAAACACTGCAGCCTTCTTGTATCTGGGGAAATCGCTTGTCCATTAGCTGAACATGTTAGACGCTTTCAACACATTAATAGGCTTTTAAGTTTACATTCCGGATCTGTTTACATACATTAGCGAACGACCTACTTCCGCCTGGCGGTAACGGTGACCTCTATTAGCTGAGACGCTTTCACCCCATTAGCGAACAATGTCAGTAATTGTTTTCCTAAGTACTCTGCCCAACACTCAACACTTTAGATTTTAGCGATGGAAATGATATAAAAAGCAGCAGCTTCTCCAACGAGTTCCAAGTTGACTAGGATGGCCGGGTTCGAATTACAAATTCAGCTTCTAATAACTCAGAGACTAATTACGATAAAGACATCAAATAAAGTTTATTACATTAATGTCATTAGATAGTTTCTTGTGAATGTATATTTGGGTACATGGTGTCCAGGGTTCGAATACCGATAAAATGTAATTTAATTATAAATTTAATAACTCCTAAACTAATTAAGATAAAGACGTCCAATAAACTTTATTGCCTTTATGTTATTAGGTAGTATATTGTGGAGATGTAATTAGATACCTGACGTTCTGGGTTCGAGCCTGATGTTTAAATCGTCATTATCTCAGAAACTAAGAGAGGTAGAGGAATTGACCAAAGCATGATTGATAGCTCCTATGATGGGTAAATAATACTGTATATAATTTTTAATCAGTTGTCCTTATTTCGAATCCCGATCTTTCAATCACTTACTTATTTTTTCTCTATACTCTAGAATATGTCACTTAGATTGATGCTGTAACTGCATACACAACCTTTAAACATATCAAACTAATATTGTAAATAATTTTGTTTCTGGTGTCCAGGGTTCGAATACCGATAAAATGTAATTTAATTATAAATTTAATAACTTCTAAACTAATTAAGATAAAGACGTCCAATAAACTTTATTGCCTTTATGTTATTAGGTAGTATATTGTGGAGATGTAATTAGATACCTGACGTTCTGGGTTCGAGCCTGATGTTTATATCGTCATTATCTCAGAAACTAAGAGAGGTAGAGGAATTGACCAAAGCATGATTGATAGCTCCTATGATGGGTAAATAATACTGTATATAATTTTTAATCAGTTGTCCTTATTTCGAATCCCGATCTTTCAATCACTTACTTATTTTTTCTCTATACTCTAGAATATGTCACTTAGATTGATGCTGTAACTGCATACACAACCTTTAAACATATCAAACTAATATTGTAAATAATTTTGTTTCTGGTGTCCAGGGTTCGAATACCGATAAAATGTAATTTAATTATAAATTTAATAACTTCTAAACTAATTAAGATAAAGACGCCAAATAAACTTTATTGTCTTTATGTTATTAGGTACTATCTTGTGGATGTGTAATTAGATACCTGACGTTCTGGGTTCGATCCTAATTTTAAATCGTCATTATCTCAGAAACTAAGAGAGGTAGACGAGTGAACCAAAGCATGATTGATAGCTCCTATGATGGGCAATTAATACTGTATATAATTTTCAATCAGTTGTCCTTACTTCGAATCCCGATCTTTCAATCACTTACTTATTTTTTCTCTATACTCTAGAATATATCACTTAGATTGATGCTGTAAATGCATACAGCACCCTTAAACATATCAAACTAATATTGTAAATAATTTTGTTTCTGGTGTCCAGGGTTCGAATACCGATAAAATGTAATTTAATTATAAATTTAATAACTCCTAAACTAATTAAGATAAAGACACCAAATAAACTTTATTGCGTTTATGTTATTAGGTAGTATCTTGTGGATGTGTAATTAGATACCTGAAGTTCTGGGTTCGAGCCTAATTTTAAATCGTTATTATCTCAGAAACTAAGAGAGGTAGACGAGTGAACCAAAGCATGATTGATAGCTCCTATGATGGGCAATTAATACTGTATATAATTTTCAATCAGTTATCCTTACTTCGAATCCCGATCTTTCAATCACTTACTTATTTTTTCTATACTCTAGAATATATCACTTAGATTGATGCTGTAAATGTATACAACACCTTTAAACATATCAAACTAACATTGTAAATAATTTTGTTTCTGGTGTCCAGGGTTCGAATACCGATAAAATGTAATTTAATTATAAATTTAATAACTCCTAAACTAATTAAGATAAAGACGCCAAATAAACTTTATTGCGTTTATGTTACTAGGTAGTATCTTGTGGATGTGTAATTAGATACCTGACGTTCTGGGTTCGAGCCTATTGTTTAAATCGTCATTATCTCAGAAACTAAGAGAGGTAGAGGAATTGACCAAAGCATGATTGATAGCTCCTATGAGGGGCAATTAATACTGTATATAATTTTCAATCAGCTGTCCTTACTTCGAATCCCGATCTTTCAATCACTTACTTATTTTTCTCTATACTCTAGAATATATCACTTAGATTGATGCTGTAAATGCATACAGCACCCTTAAACATATCAAACTAATATTGTAAATAATATTGGTTCTGGTGTCCAGGGTTCGAATACCGATAAAATGTAATTTAATTATAAATTTAATAACTCCTAAACTAATTAAGATAAAGACACCAAATAAACTTTTATAGGGGAAAGGATGCTCTACTGAAACATTAGGTCTCTAGATAGAAGTATTTATAGTGGAGAGATAGGGAATACCAGGGCTGATGCTAGGCTAGTCAGATGCTAAAGGAGGGAGGGATATGCTTTATACGAGAGAGATAGGGAACACAAGGAAAGATGCTATACCAAACAGGACTTGAAGGGTAGAATATGAGCGATATAGCAAACCGAGGAGAGGTATTAGGATAGGAGTTTTGAATGATGGAGTAGGCGTTTATATGCGAGAGATAGGGAATACGAGGGTCGATGCTAGGCTAGACGGTGTTGAATGAGGGAATGTATCTTATATGAGAGAGGTAGGGCAATATGAGGAGAAGTGCTAGGCTAGTCGGGAAGGTCTGAATGAGAGAGTATACGTCTATATGGGAAAATATAGGGAAAACGAAGGTAGGTGCTAGGTTGAGAGAGTCTTCAAGGAGGAAAATGCATTTATATGAGAGCGGTAGGGTATACGAGGAGAGGTGCTAGTCTAGACATGGTTTGAGGATTAGAGTATACGTTTATATGGGAGAAATATGGAAAACGGGAGAGATACAAGGATAGACAGAGATTGAAGGAGGAGGAATGTAGGTTTATACTGTAATATAGAGAGTAATTCGATTATAAAACTTTTCTCATCCAGCCTTACAACACTTTTATATACTTAATTTCTAAACCTTACAAACTTTATATTTGTTAAACAGTAGTGCGCGAGACGGAGAGGGACAAACAGTATATCGGTTTACAGTGAAGTATACGTCCTAACCTATTCCCACCTTGTTTGTTCTGGATCTTCTCATTGTCTATCATCTAACGTAACCACGTAACAAGACGTAACACAGGAAATCATACATATGGCACATTAAAAAAAATAAAGGTATATATAATGAAACATAAACAAGTAGACAGAGGGTCATCGATACATAGAAAACCAGGAGTTGTATGTACTGAGACCATAGATTAGTATAGGCAAACAACAAAGAAGTGAATTTATAGTGTAAATAGCCTAATATTTTCAAATATTATTATAGTCTAAAAGTATATAGCTTAATTATGTATCGAGTATTGAGAAATAAACGTTATTCATTATTCACTAATCTCAGATCACTGCAATTGTATTGAATCAATTCACAATTGCTAATGCCATTCAACTTTCATTCGTCTCTGATACATAAAGAAATTGCAAAATGGAGAAGGACGAAAGTAATAAAAAGACTCAGGCAGCAAATTTTAAGAAAGAAGAGAAAGATATATGACCGACATTGTTTTGGAACACAAATTAGTGTTGAAAATAAAATGACTGATAGCTCTGCTAAGCGTAAGGAAGAGACATGGAAATAAATTGCAAATGAATACAATTCTAGGTTAGAAAAAAGAAGATAAACAACATTCATGTAAACCAATTTTTAAAAATCAGTTTAACTGAATACATGTAAAAAAACATATCACTTTACAAAAAGTAATGCAGACAACATTTATTTTTTATAAACATTATCCTATTACATTCCTTTACAAAAAACCATACATATTTCCTAAAGGCAAAGGTGATAGTCTAGACATTCTAAACACTCAGTTATATAATCATATACATCACGCAGAAAGAGACCTGCATTATCAGTAAAAAAACTAAACATCTCAACAATGTCTGAATGATGTATTTTATAAGTACAAGTTTTTTGATATTTCAAAGTTCCTGTTAACCATGGCAGTAATTGATTAACACAATTTCTCGATCCTGTCATGCTATAACTTTAGATGCTTTCAGCTTACTTATAATTTCCTCAATCTCTTGTGTGTGACTATTATTACCAGCATCCCTCGACGCAATTAGTAACCTCAATATATTTACTAGTCTATTTGGATTTTCAAGCGTTGATATCACTGAATCATCATCATATGAAGATTTCATATTCTCGCAACTTCCGATGTATCCAGATTTTTCACCAACAGTAGTCTCCAGTGAAGGACAGAGGCTTGATCCGGTATAACATTCCCCTCTATACATCTTCGGATCTTCAAGTGCAGGTGAGAGAGTCGATTCAGTATAACATGTTGCTCTATGAAACTTAAATCTTGACAAAGAACGATTCTTAAAAATCCGCCCGCATACACAGCATCTAATAACGCGTTTTCCTTCATGTGTAATGTATGAAAAATCGAGTTTCTCATTCGTCAGTTGCACAGATTTTCTCGGGCAGTAGCTCATGCTAAAACTAAAAGAAATTAAATGAATACGTGAATGCTAACGCTCGAAGGAATTAAAAGCGAATGAATGAATTCATAACACGCACCTATGTATATATCCAGGATGAGGACGACGGAGGGAATTGCGATCAATGCATAGCAGGGAGAAAGGATACTCTCTTGAAACATTAGTCATCTAGACAACTATTGTTCACGGAGCCTGTAGACGTCAGGTTGAATGGGACAGACCTCAGGTTCAAATCTTTAAGGGTACGGACCACTGGCTTTTGCCTGGCATGTATACTAAACCATCCTAACAGCGAAACATTACATTACAACGACACGTAACCAGAACATGACGAGCGCGAGCATGGAGAAAGGATGCTCTCTGGGAACATTAGTGGAAAAGGATGCTCTCTGGAAACCGTCGCCATCCGCACAACGGATTGTCCCTAACATTTCCAGATTTCGGAACGTTCAACATCGTGACGCGCTCCTGTCATCTACATTTCGACGAAATTTTACCTCCTGAATTAGTTTGGTGCTCTGTATAGAACCTCAGAATATGCATTACGCTGCGTGTCCCTAGCGTTTCCAGCTCCTGAATCGTTCCAGCTAGTGGAATGCCTCTACCATCTTCATGTCAACGATCTGTTACTCTGAATTTAAGATTGGTGATCTGTATAGACCTGTACAACATGCATTACGCTAAGTAACAGACTCATCACGCTATGTAACAACACGATCACGCTATGTAACAACATGATCACGCTATGTAACAACATGATCACGCCATGTAACAACATGATCACGCCATGTAACAACATGATCACGCTATGTAACAACATGATCACGCTATGTAACAACATGATCACGCTATGTAACAACATGACCACGCTATGTAACAAAACGATCACGCTATGTAACAACACGATCACGCTATATAACAACACGATCACGCTATGTAACAACTGATCACGCTATGTAACAACATGATCACGCTATGTAACAACCTGAGTACGCTATGTAACAACATGATCACGCCATGTAACAACATGATCACGGTATGTAACAACCTGATCACGCTATGTAACAACATGAACACGCTAAGTAAACAACATGTTCACGCTATGTAACAAACTGATCACGCTATGTAACAACATGATCACGCTATGTAACAACATGAACACGATATGTAACAACATGTTCACGCTATGTAACACACTGATCACGCTATGTAACAACATGATCACGCTATGTAACAACATGAACACGCTATGTAACAATATGATCACGCTATGTAACAACATGAACACGCTATGTAACAACATGTTCACGCTATGTAACAAACTGATCACGCTATATAACAACATGATCACGCTATGTAACAACATGAACACGCTATGTAACAACATGTTCACGCTATGTAACAAACTGATCACGCTATGTAACAACATGATTACGTTATGTAACAACCTGATCACGCTATGTAACAACATGATCACGCTATGTAACAACCTGATCACGCTATGTAACTTGTTCACGCTATGTAACAACATGAACACGCTATGTAACAAAACGATCACGATATGTAACAACATGAACACGCTATGTAACAACATGATCACGCTATGTAACAACCTGATCACGCTATGTAACAACATGATTACGCTATGTAACAACTGATCACGCTATGTAACAACATGATCACACTATGTAACAACCTGATCACGCTATGTAACAACATGTTCACGCTATGTAACAACATGATTACGTTATGTAACAACACGATCACGCTATGTAACAACCTGATCACGCTATGTAACAACCTGTTCACGCTATGTAACAACATGATCACGCTATGTAACAACCTGATCACGCTATGTAACAACATGATTACGCTATGTAACAACTGATCACGCTATGTAACAACACGATCACGCTATGTAACAACACGATCACGCTATGTAACAACTGATCACGCTATGTAACAATATGATCACGCTATGTAACATCATGAACACGCTATGTAACAATACGATCATGCTATGTAACAACCTGAGCACACTATGTATCAACATGATCACGCTATGTAACAACATGAACACGCTATGTAACAACCTGATCACGCTATGTAACAACATGATCACGCTATGTAACAACCTGATCATGCTATGTAACAACATGAACACGGTATGTAACAATACGATCACGCTATGTAACAACATGAACACGCTATGTAACAACATGTTCACGCTATGTAACAACATGATCACGCTATGTAACAAACTGATCACGCTATGTAACAACATGATCACGCTATGTAACAACCTGAGTACGCTATGTAACAACATGATCACGCCATGTAAAACTGATCACGCTATGTAACAACATGCTCAAGCTATGTAACAACTGATCACGCTATGTAACAACATGATCACGCTATGTAACAACCTGAGCACGCTATGTAACAATCTGATCACGCTATGTAACAACACGATCACGCTATGTAACAACTGATCACGCTATGTAACAACATGATCACGCAATGTAACAACCTGAGTACGCCATGTAACAACTGATCACGCTATGTAACAACATGCTCAAGCTATGTAACAACTGATCACGCTATGTAACAACATGATCACGCTATGTAACAACCTGAGCACGCTATGTAACAATCTGATCACGTTATGTAACAACTGATCACGCTATGTAACAATATGATTACGCTATGTAACAACATGATCACGCTATGTAACAACATGTTCACGCTATGTAACAACATGACCACGCTATGTAACAAAACGATCACGCTATGTAACAACACGATCAAGCTATGTAACAAAACGATCACGCTATGTAACAACACGATCACGCTATGTAACAACACGATCACGCTATGTAACAACTGATCACGCTATGTAACAACATGATCACGCTATGTAACATCCTGAGTATGCTATGTAACATGATCACGTCATGTAACAACTGATCACGCTATGTAACAACATGCTCAAGCTATGTAACAACTGATCACGCTATGTAACAACATGATCACGCTATGTAACAACATGATCACGCTATGTAACAACATGAGCACGCTATGTAACAACATGATGACGTTATGTAACAACTGATCACGTTATGTAACAACATGATCACGCTATGTAACAACATGTTCACGCTTGTAACAACATGATCACGCTATGTAACAACATGTTCAAGCTATGTAACAACATGATCACGCTATGTAACAACATGATGACGCTATGTAACAACCTGATCACGCTATGTAACATGTTCACGCTATGTAACAACTGATCACGCTATGTAACAACATGATCACGGTATGTAACAACCTGAGCACGCTATGTAACAACATGATCACGCTATGTAACAACATGTACACGCTATGTAACAACACGATCACGCTATGTGACAACACGATCACGCTATGTAACAACATGGACACGTTATGTAACAACATGGACACGCTATGTAACAACATGAACACGCTATGTAACAATACGATCAAGCTATGTAACAACCTGAGCACGCTATGTAACAACATGATCACGCTATGTAACAACCTGATCACGCTATGTAACAACCTGTTCACGCTATGTAACAACATGATCACGCTATGTAACAACCTGATCACGCTATGTAACAACATGATTACGCTATGTAACAACTGATCACGCTATGTAACAACACGATCACGCTATGTAACAACACGATCACGCTATGTAACAACTGATCACGCTATGTAACAATATGATCACGCTATGTAACATCATGAACACGCTATGTAACAATACGATCATGCTATGTAACAACCTGAGCACACTATGTATCAACATGATCACGCTATGTAACAACATGAACACGCTATGTAACAACCTGATCACGCTATGTAACAACATGATCACGCTATGTAACAACCTGATCATGCTATGTAACAACATGAACACGGTATGTAACAATACGATCACGCTATGTAACAACATGAACACGCTATGTAACAACATGTTCACGCTATGTAACAACATGATCACGCTATGTAACAAACTGATCACGCTATGTAACAACATGATCACGCTATGTAACAACCTGAGTACGCTATGTAACAACATGATCACGCCATGTAAAACTGATCACGCTATGTAACAACATGCTCAAGCTATGTAACAACTGATCACGCTATGTAACAACATGATCACGCTATGTAACAACCTGAGCACGCTATGTAACAATCTGATCACGCTATGTAACAACACGATCACGCTATGTAACAACTGATCACGCTATGTAACAACATGATCACGCAATGTAACAACCTGAGTACGCCATGTAACAACTGATCACGCTATGTAACAACATGCTCAAGCTATGTAACAACTGATCACGCTATGTAACAACATGATCACGCTATGTAACAACCTGAGCACGCTATGTAACAATCTGATCACGTTATGTAACAACTGATCACGCTATGTAACAATATGATTACGCTATGTAACAACATGATCACGCTATGTAACAACATGTTCACGCTATGTAACAACATGACCACGCTATGTAACAAAACGATCACGCTATGTAACAACACGATCAAGCTATGTAACAAAACGATCACGCTATGTAACAACACGATCACGCTATGTAACAACACGATCACGCTATGTAACAACTGATCACGCTATGTAACAACATGATCACGCTATGTAACATCCTGAGTATGCTATGTAACATGATCACGTCATGTAACAACTGATCACGCTATGTAACAACATGCTCAAGCTATGTAACAACTGATCACGCTATGTAACAACATGATCACGCTATGTAACAACATGATCACGCTATGTAACAACATGAGCACGCTATGTAACAACATGATCACGTTATGTAACAACTGATCACGTTATGTAACAACATGATCACGCTATGTAACAACATGTTCACGCTTGTAACAACATGATCACGCTATGTAACAACATGTTCAAGCTATGTAACAACATGATCACGCTATGTAACAACATGATGACGCTATGTAACAACCTGATCACGCTATGTAACATGTTCACGCTATGTAACAACTGATCACGCTATGTAACAACATGATCACGGTATGTAACAACCTGAGCACGCTATGTAACAACATGATCACGCTATGTAACAACATGTACACGCTATGTAACAACACGATCACGCTATGTGACAACACGATCACGCTATGTAACAACATGGACACGTTATGTAACAACATGGACACGCTATGTAACAACATGAACACGCTATGTAACAATACGATCAAGCTATGTAACAACCTGAGCACGCTATGTAACAACATGATCACGCTATGTAACAACATGAACACTCTATGTAACAACCTGAGCATGCTATGTAACAACATGATCACGCTATGTAACAAACTGATCACGCTATGTAACAACACGATCACGCTATGTAACAACACGATCACGCTATGTAACAAACTGATCACGCTATGTAACAACATGATCACGCTATGTAACAACATGATCACGCTATGTAACAACATGATCACGCTATGTAAATAGGGTGGACCATTTAAGTTGAGGCTATACAATATATCCAAAACTAAGCGTTGTAGAAAGAAATGTCTTTAATAAAACTTGATTGATATTATGACGAAAGTAAATGCCGCTAGTCGTGTTTCGTTTGGAGGCCGTTATGAGGGTCATTTTGGGTCAATTTATTTTTTTAAATGGGAACCTACAATTAGGGTCCCATTTAAAAAGACCCTGAAATGACTCTCACTACGTCCTCCAAACGAAATACGACTAGCGGCATTTACTTTCGTCATAATATCAATCAAGTTTTATTAAAGACATTTCTTTCTACAACGCTTAGTTTTGGATATATTGTATAGCCTCAACTTAAATGGTCCACCCTATTTACATAGCGTGATCATGTTGTTACATAGCGTGATCATGTTGTTACATAGCGTGATCATGTTGTTACATAGCGTGATCAGGTTGTTACATAGCGTGATCGTGTTGTTACATAGCGTGATCGTGTTGTTACATAGCGTGATCAGTTTGTTACATAGCGTGATCATGTTGTTACATAGCATGCTCAGGTTGTTACATAGAGTGTTCATGTTGTTACATAGCGTGATCATGTTGTTACATAGCGTGCTCAGGTTGTTACATAGCTTGATCGTATTGTTACATAGCGTGTTCATGTTATTACATAGCGTGTCCATGTTGTTACATAACGTGTCCATGTTGTTACATAGCGTGATCGTGTTGTCACATAGCGTGATCGTGTTGTTACATAGCGTGTACATGTTGTTACATAGCGTGATCATGTTGTTACATAGCGTGCTCAGGTTGTTACATACTGTGATCATGTTGTTACATAGCGTGATCAGTTGTTACATAGCGTGAACATGTTACATAGCGTGATCAGGTTGTTACATAGCGTCATCATGTTGTTACATAGCGTGATCATGTTGTTACATAGCTTGAACATGTTGTTACATAGCGTGATCATGTTGTTACAAGCGTGAACATGTTGTTACATAGCGTGATCATGTTGTTACATAACGTGATCAGTTGTTACATAACGTGATCATGTTGTTACATAGCGTGCTCATGTTGTTACATAGCGTGATCATGTTGTTACATAGCGTGATCATGTTGTTACATAGCGTGATCATGTTGTTACATAGCGTGATCAGTTGTTACATAGCTTGAGCATGTTGTTACATAGCGTGATCAGTTGTTACATGACGTGATCATGTTACATAGCATACTCAGGATGTTACATAGCGTGATCATGTTGTTACATAGCGTGATCAGTTGTTACATAGCGTGATCGTGTTGTTACATAGCGTGATCGTGTTGTTACATAGCGTGATCGTTTTGTTACATAGCTTGATCGTGTTGTTACATAGCGTGATCGTTTTGTTACATAGCGTGGTCATGTTGTTACATAGCGTGAACATGTTGTGACATAGCGTGATCATGTTGTTACATAGCGTAATCATATTGTTACATAGCGTGATCAGTTGTTACATAACGTGATCAGATTGTTACATAGCGTGCTCAGGTTGTTACATAGCGTGATCATGTTGTTACATAGCGTGATCAGTTGTTAGATAGCTTGAGCATGTTGTTACATAGCGTGATCAGTTGTTACATGGCGTACTCAGGTTGTTACACTGCGTGATCATGTTGTTACATAGCGTGATCAGTTGTTACATAGCGTGATCGTGTTGTTACATAGCGTGATCAGATTGTTACATAGCGTGCTCAGGTTGTTACATAGCGTGATCATGCTGTTACATAGCGTGATCAGTTGTTACATAGCTTGAGCATGTTGTTACATAGCGTGATCAGTTTTACATGGCGTGATCATGTTGTTACATAGCGTACTCAGGTTGTTACATAGCGTGATCATGTTGTTACATAGCGTGATCAGTTTGTTACATAGCGTGATCATGTTGTTACATAGCGTGAACATGTTGTTACATAGCGTGTTCATGTTGTTACATAGCGTGATCGTATTGTTACATACCGTGTTCATGTTGTTACATAGCATGATCAGGTTGTTACATAGCGTGATCATGTTGTTACATAGCGTGATCAGGTTGTTACATAGCGTGTTCATGTTGTTACATAGCGTGATCATGTTGATACATAGTGTGCTCAGGTTGTTACATAGCATGATCGTATTGTTACATAGCGTGTTCATGATGTTACATACCGTGATCATATTGTTACATAGCTTGATCAGTTGTTACATAGCGTGATCGTGTTGTTACATAGCGTGATCGTGTTGTTACATAGCGTGATCAGTTGTTACATAGCGTAATCATGTTGTTACATAGCGTGATCAGGTTGTTACATAGCGTGATCATGTTGTTACATAGCGTGAACATGTTGTTACATAGCGTGATCAGGTTGTTACATAGCGTGATCGTGTTGTTACATAACGTAATCATGTTGTTACATAGCGTGAACATGTTGTTACATAGCGTGATCAGGTTGTTACATAGCGTGATCATGTTGTTACATAGCGTGATCAGTTGTTACATAGCGTAATCATGTTGTTACATAGCGTGATCAGGTTGTTACATAGCGTGATCATGTTGTTACATAGCGTGTTCATGTTGTTACATATCGTGATCGTTTTGTTACATAGCGTGTTCATGTTGTTACATAGCGTGAACAAGTTACATAGCGTGATCAGGTTGTTATATAGCGTGATCATGTTGTTACATAGCGTGATCAGGTTGTTACATAACGTAATCATGTTGTTACATAGCGTGATCAGTTTGTTACATAGCGTGAACATGTTGTTACATAGCGTGTTCATGTTGTTACATAGCGTGATCATGTTGTTACATAGCGTGATCAGTTTGTTACATAGCGTGAACATGTTGTTACATAGCGTGTTCATGTTGTTACATAGCGTGATCATATTGTTACATAGCGTGTTCATGTTGTTACATAGCGTGATCATGTTGTTACATAGCGTGATCAGTGTGTTACATAGCGTGAACATGTTGTTACATATCGTGTTCATGTTGTTACATAGCGTGATCATGTTGTTACATAGCGTGATCAGTTTGTTACATAGCGTGAACATGTTGTTACATAGCGTGTTCATGTTGTTACATAGCGTGATCAGGTTGTTACATACCGTGATCATGTTGTTACATGGCGTGATCATGTTGTTACATAGCGTACTCAGGTTGTTACATAGCGTGATCATGTTGTTACATAGCGTGATCAGTTGTTACATAGCGTGATCGTGTTGTTACATAGCGTGATCGTGTTGTTACATAGCGTGATCGTTTTGTTACATAGCGTGGTCATGTTGTTACATAGCGTGATCATGTTGTTACATAGCGTGATCATGTTGTTACATAGCGTGATCATGTTGTTACATGGCGTGATCATGTTGTTACATGGCGTGATCATGTTGTTACATAGCGTGATCATGTTGTTACATAGCGTGATCGTGTTGTTACATAGCGTGATGAGTCTGTTACTTAGCGTAATGCATGTTGTACAGGTCTATACAGATCACCAATCTTAAATTCAGAGTAACAGATCGTTGACATGAAGATGGTAGAGGCATTCCACTAGCTGGAACGATTCAGGAGCTGGAAACGCTAGGGACACGCAGCGTAATGCATATTCTGAGGTTCTATACAGAGCACCAAACTAATTCAGGAGGTAAAATTTCGTCGAAATGTAGATGACAGGAGCGCGTCACGATGTTGAACGTTCCGAAATCTGGAAATGTTAGGGACAATCCGTTGTGCGGATGGCGACGGTTTCCAGAGAGCATCCTTTTCCACTAATGTTCCCAGAGAGCATCCTTTCTCCATGCTCGCGCTCGTCATGTTCTGGTTACGTGTCGTTGTAATGTAATGTTTCGCTGTTAGGATGGTTTAGTATACATGCCAGGCAAAAGCCAGTGGTCCGTACCCTTAAAGATTTGAACCTGAGGTCTGTCCCATTCAACCTGACGTCTACAGGCTCCGTGAACAATAGTTGTCTAGATGACTAATGTTTCAAGAGAGTATCCTTTCTCCCTGCTATGCATTGATCGCAATTCCCTCCGTCGTCCTCATCCTGGATATATACATAGGTGCGTGTTATGAATTCATTCATTCGCTTTTAATTCCTTCGAGCGTTAGCATTCACGTATTCATTTAATTTCTTTTAGTTTTAGCATGAGCTACTGCCCGAGAAAATCTGTGCAACTGACGAATGAGAAACTCGATTTTTCATACATTACACATGAAGGAAAACGCGTTATTAGATGCTGTGTATGCGGGCGGATTTTTAAGAATCGTTCTTTGTCAAGATTTAAGTTTCATAGAGCAACATGTTATACTGAATCGACTCTCTCACCTGCACTTGAAGATCCGAAGATGTATAGAGGGGAATGTTATACCGGATCAAGCCTCTGTCCTTCACTGGAGACTACTGTTGGTGAAAAATCTGGATACATCGGAAGTTGCGAGAATATGAAATCTTCATATGATGATGATTCAGTGATATCAACGCTTGAAAATCCAAATAGACTAGTAAATATATTGAGGTTACTAATTGCGTCGAGGGATGCTGGTAATAATAGTCACACACAAGAGATTGAGGAAATTATAAGTAAGCTGAAAGCATCTAAAGTTATAGCATGACAGGATCGAGAAATTGTGTTAATCAATTACTGCCATGGTTAACAGGAACTTTGAAATATCAAAAAACTTGTACTTATAAAATACATCATTCAGACATTGTTGAGATGTTTAGTTTTTTTACTGATAATGCAGGTCTCTTTCTGCGTGATGTATATGATTATATAACTGAGTGTTTAGAATGTCTAGACTATCACCTTTGCCTTTAGGAAATATGTATGGTTTTTTGTAAAGGAATGTAATAGGATAATGTTTATAAAAAATAAATGTTGTCTGCATTACTTTTTGTAAAGTGATATGTTTTTTTACATGTATTCAGTTAAACTGATTTTTAAAAATTGGTTTACATGAATGTTGTTTATCTTCTTTTTTCTAACCTAGAATTGTATTCATTTGCAATTTATTTCCATGTCTCTTCCTTACGCTTAGCAGAGCTATCAGTCATTTTATTTTCAACACTAATTTGTGTTCCAAAACAATGTCGGTCATATATCTTTCTCTTCTTTCTTAAAATTTGCTGCCTGAGTCTTTTTATTACTTTCGTCCTTCTCCATTTTGCAATTTCTTTATGTATCAGAGACGAATGAAAGTTGAATGGCATTAGCAATTGTGAATTGATTCAATACAATTGCAGTGATCTGAGATTAGTGAATAATGAATAACGTTTATTTCTCAATACTCGATACATAATTAAGCTATATACTTTTAGACTATAATAATATTTGAAAATATTAGGCTATTTACACTATAAATTCACTTCTTTGTTGTTTGCCTATACTAATCTATGGTCTCAGTACATACAACTCCTGGTTTTCTATGTATCGATGACCCTCTGTCTACTTGTTTATGTTTCATTATATATACCTTTATTTTTTTTAATGTGCCATATGTATGATTTCCTGTGTTACGTCTTGTTACGTGGTTACGTTAGATGATAGACAATGAGAAGATCCAGAACAAACAAGGTGGGAATAGGTTAGGACGTATACTTCACTGTAAACCGATATACTGTTTGTCCCTCTCCGTCTCGCGCACTACTGTTTAACAAATATAAAGTTTGTAAGGTTTAGAAATTAAGTATATAAAAGTGTTGTAAGGCTGGATGAGAAAAGTTTTATAATCGAATTACTCTCTATATTACAGTATAAACCTACATTCCTCCTCCTTCAATCTCTGTCTATCCTTGTATCTCTCCCGTTTTCCATATTTCTCCCATATAAACGTATACTCTAATCCTCAAACCATGTCTAGACTAGCACCTCTCCTCGTATACCCTACCGCTCTCATATAAATGCATTTTCCTCCTTGAAGACTCTCTCAACCTAGCACCTACCTTCGTTTTCCCTATATTTTCCCATATAGACGTATACTCTCTCATTCAGACCTTCCCGACTAGCCTAGCACTTCTCCTCATATTGCCCTACCTCTCTCATATAAGATACATTCCCTCATTCAACACCGTCTAGCCTAGCATCGACCCTCGTATTCCCTATCTCTCGCATATAAACGCCTACTCCATCATTCAAAACTCCTATCCTAATACCTCTCCTCGGTTTGCTATATCGCTCATATTCTACCCTTCAAGTCCTGTTTGGTATAGCATCTTTCCTTGTGTTCCCTATCTCTCTCGTATAAAGCATATCCCTCCCTCCTTTAGCATCTGACTAGCCTAGCATCAGCCCTGGTATTCCCTATCTCTCCACTATAAATACTTCTATCTAGAGACCTAATGTTTCAGTAGAGCATCCTTTCCCCTATAAAAGTTTATTTGGTGTCTTTATCTTAATTAGTTTAGGAGTTATTAAATTTATAATTAAATTACATTTTATCGGTATTCGAACCCTGGACACCAGAACCAATATTATTTACAATATTAGTTTGATATGTTTAAGGGTGCTGTATGCATTTACAGCATCAATCTAAGTGATATATTCTAGAGTATAGAGAAAAATAAGTAAGTGATTGAAAGATCGGGATTCGAAGTAAGGACAGCTGATTGAAAATTATATACAGTATTAATTGCCCCTCATAGGAGCTATCAATCATGCTTTGGTCAATTCCTCTACCTCTCTTAGTTTCTGAGATAATGACGATTTAAACAATAGGCTCGAACCCAGAACGTCAGGTATCTAATTACACATCCACAAGATACTACCTAGTAACATAAACGCAATAAAGTTTATTTGGCGTCTTTATCTTAATTAGTTTAGGAGTTATTAAATTTATAATTAAATTACATTTTATCGGTATTCGAACCCTGGACACCAGAAACAAAATTATTTACAATGTTAGTTTGATATGTTTAAAGGTGTTGTATACATTTACAGCATCAATCTAAGTGATATATTCTAGAGTATAGAAAAAATAAGTAAGTGATTGAAAGATCGGGATTCGAAGTAAGGATAACTGATTGAAAATTATATACAGTATTAATTGCCCATCATAGGAGCTATCAATCATGCTTTGGTCAACTCCTCTACCTCTCTTAGTTTCTGAGATAATGACGATTTAAAATTAGGCTCGAACCCAGAACTTCAGGTATCTAATTACACATCCACAAGATACTACCTAATAACATAAACGCAATAAAGTTTATTTGGTGTCTTTATCTTAATTAGTTTAGGAGTTATTAAATTTATAATTAAATTACATTTTATCGGTATTCGAACCCTGGACACCAGAAACAAAATTATTTACAATATTAGTTTGATATGTTTAAGGGTGCTGTATGCATTTACAGCATCAATCTAAGTGATATATTCTAGAGTATAGAGAAAAAATAAGTAAGTGATTGAAAGATCGGGATTCGAAGTAAGGACAACTGATTGAAAATTATATACAGTATTAATTGCCCATCATAGGAGCTATCAATCATGCTTTGGTCAACTCCTCTACCTCTCTTAGTTTCTGAGATAATGACGATTTAAACATTAGGCTCGAACCCAGAAGGTCAGGTATCTAATTACACCTCCACAAGATACTAGCTAATAACATAAAGGCAATAAAGTTTATTTGGCATCTTTATCTTAATTAGTTTAGAAGTTATTAAATTTATAATTAAATTACATTTTATCGGTATTCGAACCCTGGACACCAAAAACAAAATTATTTACAATTTTAGTTTGATATGTTTAAAGGTGCTGTATGCAGTTACAGCATCAATCTAAGTGACATATTCTAGAGTATAGAAAAAAATAAGTAAGTGATTGAAAGATCGGGATTCGAAATAAGGACAACTGATTGAAAATTATATACAGTATTAATTACCCATCATAGGAGCTATCAATCATGCTTTGGTTCACTCGTCTACCTCTCTTAGTTTCTGAGATAATGACGATTTAAAATTAGGATCGAACCCAGAACGTCAGGTATCTAATTACACATCCACAAGATAGTACCTAATAACATAAAGACAATAAAGTTTATTTGGCGTCTTTATCTTAATTAGTTTAGAAGTTATTAAATTTATAATTAAATTACATTTTATCGGTATTCGAACCCTGGACACCAGAAACAAAATTATTTACAATATTAGTTTGATATGTTTAAAGGTTGTGTATGCAGTTACAGCATCAATCTAAGTGACATATTCTAGAGTATAGAGAAAAAATAAGTAAGTGATTGAAAGATCGGGATTCGAAATAAGGACAACTGATTAAAAATTATATACAGTATTATTTACCCATCATAGGAGCTATCAATCATGCTTTGGTCAATTCCTCTACCTCTCTTAGTTTCTGAGATAATGACGATTTAAACATCAGGCTCGAACCCAGAACGTCAGGTATCTAATTACATCTCCACAATATACTACCTAATAACATAAAGGCAATAAAGTTTATTGGACGTCTTTATCTTAATTAGTTTAGGAGTTATTAAATTTATAATTAAATTACATTTTATCGGTATTCGAACCCTGGACACCATGTACCCAAATATACATTCACAAGAAACTATCTAATGACATTAATGTAATAAACTTTATTTGATGTCTTTATCGTAATTAGTCTCTGAGTTATTAGAAGCTGAATTTGTAATTCGAACCCGGCCATCCTAGTCAACTTGGAACTCGTTGGAGAAGCTGCTGCTTTTTATATCATTTCCATCGCTAAAATCTAAAGTGTTGAGTGTTGGGCAGAGTACTTAGGAAAACAATTACTGACATTGTTCGCTAATGGGGTGAAAGCGTCTCAGCTAATAGAGGTCACCGTTACCGCCAGGCGGAAGTAGGTCGTTCGCTAATGTATGTAAACAGATCCGGAATGTAAACTTAAAAGCCTATTAATGTGTTGAAAGCGTCTAACATGTTCAGCTAATGGACAAGCGATTTCCCCAGATACAAGAAGGCTGCAGTGTTTCATTACATGACAGACTGTTCCCGTGAGCAGACTACTTATACTCAAGCTCCAGTCAACAATTCATTAATCAAAAAACTTAATTGCTCGAGGATGCAATCTGCAGACCTTAGTAATCATAAAAAAAATGTTTGACGAACATTACCTAATTAATTTGCCGAGGGGCGGCAGGACTCGAGAAAACAATTCCATCAAGTCATGACGCCACAGTAGAACGCATGGGGGAGGGGGTAGAACCTGCCGGCACAGACACTGTCGGCATTAGATCAGCACACAAAGGGAAGGGGGCGGAGCTAGCGGCACGCGACCGGGCGGCAAATAGTAGCGCACAAAGGGAGGGGGCGGGGCTAGCGGCATAGATCAAAGAACCTTATCAGATGGCGGCAAATCCTTTGCGCTGGAACTCTCACAATAAGGCTACTAACCTGATTTTGTATTCCTTCGTCAAAGAATGACGCCGCCTGTAATGAAAGCCAAGTCTGCACTTCTTGTTTCACAACATCATCGTTGTTGAAATGTTTTCCATCAACCAAGGAATTTCTTCAGATGAAAATAGCTTGGTACCAAATCTAAACTGTAGGGAGGGTGGTCGAATTGTTCCCAGCCAAATGATGCGATCAGATCTTGAGTTTGTTTGCCTGTGTATGGTTGGACATTGCCACTCATTATTGTTTACCCATAAACCTCACATAATTGGCGATGAATGCTTGCTGGCGTACTATTTCTCGTATTCAAAAAACGTATCACTGTTCTTACTTTACAGTCGGCGGGTCGTTCGATTGCTTTGATCATTTCGAAACGCTCTAAAAACAGGAAAACAGAGAGAGATGATCGCTCGCAGCTGCGTCTGGCTTTCTAATGAATGGAGGAAATGATTGCGCATGCTCAAAATTGCCACTGCAGCGGCAAAATATTAAAACGATACTTACTTTAAAAACATGTCTCGTATTTTGTTTCTTCCTTAAGGGGGGTATATACCAATAGAGGGGAGAGGTCTTTAGTGAGTTGTGGCTGGGTAAAGGCGGTTATATTTGAGTGTGGGTTTAGAATGAATTGGACACTAAGTACCTCCATACAGGGACATTTGTTTTGGTACACAGCATAGCATGAAACTAAGTCATAATTCTGCTGCCTTCTCTTAAAATCCAGTTTTACAGTTTCCAATTAGCAAATGTCAAAAGAGAGCATCTTTTATTAACTCCCTAATCGGTAGGTCATATAGGACGATGAATGGATGGGTGAAATAATGCTCAAATGAAACCGGGGCCCACAGAGCTGAGTTACCGAACATTAATCCTTCCGTGATAAAGGAAAACCCCGGAGAAAACCTTATCTTTGTGACTCATCCTAACCGAGATTTTAACTCGGGATCTCTTCACTATGATAGATACTGTATCCCTACACTACGGATATGAGCTAGAACATTTTATAACAGCACATCGCAAATTCAAACAGGAGTTTCAGAGTCATCAATGGAATGGAAAGCAAATTCAAAAGAGGTGGCAACATATTTGGGCACAAATTCTGTAATCTAAAACGGTTAGATAGTCAACATATTGAAACCCTCAAAAATATAAATATGAAATTAGTGAACAAATAACAAAAATCTGATGTGTTACACTCACATGACTTTCTCTACTCTTGTACAAACTATTTTTACAAACCCTTATTCTTCATCTATTTCATATTAATCGAGATAAACATTTGCAGAAACCATCTTTTGACATGGAAAGAGAATTACAGTTTACACATAGCGACCAGTTCTAAAAATATTTGACTATGGCTTAAGGCGTGCTATGTTCCCCTTGTTTTGTAATTACAAGGGCAATATAGAAGTACAGTAGCCTTTAAGCATCGACATATATCTTAATAGCTGGTTGCTAGGTGGAGCACCATTCTCTTTGCCACAGATTAATACTCTTTGCATACCCAAGACAAAACAAATGAATAACGAATTCCCATTTGAGAAAATAAGTATTGAAAAATTTAAGGGAATAACAAGCAATATCTAGAAAATGGTTCACTCAACAAAAAAATGTATATGACATAAATTGTGTATTTTAACGCGATCTACATTTTTTGTATCTCTTATGGTTTACCAGTTATGCAAAAGTCGTTTACAATGAAGAATACTTTTGGAGACATTCCCAGAAAATTCAAGATATAGATACATTTTATTTATCATGAAAATATCTTAAACATATGATGTTTTAATCAAAATCGTTAGAGCCATTTTTGAGAAAATTATAATTTTCGAAAAATGTTCCATGTAAAGGGTAATCTGGGGGGGGGATTTTCTTGAAAACCTTCGTGTCGCATCTCTGCAAGATACTGAACCTAAATACCAAGTTTGGTGTTTATCCGACTGTTCGTTCCTGAGTTATGCTGTTCACAGACACACACACACGGACATGTTTCCAAAAATGCTTTTTTTGGATTCAGGGGGCCTCAAAACATATATTTCCGGTGAAATCTCTGAAACGAATTTGGGTGGAATACAATACTTCCCCTAGTTACTATACGTAGTAGAGAAAGTAAAAATAAATAATGGGACAAATGCGTCCCGTTCGGGATTGCCCTGAAATATTTGGGATGGGTGGCCATCCCAACACGAAACAATACAGTTGTAATATAAGGAATAGGTACATACTATTAAGCCTTTCACCTGTGCTTTAATTTTAATTAACATACATTCCAGAAAAACCACTTTCATTAAGTCTTCCAAACATTATATGACATGACACTGCACAGTGTGAAAAGTAAATGAAGAGGTGGAGGAAGAAGAATCTTCACAATTAATTCAAGAACATGATTGGAGCTACACGTTCTACTAGAGGCGTTTTTGCATTGTGAGGACAATAAGCTCATCCACACCATACCTTTCTTATGTTAGGACCAATTTTTTATGCTAACCACTCGATAAGATATATAGCAATTACCTACCCTAAACTCAACAAGATAATACTCCTGCTACACCATTTAGTCTACACTGTACCTCTACACAGTCTATAGTTTGTATTTTGCATCTTTTTGTTCTCATTTTCAGTATGAGGATATGACTTCTTGCAGACCTTCATTTTCCAAAGGACAATAAGAATTTTTGCTCAAATCAAACCACCAGAATCCTGTAAGTAGTGCTTAAAAATAAAAATTATGACCTTATTTTGCATCTACAGAGGGTCCAGTAACGCTTTATTTCCATGTTAGAACTCATTTTCTACCACTCTTCATAGAACATTAATCATGGGAAACACAGAACAAAACGTACCAGCAAACCACACGAAATGCTCTCTTGCATGAAATGTTCAAAATGATCTCTTAATCATGTCTGCTTAAATTGTAATTCTTAGGTTTACCGCCAGTGTTTTGTATTCATTTGAACGAAGGTAATGTTGGCATACGACTTACTTCACTGCCTTACTAGACTAGTATCAAGTGTTTAGTGTTCATTACCAGGGCGGCAAAATCTTAAAACTTGGACAAGAAGTTTGAAAATAGGACTGAATTGCCAAACATGCTTAAAATCTAAGGACTTCCTGGAGATTTTTTGTTATAAAGGAGGTGATAAATGAAGTCCAATGATGGTCACCTTAGATACGACCCTCATTGATATCATCGTAAAAATACGCAGCACGCGGCAGCTGTTCAACAATAAACATCACGTTTATAAATAGGAGTGTTTCAAGCCACTAGCTTTACTTATTTGCTTACATAAGTGACTCACTTACATAACCTCAGTTATCGCCCTATTAGTATATTGGAAATCCAGCTTGTTTGTGCTTTTAGTTATTTCTTGTGCTGTTAACCTACATTTCAGTGACGCCTTAGATTTTTAAACAGGGTCCTCCATGTTCTCACATTTGAGCTCAAGTCAATAAATAAGAGAAATATAATACTTGAAAGATCCGATATTGAAGCTCTAAGAGCCATTATCTTTAAGATAAATACAAAACAAGAATGTGACAGAAATGCCTGGTTGGCTGGAACGTGATTAAACGCCGGCCATATCGTATTAAGGATGGACAGAAAAGCGTAACGGTTAACAAAGCAACGAATACAGGGTAACTAAAGTCCGTGAGATTTAAGTAGTCGTGTCCTTTTAGACAGAGAAAGAAATACTCACCATCTCGCTCTCACTCTATGGTGACACAAGCAAAGCAGATACATCAGCCAAACACGCATCAGTGGCGGGGTGCCTCTCCGCCTCTGCGACCGTTGTTCTCAATTCTCCGATTCACTGTCAGAAACTTCAAACGAAGCTTCGTACTCATCTTCAGGTTCAGATTCTTCTAAATTTATGACTAACCTGTCCGTAATTTCTTCTACTAGACCGTCTTTCTCCCAGTAAAACTGTTCAGTGTTTGTATATGCTCACACGCCCTTTTCGAGTTGCCTGGAGTCACTTTTGTAATCGCATTATCAAACAGCACTTTTACATCACCACTTTTAAATGAAATATTATGTTTGGCAACAAGAGGGAAACCATTTTCATCACCGTCATACTACCACATCTTATTTCTCGTATGGTTTATATTTACCCACGTTCCATCAAGGTACACTATAGGCCTATCAGTAGCCCTCATTTCCTTCATTCGTCTTAAAACTGAAATCGTTTAGATACAATATTCATTCATTCCATTAAAAAGCGTCTTCCTTTCGAATTTTTACTATAACTGAAATGGAGCTTTTTAATAATTTTTGTTAACGACCACACGCTTCCTTTCAGTACGTCTTGAACTTTTAAAGCCCCATATATGACCTACAAACTAGGCAGAAAGTCCGTACGATATAACGAATAGATTATTCGCTTAATAACAGCTGCCGTAAATGAGTATTTCTGTTTTTTTGCGATCTCCTATTCGGGCGCTTCTTGCCTGGAGTTTGCAATCTACCACTACTACCTTGTGTTCTTTTAAAATTCCTTGGACGAAACGAGCAGAAATACCTGTAGCAGCAGCAGTTCTGTCAACTATACTTGTCACTGAAATAGTCGGTTTTCCACATTTCAATGCGTCACATTCATCACTGAAGAAACTGTGAACTTTAACTACCATTTCCCTACTATCTGCTTTTAGAACTTTCCCTCGAAACCCAATTTGAAACAATACAAATACAACCAAAACTACTAGAAAATAATTAAACATTATATCCATATGTTGTAACACTGAAAACGTCCACAAAACAGCAAACCCACAGCTCATACGCCACTGCAACCTTCAGTCAGCATACAATAGAAGCGGGAGGGTTGCGAGCTATTACGGGTCTGGAATTTCCACAAATCGCAAAAAGAGCTAGTTGTTGTCCCACCCCCTCTGCTAGACAAAGATAGCACTCTGTATTGAGACAAGGACAGTAGAAAACCTGCCAAGTTAAACCTCACACAGTATAGTTACCCAATAACGGTTAACAAAGTAACGAATACTAGTTACCCAATATGTATTACCGCGTTAACGGTTACTGAAGAAACGAGGCGATTACCAAGCCTGGATGATCTCATTCACCGCATGTGCGCGGAATTGGTATCGCTTATCGGGAACTAATTACCTCACTTCGTTTACAACTTCAGTCATCCTCGCAAGGAGTTGCAAGTACACATTTATTATAGTGTGTTGCTGATAGTTTCGAATATAGGTCTCAGCTGACAGGTCAGTCAGCACTCAGGCAGCAAAGCCGCATGTGTTGCATTAAGATGGTTATTCACATACAATTACAGGTGTACGAGTGTTTATACTTCGCGGGTAGATGGGTGTGAATAAACAATTAATGCTGTTTAGTAGTAAAATATGCGCGAGCCACTAAGCTGAAACAATGACATCGTTCATATTGAAAATGTAGTTACATCTAATCGTTACTGGTTACCGTTAATGTTCTGTAACTGCGAACGTGATAACCATGAAAATGGATAACTTAATCGTTACACGTAACCGTTAACGCACTGTACTGCCACAGTTATAACCGTCACTCGAAAATAACTGCCACATCCACATACCGTATCAAAGTGCTGGACTGATGGCTGAATTCAAAGTTGCATGAAGTCACCCACAGGACTTTATTATTGCCCATGCTGGAACATCTCATTTATTATGGCCTCCTACTGCTGTTCATTTTGAGAAGAGCTGGAGATTGCCAGACCATTTCTACAGATGGTTTAAGGATCAGTTACTCGTTAACATCCCGTGTTATTATTATGGACAATGTCCCATACCATATGGCCTAAATAGATAAGCGCGCACTAATAGTATAAATGCTACAATGCTCGCTCACGTACGTATATGTAACATTACAATGAAATAAGGAGAGTTTATTAACTTCTGTTATTCATATGTAAATAAAAACAAGCCCAGGCCCCATATGTTGTGGATTATTAACCAGTGCAGGCGACTGTAAAATGTGTTTTCATTTTGCGTGTGTTTTTTAATCTCTTAATGAAGGGTTAATCCGAGATACCGAACATTTCTATTGTGTGACTGCGTGTTTTACCTTTCACTCAGAAGAATCTCGTTGTCTCACCACACGATGTCTTAGTGCACACATGTGTTAAGCACACATTTCTTAGTTTCGAGAAAATCGCATTTTAAGTTTCAAAACTGTCTTTCAGAACAATAAAACATATGATTTTAGAAAGTAAATATCATAATGCAATCTTAAATTCATTGTTGTTAATTTTCTGTCAAGAACAATGACATATAACAATATAGGATACAATGCCTTAAAGCTATGGTTGTGCGTGCTTTAACACATTTGCTTTAGGAACTAAGTGCATTTAGCACATCTGTGCATTACGAAAAATCTGAAATCTGTAATTTAAAATTACTGCACTTTTTTTCACGCACATTAGTTTACATTTCTTCATCTTCCTCTTTTGAAACCTCTGTAAATTGTTTGGCAGTTGGAATTTCTTCAATGAAATATCTGTATTCTTCAGGGATCACCCTGCTTTGTAACAAGGATAAGAGATCCTTCTTCTTCTTTTCACTTACAGGCAGCTTTTTACTGTATGCAGGTTTCAAAGAAACACCCGCCAATCCTATAGTTTTTTCACTTGCATTCTTGTTATACCTATATCTATATCATAAAATAAATCTTCTAAGAGATTATATTTGAACTGAATAATGGTAGGTTTACTCTTCTGCAACCTAATCCATTTAATCTTCAACCAGTTAACCTTTTCACCGTTAATTGTGGCAATGACGTTGTTTATTATTTTCCCCACCAATTCTTTGAGATCATAAAAGTTTTCATAATGCATTACTGTAACTTGATATGGGGAAGGATTAATTCTGGCTACTGAAATGAAGAGTGCCCATTCGCGAGTACTGTTCATGTACTTCCTTTTCCGCTCGATAGTGGCATGCATAGAATCAACTTCCAAATAAGAATGCCCTAGTTCCATAAATTTTATATCAATTGTCTCCAATTTTTTCTTTTTATTTACAGCATTCCAGTAGTGATGAATTGATTCCTGTTCTATCCACCGCACGTATCACTGAATGTGGTTAAGCGCGTAACAGAGTCACATAAACTAAAGACATACTTTAGGAAGCAACTTCCAATCCCTGTGCTACCTTTTCTTCCATTGCACTCGTCCCATACGTAGCAGAAACCGTCATTTCTGCTCGCATCCATTATAATGAAATTGTAAACATTGAGTCTACGTTTGTAATAAACATCAGTCTCTTACATGAGGAACACTTAAAATAGCTTGAAGATCGAAAGCGATGAATCTGAAGCTTATGCCTACATCATCAATAGCTTTCTTTTTATCCTATGCTTTCATTGCATTGACTGAGTTTCTCTTTTCTTGTGGTTAGCCCACTCTTCTTGCAAGGGAACTTTATCCTTAGCTGCTTGATAAGCATTACATTTAGTGCATTGGTCCTTCTTTGGAATGTAAAATGACAATGCTGGATCATATGAATTGAAAATACTTCGGTATACAAATAGGGAGACAGGCGTGATACCCTTTTCCTTATAGTATTGCTCCTTATATAGACGATACATTAAGAGTTAAATTCAAATCAGGTGATAAGTACAGCTTTTTTTTGAGTCTTTACGGCAATAATGGGACTCTAAACGAGGAAATGAATCAGTGTGACTTTTTACGTGATCCTTCTATTCTTGGGAGGTTGCGTTGTGCGCCGACTGTTTCTGTGATCTGCCATCGCATCCAGGGTACAGTCCAATGTCACTTGTTTTCTTCATACAAAGTTCAATTACTTATGGCTTATGGACAAAGTAGAACATTGAAATTTCAAGCACACACGTTTACTTTCACCATCTGAATGTCGTAAATAAAATTCGCGGGATGGCATCCTTTCTTTTTGTGAAAAAGCTTTTCTGCGACAAACAGGTTTGTTTACAATAAATGAGCTGAGGTAGATGTTTTGTTGTACATCATCTGCCAGTTTCCAGTATTCTGCACACAAATCGAAACGTATTGCTTCGTTGATGTTTTCAATGCACTTATACCTAGAAAAGAATTATTATAACATGTAGCTGTCATAACACACCCTTTTCTTAATTTCAAATCACTATAAAAAGAAAGAAAAGACATACCAGCACTTTGAACAGTCAACCAGCTTTGGGTTTTTTTGCTGAAATAGCTTTTCCGCTCCTGTTGGTATAAGCTTGACCACTGACTCTCAAAGTTTTCACCATAGAGCGTTTCCAAGCACACCTATTTGCTTTCTTGCTCCTTTTTTTGGTTGATTTTTCGAATTATTTTCTTTATTGTCATTTTGTTTATCAGATTCTATAAAAACAGAAAGATAACAATCAGCCTATAGGCCTACTTCATTTATAATCATTAAAAAGAAAGAAAATTTTGAATTAATGGATAGTTACCTTGAAATTGAGCATTATGATCAATGAAGTCACCATCTACAGTGGATGTTTCGGAACTTGATGTGTTCGGAACATACACGCCACTGGAACCTGAACTAAAATCTGATATTGAAGTGTGTTCCTCTTCAGATAATTGCTGAGCTCTACTTGGGAACCAAAGTTTTCGTTACTTCTTTAATTATTAATATCCATTAATAAATTAAAATTAATAGTTATTTTAAACCATTATTCAGCTTTCAGACTTTAAAAGCTAATCTAGCCAATAGTACACCCGAAGAAATTAGATATTCGCCCAGATTAGAATCATCTGGGTGCCGAAATTTGCCGAGTAGTGGCTTTCTGTATTCAAGGTTGATTAGCATTTCGGTATGCTTAAATGAGCCGGTATCATATTAGTCTATTTACTGGTATGTTTGGGTATTAAATTCCGACAAACTAGCGATGTTGATATTATAAACTCGCATTTGACAGCATTGTTAACAATTATTTTAAACAACATTGTTGTATTCCTGAATGTAATAAAAGTATTAAAGTCTAAACCATATACGGAGTCGAGAAATCCCCCGACTGTTTAATTTTGCATCGTCTATCAGTTTGAAAAAGCGTGTAAACTGAAATGTTGTACCTTGCACAGTAGTAGCTAACGTCGTTTCAACAAGCTTTTTAGCACGCGAACTCATTTTATCCTCTGCAAATAAAACTAGTGATCGCAACACACAGCTGAGAAGCGCTATTTAGCCGCCAAACCAACAATGAGTACATATCGCCAACAGAGAGCACACATATTGAAAGTGTATACATTGCTGAAAACTTAAAAAACACAAATGTAACTGAGCACTTAACACATTTGGCCCCGACTCTTAAGTGCACAAAAATGGTAAACGCAACTATCACATTTGTGCATGCCAGTACAGTAATTACAACATCTGTCATCATAGAAAGTGAAGGAAAACGCGTGATTTTCACATATCACACCTGTGCACATGACAGTAATACATTAAAACGGTTACAATTGTACACTTAACTCATTTTACCTCAAAAATTTACTTAACACATGCGTGCACTAAGCTATCGATATATCTTCTCTTGAGCTTCTGAGAATAATAACCGTGAAGGACTAAGACTGACATTGCGGATAAAAATCAGTTGTGTTTGAAGGCGTGAGAGGGGGGCCGCAAAACTCCCGGAGCCGGCCCTGGCAGACACATAACCGTTTACTAGTGTTCATAACGGACTTGATTTCGTTACAGTGTAATGGAAGTACTCACAAATGGGGAGTTGGTAGATACTCACTTAAGATGCAGAGTGTCTCCCTACCCGTACTGCGGAAGGCTGCGAAACAATATGCAATTCTCCAGGGATACACCAGCGCATGCGGGATTCAGTGCGTTGGCGGGTTGGCAAATGTATCAACAGAGAGCATTTTGAACATTTAATGTAAGAGAGAGCTTTATGCTAGCATCTTCTGTTCCTGTGCGAATCCCATGATTAAGACATTATGAAGAGTTGTAGAAAATCAATTCTACTCAGTTGCTGCTCATAAAAAGTTGGTAATGAGGGTTCACATTTTTAATTTTCAACATTTACATCTACAAACGGCCGTTTTACCGCATCCATAGGTATGAATGGCTTTTGGGAGTGAATGACAATAAATAAAAACATGATATATGGTGGACACTCGCCAAAATCAGAAATACGGAAGTGGATGGTGTTGCTACTCAATGTAATGGAAATCCACCTTCTCTCCTTTCTTGTTGAAAAGGTATCGATTACTCTCGTTGAAATCCACAGATTGCGCAACCATAGATTCTTCAATGTTTTGTTAGCATTGTCAAGGCTGCTAAACGTACTTTTTCCATCGCACTTCCAACGATAATTGTAGGTAAAGCATCCCGATTTTTTCTGATGTTATGCTTTGCACTGCTCTTCTACACGACTCTGTCTGTTCTCTGATATCTGTTTTACCAAGCGTGGAAAGATCCAGCGTTAAGTTCTTGTAAACCAACGATTTCTCGTTTTTAATTTTTTGAGTCAGATGTCTAGCTAGCATTACTCCCTTTTGCGAAGAGTAAATACGGAAAACAGAAAAATCTGCTTTTTGCAGCACAACTACGGGTACAATTGTTTCGTTCATGAATTTGGTTCTTTAACACTCTGCAAAAACGTTTGCCCTTACAAAGTCGGTTCTGGGAAAGGATCAAAAGTGGAAGTGGCGTTTTCAAAATGGTTATCTTAACTTTTTGCTCTAATGGATGACTTGAAGAGTTTATTTCCAGGAGAACACTAACACTGCTTTCCTCAGTATTAAAAACAAGCTTTAGACTATCACTTTTAGAAACACGCGTAAAACACGTTCGCACAGCATCGGTTTTCACAAGCGAACAGAATAGCAGTCTAAAAGTGCACAAATGAAACGTAAATACGCTATGAATACTGTTAGAATAAATTTGTATAAAGTTCTCATATTACCAACGAACCTGCTAGAAAGATTTTATGAGGATTTGGAAAGAATTTCAACACTGAACTAAATGATAACAGCATACTAAAATAGTGTTTGAGGTACCAAAGAGATATAGTGGAAAGAGTGTTAATTTTTGTGAGGCGAGAAAATTATTAGAAGAGATCCATGCGTCCGCCCATCCATCTAATTCCATCCCTCAAATCTAGTCTAGATTAGATTAAGATGGGATAGCGTAAGCCTTTCGACTTCTCAACAGTGCGATCTTCAACAGATCTATTGTGAATACCCTACTCTATAAATCCCATTTTAATTTAATGCTTTTAATACAGATAGCTTATAATTTTTCTGGTGAAGTTAAGGCCATCTATCCTGGAGTTGGGAAAGCAAACTCCAGTTGCGTTATTCTCTGTCGGGCAATTGCTTCGCATTCAAAAAGCAAAAGCCTTGGCGTTTCTTTTTCTTCTAAATAGAAGCTATATATTCACCTCAGCCTTGCCAATCTTGTAAAGATGATCTTTAAGAGGGCAGTGTACAGTAATCCTGTTTGCTAAGTGTGAGGATCTTTTCGCAGAAATTTCAATGAACTGTCTTGTATGATTTAGCTTTGGAACTTGTTCCCAATAGCTACTTATTTTCCTGTGTTTCCAGGCTTTTATCTTATCTTTGATATAGCAAGCTGGTACTCCACAGGTTCTAGGCCGGTGAATGGAGCATTAGCTCTAGTGATGGGACGATACCATAATTTGTCGATACTCACTTTATCTTGATAATGTCACAGGTTATACATCCCCTATTGTTAGTCAAGGCTAATAATAAATAAATAAACATTTTTAAATGCGATAGCTTGTTCACTGAATTATGTCAGTAGTTTTTTGTGTAGAATTTCTTTGTTTCCCTTTTTATAGGGAATCCTATCTTTTAAAGGATTTTCAATCTATAGAAAAGCAAATAGGTTCTAGCAGTTCTTCTACATTCTGTAACTATGAAAATATAATTTAATATATATTTTACAATAAACTCAAACAACTATAAATAAATATTCCTACGCGCTGTATAATCCCACGTCTTGAGTTCTGATTTGTTTCTGCCAGATTCACAGATTTTGATCACCGGAGTAGGTAAATGTAATGACTAGAGTGAGTCGCCAACGCAGACTATTGCAGAAATGCTAAATCAGCTTCATTCACAATTCGGCTATCGTTCCATGTTACATTAGTACCTCTACTCCTTCCCCTATTGTTTTGCATGTTTTCATTTAGACGCAATTAGTGTCTATGGAATGTTACATTCACCTCAGGATAAACAGTCAAACTCTATCAAGAACTACAGTCCAGCAACCCTTTGGGTACGAACGCGAGGCAATAATATGAAGTCTCATTTCTTATCTAGCATAAGGTTAAGCGCAACAACTTTTAATAATGCAAAACTTAAACATTTAAAAGTATCGAAGGTTTACCTGAAGTATTAGACATACTTCGATACCACTGAGTATCGAGAATATCGAGATCCTATCCCTAATTAGCTCCTTCCTTGGCTAGGCGATCCGCAATTTCTTTGCCCTCAATTCCTTCGTGTCCTGGCACCCACATTAAAGTAACCTTATTGTGTTTCACCAGTTGATGTAATATCTGCAGACAGTCCTCAACCAGCTTTGATTCATTATGTAAGCACTAAGGGCCTTTAGTGGTGTTTGACTGTCCGATAAAATATAGATCCTGGCACCACGAGTGCATTTATTGACATTTACTCGGGCAGGTTTCTATAGCACAGGTCCATCTAATCGAAACCAATTCCATGCATCCATTAAATTCCTAATCATTCTAACAAATGCCACAATTCACCCATTCAGTAAATCCCATCCATCAACCCCTATTTATTGAATCCCATCCATACATCCAATCCCATCAATAATGCAAAGGAATCTCATCTATCCAACTCGACTCCATACATTTATCCAGTCCAATAGCATCAGCCAATCTAATCGCAACCATCAATACAATCAAATCCCATCCTATCCATCCAGTTCATTCCAATTCATCCATATCCATCAATCCAGTCCCATCCATACCCAATTCAATGTCATCAATACAATCCATTCAATCCAATCTAACCAATTACATCCAGTCAAATCCCATTCATTCTATTAAACCAACCCAATCTTATACACAAAATCCAATTGCATCCATTCAATCCAATCTTTTCTATCCAATCCAATCACATCCATCCAAACAAAATTCATTTTATTCATCCAATCCTATCTACCACACATACAACCTTCTCTATCCAATCTCATTCATCAAATTTTCTCCCATTAGTCTACTCAAATCCCATTTATTCATTCCAATCCAATCCCATCAATCGATTAAATCACATCCAACCATCCAATCCCATCTATCGATTCCACCCATTCACCTATCCAAACTATTCCAATCCCAACCATTCAACCCAGAAAATCCCAACCAATACATTGACAACTATACCATGCCATATGGTCCAATCCAATCCCATCCATCCAAACCAATCATATCCATAAATTCAATCTATCTAATCCTATCTATCCAATCCTATTCCATTTATCCTATCAAATCTCATCAATCATACCCAATAGCATCCGTCTAGACTCTAATCCTTTCCAAACAATTCATTTCAACACTATTCATTCAAAAATTCCAATCATACTCAATCCAATCGCATTCATTTAATGCAATCCCATTAATGCAATCAAATCTTATCCTGTCCCATTCATTTTATCCAACTCCAACAATTGAATCCAGTACCATTCATCTAATCCAATCACATCCGAATTACACAATCCCAATAGTCCAATCGTATGCATCCAATCCATCCAAATTTATCTATCACACATAAAATTACATCCCTCCAATCCAATCGCATCCATCTAATCCGAAACTATTACTTCATTTCCACTCATTCTATAAAATTCCATTAGTCCAATACACCAAGTATAATCCCATTCAAATGAATTCCATCCCTTCAATTCAATCAATGCGATCTCATCCTTCCATTGAATCCAATCAATGCGATCCCATCCACTCAATCCAATCAATGCAATCTCATTCCCATTCAATTCAATCAAATACATCCAATCTGAACCTATCAAACCAATCCTATTGATCCAATTAAATCCCATCCGCTGTATACTATCACATTAATTTAAACCTATCTCATTCACCCAATACAATTAAATTAATCCAAGCCAATACATTCAACGCAATAACACCCATCCAGTGCAATCCCATCCATTGTATTTAGTCTCCATTTAGTTTTTCTACAATAGCCTTGTTAGAAAGTCTCTTGTTTGAGAGACTTTACTGACACTCTATTGTAAACTTACAGTAATGCTGTTGTATTTCAACTGAGAAATTGATTCCAATGTCTTATTAGACATCAGTGACCTTAAATTTGTTGTATTCTTTCCCACACGATTGAAAACACATTTTCACCATTACTGTGAGGAATAGTTAAAACTGACAATATTGATGCTATTTTATCATATTTGAAGATTTCATCTTGTCCATTTATTATCTTCCCCACAGTGGGATGTCTTAGTAGCAGCATCTGAGGCTCACATTTAGGAGATCCTGGATGTATACCCATTGGACTGGTTACCCTGACTTGGAGTTTACCACACCTTTTCCTGATTGGTAGGCAAAAGCTGGAATGGATTTTATATGACCATGTGTTTTCCTGTCCCTCATTTCCTCTATTTTCATTTTCTTTCAGGGTTTGCAGGGCTTGGCACAATGGTTGGTATAGTGTGTAGTGCATGTGGTGGATGTGCTTTAAGGAAGAGCTTGTTTCTTTCTAGGTTATTTCCACCTGTGTATACGTTTTGTGCAAAAAATAAAATTGCAACATTGCCAACATCAGTGCCCTTCTATTCTTTTATAACTTGCTAATTTGTATCATATTATGATGTATAAAAAGGTAAAGTTCTTTAACTGTTAAAACTACTTCAATATGGAATGAATTTCATTCCGAGAAAAAAAAAAAGTAAAATAGGTGAAGAGAAAGATGGACTCAAAACGAGGACATCTTATATAGCTGATCTATATGACATTGCTAAGATAGCGTTAAGATGTAAATTTCTTCACAAGGGAAGTAAAGCCGGTGGTCCCATGTCATAAATTTACGGCACATAAAAGAATCTCAAGCCTGATAAAGGGGCCTCTGAGCAAAAGTGCCAGCATTTCACGCCCAATATAGAATGGGATGCTTGGGACCACAGCAGTTAAAGAGCGTCCACAAATAAAACTCAATTTAATTTTTTTTAAGTATGTAAAATATTGCTGAAAGCATACAATGACTCACTGGGTCATATGAATAAAAAGTAAAAACTTTAAGGTTCATATTAATAAGTATGAACCTTTTTGTACAAAATTTAAAACAAATGAATTACAATATGGAACAATACTTACAGGATAAGCGGAATGTAAATACATAATGCAATTTACGCAAACTCAAACATGCCCACATATAAATTTCCTGCAAAGAAGAAAGTCCATACACTAATAGCCGACTCTGATTTAAGTCATGTGATTTCCATTCCACTCAAGCCAGATGTTCCCATGCAGAGCAGCTGGTATTATTATTCTCATGCTTCTGTGCTCCCACATAATAGGTAATAATAATAATAATAATAATAATAATAATAATAATAATAATAATAATAATAATAATAATAATAATAATAATAATAATAATATATCAGGTGAGTCAGCTACCCTAGGTATGCATATCTATGCAACCCACAGTTTATTGTCTAATGTGAAAACATTGACCCTTTTAGGAAACAAACTGTTATTGTAGCTCTGCCATTCTATTTGGTACTATATGCAACCAGCATTAATGATTAAAGGCCTGAATGAGAACCAAGGAGCTGCGAAAGACTTAAAAAGGATGGCTTTTCATGGATATAATGCTTGCAAGGAGGTAGAGGAATGTTTACCTGAAGAGAGGGACAGAATACACGGGTTCAGGCTGAGTGTGTTAGCTGCCAGAATGTGGCAAAGCAAAGGTTAGCTTCGGAGGTTCGAATCTAATGCTTACATAAAATTGTTTTGGTTCTTTGTTTTTCTTTCTCCTTGTGTTTATATTCTCTATTTTGGCATAGTTATTTATTTATTTATTTTTTTTATGAGCTAAAGACACAACAATTACAATCAGATCATTGTGTATTATCTTTACCCTAATAATCTGTACCATATATGGTGTTGTAAACCATGTTACGTAGTTAGCTAGCTTCCATTCTTTTGGGTGCATGTTGACGCTATTAAATCTAACAGCTTTTGTTTCATGTTTAAACCTTATGTTTCACTTCTTCTACTGGCAAAAGAGTTGTAAATGTGCTACGTTCATGAGTAAACAGAATAATAAATTGTTAACGGCCGTGGATTTCATCAACAAAGTAAATGCTCAAAATGACGACCCCCTTCATCAATGCACATTTGGGTACGCTGCCAGAGTCCTTCTTGCATGCTGTAACATGCGCTGTATAATCTGCCTGCATTCTTCACATATGAGTGCCGCAGATGATTTGGGCTTTGTGGCTCTTGAGCATAGACCCATTCCTTTAAATGACCCCACAGAAAGAAATCTAGTGGAGTGAGATCAGGTGATCTAGGAGGCCATGCAATTGGGTCCCCCCTGCGCCAATACATTTTTGCGGATATGTTCTATGTAAGTAATTCCTTACAATCGGTGACCAGTGTGGTGGAGCTCCATCCTGCTGGAACCACATTCCTGTCCTTTTCACTAGTGGCACATTCTAGTAGCAATGGCAGCTCTTCTTGCAGAAATGCAAGGTATCGCAATTCTGTGAGGTTGCCTTAAAAAAGTGCGGTCCAATTAGCTGGTCGCCTAATATTCCACACCAGACACTGATCCTCCACTGTACCTAGAACGCAGCTTCTCTCATCTAGTGAAGATTGCCTATACTCCAGTAGTGCATATTATGGCGGTTAACGGTTCTGTTATTGTGGAATGTAGCTTCATCACTGAAGAGAACACTTCCTAAAAACTCTGCATCCATTTGCACTCGCTACTGTAGCCACTGTGCATATATGACTTGCGCTTGAAAGTGGCATCTGTGGAGAGCCTGGTGTAGTTGTATATGGTACAGATGATATTTATTATGATGCAATATGCGCATCACTGAGGATGACTTATGTACAGATCTTGTGCTAGGCCCTTGAACTGGTATGCTTTCTATTGTGTTTCGCACACCTTCTTCATTGCCTCCAGAAGTTATTGGAGCATCGCAAGCAGGTGGTGCTCCTCCAAATGATCCTGTTTCACAAAGGCATCTTTCAACCCTTCGAAAAGTGTTTGCAATAGGTGCCCTCCTTCCTGGAAACCAATCTTTATACAGGTGCTTTGCTAACAATGCATTACACCTTGTTTTCTCCATAGATTAACAACATGTCAACATACTTGTCGTTTGTATACATTATGACAGCAGCCGTGTCTCGTAGAAAGGTTTTTCAAATACTGAGTAGATAATGGAAAGTTTATTCACACCAAGCATTCACGCCATAGCTAAAGCCACTTTGCATGTGTGAAGTGTTTTAAACTTAGTTGAATGGGTCAAGCATAATACCAACCACATAAAATACCTACTACGAAGTAGGAATTATCCACCTGCAAGTGGAAAACATGGCGATTATTCTATTTTTTACACACTTATACTGTTATCAAAAATTTTATTTGTATCATAACAAATTATAAGCCCAAAGATATAAAACAAAAGGTAATAAAAGCTTTGAACTTAACACAAAGGATTTAAACCCGGACTGAAGAGGCACAGTAATACAGCAGCCATGATAATACCATTTAGCCAATGCTACCTTGCAGGCTGTCGTTCCTATATGAATAAGTAATCGCAGAACTCAGACCCCACCTCAAATCTTTACATGCTTTTTGCAGCTTCATAGTGTTTGGAGCTCATTTTTGGTACTTTTAACTCAAATAAATAAACTGCATCAACCATTAAATTACTGTATGAGCTGAAATACGCCACAGTTTGTGACAGAAGCAAAATTATCTACCTAATACTTAGCATTTTTTGACAAGGCTGTACAACAAACATTTGTAGGCTGACAGCTTAAATCCAATTGGTCGCACTGCGTAGATCTGCCATTTTGTTTTCATATAGTTTTGTCAATTGACGCATGTGATAAGTTGTTCCTTCAGGGTCGTTTTCAAAGGTGTGTATGAACATATGCTAAAGAATAAAAGTTTGTAAAATTGGCTAAAAGTGCTACTACAGTTCCCAGTGTTAGGATGGAATTTTTTGATATCGACATATATAGCAATTGCATTCTGTCCTGTAAGACACTTAGGCACTGAGTTATTTATCCCTCCTCTATAAAGTATTATTCAAATCAACCATTAGAAGGCATTCAAGAAAGGTGTAAGCCACATATGCCGCTTAGCACTTGCATAAATTAAAAAATAAATAGGGGCAGTTGACTCACCTGGATGTTAATATCTACTAATTGCAAATCATTAGGTCAGTGTTGTAGTTAGTGAAATGGATAAAGAACACGTTTTTGTGAAGATTGCAAACCAGGGTTCCAGAAAGAAGAAGAATAATCACAAGGTGAGAAAGAAAAAAAGAAACAGTATGTTGCACCAAGAGGCTTTCATTCTTTTCTTGCACGTTTGCACCAAAACAAACAATTCTTGTCAGGAAATGCACCTGAGACAATCAATTTATACAATTCAAGTTAAAGCAGTTCAAAAAAGGATGGTTACATGAATGATGTCGCTGAAAAGTGTTCAATTAAAGTGATCTAGAAATAATGAAGGTGAAAGTAAACCTTGCAAATTTAATATTAACTATACTCTTTCCGCACAAAATGGAAATATATATCCAGTGGGCAAGAAATATTTTGTGCATACTACTCTAATGAAATCTACTCGGCTGTCATCCTCCGTGGCACCATGCTAGCTTCTAGTTCCTGAGGTCGCAGGTTCAAACCTGATGGAAGGTGATGTATTTTTTTGGGCGTAAAAATCCTCATCATGGCTTTCTTCAGAAGGGAAGTAAAGCCGGTGGTCAAGTGTCATAGATTTGTTTATGGCACTAAAAAGAACCTCAAGCCTGATAAAGAGATCTCTGAGCAAAATTTCCAGTCTTTCACGCCCAATATAGAATGCGATGCTAAGCACCATAGCAGTTAAAGAGTGCCCATAATTAAAACTCAATTTTATATTTACTCGGCTGAATAGTATAGCAAACAAATTAAAAGAAGGCAAAGTGATAAAGGAATATAGAGGTGGAGATCACATGATAAAAATCCTGACCATGGCTTCCTTTGGAAGGGAAGTTATTTATAGACATTCTTTAACTGCTGTGGTCCTTAGCGTCCCATTCTATATTGGGCATGAAACACTGGTAATTTTGCTCAGAAGCCTCTTTATCAGGCTTGAGGTTCTTTTACGTGCCGTAAATCTACGACATGGGACCATCACCTTTACTTCCCTTCCAAAGGAAGCCATGCTAAGGATTTTTAGGCCCGAAAAAATCCATCGTCCTCTGCCGAGTTTGAACCCGTGACCTCAGGAACATGGTAACCACTACACCATGGAGGACGACTAAAGCAACTAAGTGCACTGTACAACATATCAGTGACTAATGACAACAAAATGTCTATATCTATGTTCCGCAGAATATTTGTGAATAAATATAAAATTGGGTTTAGAAGCCCTGTTTCAGATATTTGCAGTTTCTGCACAAGAATTGATGAGCAATTAAAGGTGGCTTCAAAAACGGAAAAGGTGCAACTTATCACACAGAAAAGGGTCCACAAAAAGAGTGCCAATGCCTTCTATGAACTTTTACAGGAAGAGAATGAGCAGGCAGTAACATTCTGTTTTGATCCGCAACAGGTCCTCTGACCATTGCCAAAGAGCTTTTACAGTTGTCAACATGAAATCAGTGAAACCTGTATTTTATATGTGGATGAAAGAGTTGGCAGGTCATGAGGCAGCAGAAGTGGCTTCAGCCTTATTGCATTTTTTAAAATCTGTTGCTTTTAAAGATAAAATTTACTGAAACTTAGCAAGAACAATATTATGCTTCATACATTCATATATTTTCTTGGAACACTGATTGTCCTGTTGAAGAAATTCATCTCAAGTTTCCAGTTAGAGGACACAGTTACCCGCTGACTGTGTTTTAGGTAGAGTGGAGAAACTTCTACGAAAAAAACAAACAATTGTAACAAAAGAGGAATATAATGAGGTCTACCAGTCAGTGGGTGAAATAAGCAACCTTGGTGAAGATTGGAGAGTGATGGATATGAAATCCCTATCTAAAAACCTAGAAAATATAGATCACATCAGTGAAATGAAGAGAATTTTCATTAAGAAGTTTGAAGCTATGGGAAACACTCATATTGATGTGGACACAACCGCATTCTACAAGTCTCAGCAAGAGCTACAAGAGTGGAAGTCTCTTCTGAAATGCAGATGGACCATTAAGAAGCTCTTCTACCAACCAGTAGCTGAAAGTGTACCCCTCAGCCACCCAATCCCGGATACCAAGAAGAAACATGCTGACAATTTACTGAAAACTATTTTCAGAAAAGACTGGCGAAATCATCCAGACTTAAGTTGGTATGCATACATCATTGACTGTATTCCCACATCGTGCAACACACAGAAAGATGAAATTACTTGAGATTGTTTACATGATTATGGTTTATATGTTTAAAGGTGTCACCTAAAGAACCTTTCTAATAATCAGTAATGCCATTGTTATATCATTCTATTTTGGTCATGATGCTTTGATATATTATGTAATTAAAAAGATTATGAAGAAACACAATATCAGAACTTTTATTAAATTTTCTAAGGCAAAACTAAAGTTGCAGTAACCAGTTTATAACTTTTTTCCATGATATGATATACTAAAATGTTACAAATAGGTAATTTGATATACCATAGGAAGCAATAATTAATGAAATGTCAGTCTTTATAAAGCAATAAGATATTTGCCTTTTGAAAATCATTCAAAGGTGAACATGTCCAAATGGTTCATGCAAAGGAGAACATGTCCACATTTAAATGTGTAATTTTTAAAGGAATATTTATTTGCATTGCAGATTTATTTCACAGAACTACCTTTTGGCTAAAAAATGAAAGTGTTTGCATTTGAATATATTAATTTCATTCACATGTATGGCTGAGATATGTTTTATGTTGATTGTGAAAACCAGATTTAATGGAAATATTCACTTTTGTGTGTCACCTCCTCAAATGTAAGTTAAATGTTATTTAATCATACTTTACAATTGCATGCTTAAGACACTTCATATGTATGTAGTTACAGTTCAATCGCAGTTATATCTCCATATGTTAGGAAATGTGCACTTCTGGTGTGAACCTTTAGTCAATCAGGGTAAAGAGAACACAGAGTAATGCAGATTGGTATCATTTAGAAAAATTGAGTTGGTGTTGAAAAGACTCAACATCACTTACAAGTTTTTCGTCTTAAGTGATTTCAAGAGCTACTTGTTCCCATCATTAGAAGTGGCTGACTGCTTCCTCATGGTGTTGGCTGGTGTGTGTTTGTGTGTGGTGACATCTAGTGGTGAAGTGATGTATTTCCATAGTAGGTTTGCTGGCAGAAATTCAAAATTCATTACACAGTGTTTAAGTTTATGATTAATAACTTTTCCCAATTATCCAACATTGTTGTGTATTTTGCCGGTTTTAGGAGTGTTATATTTGGTGTGATGATGTGATTTGTCATCCAAAAGTGGTGTGCAACTGCAGATTTATCCATCTGTTTGTACCTGATGTGTCTCATATGCTCTTTTAATCTGGTTTCTAAATTTCTTTGATAAGATTTCTCCTTTTCTGTTCTGAAGTTCTGTTGCTGTTTTGAATTGCTGCCACCAAACCCACCATGGAAATTCATCACTCCACCATTATTTTTCTAAATAATTTCAAATTCACATCACTTTTACTAGCTTATCCATATATATTCTAGAAACAGGTTGGTATATTTAGATGTAGAGTACACTTAGAAGAAATCGGGTTTAGTTATGAAAGCATTCTGTTTTTCCAGCGTAAATGTTCTAAAGGCACTGATGCAAGTCCGGCACTTTCCCAACTTATTCTAAGTGAGCAACACCCCTGCATTTTGTAAGCCTTTTCCAGAAGAGATTCTGAATTTCAGCCTTCTTGATTTGAAGCACCGCTGGTTCACATCCAGCAGTGCTCTAGAGAAAATGTCCAAAGTGAGATCAGTGAAGAGTCAAGTCTTCATAGAGGTTGACCATTTCATCTTGAAGTTCCACAGTACCATCATATTTCTTCAATGTTTCTTTTAGCTTATTAATGATAATGTAGGAATCAACATGGACGTTTCTTACCTGGAAAGAGTTGCAACTATTTACTTACATACCTTTATACTATACAACAAGATGTGTATTTTTTTTTATTAGAATTAGCAATGACAATGCTGGCCCTTTTCATGTAGTTGACCATTCCCAGATTTCCAAAACTTTGTCATAATCTGAGACGGTAATTTGTATCACAAATTACTTTAATGTAAATAATTATTTTAATATGAATATGTATTTTTATGTAACATTGATTTCAGAGGTTTAATAATTGTAATTATTATTGGTAAATAATAATATACGGCTCTACTGAAACTGTTAACAATAACACAATACTGCAGCAAGGAATGAGTTGTTTATCGTTACCGGGAACCAGGAAGTTACGTAATGTTTCGCGCCTTTTCAGTAAAAAAAGCTTCTAGAACATTCTCTAAAAGTAATATGTATTAGTGGTTTTCATTGGATAGTAAAATAGACGCTAATGTTGGCGCGTTTTATTAGCCAATAGCAGTTCATTTATAATCTTTAGGTGTATCTTGAGGCAAGCCTATAAATAGCCATGCTCGAAGTCGGTCGCCCCGCAGTTATACAAAATTCTCCGTACACTCCACGTCGATTCCGCAGTTCAACAAGATGTCGCCAATCAGTCCTTCATTTCGTTAAGTTACACGAGAAATCTTATAAAATATTCTACAGTTAAATATACAAAGTTGAAGTACGTGAGTTAAAAGTGATAAGAAGTTATTATAAACAGTTTCAGTATGGCGATTATCTAGATAAATCTGTGAAAGTGTTAGTGCACCTGTTCGACAATAAAACATTATAAAACACATTTCTTCACTAGTAATTTTTGGATAAAAGATTCCTTTTCCGCTTCACAACCTGTAAGAAAAACATGCCTACCTAGATCAGATAATAGCTAGCCAGTGGACATTTAAAACTGATACAAATTGCTACGCCAGAGGAATCTACAAACAGAACAAATGAACCAACCAACGTATGACGTCACACAAGATGGCTTCGCGTGAAGAAAACACATATTTGCTCTCGTAAATTGGCTTCCACAACGTGGAGCTAACTATAAGATCTTCAAGATATAATAATTTACGTAAAACAGAATACGTAAGCTATACCGCATCAAATTGGCTTCCACAACGTGGTGCTACAAATACACAAATACAACACTAATACCTCCTTCAAATTGGCGCCATCAACGTGGGGCGAAGTGACCATGAAAGGAAGGCGAAGTGACCAGGAAAGGAAAGATGACCAGGAAAGGATCAACATAACCAGGAATGCAGCAGTGAAATGATCTACAAGACGCAGATTCCAGAAACAAGAGGAGCGACAAACGGCGCGGATAAGTGGATACAAAAAACATCGAAACAACGTAGATTCATCATAAAACAACGCAGAAGCGACATACAAATCTAGGAGAAAGGGGCAGAACGCTGGACATCAAAGATACATCAGCGGACAGCATTATTAAGGTTAGAGTATCCTAATTTTTTAAGTGTAAATAACTTTCAATGTTATTGAGGAGTGGTAGGATAAAAAAAACAATGGCTACCAATAATTCAGAGGAAATAATTATGGAAGATGAAAATGTTAGTGCAGAAAATAGCCCAGATTTTTTAGGATTTGAAGATGAAAATGTTAGTGCAGAAAGTGAGAATAGAATAGCAGGAAATGTTAATTTTGATGTTAGTATGATGGAAATGCTGAGAAATATGAATGAGAATATGAAAAAATTAGGGGAAGATCTTAGTAAGAAAATAGATCAAAACAGGGAAGATATGGAAAAGAGTCATAGGGAAGATATGCAAAAGAATAATGAGAAATTAGAAAAATTAACTCAGAGTAATGAGAAATTAAGGGAAGATATGCAAAAGAATAATAGGGAATTAAGAGAAGATATTGATAGGAGTTTAGAACAAAAACTAGATCAGAATAAGAGAGAATTGAGGGAAGATATTGGTAAAAGCTTAGAACAAAACAGGGAAGAAATTGAAAAAAAATTCATGGAGCTAGATAGTAGTATGATGAGAATGAGAAATGAAAATCAGGAAATGATAGCAAATGAGATAGGCGAGGTTTCAAAGAAAATGTTAGACATGAGCAGGGAAATATCTAACCAAAAAAATGAGGTTAATGTAAAATGTACAGAGCTAGGTAGCCGAATGAGTAGCATTTCAAGTGAGTTGAAAGAGATGATGGAGGCTACAAATGCAGATTTAATACAGGTGCAAGTTAATTTCAGAGGGGAAATATCTGAAATTCAGAAGGAGTCAGAAAAACAGAGAAATAAATTGTCTGATGAAGTTAAAGATTTGTCTAAAGATTTGAATCAAAAGCTAACTTCTGAAATTAACAAACACCAAACTGTTCAAAATGAGAATAATAAAAAATTGGAACAGACAATAGAAAATCTGCAGGGTACTGTAAATAGGTTAGAATTGAATTCAAGGGCAAATATATGTGATGTGAATGTATCAGATGTACAAAATAATGATAGAGGTAGTTCCTCAGGTATGACAAATAATGTGAGTGATGCGGCAGCTTCATCCATAGCTAATGCTGAAACTCAGAGTGCACAAGTTACACTAGAGAATTTAAATATGGGAGCAGGGAATTTGCAAAATTACAATCATATCTTAAGTGATTTTCCACTTCCAAAATTTAATGAAAACTCCAGTCCAGTACAGTTCATTGCAGAATTATCAGAGTATTTTCAAATTAAAAAGATACCTGAAGCATTGAAAATGATAGTTGTCAAAAGATGTTTGGACCAGAAAACTTTAGATTGGTTACAAATGGTATCCGGGGGTGAAATATCATATGAATCCTTTAAGAGATTATTCATGAACAGATTTTGGAATGTTACGGTACAGCAGAGAATACGAGCAATGCTTAGTCATGGTCAATTCAATCCACGAGAGGGAATATCGATGACTGATTACTTACTAAAACATGCAAGTCAGGTTAGAAACTTGTCACCTACAATCAGTGAGGAAGATTTTGTGAGTTTGCTCGCAAGGCATTATCCTATAAGGATACAAAATTACTTATTAATTGCAAAACCACGGAACATCTATGAGATGACAGAATTAATAACAGCTTTGGAACAACAGGAAGAAGATATGTCTCGGGAGTGGGAACATAGATTTTTAGATGTACGAGATAGAAGAAATTACCAAGGTAGTTATCAACAAATAAGAGGACAAGACAGACATCATGAAATTAATACCAGACAACGGTATCAATCATATGTTCCACAATTTGAAAGATCAAGGATAGATAGGAGACCAGGGCGGCAGGAACAAATAAATTACGTCAGGACAGAAAGATTGCCTGAAAGAGGGCAAAACTATGGAAGGAGGTATATTAGACAGAGGGGAAATTTCACTCACTGGAGGGAAAATAATAACCGTGAAAGATCTGAGGAACGGCAAGAAAATTACGTGCCAAGGGGACATAATGTCAGAAATCGAGGATTTCGAACTCGAGGAAGGGGAACTCAAAACAATGGTGGCGACACTGAGATAGATTTAGCGCCTGTTAGGAATGGCAGTCCCGTACGTGAACATGGAAATAACCAGGAAAACTGTTAACAGACTCCTGTGCAGTAGGTTCTCAGGACGTCTTTAATAATTCAGTATCCATTACTAATACAAATCATACACCTACACATACACCCTGTAAAAAGATTACAGCGACAAAAGATAAGGGAGAAGATTTTAAGTCACCTCATGTTAGAATGGAAATTGCGAAGAAAGAAATCATTGCAACTATAGATTCTGGTTCATCAGCTTCAATTTGCTCACAGAAATTTTACATAAATTTAATTAATGAAGGTAACAAGATTATGGCTCTTCCCACTAGTAATTTAGTTTGTCGTGTTGCAATTGGAAGAACTGCACAGGTCATAAAAACACAAGCTCTACTTAGCATACTTATTGGCGGAGAGAATTTTGAGGTTATGTTTCTAATTGTAAACCATCTGATTTGTGACATAATTATAGGATGTGACTTCCTACATGAATATGAAGCATGTATAGATTTTAAACATGAAGAGTTAAAAATAACAAAAGAAGATAGAGAAATAAGGGTACCATTTATAAAAGAAAAAGTTTCTGTAATCGATATGACAAAGGATGAGAAAAATATTTGTGACCAAGAGTTTTTTGTGCAAATAACAGAAACTGATAGAAATAGTCAGATAAAGCAGGTAGTCACAGAATATGAAGGGAATACCACGCCATATTTTCAACAGCTAGCAGAAATGCCAGAAGTAGAGAAATGTGTAATCCAAACAAAAAACGACCATGTGAGCGAGACAGATAACAGCTGGAAGGAGAAGAGAAATGAGGAAATAATATACAAGTGTGAAGAAGCTTATAATCTTACGATAATGCAAAAACAAATCCTTCATGATGTTTTGATGAACAATAGTTCAGTATTTAGTAATATCCCAGGCAGATGTAATGTATATCAGCATACCTTTCAAGTAGAAGACGTACCACCATATAGGCACAAGTATGACAATTTACCTATAAGTCTTCGAGACAAAGCTAGACAATTAATAAATAGCATGTTAGAAAATGGGATTATTGAGCAAAGTAATTCTCAATACATAAATTCAATCTGCTGGAGTATTAAACGAGATGGTAGTTTGAGATTAACTTTAGACGGTAGATATGTCAACAAGTATATGAAACCAGATCATTTTCAAAGTAAGGGAATTGAACAACTAATTACAAAACTTTCAAGAGGAAGATTTTTGACATCCATCGACCTCACTGCATCATATTGGCAAGTGGAATTAGATCCGCAAGTGCGTGATTACACTTCATTTCAGTACTCAGGGATCCAGTATCGCTTTTGTGTAAATCCTTTTGGTTTAAAAAAACTCAGGAAGTGGATTTTTGAGAGCCATTCACAGTATCTTTGGAAATTCTGCAGATGACTTTTTAATAAAGTATATTGACGACTTCTTAATCATTAGTCAAACATTTGAAGAACACATGAATAATGTCCATTATGTGTTAAATAAACTACAACAACATGGTATGACTGTGAACATACTAAAATCAAAATTTTGTGTCAAGGAAATAAATTTTCTGGGTTATGTAGTGGATGAACGAGGTATAAGACCTGATCAGAAAAGAATAGAAGCAATAATGAAAATTCCGCCACCCAGGAACGTAAAACAAATTAGACGTCTCTTAGGGGTATTGAACTTTCAGAGTAAGTTCGTACCAAGATATTCGGCTGAAATAGAACCACTGCGACAGCTTCTCCGAAAGAACAATAAGTGGAAATGGACAGAGGATCATCAAAAATGTTTTGAGAGAGTAAAGGAACTCTTTGCTAAGTCCATATTACTTGAGAGGCCCAGAGAAGATTTGGAATATGAAATTTATGTCGACGCATCAATGCAAGGATACGCCGGAATTTTAGGACAGCGAGACATCAACAATGACTTTCACGTCATTAGTACAGCTTCTAGAGGACTTACAAATATTGAGCGAAATTCTTCAGTGACTCAGCTAGAAATAGGAGCACTATATTTCTCATTAATTCGTTTTAAAACCTATATTTATCAGCAAAAGGTAAAAGTATATTCAGACCACATCAGCTTAACTTTCATACAACGGTGTAGATTATGTAGTGGAAAACTTGCTAGATATATTCATGCAATATCTGCATTCGATATTGAGATTATCCACATTCCTGGCAAAAACAATACCTTCAGTGATTTACTATCAAGATTGAACTACAACCCACAAATTCCCGAAAATATTGAAAGGCCTAGAAATGAAGTCAAAATATTGACAATTGAAATTCCTTTAAGCAAAGAAATGATTAAAAAATTGAAAAATATGGGGGAAATTCAAAATGAGGATGCAAAATTATTTGAACTAAAAAAAAATGCACCATTGATTGAGGAGGCAAAGAAAGAAATTATAGCAATTCGAGATGGGACATTATACAAAAAGCATGGAAAAGAAATGCCTAGTTGGAAGGTAATGGTTCCGAAAAGCATGGAAAAGGAACTAATTAAGAATTTTCATGAAGGGTTAGCACACTCAGGGACGGACCGAACAACTTCTATGATTTTAGAGAATTTATACATATCCAAATTGCGTCAAAAAGTTCGGAAATTTATATCGTGCTGCAACCTGTGTCAGAAGGCAAAGCAAATAAATGCAGCATATGCATTTGAAACTAATTCGGTTATAAGGGATAAGCCGAGATGTGTAATTAGTATTGATATTCATGGTCCGATGCCTCCAAGTCAATTTGGAAATAAATATATATTTGTCTGTTATGATATATTCAGCAAATATGTAAGAATCTACCCTTTGAGAAAACCTACAGGTTTAGCATGTTTGAATAGACTACTTAAGTCATATGTGATAGAAGAAGGACCTATTCAATCTGTATTGAGCGACAATGCTTTGTACTTCACAGGAAAAAAATTTATGGATGGACTGAAAGAAAATGGCATTAAACAATATTTTTCGTCAAGATACAGACCGAACTCCAACCCAGTGGAGAGGGAAATTAAGGAAATTTCAAATTATTTAAGGGTGTTATGTCATCGAAAACACACCCAATGGTATGGATACGTGAACTTTGTTCAGAACCTACTAAATGAAACCATAAACAATGTAACAGGATACAAACCATGTGAACTTAAGTTGGGAAAGAAGATCAATACAATGTGTAAAAAAATTCCAGAAGCCATTTCAGATGCGCATTCAATACCACCAACAGAAGAAAAGATGTTCCGAAAAGCATTCGAGAGGATGAAGAAAAAAGCCATAAAAAGAAAAATTAAACATGAAGAAAAGACGAGAAAGGAATGGAGGATCAAAATAGGAGATTTAGTTTTGGTTAAAACCAAGAAATTGTCGGACAAAGAAAATAAACTTTATTGGCGAATGTTTCTCAAATACCATGGACCATATGAAGTTGTTGAAGTGTATGGAACTAACACATATGAGTTATGTAATCCAACAACTCGAAAAGGTATAGGAAAGTTCCATATTGAAATGCTTAAACCATACAACCATGAAGATCATGGTGAAATAAAAGACAAAGATGATAAATAGTAAATGCTGGATAGTTAAAGACGACTTGCAAAGAAATGTATTGGAACGTAAGAGGGTTAACTAAATATATATATGTCATTTGAAAAGAGAAATAAGTTATAAAAAAAAAAAAAAAAAGAGAAATGTTTTAAAAAAAAAAAAATAAATCAACAAAATTTTTAGTAACTGTAACAACATTTATAAATTAAGAATGCAAAGATTGAAACTTAATATGATATTAAATTAAAAGTACGTAAATACAATTCCAAGAACATTGTTAAAATAAAATTCAAAATAACAAAAATGGTAAAAATAATTCAAAACAAATACTTATGTAGCAAACAGAAAAGGTGAAACATTGTCTAGATTTAAGAGATGTAAATATTTGTGTAGAGGGTACATATTTTGGTAAATATGTATAATAATTACAAAAATCTTAAAGGTATAAATTTTTGTCAACAACTTAAAGTAAACAATTTGGTAGCAGTAAATAAGTAATTTAGGGTAAAGTATTTGCTATAAAAAAAATTTTGTAACGTCAGATTAATGTCAAAATTAATTAAACCAGAGCCAGTAGGTAGTGGCGAGATAAAACATATGTCGTGTGTTAAATGCGTGTGAAGTGTTAAGTGAAAGTGATAGCGTGTGTTCCAAGATTTAGGAGACTAAAAACACAATTTTAAAATTTCCAAACAAGTTATAAATATTTATAATTATGTTTCTAGTGGGGCATATGAGACGGTAATTTGTATCACAAATTACTTTAATGTAAATAATTATTTTAATATGAATATGTATTTTTATGTAACATTGATTTCAGAGGTTTAATAATTGTAATTATTATTGGTAAATAATAATATACGGCTCTACTGAAACTGTTAACAATAACACAATACTGCAGCAAGGAATGAGTTGTTTATCGTTACCGGGAACCAGGAAGTTACGTAATGTTTCGCGCCTTTTCAGTAAAAAAAGCTTCTAGAACATTCTCTAAAAGTAATATGTATTAGTGGTTTTCATTGGATAGTAAAATAGACGCTAATGTTGGCGCGTTTTATTAGCCAATAGCAGTTCATTTATAATCTTTAGGTGTATCTTGAGGCAAGCCTATAAATAGCCATGCTCGAAGTCGGTCGCCCCGCAGTTATACAAAATTCTCCGTACACTCCACGTCGATTCCGCAGTTCAACAAGATGTCGCCAATCAGTCCATTTCGTTAAGTTACACGAGAAATCTTATAAAATATTCTACAGTTAAATATACAAAGTTGAAGTACGTGAGTTAAAAGTGATAAGAAGTTATTATAAACAGTTTCAGTATGGCGATTATCTAGATAAATCTGTGAAAGTGTTAGTGCACGTGTTCGACAATAAAACATTATAAAACACATTTCTTCACTAGTAATTTTTGGATAAAAGATTCCTTTTCCGCTTCACAACCTGTAAGAAAAACATGCCTACCTAGATCAGATAATAGCTAGCCGGTGGACATTTAAAACTGATACAAATTGCTACGCCAGAGGAATCTACAAACAGAACAAATGAACCAACCAACGTATGACGTCACACAAGATGGCTTCGCGTGAAGAAAACACATATTTGCTCTCGTAAATTGGCTTCCACAACGTGGAGCTAACTATAAGATCTTCAAGATATAATAATTTACGTAAAACAGAATACGTAAGCTATACCGCATCAAATTGGCTTCCACAACGTGGTGCTACAAATACACAAATACAACACTAATACCTCCTTCAAATCATAGCCTGATCTGTTGTTGCTCCTGAGAGTGGTATAGTGTTGTATTTGTGTATTTGTAGCACCACGTTGTGGAAGCCAATTTACGCGAGCAAATATATGTTTTCTTCACGCGAAGCCATCTTGTGTGACGTCATACGTTGGTTGGTTCATTTGTTCTGTTTGTAGTTCCCTCTGGCGTAGCAATTTGTATTAGTTTTAAATGTCCACCGGCTAGCTATTTAGGGTCGAACATGTTTCTCTTGCAGGGTGTGAAGCGGAAAAGGAATCTTTTATCCAAAAACTACTAGTGAAGAAATGTATTTTTTTATAATGTTTTATTGTCTCACACGTGCACTAACACATTTACATATTAATCTGAATACTTGCCCAAATGAAACTGTTTATAATAACTTCTTATCACTTTTAACTCACGTAATTCAACTTTGCATGTTTAACTGTAGGATATTTTATAAGATTTCTCGTACTTCTGCTGCGTGTAACTTATGACGAAAATGAAGGACTGATTGGCGACATCTTGTTGAACTGCGGAATCAACGTGGAGTGTACGGAGAATTTTGTATAACTGCGGGGCGATGTATAATGTTTTGAGAATCTTGCCGAACTGGGGACGATGTGTAATGTGTCGAGAATCTTGTTGCACACTGGGGACCGCTCCTTCAACCTGGCTTATTTATAGGCTTGCCTCAAGATACACCTAAAGATTATAAATGAACTGCTATTGGCTAATAAAACGCGCCAACATTAGCGTCTATTTTATTATCCAATGAAAACCACTAATACATATTACTTTTATAGAATGTTCTAGAAGCTTTTTTACCGAAAAGGCGCGAAACATTACGTAACTTCCTGGTTCCCGGTAACGATAAACAACTCACCCCCTTACTAAAGTATTGTGTTATTGTTAACAGTTTCAGTAGAGCCGTATATTATTATTTACCAATAATAATTACAATTATTAAACCCCTGAAATCAATGTTACATAAAAATACATATTCATATTAAATTAATTATTTACATTAAAGTAATTTGTGATACAAATTACCGTCTCATATGCCCCACTAGAAACATAATTATAAACATTTATAACCTGTTTGGAAATTTTATAATTTTGTTTTTAGTCTCCTAAATCTTGGAACACACGTTATCACTTTCACTTAACACTTCACACGCATTTAACACACGACATATGTTTTATCTCGCCACTACTTACTGGCTCTGGTTTAATTAATTTAGATATTAATCTAATATCACAATTTTTTTTTTATTTTTTTTTTTTTTTTTTATAGCAAATACTATACCCTAAATTATTTAATCACTGTTTCAAAATTGTTTACCCTCTTACATTGTTGACAAAAATTTATACATTTAAGATTTTTGTAATTGTTACACAGATTTACCAAAATATTCACCCTCTACATCTATTTACATCTCTTAAATCTAGACAATGTTTCACCTTTTATGTTTGCTACATAAGTATTTGTTTCAATTATTTTTAATTATTTTTACCAATTTTTGTTATTCTGAATTTTATTTTAACAATACTCTTTGAATTGTATTTACGTACTTTTGATTTAATATCATATGAAGTTTAATCTTTGCATTCTTAATTTTTAAATCTTGGAATTGTATTTACGTACTTTTAATTTAATATCATCTTAAGTTTCAATCTTTGCATTCTTAATTTTCAAATGTTGTTACAGTTACTAAAAATTTATTTATTTATTTATTTAATTTTTTTTTTTTTTTTTTGAAAAACATTTCTCTTTTTCTTTTTATAATTTATTTCTCTTTTCAAATGTCATATATATTTAGTTAACCCTCTTACGTTCCAATACATTTCTCTGCAAGTCGTCTTTAACTATCCAGCATTTACTTTACATCTCATTGCTATTTACCCTCCTGGATCAAATTGTGTGTGGCTAAACATTACTCGTAGCCGTAACCTAACCTTCAAATTTTTGTTAATGAATAACCTCTTGTATTCATATGAAATTTCGTCCCCTGAGAACATTTGAAAACAATCTACAGTTTCTTGAACTACACATCTTTTAACAACTGTCACTTTCAATTCTTCTACTATCTCTTTACTTTGAAAGTACTCTGACAAATCTGTACTAAACTGTACTGGACTGGAGTTTTCATTTTGAACATCTTGATACAATTTATTTCTTTGCATTACTGACTCCTTTTGTATTTCTGATATCTCCGCTCTGAAATTAACCTGCGCCTGATTTACATCTACATTCCTAACCTCTTTTATCTCTCTTATCTCACTTGAAATACTACTCATTTGACTTCCTAACTCTGTGCATTCTACATTAACCTCACTTTTAGTATTAACCTCACTTTCTTTGTTACCTATTTCCTTGCTCATGTCTAGCATTTTCTTTGAAATCTCTCCTGTCTCACTTGCTATTACTTCCTTTTCATCACTCATTTTTGGCATACTACTATCTAGCTTCATAACTTTTTTTCAATTTCTTCACTGCTTTGATCTACCTTTTGCTCTAATACCTCATTACTCCTACCAATGTTTTCCCTAAATTCCCTATGATCTTTGTTTATAGCTTCTCTCAATTCCCTATGATTCTTTTCCATATCTTCCAATATTTCCCCGCCTTTTTTTATAGCTTCACTTTCTTGATCTAATTTCTTTTCTAATCTCTCAAAACTCTTTTGCATTTCCTCACTAATATTTCTCAGCATTTCCATAATCATTCTAGTATCAGAATTAATATTTCCTGCTATTATATTCTTACCTTCTGCACTAACATTTCCTCCCTCCAATACTATATCGTTTGAGCTTTTTTTTGTAACCTGTATTGAATTACAGCTAACTGTTACACTATCTCCTTCCATCATTGTTTCTTCAATATTCCTAGCAGCCATTGTTTTTGTTTTCTAAAAAAAATTACTATATTCTGACCTTTTGTGACGCTGTCTGCTGATGTAGCCTTGATGTCCAGCGTTCTGCCCCTTTCTCCTAGATTTGTATGTCGCTTCTGCGTTGTTTTATGATGAATCTACGTTGTCTCGATGTTTTTGCGTCCACTTATCCGCGTCATTTGTCGCTCCTCGTTTCTGGAATCTGCGTCTTGTAGATCATTTTACTGCTGCTTTCGTTCCACGTCCTGATTATGCTGATCCTTTCCTGGTCATCTTTCCTTTCCTGGTTACTTCGCCCCACGTTGGGCGCCAATTTGAGAGTGGTATAGTGTTGTATTTGTGTATTTGTAGCACCACGTTGTGGAAGCCAATTTACGCGAGCAAATATATGTTTTCTTCACGCGAAGCCATCTTGTGTGACGTCATACGTTGGTTGGTTCATTTGTTCTGTTTGTAGTTCCCTCTGGCGTAGCAATTTGTATTAGTTTTAAATGTCCACCGGCTAGCTATTTAGGGTCGAACATGTTTCTCTTGCAGGGTGTGAAGCGGAAAAGGAATCTTTTATCCAAAAACTACTAGTGAAGAAATGTATTTTTTTATAATGTTTTATTGTCTCACACGTGCACTAACACATTTACATATTAATCTGAATACTTGCCCAAATGAAACTGTTTATAATAACTTCTTATCACTTTTAACTCACGTAATTCAACTTTGCATGTTTAACTGTAGGATATTTTATAAGATTTCTCGTACTTCTGCTGCGTGTAACTTATGACGAAAATGAAGGACTGATTGGCGACATCTTGTTGAACTGCGGAATCAACGTGGAGTGTACGGAGAATTTTGTATAACTGCGGGGCGATGTATAATGTTTTGAGAATCTTGCCGAACTGGGGACGATGTGTAATGTGTCGAGAATCTTGTTGCACACTGGGGACCGCTCCTTCGACCTGGCTTATTTATAGGCTTGCCTCAAGATACACCTAAAGATTATAAATGAACTGCTATTGGCTAATAAAACGCGCCAACATTAGCGTCTATTTTATTATCCAATGAAAACCACTAATACATATTACTTTTATAGAATGTTCTAGAAGCTTTTTTACCGAAAAGGCGCGAAACATTACGTAACTTCCTGGTTCCCGGTAACGATAAACAACTCACCCCCTTACTAAAGTATTGTGTTATTGTTAACAGTTTCAGTAGAGCCGTATATTATTATTTACCAATAATAATTACAATTATTAAACCCCTGAAATCAATGTTACATAAAAATACATATTCATATTAAATTAATTATTTACATTAAAGTAATTTGTGATACAAATTACCGTCTCACTCCTCACTATTTCTGATATTCCTCAGCACTGTTAACTATGTCTCAAATACTTGCCAATATTTCTGCTTCTCTAACCTACATTTGATTTATGTTCTTCAAGGCAGCACAATAATGTGTTTCAACACCTACTTTCTAATTAATCAAAGATAATATTTTCATCATCTAACATCAAGAATATGAAAAGAAAATAACTCTCAATTTACAATTAACAACTCAGTTGTCTTATTTGAAACTTTCTGTATCAAGCTGGAAAACCTTAAAACAATAATTTTTCAGAGTTTATATGCTGACCTATAGACCAGTGATGTTACAGATACCCACATACAACTGCCAACAGGTATGCATATGATGAATTTAAAGGGCATTTTCTCATTAAATATGGACCATTAGCACAAACATCAGGGGTTTTTTTTGGGGGAGGAGGGTTGAGGTCACCTAGGCCAACTTCCCAAAGTTTGAACAGAAACAATGACCCACTCTGTGATGTCTCCTTGTTAGTGCACATGGTTCATTGCTCAGTTCCTCTGACTTTCCCAGAGCCTCCACTGGTGCTTTTCATAGAAATCATGTGAAAAAGATGCTTCTACTAAACTAACAAACAGTGAAACTGGTTTAAACTGAGAGCTTTCCTGTCAACTACTCTCATGTAATCTCTCTGGCATAACTTTATTTATGCATATTTCTGCGCTTTTGAAAACAAATAACTTACCTTCTAATAGTTTATTTTGTGCGTATTTGGTTTCAGCATGTTATACTGCATTTATAACAAACAGCAGCAAAACATTATTTTCAGAAAAGCTTACACACGTATTTAATGAACTTCAGCATAAGTATTGAAATTCAAATCAATCAGATTTGTCAAGTGAAAAGCATATTATTGAAACAATCCTTCCACACTGGCAATAGTGTAATGTTTGTTGCTTGCTAGTCATTGTTGCTTCATCCTAACTACAGTAGACCCTTGTCTAACCGAATTCCAAGGGACCAAAAAATAGCCATTTCGGTTTAACAAAGTTTGAATTAACGAGGTTTTTTAAAAATAGTCCCGTGTTATCTGAAATGACAAAATATGACTGATGAGTTCACTTTCTGTCTTGTTATGCATACCAACGAATGAGGTTGTTCATGATCTCTAAGAAAAAGTAAAACTAACTGCTATATACAGTATATCTGGCATTTGTTTAATTGAGAAAGTATACTGTCAAATGCTTGTAATAATTTTTTTTAGACAGTACTATTTGGAACAATATTGTACTCATTGAATTAGTGAGTCGTATACTACAACAAACAATAACTATAACAAACACTTTAAATATACCGTCCTTTTAACATTAAGTTTTAATCAGAACACATGTTTTAGTTACAACTCTTATCATTACACATTTTAGTTCTATAATTTGAAAAAAATCATTAACTGATGTTTGGCGGACCATCGGTCGTAATATTATGGCGCTCTCTGAAGATACCACATCCAGGGCAGCCTGAAATGCCATGGAGACATCAGAAGTGGCAGCAAATCTCTCGAGAAGAGAAATTGCTGCTGCAACTTCAGCACGGAGTTGCGGTGTCATATCTTCATGTTCCATTATCATTCTCTTCTGCATCATTGGCAGATGACTGGTTCTTCAGCAGCACAGATGTTGCTGTCTACCTACGTCCATTCTTCCATAATGATGCTATAAGAGGGCAGCAACCGGGTGTAAGCATGTAGAAGAGCATTATCAGAATCCCAATTGAATCCACATTATAAGTTCAGATGTGTATAATCGGTTTCCTGTTCAGTTTCAGTGGTGTTATCAATTGCTGTCCGGTCTTCTTAAAACAGTTAGTTATGGTGTCTGTTGTAACTCATCTCAAGCAGCAGATATGTTGCGGATAGCTTGCAGTACATTCCAATGTGGAACTGTTTCTTGTAGTTCTAGTGCACTGATGGCAGTCTTAACCAGTCAGCATCTGTAATTATGCTTCATTGAGGTGATTATTCCTTGAGCCAATGGTTGCAAATGGCTCATGATGTTAGCTAGTAAGAAGAAAACTTCTATGTTCGGAAGTTCCAGGTCACCAAACTGATGTGCTGAGCAGTGGTCCAAAGTTAGCAAAATGTTCCTCTTTCTCACAGCCCTTTGTTGTTGAATCTTCAAGAAATTTGGTCATTCAAACTTGATTGTTATTCTCGTACTGACTTGGCTGATTGAATAGGTTGACATTTTTAAATCAACGTGGATTTTTGTATTTTCCAATCAATAATAGTTTGAGCTTCTCAGAACCATCTGAATTACAACACTCCCTCCTTGCTGCATTTTCCTCCATGGCATTTTCTGCCCTTGGCACGTAGTGTTTTTTTGAGGCATCAAATTACAGAAAACGCCTGCTTCACCCATATTAAAGACTTTTCTTGGGTGATGATAAGAGAGCTTACATTGAAACTCCCGCACCCACTCATTGGCATCTTCATCATTTGCTGTACGTGCCTCCCCACAGACACTGACAGCACTGATTTTATGCCTCTTCTAAAAACACCATAGCCATCCCAGCAGACATAAACCTGAAAATTCCTTCTTTCTTGAGGATTTCCCGAGCCTTTTTTTTTTAGAAGCATGGGGCCGGACAGTGGAATTTGCTGTGAACGCCTGTGTTGGAACCATTCTAACAGTGAATCCTCCAACTCTTCATGTTTTGCTGGTTTCAAGCACTTGCTATTGCCACTAAATGAATAGCTTGTCAGACTTGCCTCTATTTTCTGTTTTGAACTTATTATCGATGAGAGAGTACACTTCAGAATCTGAAAGTGTACTGCAACCTGTGTTTTGGTCATCTCTCCACTATCGGCCATATGTAAAGTTTGCTGTTTTTGTTTCAGCATGAGAGCATTATGAGCACGTTTCTCTTTCGGTGGCATAGCGAGTGATGGAGCGAAAGGAGGAAAAAAAGAAAGAAAAGAAAAAAAAAACATTCACTGTTCACAAGCAGAAACAAATAGCTCTCCAGGATGTTGTGAGTTGCATGCCGTGTGTAATCTGCTGACCAACCAACCCCCCCCTTTCCTGCCCTTGCATCATATGCTGTGGAAGTGAAACATAAGCAGCACGTAAGCAATCGGACCATTGTTGAGAAATTACAGTACAGTATTGAGAAAAATTATGTGAAATGTCTAACGGAAAATACTGTAGTGCACAGCACAACATACATATTTGGTTTAAGTTTAAAGATAACGTATGGAATATGTAATCAGTGGACAACATTTTAGTTCATAGTACCAATTGTCCAAAATTCGGTTTAAGCGGTAGATTTTTCCATGTAATTCGGCAGGGACCGAGCAGCTACTTCGGGTTAACTGAGTTTTTGGTTTATCTGATTTTGAATTAGCGAGGGTCTACTGTAGTGCCAAAAGCCAGGTAGCAAACATTTTCCAGAACATTCGTTTGTTTAGTGTGCATGTGCATAAAGGGCACGCTATGCATCTGTAGTGAAGTAATGGCAAGTAACTCAATGTTCACGCAGGAAAGATGTAAACAATGCATGCTGCCAAGAGGCCAATCCGTTTGCGCCAGTCTCAGCATGACCCATGTTGTACTGATGAGATGTAACATTACTCTTGCTGTCAAGCCAACCAGGATGTGCCCATCTTGGCATGACCCATGCAGCACTGATGAGACTAACATTACTGTTTGTTCATTGCAGCTACATAATTTGTACTAATAAAATGTGTTGGGATGAATTTTGATTTTTTAATTGTCAACTAGCACAATCCCAAGGGCCTCTCCTGCTACCAGTTTCTGAGTTACATCCCATGATTTTCACCATGAGATAGTTAATGGATTCTTTTCCAGGTTTATTGGTTACGATGGAGATGATGCTGCCATCCACTTTCAGGCTTCCCTAAGTCTGGAGGTAGTTCACCTTTTCGCTTTTCATAGAAATATTATGCTTTTTGTACAAATTATATAAAATTAAGGATGTGAAAACCGCAGTTATGTACACTGTTTTTCTCCAATAACAAGTGTTTTAAGTAATGTTATATTTATTGGTGAACACTGTGTCTGATTTAGGATTTGGTGGATGTGCCTCTTGGTATTTTGCAGCTATATCCCCGCCGCTGTAACGTTGCTTTTGACAGCTAGCATTTAAGTTGGTACACTCGCAAAAAACAGATGAAAAGCTTTAACCAATTGACTTCCTAAGCCAATCACAAGGAGGCATTCCGGATGGTCGATGACAAAGCGGAAGCAGAACAGGAACTGGAAGCAGCTCTGTTGCTGGATGTAGCTATTCCCAACCACATGCTTCAGTTTGTGAATCTCTAGCACGAGCGTCGAGTTGTTCTTTGCAAGCTACGGCTATTCTGCACTTAGAGTGTCGTTATTGAGAATGCTTATAAAAGCAAAAGAAAAGTGAATAAATTAGCTTAAGAGTGAGTTTAGAAGTGGATGTGATCTCTTCAACAGCTGGTGCCTACCTTTATTTATATTTATCTATTTTATACATATTTCATTCATATTTATTTATACAAGATTTAAGTGCGACAATGTCTGAAAAACGTTGATCGCCGAGTGATGATTCACGAAGTGAAAATCCTTTGCGCCAAGGTGTGCCACTTAATAATCGGGCATTGGAACTATTAAGGAGGACTCGGGAATTCTTTGACCAGGAAAAGGAGTATGTGAAGCTTCACGGCCATCCCTCTATTCCTGCTGATAAAGCTGTACACTGCCACTTCAACCCTATCAAATTTGTGGAGTCACATTAAGGCTTATGTGAGGGAGAACAATTAGTCATTTACCATTACCGACGTGGAAAGACTTTTGCGGGAAGGTATGGCGACGGTGGACGCGGCTTGCTGAAAGAAGAAAGTAGATCATGTGAATAAGCTAAAGAAATAAATAAGCACAAGAAATAGATGGAATTATTAGTGAGTGTGAACCATTAATGATATGCCTTGGTGAAGATGATGATGATGATGATGATGATGATGATGATGACGACGACGACGACGACGACGACGACGACGACGACGGGGATTTGGATGGAATTAAGCCATTGCAGTTTTAAATCAGTGAGCGAAAATAACTTTGTTATCGCATGCTTATAATTTGTTTTATTTCTCCTCATTGGAGCAGCCAAGTTTGCATTATTTTGTTTCTATATTGTCAAAAGTGTGTAATTTATTCTACATATGCTGCAATGTTTGTGCAGTTATTTTCAATTAACAATAATAATACAAAATAGTTATTATTCATTGACGTTCGCTACTTATGTACACTTTTTGTATGCGGCTTAGACACGATAGAAAGGAAAACAATCAGCTGTTGTTGTTTACTAACCAATCAGGCAACGTCGCAACCACAATATAGTCAACATTACGCGAAGCCACACGAACTATCAAGTGCAAAGATTCAGCGGCGGGGGTATAATTCCCTGGGCACGGGACATATTTTGGCATAGGTGCCTAGGTTGATATATATTGGCAGAGGTGCCTTATGTTATAAGCAGTTATGTGACTATGTACAATAAAGGCTGAAAGAAGAATCAATTTTGAAAATTTCAAATAGTGAATTTTGGTTTTCCTAAGTATCGACATGGGTAGCTGAGGTGATTAAGGCATGAACTTGTGAATGGGAAGTCTGTGGTTCAAATCCCACTAGGACCATCCTCCCTGACTAATGTTTTTTTCCTGGTTTTCCTCAGCTCTCAAATGCCAGGGAGGTTTCCTAAACTTAGGCATGGAACATTTCCTTACCCACTTATCATGTCATGTATCATCAGTGACCACTGCCTGTGGTACCTAAGTAGTGGCTTCTCAATCTAAATAACTAAAATCCGTTTTGCAATGTCAAGATAAACATCCATTAAAAGATAAAAACTACCTGTAGATTAACACCTACCACATATAATTCCAAAGAGCTGATATCACTGGTTGTGGTGCTGCATCTTCCACGGGTTCCAACCCTAATGATAGCAGGTAATGATTTATCTTCCTTTCTTGTCTGTCCTTCTGAGAGCAAATACGGATATGCCATCCCAGCACTGAAGCAAGGCCTCTCCAAAACATCATAATAAGTTTTAAGCACATAATAGAACAGAAGAAACAAATCCCTTCCTGGTTTATTGCTCATAAGAAACACTTCATACTCTCGTTGGGGAGTCTGTTAGAACAGAAAATTACACAATAGGTTTTCAGAATTAATTTGCATTTCAGCTTCACATAGCATTAACAAAATTCACTTCAAGAAATTACTTCATGAACAGATGGTAGCATTCTTAAAATCTGTTCGCCTCTATGCAGAATTTAAGAAATCAGCGATCACAACTTAACATTAAATGTGTGGTTCACTGGAAACAAACAAAACTGTAGTTTTATCACTCAGTTCCTGTTTACTTCATGCTAGTTCCTTAACCTACACTTGCATCCTGTAAATGGATTGCCTTTTGAGCTATTTAAAAGTGGATTTTGTGATGTAGTTTTAAAGAATTGCAGCTATTGCTATTTGGGTGATTTTTTCTGGTCATATGTAAAGGTGGATGAAGTCAATTTGCTGGTGTTTTACTGACCAGTGCCCTGAATGATCGAAAATGCTAAAGTTCTTCATTGTAGATGTGAAAGAAAATCCAAGAATTACGCTCTTATGTCTTATCCTGGTTTCTTTTTATATCAAGTTCAGAGTTGTTTTTTCCAAATACCACAGTCTCTAGCTTGCATATTCCGAATTCTTGCAAGTAAACAATGCTTTGAAATCTGAACCTGGCATCATGTTCAATGCAGCAATGTCCAGCACATATTTCAGTTGATTTTGAATAACTTAAAATGCATGCAGGTATAAACCTTGCGTATCTGCACAGAAATTGAAATTGAGTTTTATTTATGGACGCTCTTTAACTGCTATGGTTCTTAGCGCCCCATTCTATATTGGGCGTGAAACACCGGTAATTTTGCTCAGAGGTCTCTTTATCAGGCTTGAGGTTCTTTTACATGCCATAAATCTACGACATGGGACCACCGGTTTTACTTTCCTTCCGAAAGAAGCCATGCTAAGGATTTTTACACCCAAAAAAATCCATCGCCCTCCGCTGGGTTTGAACCCGCAACCTTGGGAACTAGAGGCTAGCACGGTACCACTAGTCCACGGAGGACGACGTATCTGCACAGGAATGATGTTTTCAGTTGCATATTAATGTTGAGATAAGGCAATTTTATTTACTGAAAAGGTTTCAATTATGCTAATTTGATGTTAAACAAAATCTTTTATATACCACGTGAGTCTTCTCATCCTGCAGATTGGTAACTAGACAACCCTGCATTTTACAGATGGTGTGAAATGCAGGTACTGACACTGCATTCACTAGCTGCTGATTAGGGCTACGGTGGTGCTCATTAACGTTTTCTAGTAGCACAATGGTTAACATGCTGGAAAGTCATGGTGAAGGTCCAAAGTTCAAATCATGCCTGCGAATAAATGAGTTTTTTATTCATTTCTGTTCATGTTTCAAGAACGTTCTAGCAAATCATGATTTCTTTCCAAATGACTAGAAAGTGGATTTGCCTATAAATACAAAGTTCCAGCCATTCGTGCTCACTGTGGAAAAATATTTTCAAATAGAGAGCATCTGGACATGCTGTAAGTATATGGGGAAGCATAGCAGAATGCAACGGAGGGACTTGTCTATATCAACAGAGGTTTCTGCAGAAAACAATTCCTATAGACCACATTTTTGCAAGTTGCAAACCGCCTTCTGGAATCAGGAACAGTGCACAAGTTACCACATCCATGAAGAGATCAACCTGTCTGTGACCAAGCAACGACAGAACGTGTGACTATGTCATTCAGCATACGCATTGTAGTCCAAGGGACATTCACAGGCATTTCAATATTAGCCGACCTTCTGCATGGAGAATACATCATGCAATGTTTCACCCGTTTCATCTTTAACTACACCAGGAGCTACTGCAGCTGGACCATGGACAGAGAGTGGCATTCACTAGGTGGATCGTACAACAAACTGAACAAGATCCACATTTTTTGGCAACGTCTTATTTACAGACAAAGGTTCCACAACACAGGCCATGTAAATTGCCACAACATGCATTATTGGAGCACTGTAAACCCACACTGGGTGCAAGAGGGGGCTTACAAGTCCGATGGGGTTTCAATGTTTGGGCTGACATATTCAGTAATCATCTAATATGCCAATATTTTTATAATGGCCAACTCTCTGGGAATTTCAATGTTTGCGCTGGTATATTCAGTAATCATCTAATATGCCAATATTTTTATGATGGCCAACTCACTGGGAATCGCTATACCCACTTCCTACACCACCAGCTGCCTACTTTACTGGATGAAGTGCCATTGCAGAACCGACTAACTATATGGTACCAACATGATGGGGCGCCAGCTCATTCAGCTCTTCGTGTAATGGCTTATCTCAATGCCATCTACCCTTAGCGATGTATCGGACGGTATGGACCAATAGGGTTGGTGGCCAGCACGCTCACCAGATCTAACCCTATTAGATTTCTTCTTACGGGGTTATCTTAAAGATATCGTGCACCAGGAGCGGCCAATGACCCCTTAACAGCTCAGGGAATGCATCATCTTAGCTTGCCATGACATCACACTGACCTGTTGCACTGGGTTAGGCTGGCAATTATGGTTAGACTGAGATCTTGCATCCGCCGGCATGGTGGCCAGTTCAAACACCTATTATAACCACATGGACGAAACGGGTAAATTGTTAAGGTTTATCTGTGTGATGGTCTGGCATGATGTCATAGTCACTGTTAAATGCACTACTTTTGGAACTAGAGAGGTTCACAACGATCATAATGGGCTTCCAAACATCATCTAGTTTGTATGTGTGTACTGCATTTTATAAACTCTCAGAACAATTTATTGGCTTTCTTTTGTAAGAAAGAATAGCTTTAAATGGTAACATATTATTTAATGAACAACAACTTGTTTGTAAGTTATAATTACAATGTTATATGCACTTGCTTATGATGTTCATTAAAGCATATTGTAACAAGTAACAATCTGTGTTTTGATTAAATTCACATAATTAAAGTAATTAAGTGAAACAACACTTTCATGATAAACTATCAGTTCTCATTAAATTACTAAACATAAAAAGTACATTTAAGTGGCAGTATTTGAAGCTGGGACCTTCACCACTGTTGCGCTATGAGTGCAAGTCACTGCACGCACAGCGGTGCCAAGCAGTCATTTCGGTCGAAATTTATACAACGCGATGCAATGGAAAGTGTTTACAGCATAGCCTGTACAACGCCGGGACTGCATAACTTCTCAATCTGCAAATATATATATAATGTCACTTATGTGTAACATTTAAAATTTAATTGCCCATCCCAGCTTGAACAACAGCTATCTAATCTATATGTGATGCTAAAGGTCAGATCTGAACCTTGTAATGTGCTAATAAGATTGCTAACATTAGATCTGACTTATATGTTTGACCTTTGTTGCCTAAAGACTGTATTACGATCTCCAGTTATGATTCTAACTAGCCACTAACTAGGAGTAATAATGAGAGAAAAATTACTTTCAGATTGGTGCAACCTTGTTTTAGTCAGCTGCTGGAGGGCCCATGCAAAAATACTGTACTTTCAGCCACAGTTGATAGTCAATAGCGAGCCAAGGACAATATGGTGGCTCAATACTTGTATGAGTGGAGATGAGCCAAATTAATTAGAATAATTTCAATGATTGGGATAAGGAGTAGTTTCGAAAACAGTTTAAGAGTATTTTTTCTTGACTAATTTTGAAGATTTAGAAGCTAGTAACAGTGATGTGTCATAATTTAAAATAGAGAGTTGAGGGTTGTTACACTACATCACTATAATATTCTTACTTGAACGCGTTTCGCCGTCTCCCGAAACGCGTTCAAGTAAGAATATTATAGCGATGTAGTGTAACAACCCTCAACTCTCTATTTTAAAGTATTTTTTCTATTATATTTCTGCTGTGCAATATTTTCAGCATTATTCTTGGGTATAGTTGATGATAGCTTTATATTCTTTTTCTATTTTTAAGTACATGGTGGTAATGCTTGTTTAATATGATATAATGCAACTGATACTAACCCAATGTACCCTAAAAAATGAACCTACTTTGCACATTACCTATCAACAGCAAATTACTATATGGTTTAATATTCCAAAATGTTCTCCTGACCTATTTTTCCACTAATCTATATGAAAAAAGCAAAATCCCATGTAAGTTAATGCTCCAAAATTCCCCATATTTTCACATTAAATGACATGAAATAAAAATTGTGAAATCTTACGTAACATAATTATTTGACTGTTTTTGTTTTCTGGTATTTTTAACCCATATCATGTATATTAACAGCAAACTTTATTATAATTTAAGTCTGAGTTAATAACCTAATCATGTTCTAATCAAGCAAAACCCCATGTTATTCCTCTTGTAGTGATTCTGAGGATAAAATGTTAAAACATTATTCATTTAGCAGGAATAAGATCGTGCTAAAATAAACTTGAGAGAGCTCATAAAAGAGTGACACGTGGCAAGTATGAATCATGGTCTTCAATGAATGTACTGAGTGTGAAATGTGAGGATAACAAGGATGTTTATTCCCTATCAGTGAAACCCAAAGTTGCTAACATTATAGCAACAGTATGCTGAGAAAAAGAAAAGGTCAGACACCCAGACAGGAGGTAAATAAAATCAACATGTGCCTCGAGTACCAAAAGCGAATATGTGGTGTCCATTTGTAAGAAGATTAGGTAACAGCTTTGTTTCCTATAATGTGATATACAGTTAGACATGTGCATATTCAATTGTTTCATTATGTCTCATTAACAACTTTTATGAAAATGACCACTACACAGGCTTTACAACACACATCACTCATCAGCTGTTTCAAAATGCTGCCAAAGCTCAATGTTTGAGGTTGATCTTCATCCCATTAAGATTGCAAGCTGAGACGTATGTCCCTTTCCCAATATATATTTCACCCGCAGACAAGAAAGAAAAAACAATGGCACAAAAACATGTGTTGTATGCTTCAGTAGGGGGGGGGGGAGATGGCAAAAATACTTCGCAATGCAAAAGGTGTTGTACTTTATTTGGAGAACTGTATTCAGATCTACCACACCCAACAGCCATATTAGGCCATAAAAATCAGTGAGTCAACACTTCCAGTATCATGCATATAAAATTTCAGGAAAGAAATTATACTGATTGATTTTATATGGAGTTTTAAGCTTCACAATGCACTTGCGCAATTGTACAGGGTTTAAATCAGATTTCTAAGGTAGCCATGAGAGTATTTAAATAAAATGACAATGGGTTAATTATATAAAGTAATATAGAGGTAATACTAGGTATTATCCATAAGGTATATAGATAAGGTAATATCTATAAGCCAGTAAAAAATATATAGTTTAATCCAATTAATTTTTAATAAGAAAAAATTTTTTGTTAAAATATTAACACAAGACTTGTGCACTTCATTAAGCTATGAAGGCTGTCCCAGAAGTACCCGACCTACAAAGAAAACACAAAAACTTTGAGAAAAAACATCTTTATTTCCCTGCATAGTCTCTTTTCAGCTCGATACACTTTTTCCTGCGGTGTTCAATAGCTTTGATACCTTGTTTATAGTGAGAACCATTGAGTTCTGCAAAATAGCCATCAACTGCAAACTCCAACTCTTCCTTGTTTGCAAATCTTTTACCACCAAGCCATTTCTTCAACTTTGGAAACAGAAAATAATCAGAGGGGGCTAAGTCTGGCGAATAGGGTGCATGAGGAAGCAAATTGAACTTTAACTCATTGATTTTGGCCATGGCGATAATGGATGTGTGAACTAGTGCATTGTCTTGAAAAGAACTTTCTTTTTCGCTAAATGCGGCCGTTTTTGCTTGATTGCATTATTCAAACACTGCAATAAGTTTGCATACTACTCACCACTGATTGCTTTTCCTTTATGAAAATAATGAAAATAGTCCCAAGCGCATCCCAAAAAACTGACGCCATGAACTAGCCTGCAGATGGAACTGTCTTCGCCTTCTTTGGAGCCAAATCTCCCCTTTCAAAACCACTGTTTTGACTGTTCCTTCATCTCAGGTGTGAAGTGATTGACCTATGTTTCATTCATGGTTATGAATCGATGCAAAAACTCGGCTTTATTGCAGCGAAACATTGCCAAACACTCAACTGAAACATCCCCACAATGCTGCTTTCATTCCATTATGAGTAAATGCGGCACCCATCTTGCGCACAGCTTTCCCATGTCTAAATTTTCAGTTAATGTGCAATGTACAGCACTTTTTGAAATGCCTACAATGTCTGCTAGCTCATGCACTTTAAGTCGATGGTGTTCCAATACCATTTTGTGGATTTTCTTCAAACTTTGTGGCTTGGTCACCTCATTTGGTCAATCACTGCGATGTTTGTCTTGGCAGCTCGTATGGCCTTGCTTAAACTCTGCCACCCAATATTTTACTGTTGTTAATGAAAGAGCAGACTCCCCTAGAGTAGAATCTAGCTTAGCTTTAATATTAGTTGGACTAAGACCTTTCAAATGAAAATATTGTATCACATAACGATAGTCAGTTTTATCCATGTTTACAAATTCACTGAGAGAGCTCACTATTGATGGCTGCCAAACAATTATTAAACAACGTAGCATCGTCAATCTTCAAACTTAGCTTTATAAGGGTGGTATTTTCTACCATAGTCATTTGCTTGAAACAACAACCGCTATAAATACGTCTGGTCGGGTACTTCTGGGACTGCCCTTGTACTTTAGCAAACAGCATGTTAATGCCAAAGAGTATTGCATACAGCAGCAATTGAAGCTTTTAATCATAGGTTTGAATGCACTCTGATGCACTTCAGGTATAAGCTTCGCTTTGCAATGTTTTGTTTATATAGTTGAAGATGATTGGATTGGATTGGATTGCATTCTGTGAGTTTGTATTCTTTAGTTTGTATTCTGAAAGAAAACCAGGGCGTGAGGCAATAACTTTTCTGTTTTTCAGAATAAGTTGGTCATAGATTTGTTACAAAGCACAAAATATAACAGAGTGGAAAACACTGCAAGTTGTAGCTGAAAGAGAAGAATGGGCCCTGAGAGAAAATCCAGGAGAAATTCAATTCCACTGTGTATATTTCTCCCAACCATTGAAATAACTAAGCTAATTTGGCACAAATTTAAAATGCAGTACAAAAAAGGCATCCATTGATGAAACTGGGCCTTAAACATTAAATTTTAATGTTCCATTACCACAAACTTTCAGCTTTAACATGATGCACTAAACTTTGTTTTTTAAATCTTTATTTTCAGATATAAAAAAGTTTCCAAAACTAAATGTAAAATTTATAAATACTATTTCTAATTAAATAATTTTGACTTGTACCATTGAAATTTCTAATTAGGTTTATACTTAAGAGGAGAATAGCTGGCTAGAATTAGATTAAATTATCTTTTAAAATGTAGTGGTTAAGAAACTCAGTAGCACATGCCCATAACCATCCTGTAGTTGAAGCACATAATCATAATGCTGAGCATCCAGGTGTTAACTTTGAGCAGATGTCCACACTCCATGATGTTGACATTTGCAATTGGTTTTCTTTCTCTGATCACAACAACATGACATGACATGACAAATATCAAGACCACACATAAACAAAGCATATGCGAGAGACAAGTGAGTTAGGCTGAAAAATATAATAAATCTGTACTTATATGGAAAATTTGCTTTTCATTTTAGAATACAGTAGAACCCCTCTTTTACATTGCTGGAGTTCTCAACTTCTGGTCTTTCTTTCATGGTTCCTTTGATTTCCCTATGCTTATAATATATTTTTAACCTCATACTTACTCTTAAGCTTTATTTTCGGCACTTCATGTGATTTCAAAGTGCTAGTAAGGCTTTAAAGAGTGCTAGAGATAACAAGAAGTCATGGTCTTTGGCTGAAATCTGCAATCTTAGTCTCTTTTTTAAAAGGCAATGTTTATGGAGGCGATATTGTCATACACAGTATATTAGGAGGGTTTTGGGAAGAATGATGACAATAAATGTTGTTTTACTTTGACTTCCAAGCTTTTCTTTGAGTTGTCATTCGCTAGCTGTGCAGTTTAGTACTGCTCAGCTTCATTTATAAAATGGAAAACGTGAGAAACAGCTTTTCTGTAAGGAATAAGATTACAGTAGTGAGGAAAATGTAACCCACATGAAGCAATCTGGAATCAATTTTTTACTCTCAATCCTTCGCTATAAGAATGTAGACATATCTGCAAGCATCCAGAGGTAAGATAAACTTAACCTTCCAGCACACGCACCATTGTAAAAAGTACAACCCGTAGTACTTATGCTTTATTAATGTTTTAAATTTGAGATACTGCATCACTGGTTCAATGTATTCCTTTGTTGATACCCACTCGACAATGAGGTAACTGTTACTGTTTCTTTGTTTAATGGTCTTATTTGGCTTAAGGCATTCTAAGTAATGACATGTTGAAATGTTGGGAAAAAAAACATGTGTCTGCTCCTGTGATATGTGTTGATTCTACGAGTCAGCAATATGCAGAGGTAAATGTAACAAGTAGTAAAATGCACTTAATTGATGGTGTTCCAAACAGTTTCTCTCTTGTAAATCTAACTATGTGGACGCATGTATTTATTTGTATTATTTATTTTCAACTCAAAGGGTTTATTTGAATGAAGAGAATGGTAAACTATTTGAAGAAAGTGATAATGAAACCTATGTAATTTTACAGAGCTGGAGGAAAGTAATGCAGCTTTGAGTGACAAGAACGTTGAATCCGAAAACCGCAACAGTGAATCAACAGGAAGAGATGGATGGCGAAGATCTTGACCAGCTAGAAGATATGCAGGAGTTGTTTATTGGAAGACACAAAGAAAAACATGAAAATTCTTCCAGGTCCAAAGAGGAGTGTGATGAATATCGCTCATAACGGTAATGCTTTTCTGAAAATAATTGACCTTGACGTTATTGGTGAAATCCCAAAATGTGTAATGAAAGTGAATACTTCTCAGAATAATGGGACAAAATAGTCTCATTAAGAACTCAAATAACTAAAGTTATTGGTAGAGTATCCACAACAATATAACTGTGTCCTTCAATGCATTACCCAACTTTTCCAAAAATGTCTTGCTATTACTTAAAAATATCCATGTTGTAAATTTTACAACGTGCACCTGCTTGTGTGATAGAATTAAGCGCGCCTGCCGGAAGGTTAATTACCAACAAAACATTTGTGCTGTGTCTCTTTATGCTTTGCATAATCATCATCAGATGTCAGCTGTATGCTAGGATGCCATTCCTAGCCAGCTAAAACATGTTTAACCTCTTAACATACCTATTACTTCACAATGTGATGGCTCTTTTTTCACCTAGCTTTTATTGTCAAAATGAAATATTCCATCAAGTACAATAATTTTTAAGAGCTTAACAATGGACATTTTAATCTCTGAATATCCCTTGGATTAAAACGAGTATACTCATGATATGCTTAACCCTTTTCTCTTGCTGAAATTACATTTACAAGCCAAATCCTGGACAGTGAAGCATAAGAAATGAACAGCAACACTAAATACTAAATGTCAGAACCATTGTATATATGTTTGTGGCTGTGTGAAATACCCTGAAGTAAGGTTCAATATATAAAGCTACACCACAATCTTTATACATGTATCTTGATTCCCTCTGTGTCTTCTTCCCTCTGGCATCACACACGCTGCTGCACATCCTTGCTGGATTCTGCTTCTTCTCAGTGGGAGGAATCGCAGATGGAAAATTATGTCCAATAAGTCGTGTTGGGGTTGCTTTTGATGGATGTCCCACTGCTTTCTGATGTTTGGCAATGAGTTGCTCACCAACAGCCAGGCAAAAGTCGAGGGCATTGTGCTTTCCTCCATGTTTTTTGAACTGGACAAAGGCATTCCATACTGCTAATTCCAAGAGATGAAAAAATATCTTCTTATAGCACTTTTTGCCCCTTTTGCATGGCAATGGATTGTTTGCAATGTGCTGAACTACTTTATCCACACCTCCCATTGTAGCATTATAAGCAAATACAGCCACTGGTTTTACAATACCTTTGTTTCTTACTTTCCATGTCTGCATTTCCGCATTGTGGATAGTGGACAGCATGCAGACATCTCTCTTGTCTTTCCATTCAGTGCAGTTAGTTTACCTCACTGGAATGCAGCAACCCGCCCTTACTTTAAGTTTTTGGTCCGGAAAGAAGACAGCATTTCTTTTCTTGTTGTACGCACAATGCCATACATATCTGTTCATTTTGTTAGCAGAAGGTCAGCAAGCTGGGGAGAGCTACAATAGTTATCTGTAGTCAAGCAGTACCCCATGTTTAGCAAGGGTTTCATTAGCATCATAACAATTTGTGATGACATTGGTAGATCTTTGTATTCCTCTTCAATTTAGTGCCCTTGCCTACGTAAATAATTAGGGATCAAACATATCCAGTAACGGATTCACACAACATGAATGGTTTGATGTCAAATCTAGCTCTCTTGAGTGGCAGATATTGAATCCATCTCAATCGTCCTTTATATAACATCAAGCTTTCATCTATGGTCATGACTCTTTCTGGAACACAGATACTCCTAGATTTAGCTGAGGTAGCTCACAATAGGCCGTACTTTATTCACTTTGGGTTAAGGGTTAAGGATGGATGGATGCATTATAGGTTGCATTGTCAGAAAAATGTAAATACTTTTTCAAATTTACAAATCTCTTGAATGATAGAATCTCTCAAAAAATTGGTGTGGCTAACGTAACTCTTTTTGTCCAGTACATCTGATATGTGGGTTTTTTAACAATGCTTTGCAACAAGGTTACAGCAATAAATATGTACATTTCATCAACTGTTGTTTCCTTCCAAGCCGGGACGTTTATTTGTATTGCATAGTTGTTGGTCTCTGTAACCAAAATTTGCATGAATTCGTCATCAATGAATTGTCTAAAATAGTGCATGAGACACTCAATACATGGCTGAAAATTAATTTCAGGTTTACCTGAAAAAGAAAAATGTGGTGGCGCAGGTGCAGTTGCCTAGAAGGATCTATTTCGCACACACTCTGGCACTCGCAATATCATTCTCAGATGAAACTGAATCATCACTTTCTTAACCTGAACTCTCCTCATAGCTATCTTCTGAACTCTCAGACCCATTAAATTCAATATTTAACTCTTCTTCACTCTCCATTTTCATAAGTAACACATAAGAAACTGCAAGAACAGATTGTAACAGAGACCTCTACTAGGAATAAAACACATGGAAGAATATCGATGAAACTGGCTGATTCAGAGACACTTGTTGGCAGAAATATATATTCAAAATATCAGACCACAGCAAAGTCTAGAGAAAGAATCAAGGGACTGCCAAGACACGAGACAGAACAAGCAAATTTGGTCTTTTAGAATGTATGCTGGTTGGAAATGATAAGCCCAAGTATGCCAAGTAATTTCATTATTTTATCAAAATAAAAAGCACAAGGTTTTACGTTAAGAGGTTAATGGGGATTCCCAGCCACAAGTTTATCAGTTTGTACATGGACATGTGTGAGTAGTTCCGCTTTTTTAGTTTTCTGCATGATACATAAAGATGACAGATAGTTAAATAATGTCAGCATTCTAAGAATTCAGTGACAGTTGTTCTACTTTGAGATATTTGTTTCAGAAGAAGGAAATGGAGCCACTCTGTAGCAAGCAGGGTGCACCAATGACTCAAGTGATGAGTGCCTGTTACCAATACTGATAGCTTAACAAGGCCATTTCCATCCAGATAAATGTTTCAAACTTTATCACATAAACTGTTTTTACACCCAGCATCTTAGTGAATTTTTTGAAAATGAGCATAAAGTAGGTATGATCATTTACATTTACACAATAGTTATAATGTTCATGCAAAATGTAAATAGTATATTTCCAATTTTAGAGCAAGTTTTAAACTTTGTTAAATCTGACCCAAACTAATACCGTAAGTGACGGATTAACACATTGTTATAGATAGAGAAACTACTCAAAAAAGTGCTATGGAATGTGATAAAATCTTTAAATATATCAAAAGTATGCTGTTAAAATTTTGTGAGATGAAAGTTATTTTGAAACAGTAATTTCTGAAAGTGTATGCTTTGTAAGTTCCAAAAGGCATTCAAAGTTGCTGATGAGGTACAAATAGAGGAATTTATTGCTTATAAAATTGTATCTGTCTTCCACAATTACTAGTGAAGGCACCTTCAATAAGGTATATGAATCAAGTTAACAAATTATATACTGTAGAAATGCAAAGAGCAAAGAAAAATCTCAGACTGCTTCAATGGTGTTAACCCATTCATGTTATATAATGAGCTGTACTCGAATAGGTTAGTAATGATATTTAAACACCATAAGCAGCACAACTACCAAGTATGCTCTAGTCAATAAGACTACAATATTTGCATTTTTAACCATCAGGTAGCATTCAAAGGATCTCCATATCCCTTTAGAAGACTAATGAACAGAAAAACTAATGCATTTCCTATTCAGGAAACATGAAGCTGCTGACACTATAGCATCAGGCAAGCTGAGAAGGAAAGGTCAGACACCTAGAAAGGAGGTAAAGAAACCAAATTGTGCACTTGAGTACCAGAAGTGAATGGGAGTTGTAATTTGTAAGATTAGGTTTGTTTCAGAGAGAGAGAGAGAGAGAGAGAGAGAGAGAGAGAGAGAGAGAGAGAGAGAGAGAGAGAGAGACTCGTATACTACAATAGGTAAGTTGTCACCCTTAATTTGTGGAACTGTTTTGACATCTACCATACCCAATAATCATATCAGGACATCAAAATCAGTGAGGCACTGCTTCCAGGATCCTGCATGCAAAATTTCAGGAAAGAAATTATAGTCAAATTTATATGTATTTTTAAACTTTAGAATGGACTATTGCAGCAACCAATACATTGCTGAGGGAGCCATGAGGGTACATATTTAAATAAGATTCCAATGGATTAAGGAACCTGTTAACCATAACAGAAATTGCTGTTTTACAAACTATTGATGCCTAATTGACAAGCACATATAGTGGAAATTAAATATACTTTCATATTGCAACTTATGTGATTAAACACTCACTTCTTGCAATTTACATTTTCCTCTCATTTATGACATTCTTGCTGAATCCTTGAAAAGTGTAAAAGAGGGGTTCTACATTATTACCAAACAGAAGTTAGCATACACAGCCTATTTCAGAAAATCTTTACTGTTACTTACCAGTGGGGAAATGGCTACTGCATCTCCAAAGATTACTGCAAGCCCAAGGGCATAGTGAATTTCAAAAAAATCCTGCCACATGTTTCCTCCAGTGGATTTACTATATTCTTGTGCTGCATCCAGGTTATTTCTCATACGGTCCATATAATGTGGTGAGAGAATTGTGTGTATATGAGGATGAAACTGACTAGCACCACCCTTTGGCAATATATCAAAACTTGACATTGGATAACTGCAAAAGCAAAAATATATTGACAATTTAGGTCCTTCTTAGATGGCTAATAAGGGAAACTGAACTTGTTGAAATTTGCACACATCAAGTATGGAGTACAAGTAAAACATTTCTTTCAGAAATTAGTTTGCATGTTTAATTGAGGAGCATTTTTTCAAAACTTGATAAATGCATGTTTTTATTTTCACCTACAGAGAGACATTAGAAGAATGTAATATTTTCTCCAGTACTAGATCTTACTGTTTTCAGTAAAACATCCTGTGGCAGACATAAAATTTAATGGCAGCTGGTAGCTGACCACTACAGGAGAAGTGTGACATTGCCACATGTTAAGGGCAGAGCAAAGTTACACGCAGTAACAAGATGAAATGAAAACAGTTTATAGGATATTACAGTAGTGCTCAAGCAAACAAACTTACTGGGCATTGCTAAGCTAACCAGTAAGGTAATCTAAAAGTCATGCCTTACTAACAGTAATAAAAATTTTGCACAGACAAGTAAACAGAAGAAAGAATACACATTGTAAATGATATTCCTGCTTTGTTGATGCAACACCTCGTTTTTGTATTATTGGTTGACTTTCACTACTCGTATCTTGTTCATTAAGTAACATTTTGAACAAACACCAATAAAATAATACAACATAATCACTATAATTGAACTACAGGAACTGAAATTACTATCACTAATGCCAAAGCAAAACTCTCTACTGAAGCTATAATTTAGAGAACTTGTCCTTCTTTATCGCTTACCTCATGCTGGTTTGGTCTGTTTTGAATCACATGCTGACACAATAAACAAAAGAGGCACAAAGGAATTTGGACAGAGAACTTCAAAACTTCTTAGCTGAATCCCTCGTTAAAACACGAGTTCAATTCACATCCATATCTCTGTAACCAGTTCACATAGGAAGTTGATTTTAAGACTGCAAGCTTCAAAATAAAATGCTCTTCATGAACAGGTTATTCTCTTTCCTGGAGCACAAGCAAATTTTGTGCATGCAAATGATATTTGTGTCACTGGCTTTACAGCGTCACTTCATAGCACCTTAATTATACAACGCTGCAAGGCATGGCAAGCCTCTCATTGGGTTCCGTGATCACCAGCTCCTCCCACCAACCACCATTAAATTTTGTCTGCCATAGTAAGACATGTTGAAATAAATTTTGCAGTAAGTAAGATATAAGATGATTTATTCAGGTTTTTTTCAGAAGTCAATAAATGCAAGAATACGTAAAGTAAAACATTCTTCTAATTATGCGTTACAGTTTTGTTTTTGTTCTTTATTTCTATGCAACTACTTATTTAGTATTACAATAATTTCTATGCATATATAGGTTTTACAGCATATTGTGGCATGTGCACAGATAATATTGATAAGATGCTCTCTGGGCACCGAAGCACGGCAGTTTGTCTGTGAGTAGGGGCGAGTCAGGGGAAACAGTGTCAAGGAGGGGATAGCGTTACTGATGCCCGAGTTGGCGTGGCTTTTTGTAACAGTCAGTAAGTAAGCTTCGAGTGAGACAGACGGGAAATTGCTAAAGCACGATGTCCTCGTCGGCAGGCAATGGGCAAAGGTATGTGAGTATTTAATTTCATTTAATAAACGGTGTTCCATCCACATTTGGAAGTCTTAATTATGGTAGAATAGAATCTTTCCTCTCCCTTAAGCCAGGCATTGTGTTGGTGTAGCAATTATTTTGGGATTTAACTTAGCTGCGTCCTCGTCGTTGCCTCGTAATTTGAAGTTTTGTTTGATTTAACGATCCCTCTCGCAAGCGAGTAGCTCCCCTCTGTAGTTGAAAAATAATATAAAGAGAGGCATATGACAATTGGTGTGAGGCACCAGGCAGAGTTTAGTTTTTTGTGAGATTTTCAAGTGTAAAAAATTTTTTTTTTCCCCTCTGAAATGTAACGGTTTGTGGTCCTCCACGTGGTCGCGAAAAATCTAAATTTGTTTCTGGCTTAAGGGTAAGGATTTTTATGCTTTAATTTGTGATTCTCTTATTCTAAATTTTGTTACTATAATATCTGAAAGTCTTGTTTCTAAATTTTAATTTTGAGTTCATTTTTGCATTTTTCCCATTGTCTGCCGGCGTGACGCTAAAACTTCTGACTCCATTTTCCCCTTATTTTGGCTTCATTTCTACTAAATTATATCACTGTGTTAAGTTCTTCGTGCTGGTCATTTTGAAGTATAAATTTTCGTAAATTGTGGAAAGTGAATTGTGAAAATTGGGTGATGTTTGTGTCGTTGATAGCGTGGTTGCATGTGTGAGCTGATTTACGTAACATTGCATTCTAGATTGCGTCATATTGAAAGTATTAACGACTTGAAAGTGCAACAAATTATTTCACAATTCCTGTGTTGCGTGTTTAAAATTTACGTGCGTATAAAAAGTGTGGTGCATCTGTTTGTAATATTTAAAGTAATAAAATGAAAGAGGTCACGTATATATATTGAAAAATTTTTGCATTGTACACTCGCGGAAAAATAGTGATAATAATAATGATGATAATTTTGCTTTACCGTTGCCCAGTTTGGTTTATTTAATTACGCAATGCATATTTTTAGGGGAAAATGCTTCACAATTACTCATGTAAGTAAAAGTTTCAGGAGCTACTACCAGCCTTGCCAGTATCTTCACCTAATTAGGTTTGATGTGCCTTCTAATATGGACCGGTACGATGTGGATGTTGATGAACCAGCTGTACGTGTGTTACCAGATTTTAGAAAATTTGCACTGGAATTTTGTGGTAAAAAGAATAAGAAAAAAAATCACCTGTAAGTATGTAAACATTGTGAGTGCTAAAGTTTGGATGAACGAAACAGTTTTACAACTCACACAGGTATGCTAAATTTATTGTTTCACTGACTGATGCTTAATTAAGCTTTGCTTTTCAGGAATAATGTGCTATGAATGTCTCTGCTAAATTAAAAGTGTATTATTATTTTGGGTGTAACTTAAATTTTAAATTATGTTTTGGGAATTGCAAATTATTTGTTTTATTGTGTTATGCTGCAGGAATGTGTTTTATGTATACTATGTGCTTAATTGAGCTTCCATTTTCAGGAATGTTATGTGACAGTATTGTTTTGAGTAATGATGTGATGTTGTTTTGTTGCATTCGATTTGATTTGATATGATTTGATTTGATTCGATTTGATTTTGGGTTTCATAATGATGCTGTGATTTTTATTTACAGAAAATTGTTGCATGAATAGTGTGTGTATGTATGTGTGTATTTGAGGTTATGTGATACATGTGAGATTTGCCTCGGTGGGAGTGCCAAAGAGTAACCCCGATGGTGTAGTGTGAGGTTATGTGAGAAATATGAGTTGAGATTTGCCTCGGTGGATGTGCGTAAGAGTAATCCCGACGGTGCTAATGTGAGAGATGAGAAGAGATGAGACGATGTCAGCTTCGGTGGAAGTGCCAAAGAGTAACCCCGATAGTTAAAGTGTATGAATGTGTTGATTTTTTCAGGAGGGCTACATGTACCTGGAAAGTTGATGTGATGTGATGATTTTAGAGATTTTGGCTTATTGGTGTTGCTGAAACGTGCCCAGTATAGCGTGTGTGATGAATTCACACGAGAGATTAAATGGATGGAAGTGATTGTAATGTGAATAATTTTTTTTTCTGTTTATGCAACAAGTTTATTACCATCTTAGATAGCAAATTTTAATACCAACTGTTTTCCAGCTTAATTTTGATTCGGAGGATGTGGATGCAACAGTATAATGTCATGTTATTTGTGTCATTCCTGAAATATTAATGTGATTTCTTGAAGGTTATGCCTATGTTAGATGTTTTGAATTTACAGCATGTTAAATGAGACACGTCAGTGAAGATGTTTTGTTTTTGAAGAGAAAATTGAAAGTTGAGATAAAGATGTTAATGACTGAAGTAATGATGCTGATTGAAATGATGATGATTATGATTGAGTTGATGATAATAATGAGATGAGGAAGATAGTACTGTGGACGAGAAACTGTATTAGTGACAAGAGTATGACAATAGTAGTTGAAAGCATGTCACGTGGCGTAGTTTGGAGATGTATTGTAGATGTAGTTTGTAGTAATGCATACAGTAGTTTGAGTAGATAGCTAAGTGAGTGTTGTGTGTAATTTGGACCATGGTCAGTGTGAATGAGTTCATTTCATTGTCATGTGTGATTGTCTTGTAAGTGCACTTATTTTCTTTTGTTAGTGATACCAGCTGGTTATTAAGATTTAATATTGGGATCCCAAATAAGGTTATGTTTTTCTGTCATGTTAATGTATTCTGAGTCTGTTTTACTGTTTTATTTGGATTGTGGAGCATTGTGAGTTACGTTTTGGATGGCAACTCTCTATAAAATTTAGTTCTTATGCCAATTTGTACTTATTTTTTTTCTCTTTCTTTGCCCATGTCAAAAGAATGTTAGTGCAAACTTTTCAACCTTTCAAATATTTAATTGTACATGACATAGCGTTCTTTTTATGTGTGATTGTTTGTTGGAGCACCCTTTTTATTGTTTGGTGGTTTTGTTCTAGTATTTTGCTGTGGCGGAGCTCGAGAAAATCCAGGAGCATCCCCGTGGCACACCAGAAGTCAAGAAACACCACAGGGAAGCTGTCGGGCAGCCACTACACTGCCGTGGCATAAGGAGCCACCATGTCGGGGGGCAGTCCAAGCCAGCGACTGCCCACCCTGTTGTCATCACCAGAGACCTGCAGTGATAATTCTACACCAGGACAAATCATCGTTGTGGGCACTTTATAACATCACCCACAAACAGTTCCAGCAGACCATCGATATTTTGTGCAGTGTAGTGTGCCTGTGAACTGAGGCAGCGTGGTGTGTGCGTGTGCGGGGTGCTCAAGTATAAGTGCAGTAACAATATTAGTCAATGGCACTTAAGTTTCTCGAGACTCCACAACGCCCAGTAACATTGTGTCGTCGTCTGGGTGCTTATCACACATGTATATTATTCTGTTATATTTTGGTGCATCACACATGTTTAATTCTTTTTATTATGTATGTAATTTGTGTTATTTAATATCTCTTATTGTATTTATTTTCCTTGTGTCGACGAGGGCGTCGACTTCGGTGGCCGGGGGAGATGTGGCATGTGCACAGATAATATTGATAAGACGCTCTCTGGCCACCGAAGCACGGCAGTTTGTCTGTGAGTAGGGGCGAGTCAGGGGAAACAGTGTCAAGGAGGGGATAGCGTTACTGACGCCCGAGTTGGCGTGGTTTTTTGTAACAGTCAGTAAGTAAGCTTCGAGTGAGACAGACGGGAAACTGCTAAAGCACGATGTCCTCGTCAGCAGGCAATGGGCAAAGGTATGTGAGTATTTAATTTCATTTAATAAACGGTGTTCCATCCACGTTTGGAAGTCTTAATTATGGTAGAATAGAATCTTTCCTCTCCCTTAAGCCAGGCATTGTGTTGGTGTAGCAATTATTTTGGGATTTAACTTAGCTGCGTCCTCGTCGTTGCCTCGTAATTTGAAGTTTTGTTTGATTTAACGATCCCTCTCGCAAGCGAGTAGCTCTCCTCTGTAGTTGAAAAATAATATAAAGAGAGGCATACGACAATATTATTGCCTGCATTATAACTTATTACATACTAAACATTTATTTAACAATTGTTTTTGAATTTAATTTTGTTAACTTTATTGAGAATAAACATAATTATAAAAGCATAACACAAAATTAATAATATGTTAACGTGCAATGATTTAATTATCCTTAATAGCGCACATAGTTTAATATCATCATTAATAGAATACTGAGCAGTCCTAGCCTGATACCTAGACATGGTCAGATTTTGTTGTTGTCCCATAGGACATCTTTGTAGAATGCACTTGCATCATCTGGCACTTCAAAATACTTTAATAGTGCAGAAACATTCCTTCTTTACTTTGCTAACCATATTTTACTTTGGTAGAACAATATATGATAATAGTGCTGGATAGCACGGTTTTCTCCTAAGAACTTAAACTTCAAAAGAATCTCCGAAGTATGTGCCTTTTTTCACTGATACATTAACATTGTTCTTTACTCTCTTGTATGCAATGGCATGCTGACTATTCATTTTGAATGGTAAACTAGGTTTTAGTGTTTTTGTGCACTATTCTTTAGGGTTTTAATTCCCCAGTCTTCATTGAGTATTTTCAGGGTCCTGTGTTCTTTTAAGATGTTATAATATTCTTTACGAGATAAGATGCTTTCTTGTTTTCTGTATGATTTCTCAATTCTGCCAAAGACTTGGTCTGGAGCCATGTACTTATGTCCACAGGTTCAAAAGAAATGAAGAATATTCTTGAATCTTGAAGCCTTTTCCAAGAATGCTGTAAGTGCATCATGCAACTATTTTCATATTGACTGCTGCAGGAGTCTGAGAATAGATGATAGTGGTGAGACCATCACTTGGTAGTTTCTTCTCTAAGTGAAAAATAAAGTCAGCAAAGCTGATGCAAACCTGATTGCATCCTCTTGGAGACTCTGTTTGCAGCCATGTGCGGAAAGCATTTTTTTTTCTTTTTTTCCCCCGGTGGATCATGATGCATAGATTATATCATCATACTTGTCTTGCATAGAAAAATTTTTCTCATTGAATTTTGGAAGCGGCTGATTTTGTTGCCTATTGAACAATCTTACGGACACCTGAATTTTCTTCTTTCATTATTCTATAAAACTGCTTTGCAGTTTGTGCAATCTGTGACTAGCTCTTAATTCAGTTTTCTTCTCCAAACACTTCTCTGATTTTATTTTGATGACACCACCCTTACAAGTGTAGCATGGTAGGGTGTCTGAAATGATAGACTGAAATATTTATAAAATACATTCTCTATTAATAAAATATATTCTTTCATTTTGATAAAGAGCTTTGTTTGAATCCAAAATTTTCCCTTTCTTCACAGAATCTTTTCCACATCTTACTGACTGTGAGTCCAAAAGGTAAATAACCCCTCTCAGACTTACCCCTGCCATGATGACTTTCTACATTTGTATTTCTTTATGTCATCCTTAATGGCAATAATTAAGTCCTTATGATCCTTTTCTATTCTATCTCCACCCCTCTTTTCTTTGGCAACTATTCCTCTTCAAGCCATTCTCCATGGTCTAGAAGTACCTCTAGCTCCTAAGGTCATGGGTTCAAACCCGGCAGGGGACAATGGATTTTTTTTGGGCATAAAACTCCTTAGTATGGCTTCCTTCAGAAGGGAAGTAATGCCAGTGGTCCTGTGTCATAGATTTGTGGCACGTAAAAGAACCTCAGGCCTGATAAAGAGCAAAATTTCTGGTCTTTCATGCCCAATATAGAATGGGACGCTAAGAATCATAGTAGTTAAAGAGCATCCAAAAATAACACTCAATTTAATTCAATTTTACTCCTCTTTATGAAACCTGCTTGCTAGATAGAATAATCTATCTTTTGACACACCAGAAACTCCTTGAAAAATAGCAGCACAGACAGGCACTACCTCACTATTTTTCTTCCTATATTTTACTGAAACGGTTTTCTTCCTTTTTGCTCTCTCAGTGTTCACTATTCTGTGCTTAGGTGAAGTAATGGTCATAAGCTTTAAGAGATATTTATCTTGGTCTGTCTAGTTTAAAGATCTCACATGATAATGAAACTGGGAGATATCTTTGTAGCATAGTTCAGTAGCTTTGCATTCTTTCTTCCCTTTAGCCTTTACATTTGAAAGTGAAACTACAAGTTTTTTATTGCATTTAGTATTAGAGTTGTTTATATCTCTGCTGTTTTCCTTTTCAAAAAGGATGGCACCCTTCTTGTTTCTAGATCCTCTGACACCAAAGATCCTTTTATCTGTACATCACATCCAGTGTCATTAGAATCACCATCCATTCTGATTTAACTTGAAATATTGCTTTTACTCAAACACAACTGCACAGTTGATAACTTCTATAAATGTAACCCAGAAATAAGCTAACAACAATGCAGTTTGGTTGTGGGATTATAACATTGTTACAATATCAAGTAACACAGCATGCAACCACACATGCTCCTATTATTGTGATCTGCTCAGTTGAAATGAAAGTAAAGAAAACTTGACTGCATTTGTCGGCTTTTGTTTTAACTCTCCGAGTGCATATATCGGTTTTTGCTAAACTCCCTTGAATTGGCTTGCTTCTATACACAATATTTGTTGACTTTTGCTAAAACCCAATTCATAGAATGATGTAGAAGGTCAAAATTATGTTATGATGTAAAACTCAATTTAAAAATAAAAAGGCATTTATCAAGTTTTGAAAAAATGCTCCTCAATTACCACACTAGTCATTGCTAGAATCCTACTTCAGAGTTTTGTTTTTCATTTTCCTATACCCATCCTTGCCATAAAAGAGATCATCCCTGCCTAACAATTGTACGGGAACAAGAGACTTTTTATAATGGTAATTAGTATGGCCAAAGTTACTTATTTTGGAAGAAAATTATATAAAATGTGCTGCCTTCAAGCATTAGAGAACTTTATCTCCTGGACAGTATTCATAGTGCGCTGATGTTTCTATCAGTGGTTTACATTTGATCCAAACATAGTGTTTAATTTTTTGCATACTGATATTCACATCTTTCATCACTAAGTGCCTATGAAATTATGTTTATTGGAAACACATTATGTTTTCCACCAAAAACGGTACCTCAAGCTGGTTTGATGCAAATCACAAATGACTCATGAGAATATTTGGTGTGATGATAGTCCACCAGGGAACACAGAAAGCAAATTTAGAGATGCTGGAGTAGCTTCTTTTTATGTGTAATTTCCCTTGTTATACTGATGTAACATTGATTTTTGCACGCAATCAAGCACACAAAATATACCACTGTAAAATATAAAGGGACACACTAAAAAGCAAGTTCACTAGACTTGGAGGGAAGGGTCCAATTGAAAAAAGTGAACTATATAAAAAGTATATGAAGTTATTCATTATGTTTACAAATAACATTGACCTTGAAAAAGTAACCAAATGTAAATAGATAAAATAAGTATTAAGTTTAAGTAGTTTATAGTAAACACTAAAATAATCCAAAAATTTTTAAGCCACTCTCTGTACAGGCCATAAGAAAATTGCAACTAAATAATGTGCTATATACATATTGTAAATTAAGTATGTACAAGACTCAAGATCAGAATTACACCAATTGGAATATTCCTTTAGCTGGGAAAACTAGTAAACGATGATCCCAATATTTTAAAATGATCTACAAGAATACACAGTAATGTAGTATATATTAACACCATGGGCATTATATATGTTACTATGTATATACTTATATATCAATTCTAGTCATCCTTAAGTAGTGTAAAAATTAATGTAAGAACATAATTTGAAACATTTATGTAAGGAAAACCTTGGCATGAAATCTATACAGATGACAGCAAAACTGAAGGAGTAAGCTCTGGAGTAGCAATTCATCATGAGAATAAACTAAAACATCAAATGCAGTATAAATTAGACAAACAATGCTCCAACAGGCAAGCGGAACAATTTGCAGTTTTGAAAGCACTAGAAAATGTCAAAAAAATACAATTCATGGAAGATATTAACAAAAGTGTAGTAAAAGTTTACAGATTTGTGACTAATTACACATAAAATTCAAGGGTTTGAAAAATTCATTATTGCACATGTTTTATACAATGGTAAAATAATGATAAGGTATACTGCCATCAGTTTAACCAGGCTCACTTTTCGTGGCACCATGACCATGGGCAGACATTAATGTCTGTTATACACCATTCCCCATGCAGCCGACAGTGGACTACTCTATTCTCATTAGTAGTGAAGAATCCTTTAATCCACTGATCGGTTGTATGTGCATAAGTTCTGGTGTGATTTAAAACCAAGGAATTCTCATTTGTACTAGTGAGTTATGAAGTATGAATGACCTATTCAGGTTGGGAAGCATTTAGGGAAAGGTTTGCAGAAATTGACCCATCTAACGGATGTACAATTCATAAAATACTCCACAAATTCAATATTATGTGATAAATATTAATAAAAAACAAAGAGAAAAAAAATTGAGGGTGTAACATTCTAAGAGCAGAAGATATTGACGATATTGGTGCTCAATTAGAATATTTTCCCTGAAAGACACAAAATTACTGAAACTTGGACCATAATAAACAATAGAGGTGCAAGCCTTAAAGGACAGAGATCCCCCAGACTAGATTAAAAACTTGCACTTGAATTCTGAGTCTATACATGTAAGTAAGATATACCAGCAGGAAGTATTATTCAGTGAGAAGGCATGGTTGTACATGATGCACACAATAACACACAAAATAATTGCTACTTGGTGTAGCAGAAGATATGTGACTTGTACATAAAATTGTGCTATATTTTCCAAAGGTCAGTGTGTGGTCTGCTATGAATGTGATTAGAATAATTGGCCTATTTTCTTTCACGAAACAATGTTGAACCATACCAAACCTTAATTTTAGAACTGTTTTTCACCTAAATAACTGATGAAAGAATGAATACATGGTGTGTTTCAGGAAGCTAGGGCTAGCGCAGATACAGCTTAAACTTCATTGTATGCTTTTGCTTACATGTTTGGTAATAAGAGTAATTACCACAACAAATGGACCTGTCATATTGCAATTATTATATGTGGGGAACTTTAAAAGATAGGGTAAATAAAACAAATCTGCAAACATAGCTGAATTGCAAAGTAACACACGAGACCAAAGAATGAAAACCTGCTAAGATGCTGTAGTGATTGTCTAGCAGCACAAGAACATTTTCAACTTCTCTGAAAAGATGAATGTATACACAGATTCAGGGCTGGTTTCATCAACTGATATTACATTTTTTAAATACAAAGTTGAAGTGATTTAACACCAAAATTAATATAATTTTTGCCATATTGTCATAACCTCTTTACTATTCTAGCTCAATGGTGGGTAGAGCGATAGGTACCGTGGACAAATCTAAAGTTCTATTACACATTATGCGAGGTCCGACGGGGGATGTAGCTAAATGAAATTATGAAAAATATACTATAATATCCCTAGCAATGTTATAAATTCATAATGTGGATAAGGAAAGGGTCTATCTACTATAGAAATTCACAACAAAATTGCCTGGATGGCAACTACATTTATTGATAAAAGGAAATACAATACTTCCTTGCCTCCTTGCCTGTCAGTGGGGACGCCATGCTCCACGCATGTAGTAAGAATAGGCATTAAATACTACTTACAGCGGAAAAAAAAAACTGGAAAACCAGAATCAGACGAATGAAAACTTCAATGCCATTGCATGGATTTTAACCACAGATCTCCTGGTTTCCATCCGGTTGCTGTAACCACTGAGCAACCATGGCAACATGCCAGTATAACATTAAATTCCCCAACTGATTTGCATTTATCCTGGTAAACCACAAGGAAATCTCAAACTGTATTGAGATGACATACCTAATATTGTGACTTACACTGCTGTAAGTACTTTAATTCCCGGGCTTTATAGTTTCGACCACTATTAGGTCCATTAATGGAATGCAAATCAGTTGGGGAATTTAATGTCGTACCGGCATGTTGCCATGGTAGCTCAGTGATTAGAACAATCGGACAGAAACTGGAGATCCGTGGTTCAAATCCCGGCGATGGCATTGAATTTTTCAGTCATCTGATTCTAACTTCCCAAACATGTCGAACACAGGGCTTGTGTGGAAGAACAATTAATTCAAAAAGAAAACCTGTTTCATTGAATAATATAGCTGTAACATTGATAAACATTGTGTTAATATCACTATATCCTTGTGTTAAGGCTTTAACAAATGTCAGAAGTTGCAAAATGGCTGATGAGAACCAAGCTGTTGATGTAGAGTTGATGTATTTGGCATTTTTTAAAGCCATTCCTAATCGAAAAAGAGCCATGCATTATGATTATTTTGCAAACCTGCAAGAGCAGGAATTCTTAGTGATACAGACTGCCCAAAGCAGTCATGAGCATGGCTATAGAATAAATACAAGAGGTTAATAATAATAATAATAATAATAATAATAATAATAATAATAATAATAATAATAATAATAATAATAATAATAATAATAATATTATTATTATTATTATTTATTCACCACAAGAGTTCATACAGAATTGTAGGTTTTGTCAAAACTATATGTATCTGTACAGATTTCACAAGCTAATGATACAATGTTACAATGATGCAATTGTACATCTAGGCAGTTATGGTTTTGGTCTAAGTCAAGTGGTCTCTACATTCTTAAATGAAGATCAGCTTCTTGTAGTTTCAACATACTGCCCCCTGTGAGCAGAAAGCAGAGGAGCACAGTATCTCCCAGCAGCAGTAAACCCATATATACAGAGAGAGCCAAAAGACTACGAACAGCTGCACAGTGTTTTTCCTGTCTGCATCCTTGGCGCTCACTGCCATCTGCCACTATCACAGAAAGGCACGGATGAAACCATACAAAATTTTTAAAACTACTTTTAAAGGGTTTACTTACGAACTTTATGAAAGGAGATGCTGAAACTGTCCACCGTCATTGTCCATACATTTTCGGCACCTCTTTTGGAAATTATCCAACACTCGCCATAGTTCACGTTGAGAAATGCTGGCAATTTCCTGGCGGATATTTTCTTTTAATTCTTCTAGGGTGTGTGGATTTATCTTGTATACTTAATGTTTTAAGTTACCCCAGAGATAGAAATCGCAGGGACCCCCTCGGTCCCCCAACCTAACCCCCTGTGATTTCTATCTCTGGGGTAACTTAAAACAAAGTGTACAAGACAAACCCACACACCATGGAAGAATTAAAACAAAATATCAACCAGGAAATTGCCCCAGCATTTCTCAACATGAACTATGGCGAGTGATGGATAGTTTCTTAAAGAGGTACCAAAATTTATGAACACGGGTGGCCAATTTCAGCATCTGCTTTCATAAAGTTGGTAAGTAAAGCCTTTAAAAGTAGTTTTTAAAATGTTGTATAGTTTCATCCATACCTTTCTATGATAGTGGCAGATGGCAAGCGCCATGGATGCGGACATGGAAAACACTGCGCAGCCAGTTTGTAGTCTCTCCCCTCTCCCTCTCTATCTCTCTCCATATATATCCACAAAATTTGTTTCTAGCCGGGAAAGCTGCTGCCTCTTTAGTCATATTAAAACAATAGTTATTAAATTCAACTGTTAAAACTGCTTTGAGTATAAGACTTTATTTAATTCAGTTTTAAATTGTTTGGTTGTGTTACTTAGATATAGTGGTAAGATATTATATAATTTTAGACAATTATATTTGAAGGATCTTTCATACAACTTGGTATTATGTGTGGGTAGATGTAATTTAGCTTTATTTCGGGTATTATGTGCATGAAATTCTGCATTATTTCTAAACTCATCAAGATTTGCCCATACATTATTTAGAATTTCTTTAATATACACGCAGGGTTAACATTAATATATTTAAATTCTTAAAATGGTTCCTACAGCTTTCTTTTCTTGGGATACCAATCATAATTCTTAAAGCTCTCTTTTGAAGCTTGAAAATGCAATGGCTGTTCACAGAATTTCCCCATAGCATTATCCCATACAATACATGAGAATGGAAGTAGGCAAAATAACTTTTGAGTATGTCCAGAGTTACCCGGTCTTCAGTTCATTCAAAACATAGCAAGCCCTGCTTAGTTTTGTAGCCAACTTTCCAATGTGGCTATCCCATGAAAGGTTTGAGTCTATTCACAGCCCTAAAAAGTTTGTTTCAAGTTCATGCTCTATCATTCTAGACCCTAGTTTGATTCCTGGTGTGGTTGTGCATTTGTTCTTTTTGTGTTGAAAGTTTATTGTTACTGTTTCCCCTTCATTAATCAAAAGCATAATAAAACCAGGATAATACAACCTTAAAAAAGGATGAACCAGGATAATACAACCTTAGTACTGATACTAGTTTTGACTCAAGATCTGAATTCTCCTTCTCACTTATAAATATTCTAATATCCTCTGCAGAAAGTGTTAATTACACTTCAGTGATATCCTTTAGACACAGCAGTAAATCATTAATATATATTAAAAATAGAAGAGAACCTAAAATACTAGCCTAGAGGGCCTAGAATACTACCAACCTAAAACATGCCTCTTTCTCCTATGCTACAAATGTAAGAAAGATTACTCTGGGATTTTATGCTACTGGCACTTTTCATTTAATGATGGTGATAGTGTTGGAATTTCCAAAGCCACCATTTTTGGGTTTATCCGGAAGGTTTTTTGAAGCAATTGCTTCAAGAAGTGAACAGTAGTTTTGTTTGGCCTACTTGATCCTCACTCAGTGATAACACACTTTCATTTACTTTAGTTTCAATGTAATGTCCACCACCAGTTTTAAACCGTTTCAATGCTCTTTGCAATTGGACGTTTTGGTGCTGCATTTTATTTTAGTGTAAAATTGCTGCAGTTGCTTGCTGGACTGTCACAGCAATTAAATTTCTCCTGGATTATCTCCCAGGCTGCATCCTTCTCCTTAAATTTGTTAGTCAGATTTTTTTTTTCCATTCAATAATTCCTCAGTACTTAGTAACCAGTTCTACAATTTTCTTCTGGAATGGTGAAAAATTAGTTCCTCTGCACCCAGATTTTTCATTTGATATCAAGATTCTAACCTCAAACAATCAGAAAAATCACATGGCAATTGTCCATCCATGTAACTAATTGTCTGCTACAAGACAAAAAGCACTGTGATGCATAGACAAAAGTACATCAAACTACTTTCAGAAGTCATGTAATTAGGTCATCACATAATGACAGGCGGTGACCTAACTCAAAGCTGTTGTTTGCAGTTGTCCTCGATGTTAACTAACAATTTGCAGTAAAGGCTTGAAGAAACACATGAGTTTTAACATTATGTTGAACTTTAACATAATTGTAGCAAACAAAATGTTAAAAATATTTTTAACATCAGGTGGCGAAACCAGCCTTAACAATTATTATTATAATAATGAATAACGGTATCATGTTCACCTTCTGTGTTTTACCACAAGCAGCATGAAAGTGGTCTGTCCACAGATTTGTGCAGTGTGGTCACAGCCATGATGTTGCTAAAAGTGAGCCCAGTTAAACTGGAGACAGTGCAAATCTGAGTTTGTAAGAGTGATACTATGTGTATGTGTATATATGAACACTTTAAGACTCTGGAAGTAGATCATTAAATTTCTAAACCACTGTATATGTAATACATGAAATCAAACTCTGAACAATATAATCACTGACTGTTAATAACGTTTATTATGTAAACCTTTTACTGTATTTAATTAGCAACCAACTAATTTCTTCCTCAATAGTTAAACCAAAGGTTATCAATATTTTGAACCACAGAGGAAAAATATCATTCATTTGAGGGGAAATAATGAGCTTCCCTCAAACATTTTAATCACAAAGAACATATAAAGGGCCTGAATTACAATCTCTGGTTAAGGTTCCGGTTTAATATTAATTGAGAGTCAGTCCAATTTTTTTTTTTTTAAGACTTTCGGTTAACATCTAACTGGAAGTTATTCTTAGTGATGAACTAACCACCACCTCGGGTAGAGGTTAGGATACTACGTAACTTGCAGGTAACAATATAAAAATGGTATATCTTTGGCCTTAGTTGATAGTCGATAGCAATTCCAAGACAAATATTGCAGTAATATTTACATAACCAGAGGAAAGCCAAAATAATCATACTTGGAAAGAATAATTTCCAGGTTGGGGCAAGGAAGAATTTCATAAACATTATATAAGACTATCGAAAGTTGCACTGGTTGCTTTAATGTCTATTATATTTCTCCTGCATAATGTCTCCAACAGCACACTTAGGCACAATTTGCTTATTATTTAATTTTCTTTGTCTTTCTTTTATGGTGCATGGAAGTAATATTTGCTTAAGTATAATGCAACTAATACTAACCCAATATTCATAAAAGTATCTATCCTATTTTACAGTAACCCTTACTAAATATATCAACAGCTATACTTAACCTTGCATTACTGTCCTATTTTCCTACTAACCTGTACGAAGCCAAGAGCAAAAAAATCACCCAACATATTTCCACAATAATTTACACGAATATATTAAAGGCGAAATCCTAGTAACATATGTTTTCCAGGTTTGTTTGTTTGTTTGGGGGTTTCTTCTAAACATATGCATTTATTAATCACTTCGTTAAGGTTAGTATTTCCACACTAACCTACACAGAACGTGTTAACAGTAAAACCTATAAACTGAATATTCTGAAATGCTTTAATCTAGTGAAAGGCCTACACTATCCTTTTGTAGTGATGCCGAGGTGAACAGTTCAAACATTATTTATATAATAGAAATAAGATCTCAGAAATATTAATTCAAGGAGAGGGATGAGGAAATTGGGAAATGATTCAGGTTAACGAAAACTGCACTATAGTTTTATTTTCTATCACAATTATGCTCTGTAATAATTTGTAACAGCATCACAGCCTCTTCCTGAATTTATATCCTATTTTTTTTTTAGCTCAACACACTTGACAAAAGTTTTCTTAAATGTAATTGACACAAATTTTAGTGTAGCAGAGTAGGCCTTATGGCTAATAGCTCCATGTCATCAACACCCGGCAGAAAAAAAAATAAATACATATTTATACATCAGGTAAATCATTTCATTCCTGCCCTACTCAGTTTTAAATGTTTCAACAGCAACATTAATAGAATAGGTGTTAGTGTATGTTAGAATCAAGAGAGACTCCAGCCTTCTCCGTTACATGTTTCTATACATGCAAAGTGTATTTTTCCATTAATCTAAGTAAATTATATTGAGAGTGAAACCCCATATAACCTAATACTCTGAAATATCCAAACCACTTTTCAAACTGCACTATACGTATAGCTATCCTATTTAACGGCAAATAATTCAGTTTTAAACGTGACATAGCACACAACCTATTCCAAACTCACTGTGAAGTAAACTAACGGTAAAACCCTTCGAAATGTGTCACTACCTAACATACACAAATCATACCATTAACAGCAAGTATGTTTTATTATGTTCCTAAATGCATCCAGGCTATTATGAAGCTATCAGAAATGGCCTATATTAATCATGAAAGCCCAACACACTAAATTAACAAAAACTTCAGATTTTTATACACATAAATCAAATGGCAAGCTCAAGAACATTACAGTAGGAAGTTTATTTTAAAGATCTGATGCTACAAGTTTCCACCAAGGTGGTTTGAAATCATGCACATAAATGTTGACAACATACCCAATTGTTGACAAACTCCAGTTTGTAATATGGTGCACTGTGTTTAACCAACAGTTAGCAATAACCACAGGTTGATAAACCTCAGTTTTTATATGGAGATCATAATACAAGCACTAAATAAGGATGGAGCTGACTGAACACTCACCACTTTTTTATGCAAAACATGTTTTATAGGCCTTTGCCTGCATTGTCATCAGCTGGTTTGAACAACTAAATTGCCCATGGTTGAACACTGTTCCCCGACAGTGATTTAATATTTTGGCATATGAATTCACTTTCAAGAGAAACTCAAAATTCATCACCTGATCATCATGCTTCTTTGTGAAAATCTTCTCCCCAAATATAACTTATAGCATTCCTCGGTTTTTAATAATCTAATTTACCTGCTGATATAGTTTGTTTTCAAAAAATGGGTGGCTATCACTAGTTTATCCATTTGTTTGTATTTAACATCTTTAAAGCATACATTCAGCCTTATACATAAACTTTTCTTGGTTTTTCCAATGTTTACTTATTTTAGTAGTCTTTAACTCACATTCTTACTGCACTTGGCACCACAGGAGGTGGATACTGATAAGTGAAATGATAATTGGAGAAGGAAACATTCCAGGGCAAGTTTAAGGTACCTTCCTGACATTTGTTGGTTATGAGGACCGAAGAAAACCTGGAAAAAACATCAGTCAGAGAGGATGGTCCTGGTGGGTTTTGAACTGCAAACCTCTTGTTCACAAGTCCATAAATTAATGACCTCGGCTACTCATGTCAGTGTATTCCAATATAAATCTTGATCACGGGTGGAGCAGTTTATTTGGTATACTCTAGGTCCTTTGTCTGCTGTAGGTTTTTGCATGTTTTTTTGTTTGATTTTAACAAACTTCCTAGAGAGAATCTATTTTGGGGCTCACATTACATGAGGAGCATTGGAACAAAATGCACTAACTCCACCTTGGATGAAGTGCTTTTTTATATCAATTCCCCCTATTTCGATAGCGCTGAATCAATCTATGCAGCCCATTTCTTTCAAATAGCACTCCTTCCTATTGTAAAATGGCTTCAAATTACAGCATTTGATTGAGAGAGCACTTAGTTCACCAAGATGAATGGAATAAAACACACTGCTTTACAGGAGCAAAGAATTGCTTACGCAGCACTATGTGCATACATGTCTTTGACTGCTGTATTTGCATTCTGTGGAACTAGAAATGTAAGTGTTGCTGCCAAACAACATCAGATATTGATTGCTTACTTGGTTCTTCTTAGCACTATTACGTCATACTATAGTACAGCAACTTAGTAAAATCTCTCAGTCTATGGACTGTGCAAATATTCAGGAGGGATAAATTGTTCCCACTGTACTTATCGTTTTCCTTTAGCTACTAAGTTATCCAATGAAATGTCTCAAAGAGGAAGTGGGCTGATACATGGGCAACAAGTGTCATGTCATTGTTGTGAACACAGCAATTTTATAATGTAACAACATTTAATAGGATCTTGTTTACATTGTGATAATTCAAAAACTAAAATCCTTATTCTAGTTCTGTAAGAGGTATGTTAAATAGCACAGTTTCAAGATGATGATGATGATGATGATGATGATGATGATGATGTGTGATTGGACTTCCTGTAAAAAAATTAAAGCTGCTAGTTTTCATTGTAAAACTTCAATTTAAATAATTGGTATTATGAAAATCAATCAGTCAGATATTACTTTCCTTGAAGAGATAGATGGGGGAGTGAAGGCTACAAAATACTCTAAAAAGTGTGAATTAACTTTTGGGAGATATCCCATGATAACATCATATGTATGTGAAATGCTATCGCTAGTTATATGCAAACATTTTTTTTCCCACCCGCTGCACCTTGCTCTTTGCGTGGCCTGTCACAGCAATCTACAAACATAGCATTTTTGTTGCAATGCTCTTGTGTCTTTAGTCCTGCCTCTACAGTTGGTTAGTTACAACAGTGGTGTGATCAAGTGACAAACAATTTTGTGAAAATAAAATAAAATATGGGCTAGGCAAAAATTATGGTGTGCACATAAGTAAGTAAGCAGCAACTCAGAGGCAGTTAGAGAGAGAGAATGCATGACCAGGCGAGTTACCCCTCCCAAAATGAATCTATTTACTGGAAAGGTCTGAGATAGGAGCTGTCAAGGAAGCATTAATAATAGATTTGCTAAGTATTACAGCATGGGAAAGGAAATAATTGTTGTAGGCAACAGTAGTGGTACCAGAAAGTGAACGAAAATGGAGGAAATGAAGAGAAACAAAGAAGTAAAAATGAGGTAAATTCCTTGTATCATATCATTAAAATGTATTTATTGTATTACTATCACACAAAAATAAACCAGTGAATGCCTGCAAAGTATATTGAGATGATTTTCTATGTTATTTTGTCTTTCATGCTAGTTAAAAACAAGAGCGGTCAAGTATTAAGTTCTCTTTTTCTTGCATTTATCCTTCAGATACTGCAATATGATCCAAAACTAATTAACTTTTTGCCAGCCCCCTAAACCACTGAAACCATCCCTCTAAACTATCTCCACTGAAATGGGGAGTTATGTTTGAGTGTATACCACAGGTCCAGGGTTTAACACTCCAAAGTAGAGTCAACGAAGCAAAGAAGGATATTGACACACATTTACAGAAGAGGTTCGGGAGTGAATGGAGACACGAGGCTGAGCTGCAGTTTTATATGCAGGCAAATGAGGAGTCTGAAAATCAGAACGAAGAATGTAAATGGAGGAAATGCCATGAACTAGCCCATGATACAAAGGAAACATGTAATATACCTTAAATATGTGCATTTTTCTGTACGTTTTCAAGAAGTATGTTTATCAAACACAGTTTGAAACTTCTGATTAATATGAAATAATAAATTATATGAATAGTAAAAACTAAAGAAGTTTTATTCTATGCATGTCGTGTCATTCACTTCTCCTCTGCATTCATATGATAATGATGAGCAGACAGTAAGGTGATAAACATGGCTGCTTCTACAAGTATTGTTATCTTGGTGGGTGACAATAAAGGTGAAATTGTAAAGCATTCTAATGGTAAGCCATTAAAAATGGTGAGAAACAAATAGTGTAGAATGCTTTTAAAAAACTAATGCAGTAGAAGCCAACTGTTGTTGTGAATAACATTGTTAAACCAACTGCAGATTATACAGTTGTTTCCATGTAAAAAAATAAATGAAACAAGAACATTGCAAACACCAAGAAACAAACATAAGACAGAATTAAAAAGTGCAGATGACTTTATCACAGGTGCTATTCATAGGAATGTGCAGAAGTTTTTCTTTAATAATGAATGCCAACATTAGACAAAGTCTTAAATTCAGTCAACAATGATCAACAAGTTGTCTTCTTTTGAGTGGCCCACCTTTCATAAATTGTTGCTAGAAATCAAATTTAGATTTGTGAAGAAAAATAGATTGAATACAAATATTCACACAGAGTATTTTTTTTCTTTTTTTTAAATTTATGGATGCTCTTTAAGTACTATGGTCCTTAGTATCCCTTCTATATTGGGCGTGAAAGACTGGAAACCTTGCTCAGAGGCCTCTATCAGGCTTGAGGTTCTTTTACGGGCCATAAATCTACAACACAGGACCACCGACTTTACTGCCCTTCTGAAGGAACCATGCTAAGGGGTTTAACACCTGAAAAAAATTCCATCGTCCTCCGCCAGGTTTGAACCTGCAACCTCAAGAACTAGAGGTACCCCTAGACCATGGAGGATTATGATTCACACACAGGATATCGTGTAATGCAGACACAGAATTTACACCTTTTCTGATAGTGATGCAGCTACAGATTAACCTGAGCTTTATTTTAATTATCTTATATTTAATTTCAATTCAGCTTTATTTAAGTGTTTATTATTATTGTTATTATTATTGTTGTTGTAGCTACTTGAACAGTATACTGTTCTATTGCATTATTAACATCAGACATGAGTCCATCTAGCATTTATTTATGTTTGATACAACTATGAAGCTAACACGAAGGGGAGGTCTCTGAGCAAAATTACCGGTATTTGACGCCCAATATAGAATGGGACGCTAAGGACCATAGTAGCTAAAGAGCGTCCATAAATAAAGCTAAAATATATATATAAATGGTTAGTTAAACCAAATATCACTTCAGCAGATTGGATGGAGTATTTTAAAATGTTATTCGAGGAGGAGGGTTTTATTAAGATGAAGCCAGTGGCGGATTTTGGAGTGGGATACATAGATATATTAGATAGTGAAGTAAGAGATGAGGAGGTAGTGAAACAAGTGAAGGCAATGAAAAATAATAAGGCAACAGGTATTGATGGAATTCCCCCCGAGTTTATCAAAGAATGGTGTAGTGATGAGACTAGAGTAAAGATGTATACTGATTTGTTTAATGTAATAAAAACCAAGGGGTATGTACCGAAGCATTGGAGGAAAGCAATAATTCATCCTATATATAAAGGTAAGGGGAGTGTTGATAAGCCCAATAATTACAGGGGAATAGCATTACTTTCAAATGTTGGAAAGATTTTCACAGGGATTTTAGCTAATAGGATACAAAACTGGGTAGAGGAATATAATATCCTCTCGGAGTTTCAAATGGGTTTCCATAAGAGGAGGAGAACGGTAGATAACTTATTCATAATTAAAACTCTGGTGGATAAGTATTTAAAAGAAAAAAGGGGAAAATTATACATGGCATTTGTTGATTTGGAGAAAGCGTATGACCGCATTGTTTTAAATTTGTTGTGGCACAAACTCTTGAGGAAGGGAGTAAGCCAATAGATGGTGAATTTATTTAAAGCTCTATACAAGGACAACACATTTTGTGTGAAAGTAGGAGTAGGATTGGTGACAAAAGAAGTAAACCAAAGGAAGGGGTTACGACAAGGATGTAAGTTAAGTCCAGTGTTATTTAATCTGTATATTGATGATATCCTCACTGAGATAGGAAGGAATAATAATTGGTTGCCTATGATAAATAAGGTATCAATCCCTGGGTTATTATTCGCTGATGATTTAGTGATAGGATCAGTTTCAACGATTGGTTTGAAGCAGTCCCTACAGCAAATGAATAAATACTGTGATGAGTGGAATCTGAAAGTAAATCAAGAGAAGACTCAAATTATAGTGTTTAAGAAAGGTGCCAAACTGGACAAGTATGAAAAGTGGATGAATGGAGAGAAGGAATATAAAGTGGTCAGAGATTGTATATATTTAGGGGTTAAAATGGATGGGGGTGGAAAATGGGAGAAACAGAAGAAACTGGTATTGGCAAAGGGGAAAGGGGCAATGTCAGCGATTAGAGGGTGCAAATATAGAATACCAGATATAAATGTTAAATGGCTAGAGAAAATATATAACACAGTAGTTGAAGCAAAAATGTTATATGGAAGTGAAATATGGGGAGTAGAACGAGGCTAGGAAGAGATAGATATGGTACATAGGAGTTTCTGCAGAGAAGTTTTAGGCCTGCCAAATGCTACAGTTAAGGAAGTTGCTCTAATTGAAATGCAGAGAGTGGGGAGGGGGAGGGGTAATAATGGAGAGAGCTCTCAAATATTGGTACAGACTATTAAATTTAGAAGAGAAGAACTTGTTGAGGCAGTGTTTGGAATTCCAAGAAAGGAGCTTAAAGAAAAATGGGTGGAGTTATAGTATACAAACTAATTTGGAAAATAGTGGTTATGGGGAAATCTGGAGGAGGGAAAATAATGTTAAGGGTTTTTGGAAAGAAGCTAGGCAGAGGTTTGAAGATATAGAGATACAAAATTTATTTAGCAACATTGGGAAGAAAAGTTCCTTGGAATCATATATATTAACAAAAAATGTATGGTTTAGAGAACAGTATGTGGATAACTCAAATAAGGAACAAAGAGAAAGTATTGCCTGTGTACGAGCAGGTGTATGGAGATTAATAGGAATGAGAAATGGGTTCCCTCAGAACCAGTGTCCAATATGTGGGGAAAGAGAAGATTTAGAACATATCGTTTTTGACTGTAAAGGTACACAGCATTGGAGAAAGGTAGCTATAAATGGGAAATGGTTAAAACGGGACAGGAAAGTAGCTTTAAGCAAGATTTTTAACAAGGATAGTAAAAAGGTAGGAGAATACTTGTCCAAAGTAAAAAAGAAATGGTTATGGACAATAAAAAGAGATGTAAATTAATTTCATCAAGTGATGTTAAGTTATGTAATTATATTATTATTATCATTATTATTAATATTATTATTATTATTATTATTGTTGTTGTTGTTGTTGTTGTTGTTATATGTTAGTACTATAAGATTATTATTTTGGTATCATTACTATTATTTTTTACTACTATTTGTATTATTATCATCATTTTTTATGTTATAATAAGAGTGTAATATGGGTAGAATATGGCAAGATAACAGCTTGGGCTGATGTATAGCCATATTCTAAGGAAGATTGCTAGCACAAATAAATAAATAAATAAATAAAATATATATGTATAAAATAAATAAATAAATAAATGAATAAAACAAAAATAACACGGAGGGAAATAAAATGTTTTGTTTAGATCAAGTTCACTTCTAAGGCTACATCGACTATACAAACAAATGAAGAAAACAATTAGCCAATTTCTCATTTGCCTTGGGCATCTAATGACTCAACAGAACTTTCAATAAATGCAACTTTGTCTTGGCCCCAGAGATCACATATTTTAAAAACAGAAATGTCTCAATTATGCAACAAAAAATATGCTTTAATTAGACAGAACAGTAGGCATGTACCAAATAAAGTGCAGAATTTGGGGAAAAAAAAAAAAATTAAAAAAATAACGGTAAAATAAAAGGAAAATTTGGGCCCAAAAACCCTTAACACATTCCTCCAAGAGCTTTTCATTACATTTTTGTGTCCACTATCCATGGATGTCCCACTGTATCATCATTAGTAAATGCAACAAAAACTAGTTTAAGATGGAGGTGATGATTCTACAAAACTGTGTTCCAGGCAATTATGTGTGATAGGCAATGTGTAACAGTGTAAAACATTCATTGATTGAATTACCTTTACTAATTTGATGAAACAAACCAATTGAACAATTTTAAATACTTCCATGCAACTCATTTAAATAAAATTAAGAGAGAGGGTGATGGGTGAAATTTCTATTTTGCACAATTTTAAAGTCACATACTTAATTTTTGGTACACATATTTGGAGTGCTATATGGAACTATTTGGTAGATTTTCATTTTGTATGTCAATTAGTTTTTGAATTACTGAAAATTTTCTTTCAAAATGAAATTCACTCCACACTTTTTTGAAAAAAGTTTGAATTTTGTTTTACAAAACCAGAAACTTATTTAGAAAAACTTGACGCATGGGTTTTATAATATCTTAACTGCACGGGAAATTAAAAAAAAAGTATGACCTGCATAGCAAAAATTTCAAAATTTTTGTAATCACTACACACATTTTAGTTTTTATCTCAAAAAGTACTATGTTAATCTTGAATTCCATGCATCAGTTTTTTCTTTGTTATGCTTTATAGAATGTACAGTAAACATTTCAGCCCTCTAACTCTAATTTGTGAATGTAATTTTGTTTTGAATGAATAAAAGTGTAGCAAAAATTAAAATGAGGAAAAATGAGTTTAAAAGTTTGCATGCAGTTAACCAGAAATAATGACTTGCAGACCTTCCTAAAAGTGCCCAGCTTAGATGTGTAATTTGTACTCTTTTTTTCATTACAAGCACTGCAAATCAGTTCTAATTTATGGTATAAGCCAAGCCTTTCAGTGCCAAGTCTTATGTACAAACATTTTTTATTATGGTCATTACACTTCAATTCCTTCACCAATAATAACAGTAAAACTGGTGTCCGCCAATATATATTTACAGTCTTCATTATTTACAGCAAGAATATGTTCACAATTATCCTCCAGCTGTTTCTGCCCTAAATTTATCTATTGTACACCACATTCTTGCTCATCTAACCTTTCATCATGGTATTATATGCATTATTTACACTTGTTTCTGGCTCATGTAAATGAAACATTTAATTTGATGTTAACACGACATCTACAGCAGAGCTGCTGTTACTACGTTATACCGATCATGGTGGCTCAGTGACAAATCAGAAACTAACCTTCATGGAAAAAATTCCACAAAAATCAGTAAAACACAGTGGATTTCTTGCTTCATGCAGCGATTTCATCACCTGCCAAGCCTTCTCAGAGACATTTAAGGAGTGCAGACCTTTAAATATGATGTAATTAGAGAAACTTCCAGGCAATGTAGTGCTTTAAAACTTTGCATATATGCACTTCAAACCACCTAGTATTTTTTGGAACAAAAAACACAAAATGTGAAATTTTGTAATTTTTGGTCACATTTTCACCCATTTCCAACCCTTAATCGCACCATCAACATGGATTACAAGATGTGCTACCAAAATATAAAATAACACACTAGCTGGAACATAAAAGCTGCAATGATATGTTAAGAGCAACTCAAGGTTTGTTATAGCAACTTGTGTTCAGACGTTGTTTACACTACAGACCTACAGAAAGTCTTGTTATAAAAAATACATGCATAAAAATTATATTATCTATCTTTGCTACAGACCTTGAAGAGCTGTCCATACTATGAGCTTTGTGGAACCATTTCAAAGAAGTGTTAAATAAATCCAGAAATTCTTGTAGTGAAATATTAAGTGGATTATGACTCTTACTAAGAATCATACCATGCCATCTTTCCAATTTGAATGCATTTGAAGCTGAAACTGAAAATTTTCCTTTTATCCTGCAATAGACAAAGCTCAAGTTAAAAAATCAGGATACATTAAGATATACACATTTGAGGGGTTGGCACAACAATGGTTTAAACAACCTTTTCAAAGAAATGCAAAATCACAAGTTAATGTTTTGCATTTGAGGTGTTACTATGGCTTGGGATAACAAACAGTATTAGTACTGAGATGTTAAATCTGGTGCTTATCTTGAATGAAGTGACTAGTAGCTGGTCTGACTCACAGCAGGTATTGGGTTGAATGGCTTTGCTCTGCAGTAACCTAGCTCATGTGACTACAGAAGGTAACTACATTTGCAGTTCAGTCTAATGTTGTTTGGCACAGCAAGAATAGTGTTATGTGAAGCTGTCTGTTAATTAAGTTTACTGTATGTAGCTATCACAGAAAATGGTTACACTATAAAAAGGAGTGTGCTTAAGTTTTGCATAAATAGAGTCATAAATGGACTGTCAGCTTGAATTTATACAGAAATTCTCTGGTGTTACCATTGCTAACAAATCTACAATTCATAGGTTGTAAGAAAAAGTTTAACATGCTGGGTGCATGTTAGGCAAAAACAGGCAGCCAACAGTTCTGAGCAAAAATTGAACAAGACAGGGGCTGTCATAGAAAGAAGTAAAGGAAAACCATCAATTCAGATTACGTGGTTTTGATGACAGAATTATTGACCGACCTGCTTGCTCTCCAGATCTAAATCCATGTGATTATCTGTGGGGGATGCTTAAAGATAAGGTTTATGCAAAAATCACCATAGACTTGCTGAATTAAAAGAGTATATTAGAGATTACATAACGGGGGGAGGGGTATTGTTGGAGTTTTATATAGGCCTTCTGCACATCAGCCTAAAATCCCATTATAAGAGATCCTTTCATTGTTTCCCAAAATGTGTTCCCTGAATGAGTTGCAATATTTTGGTTCCAATATCACCATCCTTACCTAGGTCTTCCTTGATTATAGAAAGGATAAATGTCTTTCTTGCCAGGAATGGGCAATCAAACAGAATATGTGAGGCAGTTTCCTCATCATGGGTTTACCTTTGTAGTGTCCTACTTTACATAGATGTTTCCTGAAGTAACCATGTTCAGAAATTAATGCAGCTACTTTCCTTATTCCTCTTCTGTCCAATCTCAGGAGAGATGAGGAAAGTGTTGTACAGACCCAAGACCATTTTTTGGCTTGTCTTTGTCCAGCATAGGTTTGCCCCTGTGTTGGTGTTTTTCCCTAATCCATGCTTTTACAGAGGTTTTGGCAGTACAGATACTGATTTCAACCATGGATTCAGGGCCAACATAGGGTATTCCAGTACACTTTTTAACCAGCTAATCAGCTTTTTCATTTCCATAGATGCCTTGATGTCCCGGCAGCCATTGCATTTCAAGCCTGTTGCGAGATGACATGACAACAGGACATATAGGCAGATCTGATTTTACTTGATCTGAGGAGAGTGCTTTTAAAGCACTTTGACTATCTGTGAGGATGAGAATTCATTTACCATGGTAACCTTTCTCAAGTCCTCTTAGAGCACAGTTCAGAATAAGAAATACTTCTGCCTGAAAAATTGTGTAATATTTCCCAAGGTTTATACTGATATATATACCTGCCATATACCTGCATGGGCAAAAACAGGAGTTAGAAACTTGAAAGGCATGACAAAGATAAAGAAAAATGTCCAATGTGTGGGGAAGTGAACAGAATTTCTGCTGCATATTATACTGCAATCAAACAAAAAGATGGAGAGAACAAATCTGGCAACACAAATGGAAAAACTTGAATGGTGAAGTATTAATAAGGAAGGTTTTGATTGTGAAAAGGGATAAAAATATAAAAGCTAAGGGTAAGGTCAAAGAGAAATGGTTAAGAATAACTATATAGAAGATGGGGCAAAAGTCAGATGAAATAGACAAATAATGTACGCAAGTAGACAGTGGGTCAATACTCTGGAAACAAGGAGTTGTGTGTATTGAGACCATAAATTAGCATAGGCAAGCAACCAAGAAGTGAATTTATAGTGTAAATAGTTTAATATTTTCAAATGTTATTATAGTGTAAAATGTATGTAATTGTGAGTGTTGAGAAATAAATATTCATTCATTCATATCAGGTATAATTCTTTCCATCCAGTCCTCTCAAGACCAGAGAGTTACCTTAATGGAAGGACCAATACAGAGTATTCATTAGGTCAGACCACAAACTCAATACTGAGGTATCCAGGTAATTTAGAATGGAGGTGTGTCCAATGGTTGAGCAGTTATAGAAGACAATATTTTAGCTCCAGAAATTTGTTGAGCATTCAATTATGTAATCAAAGGTACCAGGCTTGTATAGGCGCAAAGGGGTATCATTTTGAATATCTTTTATAACAAAAGGTAAGTGAAACATATTCACAATCTCGTGGCAGTGACATCATTCAACAGAAACCCAGCAGCATACTTCATTTTTTATGATGTAGACCATTGTTGTGTTGACTGCCTCCCTTTAAAGATTTAAATTTGCAATGTTGTTTTATAGCAAAACTGAAATGAAACTCATACATTATTTTGTATTTTTGTACATTTTGAATATTTGTACCATGTAGTTTTGTTTTATATGTATTTACAAGATAACACTGTGACCTAAATGCACTTTTTTGATAAATTGGTTTTATTAGGAAATTTGATATATATGTACTTACACCTAAGAAATAATGCTGCATAACTGACAAAATATGAATTACAAAGGGATAGACAAATAAGCTGTGTATTGGTTCTCAGAAGATAACAGTAAGATTTGTAATATAAAAAAGGTTATGTTAGCATTTTTTAACACAGAATACATCAGATGCAAACATTTCAATTAGCTTTATCACTTGTGTGATATTTCATAGTATACAAGGTGTGTTAAAAAATAACAGGATTTTTTTAATTTCACAGGCTTTATATATGCCATTTTCAAAACTTTATTTATCTTGTTGGTACACATGTTCCTGATGCATGTTGACATGTGCAGCAGTTTTGAATGTTCAGTTCATTGTTGACAGTCGAAAAATTTATACATGTTTTGCTGTGCTTTGCGATTTTTACTTTAAAAAAAAGCTGCTGCTGTTGTTGTTGTAACGAGTCTAATAGAATATATTGATATACAATATCAGAATTACTTGATATATACAATACACAAACAAAACAATATACCAGATGAAATGAGAGCCATAGCAATAGCTATGGAAAACGAAAGATACCCAGAAAAATAATGGCTCTGAATATATACAGATGGATCCCTCATCAATAAAACAAATGCCGATGCAGGAGTATACTGTAAACATTTTGCACAGTATCTAACATTAGATGAAACGTCAAACCACTATGATGGAGAATTAACAGCTGTAAAAGCAGCATTACAGAACATTTTATATAGACCATACATAAAACAAAAAATCAGCCATAGATGGAATAGTAAATTACAATAATAAAACAACAAGAAATATTAAAGAAATAAGATGCCTAATTAAAGCAGTTGAAACTAGAAATCATGTCACTCTATAACGGATCCCAGCTCATGTTGGACTTTTGGGTAATGAACATGCAGATCAATTAGCAAAGAAAGGTACAATTCAATAAATAAACCTGTAGGACAAATAGAAATAAATAAACAATTAAATAACATTAAACAACATTTCAAAAGACAGCAGAGACTGGATGAAGAAGATAAATTAAAGTATAAAGATTATAAGAATATTAAAGATAGAGTTGATATACAAAAAATGCCAAGGAAGACTGCAGTGGCCTTATTTAGGACGGCAACTGACCACAATTGCCTCGCAGAACACCTCTACAAGATAGGATGCCTACCTACACCCAAGTGCACTCTCTGTGAAGAGGATGTCATCCTGAACAAACAACATCTCACCAAATGCAAAGGCCTTAAAAGTGATAACTTACAGACTTTATATTGGGAAGCCAGAGGGAAAATGATGCAGATCAATTAATTCCCAGTGCCATTGGTGAACTTTAAAAAAAAGTTGGATCAAAGAATTTGTATTAAATTTTGCTTGAAAAACGGAATAAAATGCAGCACCACATTCAAAATGTTGACTGTGACTTTTGGCAAATCTATTATGAGTAAGACAAGAGTTTGCAAGTGGTACAGATATTTCAAAGAGGGCTGTGAAGACGTTGAAGATGACTACTATGGATGCCCTAACACATAAATAACCAGCAACATCGAACAAGTAAAGAAAATGATTCTGGAAAATCGCTAGATCACTATTAGAGATTGCTGATGATGTTGATATATCATTTGGCTCATGCCAAGCAATTTTTTCAGATATTTTGGGCATGAAATATGTGGCTGTAAAGTTTGTTCCGAAATTGCTGAATTTCAACCAAAAATTGTCACATAGAATCGCTTAGAAATTGCTGAATGAAGTCAACAATGATCCAGAACTTCTTAGGAAGGTCATAACATGTGATAAAACATGGGTACATGGGTATGATGTCGAAACCAAACCCCAATCATCCCAATGGAAGTGGCCTGAAGAGCGAAGACCCCCCCCAAAAAAATTGATAAGCTCAACCTAATGTGGAGGTACTTCTCTCTGTTTTCTTTGATTTCACACATGCATGCATGTGCATCATGAGTTCCTGTCATGGTCGTATGATCAATAACCAATACTACCTTAAAGTTATGCGCTGTTTGCATAAAGCAATCTGATGAAAATGACCAGAACTGTGGCAAAATCACTCATGAAAATTGCATCACGATAATACTTCTGCTCACTCCTCAAAGCTTATTCATCATTTTTGGCAAAAAACAAAACTGTTATGTTACCTCAGCCACCATATTCACTGGACATAGTCCTCTGCGACTTCTTTCTATTCCTGAGGATGAAGAGAACCATAAACAGATGACATTTTGTTCACAATTGATGAGATAAAAGCAGAATCGTTGATGGAGCTGAACACCATACCAAAAAGTGAGTTCCAGAGGTGCTTCCAATACTGGAAAAAGTGCTGGCACAAGTGTATTATATCTGAAGGGGACAAAGTTGACATTGATGAATAAATGAAGATTCTTTAAGAAAAACGAAAATTTCCATTATTTTTTTATCACACCTCTTATATGAAGGGAAATTCTTAATTCTATGATACTAGTCTCTTGTCTTTGCGGTGCCTAACAAAAACAAATTTGTTGTTTAAATAGAAATTCCAATTCTATGTGCAGTTCTAATACTACCAATGCACCAGAAATATAATAACTGCTAAAATTTTACATTGTGAAATATTATGTTAAAACTATGATGAAGTTATAGGTTTGGTGGGAGTCCATTTAATATGCATTTTTACTTTCTCTACTACATACTTACAGTAAGTGGAGGAAGTATTGTATTCCAGAAAAAGTTTTATATACAGATTTCACTAAAAACACATGTTCTGAGGCCTCCCCCAAAAACAAGCACCTTTACAAAAACCTGCATCTGTAAATGTGATGCATGTGTGTAAAAATGAGAAGTCTAAAAAAAATGCCAAACTTGTTATTTAAGTTCAGTATCTGCCAAAAATGAAACGAAGATTTTGAAGAAAATCCCCCACCCCAAACTACCCTCTGAATGAACATTTTTTTTGGCATTTTTTATTTTCTCAAAAATGGTTTTAATGATTTTGATTTAAAAAAAACCCATATATTTATATTTACATGACTAATATAAATCTATCCATTATTATTGGTTTGAAATTTTATATACTGATTTCCTTTAAGAGTTGCCGTTATTCAGTTGTTTCTCGCAATGTTATGGAAAGAGTATGGAATTTCAAGGCCAGCATATTATACTGACTAGCTTTCAAACACCTGATTATTGATACAGTTTCCTCTATTCCCCTTATACCTACAACAAAATGTGTAATGGAACTACGAGGTGCATTCAAAGAATGACCGAACTTTTGCTATAAAATCTGTACTACTCATTTTACATTTATAGCTTTGTTCCCTCAAAGCAGTCCCTCTACTGGTAATACACTGTTCACACATTCCTTCCATTTTTGGAAAGCCTCCTGGAATGCACTTTCTGTTATGGTGCGCAGATCTCTTGTCACATTGTCCTGAATCTCCTCTATGGTTTGGAAACAACGTCCTTTCAAAGTGGTTTTAAGTTTGGGAAACAGAAAAAAGTTTGCTGGAGCTAGATGCAGAGAATAGGGTGGATGGGGCACAACAGGAGTCTGATGTTTTGCCAGATATCTGTAGACAAGGAGCAATGCATGAGATGGCACATTGTCATGGTGTACCATACAAGTCTGGTTTTTCCACAATTCAGGCCTCTTCCTGCACACAACATCCCTCAAACGAGTTAAAATTGCCTGGTACCAATGTTTGTTTACCATTTGACCACGTAGTACAAATTTATGATGGGCAATGCCTTTTCAATCAAAAAACACAATCAACTTCACCTTAATCTTTGACCGACTCACGGCTGCTTTTTTTGGATGAGGAGGCCCTTTCCCCAACCACTGTAGCATTTTCGTTTCAGCATCATACCAATAAACCCATGTCTCATCTCCTGTTATGATGTTCTTAAGAAAGTTTTCATTGCCATTTGCAGTGGCAAGTAGTTCTTGACTGATTTCAACTCAGTTCTGTTTCTGATTATCAACAACTAACATGGCATGAATTCTGCACTGACACAATGCATCTGAAGTTCAGTCAAAATTTGAAGACATGATCCTACGGTGATGCAGACTTTATCAGCAACTTCTCCAACAGTTAAACAATGATTTCCATGAATCATATCACAAACTCTCTCAAAATGGTCATCTGTTGAAATGGAAGAGGTTGTCCAGGCCTGGCATCCTCACAGACCACTCATAGTACTGCAGTCTGCAGCAAAATCACATGCACGCATGCGCACACAAATTCTTCAAGCTCTTCCATTGTCACTTTGTCATTAATATGACAAACACCTTGTGCATGTGCTCACTTTAGCAGCTATAACTCGGCAACTAACAGTCATAGCAAAATCAGGCAAATGGCAGTTTGTCTAAACCTGCTGCTAGGTGCGCTCAGTAGCTGCAGCACTCTTCCTGCACTCTTCACGTGCTATTTCAAAAGTTTGGTCTTTTTAACACACCCATATTTCTGCAAAGGTTTACCTTGATTAACTTAAGTGGATAGAAAATAAGCTTTTGTAAGGATAGCCTGTAGAAGCTATTTAAAAATAAATAATAGTGGATAGAGAAAGGTCATGTGAATATAACATCAGGTTTTTCTCATGGTGATGCAAGGAGTTAGAATTTTAAAGCCATCACATAGTGATTCACTTTTCAAAAATCTATTGCTTTAGACTACTGTATTCTTCTTACACCTACAAGAAAATATGTAAAAGTATAATGAAAGTTTAACTCTACTAACAAAAAGTAAATACATAGAAGAATATGCTTTTGTAAGAATAGTTTATAGAAAAGCAGAGAAAGCCATGTGAATGCAACATGATAGATGCTTTTTATTGCCAATGTTACATCATGCAATGTGGCCAACATCATCAGAAGAAGTGTTGTCTTGCTCACATCCTCTGCTTGACTAATTCATCTTATTAGAGATAAGGGACTGCCAGTAGATGGGGAATAGACATTATTGATTGGCTTATTACCTCTAGAGGGTAGAAGGAGATGGGGTGCAAGCATTGCCTGTTCATTATATGCTAAGATATGAGGGCAGTTGGAAAAGTTCTCGGCCTGACATAGAGATGATTAAATAATTCATATTAAAACAACTAAATAAAAAACAATCGCATTCCACCTTGAAAGATTCTTCGCAATCATTTTCTATGATGAAAGAATGAGCTGCAGAGTTTTAATGTAGCCATTCATCCCTTTTTTTATGATGAACAACCAGGAAGACCAATTAACACTTTGACTGAAGAAAAAATCATGAAAAACTACTATGAAGTGTTAAATGACACATGAATAAAGGTAAATAAGTTTGCTGGCATTGCCAAGATCTTATTAGTTAAGTCTGAAACATTTTGCATGTGCATTTGCACATCATAAAGCTCACAATGCAATGTGTGCCATGTTTTTTAACTGCTAATCAGAAGTGCATCCAAATCAACATCTCACAGGAGTGCTTGGGCACGTTTAGACCAACTCAAACAAAATTTGGTGATATTACATCGCTGTTGATGGAACATGATTCACCATCACATATAGTTGAGTTCTGGGCTCATGAGCCCCATAGAATGAGGTGAGGGGGAGATGAGAAAATGCAATCTGAGCTACGCAGCAACCTCTATGCAGCAAACAATAGGATCTTAAGTCAGCATTCACTTAACATACGTTGCTCAATGTATCCAAGTATCCCAGTGTATCAGATACAGAATTAGTATGATCACTAATATAAGATAGACTGTATTTTATTTTTCAACACAATATCTAACTGTGCACAACTATTGATTCATTACCCCAGCATGTCCACATACTTGTGTGTATGTGTATGCATTCCTTCCTGGGTTCATGAGCTCGGAACACATCTATACCAGAGATCAAACAACAGTTCAAATGATGGGTGCAAGAGGGTGAACGCACTCCAAAGAAGGGGGAGTATGTTCCTTCAGCAGGAAACATGATGGACACTGTTTTCTGGGATGCCTGGGGTGTGGTAGTTGGCAGACTACTTGGAAAAAAGCAAAACTTCACCTGAGAGTACTATGCAGTTTTGATAGAGGAGATGAAGGCCAAACATCTGCATTTATTAAAGAAGAATGTTCTTTTCCACCAAGACAATGTACCTATGCACACTTCAATTGTGTTCACAAAGTTGCATTACTTGCACTTTGAACTGTGGTTACATGCAGAATATTCAACAAATTTGGGAATTTGTGACTTTACCTCTTCCCAAATCAGAAGAAATGACTTGCTGGGCAGGGATTTGCCTCAGATGCAGGGATTGTAGGTCACAAAAACTCTTATTTTGCAGCAGAGTTAGACAAATCATTTTATATTGAGAGTATAAAGATGTTAAGAGTAATGTGGCACCACGTATATAGAGTTGATATTTAATGATATTGAAAAATAAAAAATAAGCTGGTTTAAAAATCTTGCATTTTCTTTCTCAGGCAGAGAACTTTCTGAACAACCCTCATACATTTTGGATTTTTCTGATTTCATCACTTTTATATATCAACAGCCCCACTATGTATGAGCTCTATAATAATACTTCTTCCTTTTAACAGATTAAGGACAATAGTGTAATGTAATACTGTGTTTGAGTCACTAATCGACTAGTCAACTCAAAAGCAGTAATATAATAGTTGGTGGTAGTAACGACACCTGTTTCTTCATATAACATGTGGTGTGACCACATACCCAGCCACAATTCATCTTGTTCTAGGCGGAAACTTCTTTTATGGAATTGTTCTTCCACACCAGCCATGTGTTGGACAAGGTTGGAAAGGTAGAATCAGATGACTGAAAAATTAAATGGCATTGCCAGGATTTGAACCACGGATCTCCTGGTTTCCGTCTGGTTGATCTAACCACTGAGCTACCATAGCAACATGCCGGTATGACATTAAAATTCTTCAACTGATTAATAACTGATCCCTCAACTAATTAATTCCATTACTTGACCTAATAGTGGTCGAAACTATGAAGCTCGGGACTTAAAGTACATATAGCATTGTAAGTCGCCATTGCGGTGTATCATCTCAATACAATTTGAGATCTCCTTGTGGTTTACCAGGAAATATGCGAATCAGTTGAATTTAATGTCATACTGGCATATTGCCATGGTAGCTCAGTGGTTAGAGCAATTGGATGGAAACTGGGAAATCCATGGTTCAAATCCCAGCAATGTCATTGAATTTATTTTATGTTCCAAAATTCATCTTTTTATACTTTGTTTTGTGGTCCCTATGTAAATTTGCTAAGTCTGTAGGGATTTTTTAAACCCTGTATACTGACGGTGGTCACATTTGTCTTTTGCACTCAGAGAGCCTGATTAATCCTTTAGTTAATAAATGCATTGCATTGATTTATCTTGAATTGGAAAACATTTAAGGAGTTTACATAGGGCTACTAAATTAAGTATAAAAACCTGAATTTCGGAACAAAACAGACTGCCACCTGGGACAGAATGAAAGTGGCCAAGCATGTGGTCAATATAGATAATCGCTGCATTTTGTACGAAGAAACACTATTATGGTAGATTATATAGGGAGGTGGCTATTGATATATATACAAACACCCACATAACATAAAAAACATGAAGGAACAATATAAATCAAGCCCCTGGTTGCCAGAACTTCATAAACACATATACATGCACCACATGCCCCATAGCAAGTGAATCAATACTGGCTACTTACTTCTCCCCCCTGTTGGCAGCACAAGACACTAATCTTCTCTGATGAGATAAAGTTGTGGAGAAGACGTGAGCAAGAAAATCCTTCATCTAATGATGTCTGCCACAGTCTATGATGAAACATTATAAATATAACAAATACATGTTTAACTGACCATGCCCATAAAGCCTGAAACTTAATAATTTTAATATACAGAGCCTTTATTTCAACGTGTGGCCATATTATAGGGAATTGGTTGCCCTACACTGCACTGTTTCTAACTGGTTCTGTTCCCCCCTGCTTTAATGAAAAAGATCATGCAGGTGCAATCACTCCTTCTATGGGCAAATCCCTTATGCACATTTATTTTTTATTTCAGTGAGAAGACTGCAAAAGACAAACCAACCTTCCAAAGAGATCCTCTGCTGTACCTTTGTTGTATGAGCAAAAATTACAGTTTCGTATTGTTTCACTGCTCATTTTTTCTACATATTCAAGATCATTTTCTTTAACTGGACCATTTGGCCTTTTAGATCTTAAAGAGTTGAAGACAGTTTCTTCTCGCATAAACAGATTTCTTATGTTGATGATCTCCTGCAATATGAATAAATTAAAATGTTGGGTTAATAAGTATCCCTTACCTGACCAACTGGCTGAAGAAGAGCAGCATATTACTTAAAAATGCTGTCATTCCTTAACCAATTCATTAGGGCACTGAATCATAAACAGGGTGGACCGTTTAAGTTGGGACTATACAATATCATTAAAACTAAACGTTGTAGAAAGAAATGTCCTTGATATTATGGGGGAAAGTAAATGCTATTAGTCATGTTTTGTTTGGAGGACGTTATGATGTCATTTTAGGGTCAATTTAATTTTTTAAATGGGAACCTTCAATTAGGGTCATTAAATTAACCCTAAAATGACCTTCACAATGTCCTCCAAATAAAACACAACTAATGGCATTTACTTTCCCCCATAATATCAAGCAACTTTTAATCAAGACATTTCTTTCTACAACACCTAGTTTTGGAGATATTGTACAGTCTCAACTTAAATGGTCCACCCTGTATTCTACAAATCTGCATATTAGGTCTCACTTTCTGCCATTGTTGCACATTGTTAGCCTGTTTACACAGAGATGCAAAAAGAAGAAAGTTAAGTCTGATGCTTGCACTGGAATAAATACACTCTCACTCATTTGGCTGCTAATACTGTTTCTCATGTTTGCCATACAAGTTGATCTTTCATATTTACTGTAGGTAACACAAAGCATGGAAAGAAAAATTACACCATAGACTCATGATTAACTGAGGCTCCAGGTTAACCTAGGGAGTTGTTTTATCAGTATGATGCTAGGCAGCGCATGTCAATGAAGTTGAATAGTATCATAGCTAGTTAGATAGCTAATGAGCTACCAGTGGAAATACCAATTGAAAATACAGACGTCCTCAAGTAGTATAGCCAAGATCAACAAATGGGTTGAATGATGACACTATTGTTGATATGGTTATCAATCCTGGAGAGGAGCACAACATCAATGAGATCAATCCAAGAAATCACATTCTGAGGAACTGAAGGTGATAGAAGCTGCTATAGCCTACATTGAGCAGCAAGAAGAGTCTATGTAGCGTGATCTACTGTCCCTACAGCATTGGCATTACATTGCAGTGTCCAAGAGAAGCAAGAGGTTAACATAAAAATCTATGAAAGGCTTTATCAAAAAGTAATCTTCTCGTTCAATATTGTAATCTGTTTATTTAAACTGTATAAAGTACTCAATGTACATTTTAAGGAACTGTATTGTAATAAACAATTACCATACAATTTTAAGCACTTTTTTGTCATTTACGACCTATAAGCACATTATCTCTGTATTATTATCTGAGTTTTTATGTATCTAATGTAATCTCAGTCACAATTAGCTTGTATATTGTGAGTCTACTGTACTTGTAGGCTGGAATCAATAGAGACATCCAGCTTTAAACTGCTAACGGAGCTCATTGAAAGGATCAAAATATTCTTAGCAACCTTTGGTCTATCTCCAATAATTTGCATTTGTAATGTAGTAATTGACAATGCTGCACCAGACAGGTATGTGCTGAACATGCAACAGAACTTTTGCAGTGGGTTGCTTCTTTTTCAATAGTGTTTAACCCCATTCTTACTACAGATGGCACCACAGGCTGTGACATTGGTGATACATGAAGTGGTAATTGGGAAAGGATATTTGGGAAGGCAATGTTCCAGGCTTAACTTTAAGGCATCTCCAAGGCATTTTCCAATTATGAGGACTGGAAAAAAACCTGTTAGGGAGGTCCGCAGGATTTGAACTTTGGATCTCTTGTTCATGAATCCCTGCCTTAATGATCTCAGCTACCTTTGTTGGTGTGGTAGATTGTGAAGTAAATGATTATGGAAACTGCCAGTATTACTTAAAAAATCAAGGAAGCACATCAGTCAGTGTAATGTTCTCATCCTTGTCTATTACACAAATATAAAATCAACCAAGCATTAAAAATGCAACACAATGGTAATGTTTGGTATTATCACACTTCCATGAATAGCACAATTAGAAAACACTGCCAGTGTTACTCATATTTTTCAGATCACTTCGTCGATTTTTACTTTCTCTACTACATATAGTAAGTAAGGGAAGTATTGCATTCCACCCAAAAATTTGATACCGAGATTTCACCGGAAATACATGTTTTGAGGCCTCCTGAATCCAAAAAAGGTATTTTTGGAAACATGTCCGTGTGTGTGTCTGTCTGTCTGTCTGTGAACAACATAACTCAGAAACGAACAGTCAGATAAACACCAAACTTGGTATTTAGGTTCAGTATCTTCCAGAGATGGTCTCCAAGTATAGAAGCACTAGAGTACATCTGAGAGACTGAAAGTATTAACAAGACAGGATATTAGCCAAACACACAAAGATAACATGCTAATTCCACAGGAAATAATATATATTATTTCACTAAGGATTGCAAACAGTTTGAAACAAATATTAAGGCAAGTACATAACAGAATGACATAAATGAGCATTCATTAAAAGTATTAGGACACACAGCGTATAACAAATTTATCAATTCAATATTTTAAGACTCTATGTAATAATAAAACCAAAATAAAGTAAATTTCCAAACTTTTATCCAGCAGAGGAGTTACTGTCGTATCCACCACAAGCTTTACATTTTATGCCACACTAACTTGCATGCTTTTTCTGAATGTATTGGTTAAGTTTGGCATGTCGTGTGAATGACCGGGGTTTGCTACCACAGCACAAAAAGTGTTCTTTTTTTCCTTCCTTATCAATCCTTAAAATAGTTGATCATATTCTCATTAATTTTCAATTTAGCCAAACACCAAAATTTTCTATTTTACATATATTACTGTGATATGCTTCCAAGATGTGAAGAGTGCCTGGACACCACCTAAGATATTTCCTCGCATTAACACAGTGCTACCATTAAAACTGTGGAATCTCATAGATTTACAAAACATCCTGTCACACAGTGCAGCTGTAAAACCTCCACATGGATGATGATACCCTTCAAAAGTGAAATACACATAAGTACATAAGTGTACTGAGACTTGGTTTTGGACTGGCAGAGGACCCAGATTTAAATCTTGGTTGGTCGCCTTCCTGCCTACGCACATGCATGTGTTCATGTATGGATATATGATGTCTTAATGCTGCCCAGTTTGAATATATTTATAGCATGTAAAATTTTCACATTTGAATGTAGTTAGTATTAATTAGAAAGTCTGTGGCCATGAATATTTGCTGGGATAAAAAGGCAAAATAAATTAAGGCATAATGCAATTAAAAATACATTAAATACACCACAGCAGTGTGAGAGACTGGTAATACTTATAATTCACACTGCAAATTTCACAAATTTTGACATACAGACCTTCTTGACATATAATTATGTTTATTACGCATCTTAAGCTAGTTTCATGTTGGATTTAAACTTGCAAAACACTTGCAAAATTCACATGAACTTGTGAATTATTTATACTTTTGTGAAAAAATGTATGATTTTTAAAGCAATTAATTAAAAGTATGGACAAATTTTTCATTTTTTAAAAGTTGGACTTCTAATGATCATTAGTTTTAATTTCTGAGTAGATGTTTTCAAATCTCATTTAATTCCAATACCAGAGATTTACAAACACCTTTCTGATGTTATATGTGGGTGTGATGAAATTTTGGCATTTGATGCTGTGATTCGTCATTTGTTCTATTATTACAACAGGTAATAACAATGGAAAGAAACCATCATATTATTTGTTCATATTACAGTGTGAGGTTTATATTCTTTGTACTAGAATGTTGAATTATCTATGAGATATGCTTTCCGGTACAGAAAGAACAAAAAGTACCGTAATGTGTAAGATATGCAATTGCCAGTTGACCTGAGAAAGATGGGATATAAGCAAAAAAAATTGAGGAGCCCAAAATGTGTGGCTGCAGATAGTTATAACAAAGAAGATGAACCATCTCAGAAGCAGACTTCTATTGCCATGCATTACAACAGTGTGCAAAACGAAAAGAAAACCAATACATATATGGAAAACGCATAGCAGAGACTTTTATAAAAGCAAATGTACCAATTTCCAAGTTATAAAAATGACCATGTGATATCATTCATGAATAAACTTACCAAATGTAAGATTATGCAATATTTTATTTCGGAAATGTATCAAGACCCTTTGTAAAACAGTCTGGTTATTATTCAACTTGGGTGGAAGAACAGAATTCTAAAAATAGCATCTGTGAATCTACATGTGAGGTCATACATTTTGTAAAATATGCTGTGCAGGAATCATGATAATGATAGCCAACTGAAATCGATATGAGTTCACTTTCCATATTTAGTATGCCATTTAAATGTGAAGTCCACACTGAATTGATCATACTTAAATTTGATCTGGTAGAAAACAAGACTGTTCTTAGTATGAATGAATGAATGATTTATTGTCTTGTTTAAACTTTACATACAATTTATACAATGTATTACTGCCTCTTGGAGTTGCTTATTATTTTTATTCCCCTTATATTTAACATTTTGTTTGAGGCAGTATTTTAACACTTAAATGATGTTAGTCAAATTGTATAATAAAAAATATAATAACAGCCTGCCTTAAAGCATTATGTGTATGTAACAATATATAAAAAAGTGTATATTACAGTCATTGTATATGTTTATATTATTGTATATATGTAATAATGTTATCTGAATGTATCACGTAATTTAATAATGTAGGAGCTGTGAGAATAATAGGTTAAAAGTTGCTAACAATGAGGTAACCTTGAGGCAATAATGAGTAAGAAAGTAATAATGCTACTAGTCATTCTTGGAGCAACAATAATGTAATTTTTGTAACAGTTTATAAAATAGCCAATCAATAACCAGAAAAAAGCTTAAGTTAAATAAAAGTATTCTATTGGATTAGGAATAACCAATCAGAGACTTGAAATACAGAAATTTACAAATTAAGGCGGTAGAAATCAAGTCAGTTGCTTGTAGACAACGCTCATAACTGGACGTGTTGGTTGTAGACAGTATTGCTAACTGCATACGAGATGCGTCCTCAAGAAGTTTATTACGTATTCAGAGTGAGACAAAAAATAGTTTACGTGTTAAAAAGTGCAAATAATTAATAAAAAAATCTCACAGCTCTCTATATCAGTGAAGTGTTATTTAAACCATGTCAAGCATTAATAAATGGAGTGAAGAAAAACTTAAAATCTTTGTAAGCCTACATTCTTCAGTCGCACCGCTCTCTGCTAAGACATTCACGTCTCTAAAAAATATATAATTACTGATGCAGCCACGGCAAACATAAATATATAATGGAAAGGTAGAACCAGATGACTGAAAAATTCAATACCATAGCCGGGATTTGAACCACAGATCTCCCGGTCTCTGCCCATGGTAGCTCAGTGGTTAGAGCAACCGGATGGAGACCGGGAGATCCGTGGTTCAAATCCCGGCTATGGCATTGAATTTTTCAGTCATCTGATTCTACCTTTCCAACCCTGTCCAACACACGGCTTTTGTGAAAGAACAATTAATTCCATAAATATATAATATTTAAAAAAACAGTCAAAAATTACAAAGATATATTTTTTAAACATTTTTTGGGGGACAAAGGCCACCAGAAAGTACATTTGGTATGAAGGCTACCGTGTACCTTACGTGCGGTTGCAACTACTTCAAGTTCTGCTCCCCAACAGTTGAACTACAATACAACTCCTACTTCAAATTGGCTTTCCATACGTGAAGCAACCATCTTCTTCAAATTGGCTCCCAAAACGTGGGATAAATAAAAATTCAACTACCTTCTTCATGTTGTATATATAATGAGGAAGTATACTGTATCCACTATTTACTTTTATACCTTGTTACTCTTTTTCTGTATTTTCTCCAATTTGCTTCACATTTCTTTTGACCATTTTAACCTTATTTTTCCTGAATGTTTTGCTGCTTTCCCCATATATTCATTTGATCTTGAATTAAAAATCTTCCTAACTTTAACCTCTATTGGTAAATTTTTCCATTTCTCTAGTATTAAATTCTCTCTTCCTTTATCCCACATCTGTCCTCGCCCATGCATACCCTATGGCAGAGGTGGCGAAAACGTGACTCGTGAGTCATTTTGACTCGCAGGCGCAGTTCCCTCTCTGCAACCGTCCGTTTGATTTTCACATGCTACTGAGTGATGCAGTGCGTGTTGCATATTTGGTGACTCGTGGAACGAGGTTGTTTTCGCCACCGTTGCCCTATGGTATGCCTCTTTTGTTTCTGATCTCTTTGTTGCATAATTTGATGTATTTTTCCTTCCCCCATTCCATTTATTAATATCTTTAATCTATTAATTACCTTTTTCCCTTGAAACTACTTAAAATTTCTTGCTTTTCAGTATCCTCCACTCTTGTTCTAATTTCTTTCCAGAAACCCTTACTTTTGTTGTTTCTTTCTGCCCATATTTCTCCTATTCCTATTTCTTCCAATGTTGTCTGTATCTTGTGCATCCAAGTTTCTTTTTCCCCATTTTCTCCTGTACAACCCAGCATTGTTTTAACAAATCATTTCCCGCTAGTAGCTTTATTCTGAACCAGTATTTGACTACCTTTTCTGCCATTTTGTCTTTTGCTCCCACTCTCCCTAGTTCTGTTTGTGCTACCCCTTCGATGAACTTCTTGACAACCCCAGGGTTATTTTGCAAAACCTCCTACGTATAGCATCTACATTTTCCCATCCTTTCTTCAGCCTCATATCTCTGTTGCATATAACATCCATGCTTCTACCATCATGCTATATATTCTTTCTAGCCACATAATTTGCATTTCTGGTATTTTGTTCACACATGCTCTGATTATGTTACCTGTATTGATTGTTTTCCTTTTTACTTTCTCTACTACGTATAGTAAGTAGGGGAAGTATTGCATTCCACCCAAAAATTCGATACCGAGATTTCACCGGAAATACATGTTTTGAGACCTCCTGAATCCAAAAAAAGGATTTTTGGAAACATGTCCGTGTGTGTGTCTGTGTGTGTGTGTGTGTGTGTCTGTGTGTCTGTGAACAGCATAACTCAAAAACGAACAGTCGGATAAGCACCAAACTTGGTATTTAGGTTAAGTATCTTCCAGAGATGCGACACGAAGGTTTTCAAGAAAATCCCCCCACCCCAGACTACCCTTTACATCGAAGATTTTTCGAAAATTTTAATTTACTCAAAAATGGCTCTAACGATTTTGATGAAAATATCATATATTTAAGTTATTCTCATGAGAAATGAAATGTATATCTCGAATTTTCTGGGAATGTCTCCAAAAGTATTCTTCATTGTGAACGACTTTTGTATAACTGGTAAACCATAAGAGATAGACAAAATTTTACTACACAAAAAATGTAGATCGCGTTAAAATACACAACTTATGTCATATACATTTCTTTTGTTGAGTGAACCGTTTTCGAGATATTGCTTGTTATTTCCTTAAATTTTCCAATACTTATACTTTTTCTCAAATGCGTTATTCATTTTTTTTTTTGTCCTGGACATGCAAAGAGAATGGAATGGGCCACATAGCAACCAGCGTTAAAATATTTGACTATCGCTTAAAAGCTACCATATTTCCCTTGCATCTACAAGAAAATTACCAATAAGATTGACATCTCAATATCTCGATTAACATGAAGCATATGGAGAATAGGCGTTTGTAAAATTAGATTGTACAAGAGTAGAGAAAGTCATGTGAGTGTAACACATCAGATTTTTTCTTCTGTTCTCCCCAATACCCTGCACTATTGAGCCTTACTCCTAGATAGTCAATTTTCCTTACTACTTTCAACTCCGTTCCTTCCCAATACTGTTTTTCAGAAGGCATCAAACTATTAGTATGTAAACACTATCACACTCAATTTATATGGAAATAAACAATCATTAACAAATAAAACTAACTAGTTTCTGTCCATGGATAAACCTCATTAGATTGTAAAATTCACATTAAGGTTTCCTCAATTAAGAATGATATTAAGTTTTCCTCATCTAAGAATGATTAATAACATGTCTGTTTCAGTTTTTTATGTTACACACTTTCTTGTAAGAGTGCAGGACCAAATCAATCAGAATTTTGCATGTAACACAGATTGTACTTAACATAGACTCAAATCTATACATTTCAGAATACATAGTAATTACTATTCCATGGTCCAATGAAATAATATTAGTCACATAATGCATCCATACTGAATAAAATGAAAAGGTGGGAAACAACTTGAGTCAATTGGGGACTTCAATGTCCCACCGGCAAGTTGTCACAGTAGCTCAATGGTTAGAGCAACTGCACGGAGAGCGGGAGAACCGTGTTCAAATCCTGGCTGTGGCATTGAATTTTTCATTGACTCTATATTAAAAAATCTGATGTGTTACACTCACATGACTTTCTCTACTCTTGTACAAACTATTTTTACAAACGCTTATTCTCCATCTACTTCATGTTAATCGAGATAAACATTTGCAGACTCTATCTTATTGCTAATTTTCTTGTTGATGTAAGGGGAAAATATATTTACAAGAGCAATATAGAAATACAGTAGCCTTTAAGCATATACATATCTCTTAATAGCTGGTTGCTAGGTGTAGCACCATTCCCTTTGCCACAGATTATAACTCTTTGCATATCATAGACAAAAAAATCTGATGTGTTACACTCACATGACTTTCTCTACTCTTGTACAAGCTATTTATACAAACGCTTATTCTCCATCTACTTCATGTTAATCGAGATAAACATTTGCAGAGTCTATCTTATTGCTAATTTTCTTGTAGATGTAAGGAGAATATATATTTACAAGGGCAATTTGGAAATACAGTAGCCTTTAAGCACATACATATCTCTTAATAGCTGGTTGCTAGGTGCAGCACCATTCCCTTTCCCACAGATTAATACTCTTTGCATATCCAAGACAAAAAAATGAATAACGAATTCCCATTTGAGAAAATAAGTATTGAAAAATTTAAGGGAATAACAAGTAATATCTTGAAAATGGTTCACTCAACATAAAAAAATGTATATGACATAAATTGTGTATTTTAACGCGATCTACATTTTTTGTGTAGTAAAATTTTGTCTATCTCTTATGGTTTACCAGTTATGCAAAAGTCGTTCACAATGAAGAATACTTTTGGAGACATTCCCAGGAAATTCAAGATATACATTTTATTTGTAATAAAAATATCTTAAACATATGATATTTTAATCAAAATCATTAGAGGCATTTTTGTGAAAATCAAAATTTTCAAAAAATCTTCCATGTAAAGGGTAATCTGGGGTGGGGGAATTTTCTTGAAAACCTTCGTGTCGCATCCTTGGAAGATACTGAACCTAAATACCAAGTTTGGTGTTTATCTGACTGTTTGTTTCTGAGTTATGCTGTTCACAGACACACACACACACACACACACACACACACACGGACATGTTTCCAAAAATGCTTTTTTTGGATTCAGGGAGTCTCAAAACATGTATTTCCGGTGAAATCTCGGTATCGTATTTTTGTGTGGAATACAATACTTCCCCTACTTACTATACGTAGTAGAGAAAATAAAAAGTTTGCCAAGACCAGGCTAAGGTCTGTAAAAAGTATAATTAATTGAATTAATTATATATATAATATTAATATAAAATCTTAAGAAACCCTTAAACAACCAGCACTGAAGTACTTGCGACAGCAGGTCGCCACTGAGATCGTCACCTCGAGTGAGATGCCTTGGTGGTCTGCCTGGGAAACAACTTGAGTCAATTGGGGAATTCAATGTCCCACTGGCAAGCTGTCACAGTAGCTCAATGGTTAGAGCAACCACACGGAGAGTGTGAGAACCGTATTCAAATCCCGGCTGTGGCATTGAATTTTTCATGGACTGTATATTAAAAAAACTTGCCAAGACCAGGCTAAGGTCTGTAAAAAGTATAATTAATTGAATTAATTATATCTATAATATTAATATAAAAAAAATTATTACATCAATTTATGGAACACATACATGTTTTACAAAGCTATTCACTGGTGACTCTGTTAAAGATTATAGTGACTACTTTTTACTTTCTCTACCATGTACCTAGTATTCCTCATGAATAAAAACAAAAGGCATTTTTAGAAAAAGATGCATGTGTATGTCAGTCTGTGAACAGCCTAACTCAAAAATGAAAAGTCAGATAAATATCAAATTCCATAGATGCAACACAAAGATTTTCAAGAAAATCCCTCCCTCCTCAAACTACCCTTTACATTGAAAATCTTTCAAGTTTTTTATCTTCTCCAAAATGGCCCTAACGATTTTTGTTAAAACATCATATAATCATTAAAAATACAGAGTGAGCCAAAAGACTCCGAACTGCCTGCGTGATGTTTTTCCTGTCCACGTTCTCGGCTCTTGTTACTGTCTGCCGCTATATAGAAAGGCACACATGAAACCATACAACATTTTTAAAACTACTTTTAAAGGCTTTACTTATCAACTTTACAAAAGGAGATGCTGAAACTGGCCACCATCATTGTCCATACATTTTTGCTACCTCTTTAGGAGACTATCCATCACTCGCCGTAGTTCATGCTGAGAAATTTCCTGGCGGATATTTTATTTTAATTCTTCCAGGGTGTGTGGGTTTGACTTGTACACTTTATGTTTTATGTTATCCCGGAGGGGTATTTTATGAACAATATTGCCGGCTGCGTGGTGTTTTTCCACTGGGTGTGTGGAAACATGATAAAAACATGATGTACTGCTGCTATAAACAAAGTCACGCTGTGATTTAGCTTTGCAGCGTGAAGTGCAGTATTGAATTGACGGTGATGTGATGTAGTTCAGTTATTACAAGTTATTTATTATTTTGTCCATAATATCTTTGTATATTATGGCTCAGCATATATTTTCTACTGCACCTCGTGTATTTATTTTTAATTCATATGTGTTAACTCAGTAAGCTCACCAAGTGAAAGTACGATTTGCAGAAAGATTTCCAGGTGTAAAAGTTCCAGGCCGTTCAACAATCCATGAACTTTACAGTAAATTTCAAGCCACAGGAAGTGTTCAGGCTAAGAAATCTAAAAGATGGCATTCGATTCTTACCAAAGAAACATTAGATGACATCGGTCATCATTTGGAAAATTCCCCCCAAAAATTCCATGATGGATAGTTTCCTAAAGAGGTGCAAAAAATGTATGGACAACAATGGTGGTCAGTTTCAGCATCTGCTTTCATAAAGTTGGTAAGTAAAGCCTTTAAAAGTAGTTTTAAAATTTTGTATGGTTTCATCCGCGCCTTTCTGTGATAGTGGCAGATGGCAACGAGTGCCGAGGTCATGGAAAGGAAAAACACTGCGCAGGTGGTTCGGAGTCTTTTGGCTCACTCTGTATTTACTCATACGTGCCAAATAAAATGTATATCTTGAATTTTCTGGAAACAACTTGTGAAGTCCTGTCATTTGGAAGAAATTTTGTACAAGTAAACAATAAGAGAGAAACAAAAACATACTACACAAAAATGCAGATTTCTTTAAAACACACAATTTATTTCAAATAACCTTTTTGTGGCATCAGCAATTTCTAAGATATCTGCTATTATGGGTTGAATTTTTCAATACTCCGTAATGTTCTTAAAGTGCTGTTGCTATTCAGTTGTTTTCCATTAAGTCATTGAAGGAGTATGGAATTTCAAGGCCAGTATATAGTGACCAGTTTTAAACAATTGGCTTTTGCTATTCCCTTTGTATGCACAACAAAATGTGTAATGCAATTATTTATGCAAATGCTTATCTCAATTAACTTGAAGTGATAAAAGAATAAGCTTTCGTCAGAATAGTTTGTAAATGCTAAACAAAAATAAGCAATAGTGGGTAGAAAAATCCATACGAAAATATAACACATCAAATTTTTCATGGGAACAGCAATATTAATTTAATTTACTTTACACACAAAATTGGGGTGCTGGAATATTCCATGTATCGAAGTAATCAAAGTGCAGTATATCCCAGCAACAATGATAATATGAGATGAAGAGCAAGCTTCTAGAACAAAACCTGGCAGACTACTGTGATTAAACAATAAATGTGATGATTGCATCTCTGTCATCTTTAAAATAATAAAGCCTTCAGATGTAGTGGATATAGTAGAGCTGAACCTTGATCTATTGTTTCCGGAACTATACTTTTCCTGCATTCATCAATTTATGTAATCCTGGCTGGCTTTAATTGTAACTTACATAAGTAAAACCTGTATTCATCATTCCTCGAAGTACTGCTTTCCCGCACCATTTGTTAAAAAATTTCACTCCCAAACAAATTCTAATCTTGAAGAATCATCTTTAAACTGGAATAATTGGAGCAGTGACCGTAATTTGCAAGCAGTTGCTGATATTTTTGGAACAGCCTGTACCAGCCAGAGTGATGAATTCGAATTGCAACATTCATGCTCATTGGTTATTCAGGGGAGGGGAGTTTTAGAACAGTCTTCTGCAAAGAACAAAATTATTTCTATTTTCATTTGTCTGGCCACATATGTCTGTTGCATCACAGTATACCTATCAATATTTATACATTTATAATGTACATATCACTTATATTTATTGATATTAAGGTGGACACTGTTGCAGAGATAAATACAACAAAATAATTACCTGATGAAATATATTCTTATAGAGCATTTCATTATTTCCAAGCCATGATTTGACTCGATTAGAAAAGGGTGCAGTAATGAGCAGCGTCCCTTCTCTTTGTTCCATATGATACATGGTGTGGAACTTCTTCCAGAGAATCTGACACTTCCTGTTGTCTGCACTTGACCATTTCTTCAAATTACTTTCCAACTTATCAAGGGTTGGAACAAAACTTTGCTCGAAACAATTGTCTTGATAAAATTTCTGTTGAGAAATGGAGCAAAGAACATTTGTAATGTGAAGTATCAAATAAAATATATTCTTTCACAGTCTTAACTAATTCATGCATTTCTAACTTATTTTAACACATTAAGAGCTGGTTTAACCAACCGATGCTAAAATTTTAACACGGCGTTAAAGTACTGAGAAACCCAATAAACTATGAACTAGCTGCATGGTGTTTCCCAGTGCTGCTGCAATCAATATCATGCTACTGATGCTGGCTTTGCTCTACTCTGTATTATTGTGTTGACCGTGATGCTGTGTAATTCAGTGCAGTTGTTAAAAGTAATCTATTATTGTGTCCTGTATTTAGTCACAGTTATGGCTCAGTATATGTTTACAATTATGCAGCATGTATTTATGTATGATTCGTATTCGTTAACACAGTCAGCTCGTCAAGTCCAAATACACTTGCAGAACTTGTGTGTAAAGGTTCCAGGCCATACAACAATATATAATCAGTATAATAAATTTTTTTCAGGCCACAGATGGTGTTCAGTTTAAGAAACGTAACAGACAGCATAGGGTTCTTACCAAAGAAACATTAAGTTGACATTGTTATCATTTGGAGACTTTCCCCCAGAAATCTCTTAGGCATTTTTCACAACAAGCAGGCATTTCGTCTGATTCTGTGCAAAGAGATACTAAATTGTTGAAGTTAGAGCCATATAAAATAACTATGGCACATGCTCTTCAACTAAGTGACCCTGTATGTAGGCGCACATCTTGTGAGTGGAGTTTCAATAGTGTAGGTATACAATGGCAAACTATACACATTTAATACTTTCCTCAAATTAGGCCTGTTTCACCCTCATGGATGGATATATGTGTGTGTGTGTGCGCGCACAAAATAATCATTATCGGAGCTCTGACAAGTCCAATATTGTTCATGAAGTACTCCTCCAGGATGAAACAATTGGTGTATGGTGTACCATGAGCACAGAGCAAATTATAAGGCCCATTTTTTTTTTTTGAGTCATCAGTTGATGCCCCCATAAACATGAATATAATTCTGACTCAGTGTTTTAGAGAATTAACAGAAAGAGATCGTGCCTTTGCCTTTTATCAACAAGACTGCTACAGCCAATATTTCGATGAGAATTGAAAGTATGATTAAGAATAGAATTATTAGTAGACCTGAGTCCCCCAATCTGATACCCTGCAACTTTTATCTCTGAGGTAAATTAAAACAAAGCATGCAAAACAAAGCCACACACCCTGGGAGAATTAAAACACAATATCAGCCAGGAAGTTGCCAGCATTTTCAGTGTGAACTAAAATAGGCAAGTGATGGATACTCTCTTAAAGAGGTACCAAAATGTGTGTGGCCAGATTCAGTACCTCCTTTCATAATGTTGGTAAGCAATGCCTTTAAACATAGTTAAGGAAATTGCTGTATGGTTGCAACAGCACCACTCTATAATAGCTGCAGATGGCAACGTGTGCTGCCATTGTAAACCGGGAAAACACTGTGCAGCCGGTTCATAGTTTGAGCCTCCCTGTATTTTAACACTGGAGTTAATGTAAATTCTGTTTCATCAAGCAATGTAGCTGTAACATTGTCTTTAACTTTGTATTAAGTTAACAAGACCATAGATACCCTTGTGTTAAGACATTTAACAAATCTTAGAAGCTGGAAAATAGCTGCCACAAATCAAGCTGTTGATGCAGAGTTTGCTGTATTTGGCATTTTATAATACAATACCTAACAGAAGAAGAGCTGTGGATCCTAATAAATCTGAAAACCTGTAAAACAAGAAATGTTTGGAGTGATGCAGATTGTCAAAAATGGCCTTAAACATTATTTTATAAGAAATACAGGAATTCAGAATACTAACAGAAACATGCCTCTTTCTCATTCTGTGTCAATCACTCTGAGATTTTAATGCACTGGCACCTTTCATTTCATGGTAGGTAATATTTTGGAATTTCCAAAGCTACCATTTGTGGATTTCTCTGGGAGATTTCCAAAAGAATTGCTTCAGGAAGCAAACTATTTTTATTGGGATCTACTTGATCCTTAATTAGTGATAACACATTTTTGTCCACTTTAGTTTCAATATAATGTCCACCATCAATTTTAAACCATTCTAAACACTTTTCATACCCTACATATTTTTGTGATGGGGCAATCCATGCATAAGTGAACCTGAAGCTCAAAATTTAAAACTATTATTTTATCTTTGAATCAGGCATTAATTGGAAGAATGATAAATGCATTTTTCAGAAAATATACATTTTAATACATTTATGTGTATTGGTTTGTTTTATTTTTTTTTAATCTATGACCTAGTATCAAGTTCATCAGCACTGTAAATTTGTTGGGTTTATGTTGGTACACAAATATTTTCCCTCCTGCTTACATTGATTGTTAACATGGAGGAAATTCACCATGAAGACTAAGCTTTGAAACCAGCTACGAACTCTTACTGCAGAAAATTACATTTTTTAGTTATTGACCGAAAAGTAACACCACGTTGCAGTGTCACACACGTAATAAGAAAAGTCATAAAGTTTATGTGGCTATGTAATTATCTGAATAAAACTTTTAAACTTTGTAAAACAAAACAAAAAGAAAGAGGTTTAATATTGTGCAGGACTATTACACTGAAGACTTATTCACTAACAAATAAAATTGCATTTACTGAAAACAGATATATGTGTCAGACCTATAATGATGCAACTCTTTAATTTACTTTTCTCATGAAAATAAATGGATATTTTATTGCTGCAACTGAAACATCCATACCACATGTTAGAGTTTATTAGAGGTTATCTATTTATTATGCTGAATGCCCTGTAGTATATTTATATTGTTTTTAATTTAGAAAGCTATCTATGTAATACACACTTTAACTATCACATAAATCACATGCACTAGGTGGTATACTAGGCTACAGAAATGTATGTTACGTTTATCAGAATGAATTCCAGAGCTTATGCAAGAAAATAGAGAGAAGATTCAGAGAAGTGGAATGCTCATCTACAAAAAGAATGTGAATGTGGTCCAAAGAGAAGAAAAAAAGTGAAGACATGAAACATGCTAAAAACAATGCTGAAGATAAAACATCTTAAGGATTCTGAATGACAGAGAAGATGCAGAGAAAGGAAGTTAGTTGTTAGAAGAAATCAATGTCTTCACCCTTAGGACCATATAAATGTGTCCAAACATTAGGAAAAGTTCTAAGGCTGGTTTAACAAACATTGCCTGCAAGTAAAAAATCTGTAATTCTTGCACAATTATTAATCACAAATGATGTGCAAGATATTTCACACATTATCACAGAAACTGAATCACAAAAAAAGGCTTGGAATTAATTAACTTCAAAATTAATACTCAAGGTGCAGGAACTTTACATGAGGGTGATGTAAGTTGTAAAACACCTGGCAAGAAAGATACCAAATCAGTATAAGATCCTTCTACAGGAAACAGAATGACTTTTCAAAAGTCCCATATGATTATGACTGTAAAAGTGGCATTTAGTTTGTTTCAATTTGAAAATGCAATTATGAACATACACATTTCAAAGTTCTATGAGCTTTGTCCACAATACGTTCTTCCATCTTCCAAGATACCAAACAATGTGTATGCGTGTGTGCGCTGTGCCAACACCATGCAAACTTTAACTTTCTGCTGTAAGCAGCAAGCAATCAAATCAAAGAATTTCCTGTTACATCTAAAGAGCTGTTAAGAAAATGTGTTGTGATATAAATAATGAAAATTATGTTGAAGTAGCACAACTTGTAAAGATATCTTTAATTCAGTTTGCCCTGACAGCTTTAATTTGGAAAAATTAGTTTGATGGAAGCAATGGGTTGATGTAGATGGACGATCTAGGCTGACAGAATCAGAAGGCTCCATTGAAGATTTATTAAATGAAATCCAAACACAGTTACCTTCATTTAAAGTTCATTTTTGGTAACAATATCCAGGCTAAGTATTTTGAAGAATGAAAATTAATGTTGAAAAAGAAGAAGTGATCACGCAAATAGATTTTGCAAAGAACTTCTCAGCAATGTATCAAGACGAGATCCAATCCATCCATTGCAGCCACAACTGGATCACAGCTTTCATATTATTATGCACTTATAAGTGATGATTTAGCACACAATAAATACTCAGCATAGATATTCCTAAAAGCTATAATAAAGGTCCTACAAGAAATACATCCATACCTGCAGAATATCTGCTTTTTCTCACATAGATGTGACATGCAAAACAATTTAAAAATAGATGCACACTATCTGGACTCTACACACAAAACTGATCATAACTGGTGAATGGAACTTCTTCGCTATTTCCCATGGGAAGGGAGCAGTTGACAGTGTTGGGGCAAGTCTGTCAAGTAAAGACAGGGAAATAAAAAAATTAACTGAGTTTTATTTATGGACGCTCTTTAATGACTATGGTTCTTAGCATCCCATATATTGGGTGTGAAAGACCATAAATTTTGCTCAGAGGCCTCTTTATCAGGCTTGAGGTTCTTTCACGCACCATAAATCTATGACACAGGACCACTGGCTTTACTTCCCTTCCAAAGGAAGCCATGCTAAGGATTTTTACGGCCAAAACAATCCATTGCCCTTCGCCAGGTTTGAATCCATGAGATCAGGAACTAGAGACTAGCATGGTATTACGAAGCCACAGAGGACAGCAAGACAAGGAAAAATACTGTAATACCTACACAAGAATTCTATGAGTGATCACAATGATCTGTCCTGGGCATATATGTTATATGTTCTCTTCGTATGAAGTGATTTGACTTCAGAATCTATAAAGATGTTGGATATGAAATGGGAAAATGTACGAGGGGACACACAAAACAAAAACAAACAAAATTAAAGCTGTGTATTTCATTTTTTTTTTATTTTACAAAACAACATTATCACCTTCAAAGTACTCTCCATTACACTTAATACATTTGTCATTTGTGATTCCATTGTTAGAAGCATTTTTCAAACACATCTGTTGTAATGGCTGACAGCATCTCCCTCGTTTTTTTCTTCACCTCTTCTAATTGTCAAATCGCTGCCCTTCCATGTCCCTCTTCATTTGCAGAAACAAAAAGAAGTTCATGGAAGGTCAGATGAGTAAGGGGCACGGGGCAAGGGATGCATGTCATTTTTTGCCAAAAACTAGTGCATTGAAATGGCTGTGTGAGCAGGTGCACTGGTGGAAAAACCAGTCCCCCTTCTACCACAAATCAGACCTTTTCTGTTGCACGATGTTACACAATCTTTGTAAAACCTCTAGATAGAAAGCTTAATTGACAGTCCAACCTGGTGGAATAAACTCCATATGCAATATCCCCTTCACATAAAAAAAACCAATTAATGAGCATGATCTTGACATTCAATTTCACTTGACGAGCTATTTCTGGACAAGGTGATGATGACGTCTTCCACTGGCTTGATTTTTGTTTGGTTTTGGGGTCATAAGAATAGCACCATGTTTCGTCATCAGTAATAACCTTGGACAAAATGTCTGGATCACTTAGGAACTGTTCCTGCAAAGCAGTGCATGTTTCCATTCAAGGCTCATTTTCTGGTCAGTAAAAACCTGAGGCACTCACTCTGCAGTGACCCTTCTCATTCCCAAATCTTCCGTTAAAATTTGCTGGACTAAGCGCCAAGACAGTCCAGTTAAACCCCTTTCTGTTCAATGGTCTGTCGTCAGTCACACAAATCTTTTCAACATTTTCATCCGTTTGGGAAGTTGACAAACGTCCAGAGCGAGGTTTGTCATCAATCGACATTTCATGTTTTTTTGAAACAAGAAAAATCACTTGTACACTTGAGTTCTTCCCATAGTGCTGTCCTTGTAAGGTGTATCACAACAGTTTCTGTGGCATTTTTCCTGAGTAGGAAACAAAATTTCACAGCTGCATGCTGTTCACTTAAATCGGCCATTGTAAAAATGAGGATCGAGCAAAACTGTTTTTACAAAACACTTAACTACAACCAGAGATAATCCTCCCAGGCAGTGCCACTGGGTGCACTGAACTTGGAGAGAATTAATCTGCACTCGCCTAGCATGAAAAATGTGTACCATGGAACCTCTGCCCATTATAACACTATTCCAGGTTTTTTTGGACAACCCCTTGTACATGCAATACAACAGCGCCAATATAAACATTATTTTAAATTCTGCCATGAGGTTAGTGTTCTAGTTGGACATACACATAGTTCTGAATTTGTAATTTGTTCACACACCAAAACAAAAGGAAAATTGAGGTACTGTGATATATATTCTGACTCAAATGAACCTTCAAGTTATGCATCAAACTTTGGAAATGTGTCATTCACCATAATGTCACACATGGAAAGTACATATTAGTTAAACTTAAAGGCCAAGGAAAAGAGAAAAACACAAAGTATTGTTAAGACAGTGGAAAAATCAAAGTAATAAGCCTTAAACTGTGTGCTGATGGAAATGCCAAAACATTTAGGATGAAATAAAATTATGTTTCCATGTTAGCTTTGATCAGATAGTAGACATTCTTCCTGAACCAGCCATGAAAATTGTTGGTAATTCTTTATGGTTTTTTGGCTTTTAATTTACATTTTAAAGATAACAGTGGTCATGCAGATTTTTCTGAAATTTTAATGTATACCATCAAGCATTACATACGTACTTATTCTTTTATTCATGATTTGGCTATGTTCAGCTTTAGTTGAATTCTGTGGACATGTTCTTGCATCTTAATCTTTGAATGAAAATATTATTTTAGGTATGTATTCGTTAAGTGAAAGGTTGTGATGAAAAAAAAGGTTAGTCTCACCAGTTGTGTTATCTGCGGGAATGTTACAGCTACAAGTATTTAATTTCGGATTATTTTATCATACGCAAATTTATTATGTATAAATGATCATTTTATAACCCAACTGACTGTATGTTCTTCCAGCAGCACCAGTATAAATTCAATTTTTAGGTTACGAGAAACTAGCTTTCTGCTAGCCAATTCTTTTAGCAGATTGTAAATTATCTTAAAATAATTCTGGGAACGAAAACATATCACTGTATTATCCTACAGCTCTCAAAAATGTTCACTTCCTAACCTTAACCTAAAAATGAGGCAAATGAATTCTCAACTATACAAATGAACACAAGATTTATAACTATTTGAAGCTAAAATTCTTAAATCAATAACAGTTAGTTTTATTATGATATGAGAGTACACAACATTTATTTTCCTATTAAAATTCATCTCTTAAAACTTAAATTGGGGGCATCATTTACCACTGCTATCGCATGAAACATTGCTTTCTCAAGTGTAATCCGTAACATTTATATTTTATGCTAAAACGAATAAATAAGCATTTGATGATTAAAATGATAAGTTTCTATCATGCTTTTCCTCTTATAGCAGCATTAAAATAACGTCTATGCGAATCAGTTGCATAACAAATGCGTTAGCATGAGGGTCTTGGGGTTTGTTGCATTCAACAAGCAAAATCTTTATTCTTAACAAAATTTTGTTATGAAGTTACAGAATGCTGATCAATTGGTTAGCAACTTTAATAGTTTGGTAAGCCTTAACAAAACATTACAGAATAGCTCTGTTTGTTTGAGTTTAGATATTACATACAGAGAGGGGTGGCTCAGGTGGCTGCATCTGTGGCTCACATTCAGGAGGTTGTGGGTTTGATTCCCACGGCCAACCTTCCTGACCCATGAGTTTTTTTTGGCGGTTTCCCCAGATCACTATGCTGGGAAGGTTCATTGACTCCCCCAAATTTCTCTTCCCTCATTCTCTCTCATTTCATCTTCCTCTTTCACTTCAGATTGACTGTGGAGCTGTGTGTTGGACAACTGCGGACAGATGCCACAGATGGCTTGTGTGTTGGAATTTCTTCTTGGCCCTGTCAGATGGAGGCTGCTCTGAGTCTCCACTGCTGAGTTGAGCTTTCCCCAGACCTAGCTGGAGGGGGCGTGTGTGTCATCCTCTAGTGGTTTGGTGGCTGCCTTGAGCGTTCTCCGGCTGGGTGGTCAAGCTTGTAACTGTTAGGGACATCTGCACGTCTGTGTCACCTGCGATGGCCAGTCCTGCAGCCCATACGTCACCTGCAGTTCCTTCATCCCATCCACTCCTCCAGGGAAGAGGAGTGCACAAAAGATCCCTGTGTGGGCTGAGGTGTTATGTGTCGCCTGCGTAGCATAATCCTAATCCTAGATATTACATTATTATCTGCATTAAAGTACTTATTTATGTTTTGTTAATACCACTGATCTGACAAAATTATTTTGAATTACGTTGATATTGTAATGAAAAGAAGCTAGAAACAGTGATGTGTATTGAATTTATTTAAAGGTGAGTCGGAATTGTTACACTAACATCACTTAAGTTAAACTTAAAGTTAAACTTAAGTGATGTTAGTGTAACAATTCCGACTCACCTTTAAATAAATATTTTGAATTACTTCAATTCACAGAAATATCGAATGACGCACATATGCAAATGTCGAACAGGAGAAACATGTGAATTGCAATTAAATTCCTCACTGATTTTCTCCCAAGTTGCATCTTTACACTTCAATCTGAGTATGTCAGCTTTTTTGCACTTAATATTTTTTTAGGCTTGGTAACCAGTTCTATAATTGATGCCTTTTTGAACAGTAAAACATCAGTTCCTCAGAACCAAGATTTTTCAGTTACCATTGCAATACTAACTTCAAACAATCACGAAAATCAGATGGCAATTGTCTACAAACATCACTAGATGCCTGCAACTGTAACAGACAGCACTGCAATGTGTAGATAAACGCACATTCGAGCGCACTCAGAAGCCATGTAGCTTGGTCACCGCCTTTCCCAAAATCTGTTGTTTGCAGTTGTCTTTGACATTAACAAGATGTTAGCTAATAATTCACTGTAAAAATTTGATGGAACGCAAGAGTTTTAACATAATGTTTGCAAACAAGTTATTACAGTAATTTTAACACTGGTTAGTGAAACTGGATTTAAAAACCCAAGCGTCATTGTCATGTCTCATGCTTCTTATAACTTCACCATTTTAATGCATTATCAATAAATCCTATTTATCAAATGAATCATTACTTACACAAGAATATTTTTAAAAAAAAATTGGACTGATTGTATTTAGCAGCACAGAAATAAAAATCTGATGTTACACTCACATGACTTTCTCTACTCTTGTACAAACTATTTTTACAAACGCTTATTCTCCATATGCTTCATGTTAATGGAGATATCGAGATGTCAATCTTATTGATAATTTTCTTGTAGATGCAAGGGGAATATGGTAGGTTTTAAGCGATAGTCAAATATTTTAACGCTAGTTGCTATGTGGCGCATTCCATTGTCTTTGCATGTCCAGGACATAAAAAAATGAATAACGAATTTGAGAAAAAGTATAAGTATTGGAAAATTTAAGGGAATAACAAGCAATATCTCGCAAACGGTTCACTCAACAAACGAAATGTATATGACATAAATTGTGTATTTTAACGCGATCTACATTTTTCGTGTAGTAAAATTTTGTCTATCTCTTATGGTTTACCAGTTATGAAAAAGTCGTTCATAACGAAGAATACTTTTGGAAACATTCCCAGAAAATTTGAGATATACATTTTATTTGTCATGACAATATCTTAAACATATGATATTTTAATCAAAATCGTTATAGCCGTTTTTGAGAAAATTAAAATTTTCGAAAAATGTTCCATGTAAAGGGTAGTCTGGGGTGGGGGGATTTTCTTGAAAACCTTCGTGTCGCATCTCTGAAAGATACTGAACCTAAATACCAAGTTTGGTGTTCATCTGACTCTTCGTTTTTGAGTTATGCTGTTCACAGACACACAGACAGACACACACACGGACATGTTTCCAAAAATGCTTTTTTTGGATTCAGTGAGTCTCAAAACATGTATTTCCGGTGAAATCTCGGTATCGAAATTTTGGGTGGAATACAATACTTCCCCTACTTACTATACGTAGTAGAGAAAGTAAAAACCAGTACACTATAATAAATGTTTACCTTATCCTCCAAAACATTAAGGTGGAGCAATTTCATCACTTGAGTTGAACTTAATTTCAGCTTCTCCAAGATAAAGGCATAGTAATATGTTGTTGCAATCACAAACAGGACTGCAAGTAGTAATATGTGCTTCAGCTTCATCCTGTTTTATTATGAAAACCTGGAAGCAAAATTGTACTAAGTGTCCATTTATTTCTGTACTTTCCTGTATCCCTCCAATACCCTTGTTCCATATCATATACATGATCTCTTGGATGAAATAAGTGAATAAGAATACATTTGAATATCATGACATCATAGTTAGTTGGGAAGCACTGTAGATAGGACATAGGTGGGGGAGAGAGGAGCCACAGTGGCTTTCTACCCTTACACACATCATCCATAATTACATACTGGCAGGGAGAGGCAGCCAAAGCTAAATATGAAGCTTTGAAATGTCCCTTTTACATGTATGCAGCAACTTGCAAAGCTACCTAAGACTAAGCTTCACAATTTCCATTCGCAAATTAACGAAATTCTTTGCTGGTTGCTAAATGCCCATAGAAGGGATGTATGGTATCCCTGCTAATGTGACATGGTACAAAACTACATACTCAAATATTTGGGGCTATTGTACCTGGCCTTCCTCTTTGTGAAGTATAAGTGCCAGAGTATGCATACTGCGGGTGTAGTTGTGGTGGAGGGTGTAATGACATGCTTCTGGACTCATATTATCTTACGTAATTATTGTGACTGTTCATAATTTAAAAATACAAGGTTATGCACCTCTCTTACAAAAATTATTGCCGTGTTGAAAAAAATATGGCCGACATGTTGCGAAGCAACGAAAATGTAGCTAAAGTGGATCATTTGAGTTCAGACACGCAGATGCTATGGCTATCCCTGTAGTTGCTCCACAGTTGTGGCCGCCTCTCCTTCTAAAAAAGATCCCTGGGCTACGCATGAGGCTGAGGGCCCTCAATATCGACAACACAATGCCAACATGGATATCCTTTATAATAGCGGCCTGCCTTCTGCTAGCAGTGGCCTGAGTGTGGCTTAAGGGGCTCAAGTGTTGCAAACCTTAGAAAATGGACTTGCGGAATGTAACATTAAATTAGCGGTGCACTAATTAAAACAGTCTTACATCAACATTAAATTTGGGGTAAATGAATGCTTGTGTAACATGAAATTAACCTTGCACCAATGCATGAAAAGATGCAATTGTTCTATGGGAGTGATAGTACAGTTAGATGCACAATTTTCTTCTTCTGCCCTTTTTTCTTTGGAGCTTTTTGGATGAATGCATTGTACAACATTCTGTGTTTATGTACTTTTTGACTTTTAGTTATGGGCTTTTAATAATAATAATAATAATAATAATAATAATAATAATAATAATAATAATAATAATAATAATAATAATAATAATAATAATAATATATTTCCTCTTGTAAAAAAATTGTCTTTTTATTCAGGGAAACTAAAAATGCTATATAGGTGCTGTAAGATTTTAATATTGAACCTTTGGTTATTTGATACAGAAGGAGGTTCGGATTAAGGAATTTTTTTCGTTGTTTGTTATATTGCATTGAGGCCTAGTTATTGTACAAAGTGAAGAAAACCTGCATGTTGATTCATACCCAGTGAAATGCTTTAATTTCAGAGAAAACATATTATTGCACATATATAATAAAAGGTGCATGTGCACACGCTATTACACAGAAGCAGTGGCAGCATTGTTGTCATTGCCATTGAACCACAAAAAACACATTGTATTAATGTACTGCAATGAGTTGACAATGAAATATCTGATAACCCTTATGTACACTCGTATAATTTTGTAACATATCTACACTGTGAGGTGTTATGTTTCATAAACTATTAAGGAAATTGGAATGTAGTTATATATATTGCAACATTAGTGTGTTTTGAACAATATTTAATACTTTTGTTCTTATCTGACATAGTAACTCGAAAATTACAATGATTCAATATTACATTTTCGAAAATAACTTAAGTGTACATGCATATCTTTCAAATAAACCCTCTGTTATATATATGCATGTAATTACTTTTTAAATGGTATTGTAACACATTAAAAATAAGTTTTTTAGAAAAATGAACACTACATTTTTCTTTTCTCATATGGCAAAATCATGGTTCATAAAGAATGTCTATCCTATAAAGTTGACTTTTTTGTTTCTAATTATCAGTACTGCCAACACATCTTCACAAACTGAATACGAATGTTCCTTACAAATCAGTTTGTAGCATTTCTTACATGTAGTTTTGGTTTTACGGTCTTTTTTTCCGTGGACACACCTCACATCTCCCAGAAGATAATCTAGCTTTCTTCTGGCTTGGCTCTTCTCCTCCAGTAATGGCCCTCACAGCAGATTTGATATGTGAAGGTAAGTGTTTCAATGCATAACGATAAGCCACATGCTCTTTTACAAGCTCCAGAGCTAGTTCTTTTAGGAAATGACTTCAGGTGACAGGTTGTTTTGAATCAAGATGCTTGGCTTTGTAGACAACCAGTGAATTTATTCCTGTGACATTCAGAAGACCAAAAAATATAGTGAGTGGCCAGTGGTGGGATTTTCTAGACACACTGTAAATTCCACATAGCTCATCACATCAACTCCTCCTTTACTAATATTGCAGAATGTTGTAATTTATGATTTATTCTGTTCTCCAGAGGCTGGGTCAATCATAATGCATGGTGAATGCAACAAGAACTACTTTCCCAGGTTTAGGGATATAAGACGTGTTATTTTATTCTGAAGGCAAAACAGGCTAGAATACTTTTCGCGTCATTTATTTTCAACAAATTCTGGAAGAATTTCCCGCTTATTGGCTCTTATGGTGCTGACGCATGTCAGATTATGATTGTTGAAGTAAATCTCTTACAAGAGGAATGTTCATGAACCAGCTGTCAAATGTTATATTATGCCCAGTGCCACTTATGGGAGTAATTAGCCGTTTTACATCAGATTAGATTGAACATATGGCCCTGCAGGTTGCTAGCCACAATATATTTCTAGGTTACCAGCATAGAAAGTACGAGAATCTGCTAGACCAAAAATTTTAATGCCACTTGGCAGGTTTGCTCTTTATGTACTGCCTGAAGACGCATTTACCTCAAAAAGGCTCGAGTTTTTCATCTGTTGTACAGTACTTGCCTACTGTGTAATTTTCCTGAAAATTCTTCATAACACCCTCGAAGACATTTCTGATTGGAGCTAGCATGTCTGTTGCCTTTCTTGCTTCCCTTGTGCGAATTGCCGTCAAAGTGAAGGCAGCGCAGGAGGAAGAAGAACCTGTTGATCCCCATCGTTGCAGAGAATAACGTGACACCAGTCACATCCAATGTCCATAAATCTTGAGCATTGAGAGGACCTGATCTCATTACTCCAGCGAAGTAAAGAAGTCCAAACAAAGCTTTTATTTCAGCAGAATTCGTAAGCATTGCAGCTCGTTCTCTATTGAAGTGTCCTTCAATGGAGATGTATATGTTAGTGGAATTTACTATTTCGCTGATGTCATTATTTATGAAGCAAACCAAATTTCCAAGGCAATTTTGCCTCACGAATGACCTTTACAGCCCGGCAGATGACAATATTACATGGGTAATGTTGCTCCAGAGGTCGATGTGTCATGGCAGGTGCCGCGCATCAGGCAGGCTACCGTGTAAAAAAAAACCGCTAAAATTCCGCGAATATGTGGCATTTGGCTTTTTAAATGCCCCAAAGTTGTTTTAGCACTTCTGGTTATGTATTCTGTTGCGATTTATTGAATTAGTTACGTATTCTGGCGTGATGTTGTCAACATGGACAACTTACGCATTGTTGCGGAGAATGAGATCTTAAATAATGACACTGTCCTAATGGAAAATTGGGACATGAACAACTTGCAGAAGAGCTAGCAAGCTTAGGATGCAGTTCGGCACTTCTCAGGAGCTCTTCAACTCATACTTGCATGCGTTCATGTACAGGAACAGCTGTCCCATTCCGAGAGTGTTTAAGAATTTTGTGACACTCTCCGAGAATTATCCTGCGACATAACATCTTTGCAGCTCTCTTTTGGTTCGTCTTCTCCCTCAGAACTTCCTTTTCATCTTTCTTTTCTTCCAAAATTTTATACTTCTTCATTGTCTTATATTCATCAATGCAAAACAGCCTTTATGAAGGCTAACAATTGCATTGTGAAAGAGCAGATATGTCCTTGGACATAATTATAGTAGCATTCATTATGTAGTTGTATTCCATTTGCTTATTGCATCATGGTAATTATTTAGTTCTGTTACATTTGTTTACTGCTATGCGATAATTATTTAGTTCTGTTACATTTGTTTGCTACTACGAGATAAACAAGTTACAATGGAGTTCTGTTCCATTACATTTGGTTACTGCGTTGCGGGAATTATTTAGTTCTATTACATTCGGTTACTGCATCGTGGTAATTGTTTAGTTATATTACATCTGCTTACTGTTGCACGGTAATCATTCAGTTGAAACATTAAATTGAATTTTATTTATGGACGCTCTTTAACTGCTGTGGTCCTTAGCGTCCCATTCTATATTGGGCGTGAAAGACAGGTAATTTTGCTGAGGTTCTTTACATTTAAATAGTAGTGCATGAGCACCAATGGTTATTACTAAATGCCACGCACTAGACAATAACAATAAATATGTTTTACTGCTTTGCGATGATTATTAAATTTTATTGCAACTATTTGCTGTTTCGTGGTTAATATTCAGTGTTATTGCATTTATTAACAATTTTGCGCTTTTCTATTATGACAGCGTATAACAGTTCACAACAATACCAAGCTATTTCTGGTTTTACTAACGTGACAGCATTTTTTCCGTTTGACAGTTGGTACCTGACATTGCGCATTTACATCGTCCGCCATGAAACGTTGACCTCTGGAGCAACATTACCATTACATGATCTTGTCCTGACATTCCTTGAAGGTGCAGATCGTTTTCCTTTCCTTCGAAATATACCTGAGTCAATTAAGGCACATCCCCTTCATTACCATCACTCTTTGCCTCTTGCTCTGTATCCCACATGATCACTTTCTGAAATGTGGTCATTTTAGTCCTCAGACTCACTATTTATATTATTACTTGCACTATCATCTAGATAGGTTCTCGTGTCCTTGTTTGCTCGAATGTGTAATCCATTTTTCCAGCTCAGGAATTACTTTAGAGGACCCGTGTTTAATAAGATAATATGTGAAACTGCTCAAATAACACATTCTTACGAGGAATTGTTGAATGAAAGGCACGTGGAAGGCCATTGTTACATTTGTTACAATGCTACTGGCATATCAAAGCTATCGGTATAATTCACCCCACGCGTGTGCTCACGGGATAAACACGTATAAATTAGGTGAAATATCAGGTGCATACATTATTACACAGAAACAGTGGCAGTATCGTTGCCATTGCCTTTGAGCCACAAAAGATACATTGTCGTATTAGTGTATCGGGTAAATCTGCTCTTAGTGTATCCCTGTTAAAAATGCTTACAAAATCCTAAGAAAAGCAAATAAATTAACTTGGAAGTGGATGTGATCTCTTCAATAGCTAGTGCCCACCCCTTTTAGGTGTTTTACTTTTATAGGGAAATCGCGTTATGAACGCAACAAACATAGCTATGTTGTTGCTAAAGCACATGCAAAATGGGAACTGCCAACCTAAATAAAAAGTGAAATCCGCTAAATATGCGATGTGTTGTTACTAGAATTTCTTCTTCTTCTTCTTCGTTTAGTGTTGCCGCTGACAAAAACGCAACGCATTCATAGTAAGAAAAATTCTCCACCAAAATTGTAATTTTTTGTATTCTTTTTTTGAAAGTTTGCATATTAATATGTTATTTCCATTATACTGTAACAGTGGTAGATAGTTAACGCAAGCTTACATAAAAAAAAATCCCTAACCTAAGGCTTACCTTCCGTGAATTCAGAAACGTAAACTTATATATACAAAAAAAACTAAACCTAACCTCCCGTAAATCAGAAATCTAAGCTTTGATGTAACCACTGGTAACAAATTAAAACAGGGTTATACATATAGAAACCTAAGCTTATATAAAAAAAACTAAACCTAACCTAAACTCTCGTGAATCAAAACCCTAAGCTTAGGAACGCAACTGCTACACTCCTCTCCTTCTAAAAAACATCCCTCGGCTGCGCATTGAGGCTAAGGGCCCTCAATCTCTCGGCTACCCTTGAGGCTGAGTATCTTACCGGCTTTGACGGCATTAGTTATTCATATGTTGCCAGCATTGCGTTAGAGCTAGCGTATGGCATATGACATCTGCTGGACATATAACACAATTTTCATCGCTGTGGGGGATACACTAAGAGCAGAATGTCGGATTATTTTTCTATTCGCTTCAAGTTAAATGAGAAAAATATTTACAGAAAGTTTCATTTCACTTTAAGTGTAAGGGGAAACTAGGAAACCAAAGCAATAGTGATCAGTTTTTTTCCTGTCAGATAAAACAGCACTTCTTACGCTTACTTATGAATCGTAGTTTCTGTTACACATCATTTGTCTCATTCAACAATTTATTTCGTTTATTTACAAACGCTGATCCCCCTGCATGTTTTCTGCTTCACATACACATAAAATATTTCTACACAAGCGCTTGCAGATAGACACATAACCTCATTTTAAATCAGCTGAAGCTGATAAATGTTACTTCCAGTTTCGCCAACCTCATTTCAGTTGAAAATGTTGCTACTCTACATTGAGCATTCTTCTTATCCGCTTCGTTGTTGGCTATGTGACGTGACGTGGATAAGTAGTCGTTAACAGCTGATAATTCTGCATATGCAGCTGTAGCATACTTTGCTGTTCTGGGCTGTAGCTAAGACGAACAATTTGTAATTGAACCAGACGGAGACCGGGAGATCCGTGGTTCAAATCCCGGCTATGGCAATGCATTTCTCAGTTATCTGATTCCATCTTTCCAACCTTGTCCAACACACGGCTTGTGTGAAAGAACAATTAATTCCAATTTGTAATTTGCATTATTCTGTATTTGATAACCTAGTTTTTTTTCTTCACAGAGTTAGAGTAATACCTTAAGAATTTAAACTATTAAAATGCCTTAAGGCAGTAAACTTTGTCCCGCAGACTTACGGTTCAGAAGGATAAGTAAAATAAATGTAGATCGGAGCATACTTTTTATTAAATTCTCAAAATGTTCCGCTTTCACAATAACATAAAAATGAGTATATTTAAATTAATTTTCCAAAATAATGTTTTATATTTGCTGAAACCACATTTATTGCAAAAGAATTTACCTCCACATTGTTCATAACCTAAACGATTAACACGCAATTCAACAATATTTTACGAAGTATCTAGGCATAAGTTTCACTCTTAAAGCCAGTGTTGCGTTCCCTTAATTATATTTGCTTTACAGCAAATGGAATTACAAATTATTCATGTACGTAGGGTCTACATCAATACATATGATATTAACAATATTACTTTGTAGTTCATTATACAACGGGGATAAAAACACAACACACTAATGTAGAACTACAAGCCATTAAATCACAAACTCTTGCTTATGTGACAGGACACATTAATTGTTAAAGACATGTGTGGTATCCCGTTAAATATATTTGTAATGCTTCCTCTTCATCATGGAACACCAAAGTATTCTCTTCATAGACTAGGGGAAGTCATTTCCGGAGTATAACAGTGGAAGTATTTTCACCAATACTCCGGAATGAGGAAGTGGAAGTACTTTCAATGGAGCTAGTTCCACCAGAGGCCAGAACTACTTCCTCGGACTGGAACTGGAACTACTTCCTTGAAACGACTCCGACTGCGGAGTGGAAGTGTTGGAAGTAGTTCCGGTAAAGTAACGCACTCGACCCATCACTAATGGCAAAATATCTGCTGAAATAGTTATTCTTTTTTAAGTCTTTATTTACATACACCTCATTTGTGAAGTCATAGTGGGAGCTGCCTTGTAAAACAACTTCTTGGTTTCATTACTTGATAGTATTGAGTAATACTATCCCTGTTTTAAATGTTGTCTCATATTCACACTTATAATTGGGCAGCACTATGGCCTCTCGCAAAAAAAAAAAAAAAAAAAAAAAAAAAAAAAAAAAAAAACCTGGATTCAATCCTAGGGATCAGAGGTGGGATTTTGTGGTAGATAAAATGGCACTTAGAATGAGTGTTTTCTGGTTTTCCCCACCATAATTCCATCAATTGCACCATCTTCATCATTGTCATCCCCCCTCCCACCAGTCTCCAATCTCTGTAAACCTGTGAAGTTAAAAGGGGCATTAAAATTAAAAATACTATGGAGGACAGAGAGCAATACTAAAGAACGAGTGTCTCATCCAGCCACCCAAATTTATAAACCAGCATGGGGACCATTAACCTGCAGAAACAACAATATAACTATACTTAAGTGATAATAAAATTGGGTAAGGAGGTAATAATAAGATATTGCATTTTAAGCAAATTTAAATTCTGTAATTGCTTAAAAAAAACAATAGTATGAAAGTCACACAAAATGCTGTTACATTCTTTCTGCAGTCAACATATGAAAAAACAATTAATACTGGCACACTAAACTACATGTTAAAGTGGTTGACAATTATGAAGGGTGGGTGTGATATGGTTAAACACAAAGAGACATTGTTATTATTTAGAGACATTGCATTCACATTCATATTTAACAATACTGTATAATCATTTGTATGGTATTTTAAGGAACTTTTGCCTACATTAATATACATTTGAATGGCCTACCCAATTAAAATGTCCATTAAATTCTAACCTCTTGAATGTCTGTTATTACAATCTATTGGAATGATCTTATAGGTAATTGTAATTGCACTTAGTCACTTATGCATACACAAAGCCAGTTCTAGTTAATAAAAATTTCAGTTATTAGAAAAAAATTACACTTTGATTCCTTTTCCAGGGAAAGGTTCTATATATAACATTTGAAATAACACAGTGGAGGTCCTACAGCACATGGGAACTTCAAATTTATTGACAGGTTATATGGGAAAAACAAATTGAACCCTTACACTGATGTTTGTTTGTGTTTGTTCATTTGGCTCCACTGTGAGCAATGCTCAGGGAAATTGAACACATCATACAATTTGACGCAGTATTTTATATCACAACACTGTAAATGCCAGAGTGATTATAGTGTAAATAAGCATTATTGTATGACATTGATTTGAGATGTTTGTTAATTATAAGCATTGTTAAGAAATAAGTTTACACGGCCTCACTGAAACTGACAATAAGAGCGGGCAACAATGAGCGAGGGGGTGAGTTGTTTATCAATTAGAAGAGACAAACCAATGACGTCAGATTAGCGCGCTTTTCTGTAGAAATGGAGGGAATTTCTTCCCTAGGGCATAAGTGTTCGTAATTTTGATTGGATATAAATATAGACGCTAATGTTGGCGCGCTTTATTAACCAATAGCAGCTCTGTTATAATGTTTAGGCATATTAGGGTGAGGGAGTATAAATTCCGTGCCAGAGACGGGTAACGCGGGAGGGACTTCGCTTCGAGCTCTCGTCGAGTCAAGATGGGTAGGAAGAAGACCGCCGCAGCCTCCAAGCCTCCTCCTCGTGAGGAAGCCACTACTAGCTCCGCCGCCAACGACGAAAAGCTTCCAGCCTCTCCGCCGCCGCCGCCGCCGCCAATCGAAGCGCCCAGCGCCATCTCTCCAGCCAGCACAGCCGACCACACACCGCTGACCAGCGTGCCCGCACGCTACTCCGCAGTCGTCCGGGGAGTCCACCGACAGCTCCCTGACGTGCTACTACTCACCGCCGCCCAACGCTTCTGGCCGTCTGCGGCCAAGGCGTCTCGCATTCGCAATGACAGGGGTCCTACACCGCTAGTCCGACTCACCTTCTTGGACGAGGGCGAATACTCACTGGCCCTCGGCGCAGGACTGCCCTTGTTAGGGCAAACACTGTCGCTCGAGGCCAGTCGCAGTGTGCGTCCAACTCCGTGCCGACGCTGCTGCCTGTACGGGCATACCGCCGCGTCATGTGACGCCGCACCCCGTTGCCACTACTGTGGCAATGGAACACTCACCTCCAACTGCAGGGCACACGACCTGACACACCGCCGCCGCTTCTGCGCCTCCTGTGGAGGCAAGGGGCACTACACTGGCCAGGCCGTCTGCCCACTCTATCCTCGTAAAGCCACACCGCACCTCTCAGAGACACCGCAGAGCTTCACACCTACGACGCAGACCATCACCTCATCATGCGACTCATCACAGATCCAAGCACAGATAACAGCTTCGAACTAACCCATCCTCGATGCCATCCAGGACCTCCATGCTGAGGTGTTAAACCTAGCTGGCAGGATCAGCTCTCTGGAAGAGCATCTCAGTGTGCAGTTTAATGGAGACACCGAACGCGCTGACAAATCCCTCGACGTAACGAAGAACCACATCCTCAGCAACATCAACAGTCACTTCAAGGAACAGCAAGAGTGCCTACAGCAAATAAACGCCAAATGCGCACTCTTGAACGACATCAAGCACCATCTCGAAGACGAATACGGCTCCGATGATAACCGGCTTACCCTCCTGAATCGGCTTCGCCTTAGCAGACTGCTTCGGCATGCCGTGCAGCGTCAACCACCTCATCCAGAATATCATCCTCAACAAAGTGCCAATTCCCGGAGGTAACAGGCCCGGGATTGGAGCCTGCATCTCCTGTTAATTCGCCACCGTTACAGGTCCCTGTCAGGGTTATCGCAATGGCAGATACCTGACCTCCACAGCGGAGAAATCCGCCAACTTAGTAGTCACCCACAAACAGCGGGTTTGCTTCGGCGGTACCAGCCATCATGTACACCACGATGCCCCAAATAAATTGTGCCATCACAGCATCACATCCTTCTTTTCCTCCTCCTTTTTCCTTTCTACGCCTATATACATACTCTTGTTTTTCCTTCAATCCTTTACTCCTGTTTCCCCCCCCCAAAAAAAAAGGTAACGCGCAGTTTGACAGAATAATTCACAAGGTAAACGTCGCTCAGTCCAATAGAATCATACAAAGGTTACACGTCGCACAGTTTAAGAGAATCGTTCACGCGTTATACGTCGCGCAATTCTACAAAATCTCTCGCGTTGTAAAGTTAGTTATAAATGTGAAATACGCGAATTAATAATGTGCAGCAAATAAGTGATTATAGTGATATTAGAAAATATAACAGCTTCAGTCTGGCGTGTATCAAGAGTCAGTATGTGAAATTAACTAATTGTGACGGTAATAAAAGTGTAAAAAACAAATTCTTTTATAAGTGTTATCTTTCAGTAACAAATCCTTTCCGTTTACACACCCTGTTCAAGAGATATGCTCGACTGAGTAGTAATAATAGCTAGCCGGAGGACAAAGAACCCAACATTCAAAGTAGTAAAACAATAACAGGCGCTCAGCAATAGATAACACGAAGTGACCGCGACAAATTGGCTCCCATACGTGGGGCAGATGAACATGAAGCATCTTCCAACTACCAACAAATGATTCGACTTCAAATTATGAAGTATGCAAAGTAGGAATATACCCAACGCCAAGAACAGCCTTTGGGGGGGGGGATGCTCCCCTCCCCATCATGCATTATCTAAGAGAGAAAAATTTGTAAACCATCACCATTTCAACAGTAAACTTCTCGACACGCATTACAGTAGGACAACAATAGCAAATAAGTGTTAATCACCATCACATGCAATCTGCCCTACATAAAGTACTTACATGAGGTTGATACTATTATGATGATTAATTCACTTTGAATAAGCTCGAAATTATAACTTTATACTTATGTTATGCTTAAATTTCAATTTCCCATGTAATTTCTATTACCTTGAAGATATGTTTGAGAAAGACATCACTTGAAACGAGAAATTCTCATTATTACTGCATGGGTATTATTTGGGAGGACAGTATACAGGGTGGAAGGTGCTGCTTGAACCGTACGTTAATCATGGATTCTATATAATGAGTAGTGTAAATACAATTTTTGTCGTTAAACCTATAAAAATGAAACACAGTGATGTTCCTTGTGCCTGTGTCTATTAGCCATTTATTACAGTTCAAGCAATACCTTTCACCCTGTAGAAGAAAACATTTAGAAGATGGTGGAGTTTACATATATATAAAACATTATAACATATAAAACTGGGATGCAACAGATCCATCTATCCCATTGACATTTTTTGTGTAGCCCATTTTCCTCTGTTGCTTAAATTTACCAGTTACACAAGATTATACAAAATTCCTTCCGAATGACGAGGACTTCACAAGCTATTCCCAGAAAATTAAAAATAAGCATTTTATTTCTCATGTAAATATTTTGAATACAATGGCATTTTAATCAAAATTGTTTGAGTCATTTCTCAGAAAAAAAAATTCAAGAATTCTTCCGTGTAAAGCGTTATTTTGGGTCGGGAATTTTCTTGAAAATCTTTGTGTCGCATCTTTGGAAGGTACTGAACTTAAACCGATTTGTACTATATGTACAAATTCCTGCTTTGAAGCGTATGGATTTATGTATTCACTTTCAATTGCCAGTCGAAATGCGCGCGCCAACGTTCCACGTTACGTATTTGACCACAGCCAATGGGAGGAAAATGTGCCGGAATGGACTACCTTCCCCCTTGCACTGGAATGCTCCCTTAAGATCGTTCGGTTTCGTACTTTTTCGGCATTCGCTCGAACTTCGTCGGGCAACTTCGGGTGAGCTATCTGCAAGCGCTTGTAGGTGTAAAAGTCTAATGTGTTGCATTCACATGACTTCCCCTACTCTTGTACAAAATATTGCTACAAACGCTTGTTTTCCATCTAATTCATGTTAATTGAGATAAACATTTGCCGAAATTATCTTATTGCTAATTTTCTTGTAGGTGCTGCAGGCGGAATGTGATAGGGTTTAAGCCATAGTCAAATCTTCAAGAGCTGGTTGCTATGTGGAGCATTCCATTCTCTTTGCATTACCAGGACATAAAAAAACGAATAACGAATTCCCATTTGAGAAAAGGCATAAATATTGGAAATTTTAAGCAAATAACAAGTAACATCTCGGAAATGGTTCACTCTAGAAAAAAAAAATATATGAATTGTGTGCTTTAACGAGACCTATATTTTTTGTGTAGTAAAATTTTGTCTTTCTCTTACGGTTTATCAATTGTGTAAAAGCCATTCAGAATGAAGAGGACTTTTGGGTACATTCTTAGAAAATTCAAGACATACATTTTATTTATCATGAAAATATGTTAAATGTATGTTGTTTTAATAAAAATTGTTAGAGCAATTTTGATAAAATAAAACTTTCCAAAAAATGTTCCATGTAAAGCGATAATCTAGGGTGGGGGATTTTCTTGAAAATCTTTGTGTCATATCTTTGAAAGATACTAAACTCAAATAACAAGTTTGATATTTATCCGACTTTTTGTTTTTGAGTTATGCTGTTCACAGACAGACAAACACATTTCCAAAAATGCTTTATTTGGATTCAGAGCAAGCATGTATTTCTGGTGAAATCTTGGTATCAAATTGGAATGCAATACTTCCCTTACTTAATAAATGTATTAAGAAAGTCATAGTGTCAGAAAATAACTGTTTCGTAGTTGCAGCTTAAAAATTTTGTTTTATTGTTGTCATTGTTTCCTATTTAAATATAACTGGCTGTAAACACTTACAATTTAAGAAAGTGTTAATTCAAATGCCTAAGATATATGCATATGAATTAATTTTTACGTTTGTCACCTACCTTTAATAAGAGGAAGTATTGTATTCCATCCAAAAATTTTCTGTTGAGATTTCACCAGAAATACATATTTTGAGACCCCTTAATCAAACAATTATTTTTAGCAAATGGTGTGTTTATGTTTGAACAGCATAACTCTAAAACAAAATGTACGAGAAATAACAAACTTGGTGTTTTTAAGTTCAGTATCCTCCAAATACAGGTCAGAGTGTGTTAAAGAAAATCACCCCACCCTAAACTACCCATTATATGGAAAAATTTTCAAAATTTTTAATTGTTTCAAAGATAGCTGAAATGATTTTGATTCAAATACCACATATATAAGGTATTTAATGACAAATAAAAGATATATCTTAAATTTCCTGGGAATAGCCTGTGAAATCCTCTTCATTCAGAAGGAATTTTTTATAATAGGGAAAGCATAAGCAACTCAAAAATGTAGATCTCTTTAAGACACAAAATTTATCTCAAATAATTTATTTTTGTGGCATCAGCTGCTTCCAAGATATCTGCTAATATTGTTTTCAGTTGTTCAATACTTTGCAATTTTTTAAAGTCCTTTCACTATTCAATTGTTTCTGGCAAGGACATGGAAAGCATACAGAATTTTAAAGCCTTAGCTAAACTCCTGGCTATCTATTCAGCTTCTTCTATTTCTCTTCTACCTACAACAAAATGTGTAATGAAATTATATCTGCAAATGTTTATCTTGATTAACGTGAAGCAGATAGAAAAATAAGCTTACATAGGAATAGTTTGTAGAAGCTACATAAAAATAAACGATATTGTGTAGAGACAGTCATGTGAATATAACACAGCAGTAATCTAATGTTAGTTACTAAATACTCTGATAGTTACATGAAGTTGCTGAAGTGACTGAATGTGCAAAAGCAAATTGAGCTTAGTGTAGCTTTCTCTTCCTGTTCTGCAAATTTATCTTCATCTTCTTGTGGATTCCTGCAACAAGCTCAGAGAAATGTATATTATGTTTGTGCCCCTGCTTTCGCCAAGCAAATGTTCACTTGTGTCCGCTGCATATTAACAATGCAAAACTTTCAACTATTCTTGCTTCATACAGTCACAGAGAGTTTTGAGTTTTATTTTGTATTTCACATTATGTTGGGTTGGTAGTATATCTGAGGAAGATGCCAATGTTATATGTATATATATCTGCCTCACTGTTTATTTTTTATTCATGTATGCTCTTTAACTTCTATGGTCCTGAGCGTCGCATTCTAAGTTGGGCGTGAAAGACCAGTAATTTTGCTCAGAGGCCTCTTTATTAGGCTTGAGGTTCTTTTACATGCCGTAAATCTACAACAGGGGACCACCGCCTTTACTTCCCTTCCGAAGGAAGCCATACTAAGGATTTTTACGCCCAAAAAAATCCACAACCTTGAGAACTAGAACACGGTAACTACTACACCACAGAGGATGATGGGCCTTGGGGATACTTTACATGATGTTGGTAAAGTTAATGCAACAAATTACCTATGACTATTAAAAAAATAAAAGAACTTCAATTGTTTAAAAAGAAGTTTAGGTATTCTTATTAGTTAACTCATTTTATTCAGTTGCAGAACTCTTGATATGTAACGATTAAAGACGAGAATTCCATGCACTATAAAACCCCAAAATATGCATGCATTTGTGCTCGATCAAGTGAAAAATACATTAAAATATGCACTATAATTTTTGCACAGTTAACAACTAATAACATTTCTAAATTTTTTCCTTTGAGGTTCCTAAGCTTATTAGTCAAAATATTTTTGAGGCAGCATTCCATCAAAGAAACTAGTAATTGTGGAGTTATTTGCTTTTTGCAAGACTTTACAGCATACTAAATGGGGTTGACCAGGCCCATCTTCAGTTAATTTTCCTACAATTAGGTTAATAACATATCGCCCCTTTAGGATAGCTGCTTCATCTGCAAATGTCTATATGCTTGAAGTTTCCAAATCCTTGAGAATTTTATCCAATACCTGGTTAGCAAAACAACAAGTATTTGTATGTGTCTGAAAATAGTTTGCATTTACTTTTACACAAAATTAAATTTCTTTTGGCAAATATGTCGAAAAATGTTGAAGGATCTTTTGATGTACACTTCTCCAAAAAACCCTAAGGGTTTCTCAAGTGGTATATTTGCCCCTACAGAATCATCGCACAAATCCACGTAAAAATTATTTTGTGATGCCTTAGATGTGGGAGCAGTAATAAATGACTAGATTTTGTGTTGCAGATTCTTTTGTTTTTTGCATTCTTGCAATACGTGACATGCTGTTTGATTTGAAATTTTTAGTACATTTTATCTGAAATCATAAAAGGTTTCCGGTTATATGGACATTGTTTTTAAAAAACTGGCATTCTTATTTAATTATTTAAAATAAATTTTGTAATGCTTTATAAAGAACAAGCGCCATAGAAAATTTTCGGAGAAAGGATAGCTTACCTCTTTACTGCAATAATCACAGAATACAATATCCCCATCTGATTTAATAAAACCCTTTCCTTTTATCCACTGTGCAAGGACTACACTTCTGGAACTTTTAATGGGAGGCACATTAACACATGCAAACAGAATAACACAGACATTTATCACTTATGAGGTTCATACATACACACTGAGAAGACAGTTTAGTGAATGATTTCAGTTTTAGAAAATTTGAAATTGCTAGTAAGGTTTGTTCAAATTCCACAAGACTGCTCTGCAGCGTGTCTTTGTCTCGGTATCTAACATAGAAGGCTAAATGTCCATTGCGCAAAATCAAAGGCTTGCCGGTGATTGTTGTAAATAAATCTGTTTATGTTGCAGAGGGCTGTCGGTAAAATTCTGTGAAAGTCATCCTATTGTGAGAATCTTAACTTTCTATTTCTGTTATCCCCCCTTTTTTTCTTTTTTCAATCCTGATTCCTTAAGCAAAAATAAGGATTATAAAATCGAAAAACTGAGGTGTCTACTCTAAACCATTAAAGCATGCATTTAAACTCAAAATGACGTATATTATATGTATAATTAAACTAAAAATGCCTTATATATGCATTATGCATGTTTTTATCCCCAAAAAGGCCAAAATATGCGTAGAAAAGTACACATATTTGAATCAGAAAGTAATGAAATAAGTACTAAGTTTGAGCTATGTCCAATGATCTTATAAAAGCATGCATTTGCATGGAATTCTGATCTTTAGTAATGATATATGATATGATCACATAAGTAATTAAGTCTTAGTTTCTCTACCTATTTTTGATGTTTAATCTATATGTGATCATGTAAATAGCTGAATGCTGTACACCTTTAGTTGTTAGGAATCTTACTTTTAATGTTCTTTTTTTCTTCATCTATTTAAGTATTATATTGCAGGTAGGCTTAAGCAGTCGGTTTCAAGTTATCTATACTCAAATGGTATGCCAATACAAAGAATGTGTCGTCCTCCGCGGACTAGTGGTACCATGCTAGCCTCTAGTTCCCAAGGTCGCGGATTCAAACCCGGCAGAGAGCGATGGACTTTTTCAGGCATAAAAATCCTTAGCATGGCTTCCTTCGGAAGGGAAGTAAAGCCGATGGTCCCGTGTCGTAGATTTACGGCACGTAAAGGAACCTCAAGCCTGATAAAGAGGTCTCTGAGCAAAATTACCAGTCTTTCACGCTCAATATAGAATGAGACGCTAAGGACCATAGTAGTTAAAGAGCGTCCATAAATAAAACTCAATTTAATTTAATTTAACAAAGAATGTAAACAACGGTGGTCAAGTGTCACTGAATGCTCTCTACAAATGCCAAAGGACTGTAGGAGGAATGGGAGGTGGTTTGTTACCTGCAATATCCCTGCCTAAAGTCCAGTAACAGTTTAGCTTTATTTGTTTTTGTCCTGGCTTTAGTTCTTAGAGATTCCTATGTCTGATTATATATATTTGTTTTCATACTGACAAAGCTGTGAAATAGTTATTCAGAGGACTAGTTACTAAACGTAATTTGTAACGCGTTGTCTACAATATTTTATCTATGTTCAGAGTATATGTTGTATATTTAGTATATTTAATGAAATTTATTTATTGCGGAAAAGATATGTTTAGAGAAAGAGTAATGTATGCTTTGGAGAAAAAAAAGACACAATAAAACAACAAACTTTGTTGTTATATTCTGCAATTTTGGATGCTAGTTTCATATGTGAATTTAAAGTAGAGCGAAGGAGGTAATTTTTTACAGTTCATCAGGGAAACATTTTAAAAGAGTGGAAATCAAATACTGTTGCAGAAGAAAGTGTGGAGGGTAAGAAGAAAATTGCTGATCTATTACTTAGAGAAGGAAATTCAATTACAGGCAGAGTTGTGAAAAACGATACTTCAGATAATAGAGAAAATGTGCCTCCAATAAGTAAATGGTTGTAATAATACAATAACTATCAATTAGGGGAGAACGTTTTTGGTTTTAATGCATATTACAGGATTATTCAAAAAGAAGGAATAGATTTTAAATATTCATTTTTAATGAACAACAATAGATAGCGACACATCGTTGAATAGAGGAAAGTTCAAAGTTTTAAGCCCCACCTATTAGTTCCATTCAGTGCCTACAGCGGCGCTGTGTTTGTTTACGAGAAAATGACAACACCACAGGAAAAGTCGTTTTGAGTGCTGCATTATGCAAAGAGTGAATCCATTGTTTCATTGCAGCATGCATTTTGTTGTAAGTTCAACAACGAGCCGCCTCGTTATAAAACATTTACAACTGATACAATAAATTCGTAGATGATGGTTGCACAAGCAAGCGGAAAAAGCACTGGTCATTCTCGCATAACAAATGGTGCTCATTCTGAACACATAAAACAAAATTTTTAACTTTTCTCTATTCAGTTATGTATCGCATGTGTTGCCATCTGTTGTCGTTCATTAGAAATAAATATTTAAAGTCTGTTCCTTCTTTTTGAATAACCCTGTATTATCAAGGAAAATAAGATATAGATGATCATCATTAAAGTGTACTTTATGTTATGTTAGAATATGAAGTATAGGTTTTGTTGTCTAGTAATTACGAACTAAAGCATCACTGATTATTATATTAGTAGATAAATATAATTTTTTCAAATCCTGAATAAAGAATACTAAGAATAAGAATAAAGAATACATTTTTATGTATGTGTGTTCACTGTGTGTATGAAACAAGTAAAAGTGTAGAACGTTCACACATATAAACTTATTGCTCTGTAAAGATAAGACACATATCTTTGCTTGTTGCCACCCGCAAACCACGGTGAGGTACAGGGGCAAGAAGGGGAAAAAATGTGGGAACTCTGTTCCATTCCAGGAAAATTTAGAAAACATTATTAAGTTTACAAAATGGGGTTTTTGTTGTGTATGTTGATGCTATGTGAGCTCTGGAACTTCGCCTAACTAAACCCTACCTAATGGTTAGCTAACCTCACACTGCCCCTAGAACCACATACCATACTCATATAACCAACAATTCAGTAGCTGGTGTCATCAGACTATATCTTCCTGGAGGGCATGTCTGGAAAGGTAATTGCTGCAAACAAAAATGCTTAATATTTACAAGCTCTGAACCTAAGGTTATAAGAACAGCCAAAGATACGCTTTCACTTTAGCTGTTAGTTGGTGAGAGAAGTATGCCACCAAAGAAAACAAACACACAAATACAATATATGAGATACCTCACCTTGTTATAACCTGAAAGCTGAAACAGAACAAAACAACACAACATGGCAGCACATTTCTCTCAATGCATATATGGCCCTTGTTCATGTGTCTGGTATTGCCCAGTCAATGGAGGAATCAAGCGGGACGCGAAGGTAGCTGGTTCCAGGTTTCACCCGTCCTGGCGCACTTACAAAATATTGTTATTACCACGACCTAACCATGGCAATGGGGAGGACTGGGTTAGTGAAGCACCCACCCCACAGGCCCCCATTGGCTGTCTACTCTACTCCCTAACATACTCTCCACAGCCCCCAAGTCGGGTGCAGGATCCCGGGGAGATAGTCACCTGTGGCCCCCAGATACATTCCTATGAGCACATCTGCTAATACAAACATATCACTCAAGGGAAGTGCATCTTTAAACTTGGTCGCATCAGGCATGTGGAGGTCCTACTGATGCCAGATTAATGTTACAGCGGCTGTACATGTGGATAACTGGCAACTCTTCTCCTACCTTTCGATGTCTTCAAGCACTGGTGAGAAATACCTGCAAAGGAAACTGTAACAAAACACAGATTGTCTGTTGGTCCAGCAGTGATACAATGATGATACATGTAAGTAACTGGCAACTCTTCAGCTACCTTTCAGTGTCTTCAAGTCCTAATGACAAACTCCCAGAGAGAACCTGTAATAAAATAATGAAGTTTCATCAGTAATCATGTGAACAAATCAAATAGGTATGTAACTTATTTTATCTACTTTAATTACATAATATTGATTTTACAATACAAAGAAAACGTAAACCTATTCACTACCTAACTAGTTTTGTAATGGTACCTCATTATGCAACTAGTTTCATAATGAAGCTTCCATTATACAATGATTTTTGTAATGTCACTTTTACCACAAAACTGGTTGTGTATTGTGAGCCATACATATATAATACAAAGTCGGGATTTATTAGAAATTAAACTATCTATAACAGAATATAGCTATTTCTATTTGCAATATTTTTGTCAGAACTCATTTTTCAAAGTGTATTTAATTCACCTAGTACTCATGTTCTTCAGTTTTAAACAAAAACTAACAAACAAATCGTTTATCAAATCATGCATGACCCACTACACACACATATAAACTATGTATCAATGTTTCAGTGATTGGCAATACTACATCTGAAATAAAAATATAATTTACCAAAGTAAACAAAAAAGCTTGACATTACGCAACTAAAGTAGATAAAACGTTGTACGATACACATATTGTAAATTACTATTCTCTGTTTTCTTTCCTATTTTACAAATCTTTAGAGTTTTATAAATTTTCTGTACTTTTATACTTTCACTACTTTCATGTCTATTCCATTATGCATAATGCTAAATAATAAGTAGATAATTTAAATAAATAAATTATTCTGTACCTTACTGATGTGGCGATGGATCCTTCTCCACCAGATGTCTTGCAGAAGTAATTCTGTCACTGCTTGTACCAAACACAACACTCCGACAAGGCTTGGAATCCTTAAAATACTAATACTTACTCTTAGTATGAAAATTAAAAATATAATTTTGAAGTGTTGTTGAAATTACAGCCATCTTTTATTTGAAAGCAGAATCAGACGTAGTCGAATAACTCCATTATATGAATTACAACAGGTAAAACACAAAATTGGGGAGATGCAATAGAAATTGATTATAGGTCATTCAAAAATGAAAGATAACATGTAGAGAGATATATCAGGAAAAGTTTCAGTTCTCCAGGACAAATGAAAATAGTTCTGAGGTATAGTAAAAGATCTAATATTTGTAAGAAACTGGCACAAATAATAGAAGAGAACTGTAGTTTACAGCTTTGGGTTACAGACTGGTCACAAATAATGTTTGAACCCAGGTCGTCAAATATAAACACTGTATTTAAATGTACTATGAAATATTGCAGTTAACCATACTGATGAATTTAACTGTCCTTGCCATCAGTTCTGCTCAGAAAAGGAAGGAAAAATGCCTAACAATTCAATGCATTTTATCAAATTGGAATATTAATAAAACTGATAATAAATATAAAAAGAGGTAGATACAATGATGAATAGATGCAATACAGCAATAAAATACTTGCAGCAGGAAAAGCAAGAGAAGAAAACTAAAAAAATTGCTGAGGAGTCAGGTTCAGACTTTCTGGATAATAGACAATTTGAGTTCACACCACAGAGATGAAGTGTGCATGTAGTCAAACTTGGCACACATTGAAACTACTACAGCAAGATTTGTAATCGTTTTGATGTTTAAACAAACAGCTGATAGAATAAAAATCTCTAAAAGAAAAACAGGAAAAAATACACCTGAAAACATTTGCAGATATAACAGTTTAAAAACAGAAGACTGGGTAACCATATCCAAATAATACAACATGTTCCGAGGTATAATTTTGACAACCATTCACCCTCATATGAGGCTGATGGGTGGTTTGGTCGACCATGGTCTGTTGTGCTATACATCATGTAGAAATGAACAATCAAATGACTGTCTTCAAAAAATAACACAAGCAGTATGACTGAAGGCATCTTGAGATGCAGTGTTCTAAAAACAGACAATGTGATGACTATTTCAAAGAAAATGCAATATATATCTTGAAGACATTTCCTCAAAATTCATAGAGGATGACAGCAGAGCGCTTGTTGTGGGAAGATCATTGTTGCACATATGGTCAGATTCAAGAAGGCATAATTGATTTGATCGGCAGCAGTGAAAACAATCCTGAAAGAAAAGCTTGACATCAGCGCAGATGCCGTATCCCCCACCACCTCGCAAATGAGCAGAAACAAGCACATGTGCAATGTTGCCAGGAAATTATTGAAAAATTCAATGGAGGAAGATCCAAAAACATTCAACATTGTAGCAGACGATGAAAGCTGGAGTCACCAGTATGATCCAGAAACTAAATGACAGTCATCGGTCATGATCTTGCCAGGAGAAGATCCCCCAACAAAAGTGAAGCGAACGAGAAGTGTTGGCAAGAAGATGATCTGTTCCTTCTTCTCAACAAGTGGCCATATTGTGACGATTCCATTGCGGGACAAAAGACTGTTACTTCTAGATGTTACACCATAAAATGTCTGCCACAAGTGCTCAATGAACTGAGAAAAAAGCGTCCTAAGACTGCTCTACGTGGAATTTTGTTGCACCATGACATTGCCACATTGCACAAGAAACAACCCAATTTCTGCAGGAGTCAGAGATTTGTACCACCATCCCTATAGTCCAGATTTGGCCCATGTAACTTTTTTATATTCCCCAAAATGAAAGAAACACTTTGAGGTCAACGATTTGAGTCACCTGAAGCCGCAGTAGCTGCTTACGAAGAATTTATTTGCAGTCACTCCAAAGAAGAATGCTGTTTAGCATTTGAAAAATGTTTGAAAGGATCAAACGGTGTAAAAAATACAATGGAGAATATTTTGAAAAGATGTAATGATCAGATCTGAATTTTTAATATTTTATTGTATCCATTCCCAAAACTTTTGGACTGACCCTCGTACAAGCAAAAATGTTCATGAAGCCAGCAAACACTTCAGCAGAAATCATGTAGGTTATAATGAAATGCTAAAGAGGATAATGTCTATTTGAACAATGCCAAAAAATTAGTCCTTTATATTAAATTCTGGGATGCTGTCCCCATTTTGTTTGCTAAAGAAAACAAAATACATTCCTCTAAAACCAGACAGACATCATTTAATTCAAAGCCACTGCCTGATATGCAGCCTGTTGTTATGCTACAAGAACACCACTGCAATATCTGCCAAAGAAACACAAAATGAAAAAGAAACTAAAGTAAATAAGGGAGTCTCTGTGTGTGTGTCTTCTAATATTACTTGTTAATGCTGTCATTACTGCTACAACTATACTACTGCTACAACTACTACTACTACCACTACAATTAATACTACTTCTAGTATACAGAAACCACACACAGAAGCCTCTTAAACAAAATTACAAAATAAATAAATAAGCAGAGCATTGCAGTTCGTATATTTGTGGCATAACAAAAATATGCATTCTTGAAGCTGTTTATAAGTATAATGCAATAGAAGCTCTGTACCATAAAAGAATCGGGATCCAAACTGTGTTCAAAGTTGTAGAAAACCTTGTGATCTCTTTGACAGATCAGCACTTATCATGGTAGTAAAGATGTGGCTGGCATAAACTCAAATAAGACTCCTTAGGACAGCTCTAACCTTGCAAAATTAATCAGATATATCACTCATGAGGAACAGTAAAGGAAAAAAGAAAGCTAAAGTGTGCAACGATTAACACAAAATGGACGGAAGTAATCCTAGCTTTTGTTCTACATGAACGAGATTGTGATCATTGAAGATTCTTAGAAAAAACTTCATAGAACAATTGCTATATGGACTAGGGAACTGGAGAAATTAGCAAAATGATGACAGCACTAGGGTTACAGTACAAACATGGTGTGCAGAGGAGAGATACAAGAGCTAATGGGCTCCATGTGAATGTCTTAGAATTATGTTCATAGCCAATAAAAATACTGGCACACAAATTTTGAACAGCATTAAATGAACAAGTTTTACATGGAAGAAATAAATAGAAAAGAAAACAACATTTCAAATAAACAGTGAGTGCCCCAATCATAAAATACTGCAGCATAGAAGCTGTTGAGTCCATTAATGAGGAACGATAGTTTGGCAGCTTAGTCCATAAAACAATTGGCACCAAGAATTATGTAATTGCTTGCTAGAAGACTGACACCAGCGGTTACAGAAATAACAGGAACAGAAGACCAATTTCAAATCTTTTGAATTAGAATTTTCTGATGTTATAATTGTGCATTCATATAAATGAGGCAAGAAGAAACAGAATCACCTCTTTCAGTGAGAAGTGAGACAGTTTTACTGCCACTAAGCAGCTTTTGACATGCTTCAGAAGATCAAGTCAGTAACCTAATGAAAATACTGAAATATAGAGCAACAATTTGGTGCAATACCTATAAAATGTGAATGCAGTAGGTAACATCAGGGAAACCTTAATTCTTCCATGGTTCAGCATTTTCAATAACCACAAGCTCAAGAATACCTAACAAATTTGAAATTAAACTTCATATTGCTGGAGAGAAGCATCAATTGCAAACAAGTTGTAAATTCAGTAAGATAAAGCAGGTAATACCTGAAAGTGTGCACCAGGATAATTTATAAAATCTGTAAATCTTCTGCAGGTCAATGCAATAATGATAAATGGCAGCTAAAGCAAGTAAAATGTAGCTGTTTCAATAAGCACACAAATTAATAGATTTTAAAATGTAACTAATTTTTAAACGTTAATACATATTGGAATTTAGTTGTCTTATCAAGCAAAGTAAAGAAATAAATTTGTAATTTAATTCCTTATAAAACTTATTAGTAAATTTAGAACGAATGCTGATATTCAAAAATTAATTGAAAAACATGTATGATGTCCAACAAAATAGATAACAGCACGTTAAAGATTCCAAACCAAGAGAATTTACCAAGTAAATTCTTACCGTGTTACATTTCGCCTTTGCATTTCGGCGGGCTTCATGCTTCTAATGAAGCCAATGTGCTTGCGTCGTTCGTAAGCGCGCGTTTTGGGACGTACCACAATTGCAATATCATAGGGAAGCAGGTAGAGCCACCGTACACTGAATTTCTAACATTTTACACATACCGTTAAAAAACTTATTAAATAAAACGTTTTTAAACAATGCACTTGTTTCCTTTACAGGGTTTTCTTACGTAATATAAAAAAATAAACTGTAAAGCAATCAATTTTCATGTTCTAGTTGCAAAAGGATATTCCCGCCATTCACGGAATATGTTCTATAAGTAACGCACGCGTATCATTTGGAAAAAGTTATGCAAAGTAAGAAAATCTATGACAAAAGAAGCAAACTATCAATTGAGATGCTAAAAATGAAAAAACTAACCCTTTTTTTTATTTTTAAATGCCAAAGCTTTGTTCAATGGTATGGTGAGCTGCTTAATAATTATTTTAATTTTATTCTTTATGGCATAACCGTGGTTAAATCTGCGCTTGCATTCAAATACTACACACACGGAGAGAGGTGACATAATATTACTTTAATCAGCTAGCAAAGAGTAGGGCAATTGTACCTGGATGGCCTTGCCGCGAAGTTCAAGTGCCACATACATTTCCTTTGCAATGGTTGGCTACAATTTTAACCGGTGTATGATTTTTAGCTGTATAGGATTAAAAATCTATACCTATATAGGTTTTATGCGTTTTGGTTCATGGTCAAAGGTTCATGTTAGAGCCCTTCACAAGGCCGAAAGCGCCAGAATTTTAATTCGGAAACGACTATAAGTGATGCGACCATACTCGCAGCCACTTCAAAGGAACGCTTTCCACATTAGTAGTGGAAGCGGCCGGAGCGACCATGGATGTATTTAACAGCTGGATCGCTGACATTATGAACTCATATTTTTTCTATTAACCCACTCTAAGGCTGGATCACAACCAACGAGAACGAGAAAATTGAAACACATGTATTCAAATTGGAGCGTTAGTGATCGACGAGAAGCCTTTCCGGGCCCCGGGAACGTGAAAGAAGACTTGCCCAAGTTTTAACCACAGCGCGACAATGATAGCTGCTTCACTGAAGCCAGAGCCGCCATCTTGTGTCACAATGCCCTGCATTAATCACTCTGTCAAACGCATTGTTTTCCCAAATTTTTCAAGTAAAGAACAATAAAAATGGAAGTAGAGAGATTGCTAATTACTCCTTTCAAAATTTAGTGATAAACCATGGCAGCCGCGAGCAAAGCCGGTTTCATCACTGACAAAGCATAGTGAGGAGATTGCCAATCTACTGTATCTGTAGTTTTACCTTTCTCGTTCTCATTCCCGGGGTACGGTATATTAGATCCATATTGGATAGATTAGACTCTTCACTGTAGAGGTTATTTTAGGCGACCGTGACATTAAACAGCCGATCGTGCTCTCTGTAGTCGCAAGATGGAAACATGAAACTGAAAGAAATTCGTAGTATATGTACTCCACAGAACACCAAATGTACTCCCTAACCTCAGATTCTCACACCCGCAGATCCGTTGAGTTTTGGTTCCGCTGGTGAAAGTATCATCTAGTTTGATTATATCAATTCAAAACTGGCTATTGCCTTTAAAACACTGGCAAAAGCTACAAAGTACAACAAAAACCGGTGTAAATAAGCAACTTTAATGTATGTCATTAAATAAGGAATGCAAGCCTGGTGCAACTAGAAGGATCGTAAATGTAATGGACATGTATTTAGAAAATGTATATCCAATTTTGACGTTGGCTGACCCACATTATGTTGGCTAAATTGGATGTAGATGAAAAACAAGCGCTTGGAGATAGCTCATCGAAGTTGTCCGACGAAGTTCGAGCGAATGCCGAAAATGAATGAAAGCGAACGATCTTAAAGCATTATTCCAGTGCAAGGGGGAAGGTAGTTCATTCCGGCACATTTTCCTCCCATTGGCTGTGGTCAAATACGTAACGTGGAACGTTGGCGCGCGCATTTCGATTGGCAATTTAAAGTGAATGCATAAAGCTATGCGTTTCAAAGCAGGAATTTGTACATACAGAGCACAAATCGGTTAAGTTCAGTACCTTCCAAAGATGCGACACAAAGATTTTCAAGAAAATTCCCCACCCAAAATAACCCTTTACACGGAAGAATTCTCGATTTTTTTTCGTGAAAAATGACTCAAACGATTTTGATTAAAATGCCAATGTATTCAAGATATCTACATGAAAAATAAAATGTTTATTTTTAATTTTCTGGGAATAGCTTGTGAAGTCCTCTTCATTCGTAAGGAATTTTGTATAATCTTGTGTAACTGGTAAATTTCAGCAACAGAGGAAAATGGGCTACACAAAAAATGTCAATGGGATAGATGGATCTGTTGCATCCCAGTTTTATATGCTATAATGTTTTATATATGTAAACTCCATATTCTAAATGTTTTCTTATACAGGGTGAAAGGTATTACTTGAACTGTAATAAAATGGCTAATAGACACAGGCACAAGGAACATCACTGTGTTTCATTTTTATAGGTTTAATTACAAAAATTGTATTTACACTACTCATTATATAGAATCCATGATTAACGTACGGTTCAAGCAGCACCTTCCACCCTGTATACTGCCCTCCCAAATAATACCCATGCAGTAATAATGAGAATTTCTCGTTTCAAGTGATGTCTTTCTCAAACATATCTTCAAGGTAATAGAAATTACATGGGAAATTGAAATTTAAGCATAACATAAGTATAAAACTATAATTTCGGGCTTATTCAAAGTGAATTAATCATCATAATAGTATCAACCTCATGTAAGCACTTTATGTAGGGCAGATTGCATGTGATGGTGATTAACACTTATTTGCTATTGTCCTACTGTAATGCGTGTCGAGAAGTTTACTGTTGAAATGGTGATGGTTTACAAATTTTTCTCTCTTAGATAATGCATGATGGGGAGGGGAGCATCCCCCCCAAAGGCTGTTCTTGGCGTTGGGTATATTCCTACTTACTCTGCATACTTCATAAGTATGATGTGTTCAATTTCCCTGAGCATTTCTCACAGTGGAGCCAAATGAACAAACACAAACAAACATCACTGTATGGGCTCAATTTGTTTCTTTCCTATATGACCTGTCAATAAATTTAAGGTTCCCATGTTCTGTAGGACCTCCACTGTGTTATTTCAAATGTTATATATAGAACCTTTCCCAGGAAAAGGAATAAAAGTGTATTTTCTATTCAATAACTATAAGTTTTATTAACTAGAACTGACTTTGTGTATGCATAAGTGACTAAGTGCAATTACAATTACCTATAAGATTATTCCAATAGATTGTAATAACAGACATTCAAGAGGTTAGAATTTAATGGACATTTTAATTGGGTAGGCCATTCAAATGTATATTAATGTAGGCACATGTTCCTTAAAATACCATACAAATGTATTATACAGTATTACTAAGTATGAATGTGAATGCAATGTCTCTAAATAATAACAATGTCTCTTTGTGTTTAACCATATCACAACCACCCTTCATAATTGCCAATCACTTTAACATGTAGTTTAGTGTGCGAGTATTAATTGTTTTTTCATATGTTGACTGCAGAAAGAATGTAACAGCATTTTGTGTGACTTTCATACTATTGTTTTTTAAGGAATTACAGAATTTAAATTTGCTGAAAATGCAATATTTCATTATTACCTACTTACCTCCTTACCCAATTTTATTATCACTTAAGTATAGTTATATTGTTGTTTCTGCAGGTTAATGGTCCACATGCTGGTTTATAAATTTGGGTGGCTGGATCACTCGTTTATTAGTATTGCTCTCTGTCCTCTATAGTATTTTTAATTTTAATGTCCCTTTTAACTTCACAGGTTTACAGAGATTGGAGACTGGTGGGAGGAGGATGGCAATGATGAAGATGGTGCAATTGATGGAATTATGGTGGGGAAAACCAGAGAACACTCATTCTAAGTGCCATTTTATCTACCACAAAATCCCACCTCTGATCCCTAGGATTGAATCCAGGCTTTTTTGTGAGAGGCCATAGTGCTGCCCAATTAGAAGCGTGAATATGAGGCAATATTTAAAACAGAGATAGTATTACTCAATACTATCAAGTAATGACACCAAGAAGTTGTTTTACAAGGCAGCTCCCACTATGACTTCACAAATGAGGTGTATGTAAATAAAGCACTAATAGATACTTTAAAAATTATAACTATTTCAGCAGATATTTTGCCATGCAATACATATTATACATTTATATAATTTAAGTTGAGTGTTTTGTCATAAATATGGTAGCTGACATTTCGATATGTAGAAATCATTCAGCAATAATGTGATAATACACAAGTTTTATGTAACTATTTGTGCTTCAAAAGCCAGCGCTTAACCAAGTTACCCAGATTGACAAAAAATTCCCAAAGATACACAGTACATATGGAGAATTTCTGTTTATCAAATGCTTTAAGTTATTTTGCAATGAAAAGAGCATTCTGTCCTAATTTATTTATTTGGTATAGCAGCAGGAAATAGTGTTTGAGCACAACACTAATGCACATCCAAAATCAAACTATGGATCCCAAACTATTATCATTACACCACATTAAAAACTGAAATAGGTATCAGACATAACCTTTGAGCATGACTTCTCATGTTCGTTTTACGATATTAGTGTGCAATCCACAAAAACAAACTTTTCGAAATACAGTCCCTAATTCGAACACATTTCAACACTAATAGCACACACACACACACACACACACATTTTAACACCTTGACATACTAAGTATAGTTTATATTTAAGGTTAGCTTGTTTTCTCTCTCTCTCTCCCTCTCTCTCTCTCTCTCTCTCTCTATATATATATATATATATATATATATATATATATATATATATATATTCAATTCTTCATTAAAACCAACTAACGTTGTGACTTTCGATTCATGACCTGTTTTCGAGTCTTCTACCTTACTAGGTTTTCAGATCATGTTCCAGTTTTAAACATCGAATGCGCGTTATTTGGTAGTCAATATTAAATAAGGTATAACTATAAACTCCTACATTTACACAATTTCTCGTTGATACGAAAATTCAGCTTTATTTTTATATTTTCGGCATTGCTATTTTATCAGCTGACTTCCATCTTAGTTTCAAGCACAGATAGTTTCAAGCCTCAGCAATCAGCATGGCAGAGGTCACGCTATTCGCTCTGGAAGCATGCTGTTCGTTTACCTTCGGTTGAGCTATCTGCAAGCACTTGTTATTTCTACACGTAAAGGATTGCCAACATTGAACACAGTCATTATTTTAAAAACAAACATTCATTCCATTTGGTATCTACTCCGAAGACAGGTCAAATTGTCAATAGGAGTTTATAATTCGGTAGATTAGACCCAATAGATCTACCTATAATTCTGTTAAGGTACATTCACAATGCAAATTAACTGTTAACACTTATGTATATAACGTGATATGGGTTGTATCCCTGACAAGCGAAAATATAAACAGCAGCCAATCGCACGAAAACGTGAAACAGCTGAGCTGCGAACTGCGAAGCAATCACCGACCGTTTAGATAGAGCGCTGGAGTGAGCGCTGAACAAACTTTTTACGAATGAAATCGACATATCTAACTTTTAAAATCCCCGGTAACCGGCAATAACTGTACTGGTAACAAGAAAACATTTGTTTCCTCCATTTTCCCTAATTAACTTGTTATTTTAGATTAGCACTGCGATCTTTAGATAGATCTCTTGCGAATACCGCGCTCGATAAGTCCCAGTTTAGTTTAGTGCTTTTAATATATTCTATGATTTTCCTGGGTGATGTTAAGGCAATTTGTCTTGGTACTGGAAATGCAAACTCCGATGCAATATACTTTGTTGGGTACTTGTTTCGCATTCCCAAAGTATAATATGGCTTGTCCTTTCTTTTTCTGCTAAGCCACAGGACACTGAAATATTCTAAGCAGAATCTACATACCTATGTTCTCCTCTTTGCCCATCTTATAGACATATTTTAGAGGGAAATGTCCATTACGTAGCCCATTTAGAATCCTCAGCTCCTGTTTGCTGAATGTGAACACCCATCTTTTTTGTTGGAAAGGTAGAATCAAATGACTGAAAAATTTAATGCCATAGCATTAAATGTTTCAGTCATGTGATTCTACCTTTCCAACCCTGTCCAACACACGGCTTGTGTGAAAGAACAATTAATTCCATCTATTTTGTTCTTTTCGTCGACAGCTCAATGAATTGTTTTGCATGATTTAGCTTTGGAACTTGTTCGCAATAGCCTTTTTAGGTGGGAGGGGGCATTCCCAGGCTTTTATCTTTCCTTTATTATAGCATTCTGGTACTACACAGAATGGTTTTGTTCCAATGAATGGAGTATTCAGGGGCGAAGCGTATTGAGACAGTGTCTCCCCAACTTTTTATGTTTATAATAATTAAAATTTGGAATTAGATATGCACTATATGGATATCCGAGTCAATAAGTTACTGGTTGGTTTTATCAATCAATCAACACGACTTCTTATTGTAAGAACATGAATGCATTTCTTAGCAGGCTGAGGTCTGTGATGAGACATGACATAGAATTGTCTCTTCGCCTTTCGTTCGGCTGGCTTCGAGCGTATAAGCAGCAGTGAGCTTGAACGAATTGTAGGTGCATGCCTTCACACCACCACTACTCACAACAGTGCATTGTCAAGAACCTCAGCTAACTCAGGTCGTGCATACATTAAAAGCAGCTTCAGACGGCGAAATTGTAAACTCGCTGGAAAAGGAACCTAACCTTACAAACCACGAATATGGGGGAGAATAGGATTTCAATTACTAGACAAATTACAAATTACTCGCCATATTTTTACGAGTATTATAGATCACTTTACATCATTTAATGCGATGAGAGGCCTGCCAGCCGCATATACCGCGCTGTTTTAAACCACATTAAGATGGTAATCCCTTTCTCTATTTTTTCAAACAAAAACCTTCTATATTGGAACCGCCGACTGAATTCGCCGAACCCCGATATGAGCTGAGACTTCCCAAGTTACCCGAGGCCCATCTAAAATAGATTGACGGAGCCTACACGAAGCGTGTGAGATCTCTCCCCACCTTAAAAAAATAAGCCAACTACGGCTTATAAAATTGAAAACAGTGATAGACAGAGAGAGAGAAAAAAAATATTGAAGTTAAATTTACTGAGAAACCCACTTACTTTCTTTCTTGAAGTAAAAATTGAAACTTAAAAACAACAATTAATAGGATCACACTAATCGTCGCTGTATATATTGACGTCTATCCTGTAAGGAGAGTCCATGCCCCATGACCAAAGAGGATTAACACTTACATGATGCCAACTGATCACCCCTGCGAAATGCAGAACAGGAAAATAATAAAAATAATGTGTTTCTGCCACCAGATTACTTATCTACAGAAGATGTACGTCGCAAACTAAACCAAGCTGGGGCAACGGGTCCTGTTGACCCCAGCGGTAACAGGTGAGGAGTGACAATATACTTTTCTTGTGAACTAGGCGAAGACAGTAGTAGCGCCACGGTGCTGAAAGTAAAGGTCTGTGGGCAGCTTGTAAAACAACATTACAGTGTGATCAATACAGGAACACTTGAGCATCTTCTCAGAAATAATTTTTTAATCAAATAAACGAGAATAACCGTGGTCGAGCAAATACAATATAAATTTTACGTTTTAGTGAGGTGAGGAAAACAAAATCCTCAAGTTACAAACGCGTTTAGAAATTAAATATGACAAATAGTAACAATGATTTTAAGTTATATATTTCAGCAAATTGCAATTAATATTTAATTAATTTGTCGAAGCAAGTAATTTCCTTATATTATGTTGGCCACATAGGAGTATGTGCCATAAACGTCAAATTATTTGTTAGTTACCCAGATAATTTCATTAATATTTCTGTGATATCACTTCAATAATTCAATATGTATGTTAATTATTCATATGCACACCAACTGCTACACCAACTCTACTTTTAAATACATATAGTATGTCCAGTAAATAATACTATAAGCATTATCTAGCGCAATATACTAGGCGTAATCTGCATACATGTCAATGTCATAGTCATTGTCAATAAATACATCTTCTTTCTTCTTACTATTTCATCTTCATGCTGAAAAAGAACACATGATAAATATAATTAAAACACACTACCACCATGCCAGAAGTACGCTGTTTTGGTCGACCACATACATATACAAACATAACCCATTCTACACATTTATATATGCATACATACATACATACTTACATACCATTAACACTCTTCATTATAGCATGATTGATATACCGCTACCGCCATAATTATTTAAAACCCTCGTGACCATAAAATTATATCACCTTATAATAATCCACAACATCAATTACATCCCCCTCATACATAAAAATGAAACCATGCTGCTCCATAACTTCCTTCATATGATAAATTATAGTTTACAGTATTATAACTGAACTGAATTCGCCCAATGAAATAAATTAAATCACATTGAGTAATTAGCACACGGCTAAATATTATGCGGACACTACTTCATGAATAACTATAATCAAAGGAATGCGTGAATAACAAATCACAACGCACACAATTAAATAGAATAAAGGTAAAGGTACATAGCACGGAGGGGCTCTCGGAACCGGGACAGAGCACTGCACGCAGGCCAGTCGGCCCATGGTGCTTCCAACGTGACTCCTGGGAAGAAGGAATGAGGGGAGATACCCGAAGGGCGACCAGATCCGGATGCCGACGGGTGCAAGCGCGTATGGGGTCCTTAACGTTTCCAGACAGAAGGCATCCGATGCTACACGGTCCCTGCCCACAAGCCACCAACCTCCAGGGTCCCCTGGAGCGGAGACCCCACTGACGAGATACCTAACTGAGCGGTACTGCAGCGACGTCAGGGAAGAAACCTTTACAGAGCGCAAGACACCACCCAGACACAACCCGCCGAACACCGTCGCCTGGTCCTAAACACTGAAACACAGGACAAGGAAGATGATGAGTACAGGAAATGAAAGGAAGGAGAGTCGCGATAGAAGATGAACCACCCAGCATTCACCTGGCGATCCGGGGAAACCAAGAAAAATCCTGGGCCAGAGTGGGCGGTCGCCGGGATCGATCACGGGGCCTCCCGAGTGCGGACCACAGACGAAACCGCCTGAGCTATCCCGCTCGTATATCACGTAGTATTTGAAGCAGAATTACTGATATCAGGAAAACAAAGGAAGATGCCACTGCTAAGAACGACTTAATGAAAATTAATAATTTACAAAATGAGAATCTCTTAAAATGAAGTATGCATCCGAAAGAGTACATGACAGTTAATGATGAATTCCTAATGTAGGAGTTATGCAAGAGAAAAGAATTAGAAAATAAAGTCAAAGAAAAGGAATTGGGTGGCTAGAGCCCCTCGCTGTTATTTAACAACTTCTTTACATATTATGTTTTAGTTAATTATTAACTTTAAAAAATGGCCTAGATTTGGTGAGTTTCAAAAATCTAATTTTTAGGGGAAAAAATTAAATTCTAATCTCCCCCAAAAACATTAAAGTGGAAGGAAACACAACAAATGAATATTTCATTCACCACATTGGTTCATTAATTTTGTCGTCAGTAATAAATTACAATGCACCAAGTTTCACCGTCCCAAGGCACCAAGTTTCACCCACCATCGGATATCGGGTTACGGCCTGTTGTTGAGTTGACGCGTGCCCCATAAGAGCCACACTGCACTCAGACAAGACGTACGCAGCATAGGTGTTTTAAATGACTAACAAGCTCACATGTTAATTTCACCAGAAGTTCATGACTTCTCTGAATAACAAAGCATAGAGCTAAAGCTAGCGGATCACTTTTCATAATCCATAATCATAATCCACCTACTAGGTGACAAACAGTAGTTCATCATCTGTTTAGAAAATGAGTGAACGTGGTATCTGACATCAGTTGAACCAAAAAAGAGGGAAGATTTACACCATTCTGACAGCGATTCCGAAACAGTGTGAACGCCGAAAACCGTGCTGGTTTCATCCATTGGTGTAAGTGTAAGGAATGTATAACTTATGAATAATGATGAGAAAAGTGTGTGTTATTCAGACTATTAAAACACAAAATTCGTGAAGGAAGATTTTGTCTATATCACATAGCCCTAATTTTCACAAGTTAGTTATAGAAAGAGATGTTTTGAATATTGTGAGGCAATAACTTAGCATTAAAAACAAAATGTTGAGCTAAAAATAAATTACTCATCACCAACAATCCTTTTAATAAGACCTGACGATATTCCTACTACAAACAGTTTACAGTGTGGATTAATTCATGGACTGCTATTAGACACAGAAGAGTTGCCATACCATCATGCGTAGTGCTTAGTATTAGAAATGCTTTTCCAGAACCCAGCAAACTATATATGTACGCTTCAAACTTCACTAATAAACACACAAATTAGAAATAGCAAGTTTTAAATTCAACTATTACTATTAATTATTACTATTATTATCATTTAAAATTATAGCGTGTCTGTGACCAACCCTCTTATGTTGAATGAAAACGTGAGAAGTGCTTCAATTGTAGTAACTCTAATGGAGGTCGAAGAGTGGGAGCTATATTCTTCGGTAGTGACAGATCAATTGCTACGTTCGGTAATGGATACACACAAGTTTATGAAGACGTTTTTCTTATTTCAGGCATTATCAGTAGTTTCCATTCTTTGTTAAGTTCCTCATATTTATTTTTCATGGTCCAAGACCGAGATGCTCTAGAGTACTGTGTTTCGACACCAGTCTTCCTTTATTTACATTGAAATTGTGATCAAGGGTTGTTATCATGGATCTAATTTGAAGGCCATTGTATGAAAAATGTATTCTTTTCGGAATATATCTAAGACGAAGACTGTGATAAGTTTTTAAACTGCCAATATGTATATAATGTCGAATACGAGCCAAGTCTTTAAAGGTGATATCCAAAATAATTTTCTTCAGAGCGTGATTACCTTCCTCTCTGCAGCCTTTTCAATACATCCGTAAGTTGTGCTGTTAAAAGTCCCCTTGAATATCCATAAAGGCGCAGAGAGCAAATTTTTTATAATTAAATGTCCTTTCAATCTTAATTACAAGACTATGAAGAGCTGTTATTGTTTATTTGCTGATAAGTAAATTGTGTTGAAGTTTTACTTTAGGTAGCATCTCATTTTTGATGTAATCGTCTAAGATGTTTTCATTGCGTATAAGTATGAAGGAGCTTATACTAATATGGCGGTATGCATTAGGCTTTGCAGAACCATTCCTACCTGTCTTTGGTATAAATACCACTCTGACATTCCTCCATATTAGAGGAATATAACTTAGTACGAGGCTTGCATTAAACAACCTTCTTAATATAGTTACAAGAACCTCCTAACTTTTCTGTGAGAGAGCCGTAAAGATTCCATCTCCTCCTGCGGCTTTATATGGCTTAAATGAGTTAATGGCCAATTTACTATAATTGGGGGTAAAAATGCATCCAGCTAGGCTTTTAGCTCTGTTGCTGTACGCTTCAGATACAGGTTAATTAACGTGGACCTATTCTTCCTCCCCAACTTTGTCAGAATCGGGAAAGTGAGTCTGCAATAGGAGTTTCAATATTTCCTCCTGACTTTTTGTATCCACCTCATCTCACCTTCTTAAACAGTCAGTGCTATTTGTATGGCTTTTTGATAGGAGTTTATGAACTCCAACTGTCAGGCATTTCATTTATACCTTAACAGAAGCTGTTTCAAGACCTTCGTTTTTATTTCCTTGATTCTTTATTGTAGTTAGAGTCATTTTGTATTCTAACCAATTATCTGTTATTTTTAATTTTAATGAGCTTCCTCATAACGGCTCTTTGCTTAACAAGTTGCTTATTCCACCTGGTAACATTTCGCTTGCTCTCTTAACGGGATTGGGTTACACTGTTTGTATGATGATATTAGGGCTTACTGAGTTGGATTGCAGTGTAGCCAAATTCACATGCAGATTCTATTTTTTAAATCTTCAACTTCTGACATTAGTTATTCTGGGTAAGTTCATGAGTCATTCAGCCGTCGAATTCTGTCCTCACATTTATCGGTATGATTCACCTCTATTTCAAGTCTCAGATGCTGAGGCTTCTTGGACACATATTAATTTTTTATGATATTGGTAGCAAAAGAACTGGACAAGGTTAAATCTAAGTCCTCTTGCCATCTAGTGTTAACTAGTAGGTTCGTCACGTCTATTAATAATGTCAATATTATTGTTTAACAAATATTCTAAGAGAGATAGCCTCTGGTGTTAACATATCTGCTTCCCCACACTATGTGGTGTGCGTTACCGTCACAGCATATGACGAAGCATTTTGATGTTCTTTTTCAGTGTTCTATAAGCTACGTTACTAAAGGAATAGGTATGCGGTCTGAATCATCCGCGAAGTAGGCCGAGGCAGTAATTACTTCTTGAATACCCCCACGTAATGGTACTTCTACCATTACTGTAGCCATATATATGGAGATATATTCTGGTACAGGGAGAAATTTAATACTTTTACTAAAAGAAAGTGCAGCCCTAGGATTTAGGAATTTCATGATCAGTACTTATAATAACTTACATATGGTTGTTAGGAGACCCTTCACTTAAGTCTTATAGATCCATGGCTCCTGTATAAAGCCTATATCTGGGTATTTCCGGACTAAACTCCAGCAAAGCACCGGCGAGGCTGCTTTAGATTAGTGGAGATTTATCTCGACACACCTTATATTCCTATCATTACTAGTTGGCACGTGAAGGCAAGGGGTTATTAGTAGCCTCTTTATGATTTTTTCCACTTCCTTTACTTCATTTTTTCCCTCCTCTTTAGGTCATAAGGTCTTTTGAGTTGTAGAGACAGCTTTACTTGTAGGCGGCTTTTCTGCTAGGGCCTCTATTTGAGCTTTTCTTATCTGTTCCGGACTGTCTGACTTGGACGTTTCCTCTATTGATGGGTAACATTTGCTACGGAAGTCCTAGAAGGGCCTTCTGGAGGATTTTCAATCCGTCTCTTTCGAAGAACACCCTTGGTTAGACATATTTGGGCACTTTCAATAGTTTTCCTTTGGGCCTAAGCTGTACTTGGCCAAATTTGAAACTTATCCTGAAGGTTTTCTTTTTCAGCTTTTCAGCGAAGAGGATGTCTATGGTATTCCCCTCGATAGCCTTCTAAACAATCTCCATTCTCTTACCCTAAGTTCTTCACGTTGTGCTGTAATGAAGTCACGAATTCTATTTGTACTGTCCTTTAGGCTGTTGTGAAAGTAGCCAACACAGACCGTGATGTAAGGAATTTTAGATTTTCCTCCACGGCATTTAAGTTAGCCTCCTCACATTTAAGTTAGCTCTCCCGGGATACGATAGAGCCATGTAGCAGGTCTTCTGCATCACAGGCAATAACTAGCCAAACTGGTTTGAAACCTCAATTAAGGAACTTAGGTTTAGAATCTCCTTCCTTCTGTTAAAGGAGTTTATTCAAGATTTAGTATTGAATAGCTTCCAGCTGTTCCGTAGTTAGCATGGTGTGAGGAAAGTTGGCAGCTTAAATACCCACACGAACACAACTAGACTATATGTCCGTGTAGGGGTAGCTGTAGATCCCGAAGGTAGCTCATGCTGTCCGCCAGCCTCCCTATCACCTCTGCTTTGTTTGCCCTTTTTTAGGGTTTACTTCTGGTTTAGAACTTTCAGACTGAGGCTTTATGGTGCTGCCCTCTTTTTCGTTTATTGACTTTAATGCCATGATTCGGGTTTCCTCTAGGTTATGGCCTTATTTTAATAGCAATTTAAAGTGCTTTTTTCGCAGATCCTCCCAATTTTATTTTCTGGTGCTTCAATTGGAGCTTTTCAAAAGACTTCTTTATATCTAGAGACATTTCCTTCTTCTGTGGTTTTTCTTTTTCGCTATCCCTTGGCCATTTGGGGTTTTCAGCTGCTCTTCTCCCATAAGCTCTTCTTTATCGGCATGCTGAGACAATGGTTGTGCAACTCCACATAAAATAATCTCGTTGTTGGCTCATCCCTAGCCAGCGGAGGGCGGAGCCACGGACTTCTTCGATGTCAGGTCAGTTATATACCAAAGCAACAGTGACCGATCGGTTTTTTACTTCCACGTTCTACATTACTATTTTAACGCCATTATTCTATAGGATAGTAATCCACTCTTATAGAAGCTTAATCCAAAGACTGTGATTTTTGTAAATAATCACTTACTTGTTTTTTACAATTTAAAGGTTGGGGATAATAACTGATGCTAGGATTCCTTTTTAGCACAAGTACATTGTATTAAAATACATATGAAGTTAAATTGCATAATGGTTTTACTGACCTTTCACTCTTGACAAACAAATGATGTTAATTAAGCTTATGATAATGATGGCGGTAGTAATGGAAGTAGTTTAAGAACACACTACTCCAGCGATAAATACCACCTAACAGATTAATAAAATCAGTGTTTACTTTCTAAGTTTACATCAGTGGAAACAATATGAAGTATACAGCAGACGTAAAAGCAATGTTTGGCTTACATTTGGCTATAATCATTTATTCAGTTCCAATAAATATTTGATTTATGCCTGTAAAATGAAGGAGCTTCAGTTAACTAAACAATTTTATGGTATACTTCTCGAATATTATAAAACACTGAGGATCTGAAACAAACTTCTTCATTAAGGTGGAATCCGGAAAAAACGGACATCTGACGGTATTTGAACCTCCATGCTTCGGTTTTAGAAATCGGTGCTTTACCAAAAAGCTGCTGTTGTGTCGTACTCTGGACTTTCACATTATTACATTTGACATTCGGGAGTCTTGCATTTAGGTTATCTCAGGTGTTTGAAATTCATAACGAGCGCTAGAAACACTTGAGTGTCTCCTTCCCATAACCAAATCCATCTACAATCCGTGAATCGAATACTTGGGATGTTCCCAAATTTTATACCTACTTTACTTCCTTTGTAGTAAGAGTTTAGAAGCACTGTCACCAAAAATACGCACTATACTGCTGATTCTCAGTCAAATTAAGGAAACAGTATGCTTTACTCTTTCGTTCAATCAGAAACGATATATGCTTGCCTTTATTCTTCCTTACTCTTCAGAGAATATGAAACAAACACATAATTAAAGGGCATAAGAAGATATTCTCCAGCCGAGAAGTGAACCCGGAATCCTAATTTCAAAAGCCAACACTATTCCAAAGAAGTAACCTTTTCGCGCCCAACATAGCATGGGACACTACGGACCGTAATAGTTAAAGCGCGTTCATAATTAAAGCTCAATTCAATTTAACGCTAATTATTCTAAGTAAGTTATGGTTTGTTTTAAATTAGTAGGGTGAAAGTGTTGGAAGCCCACAGTCTATCAAAACTCCTTACACATGTCATACGCAAGTGAGATAACCAGGGGCCGCATTGTAGGAATGTGGCGGCACAGTGGCCCAAATATTCCAAGCAGTTGAGCATGCAGAAGAGATTGTGCGGCTGTGGGGGAAAAGGCTTCAGGAGGAGGGGAAGAGGGCCTTAAGACAAACAAAAGTAAGGAAGGCCTTAGAAGGCCACAGCAGGGACAAGAGAGCTTTCCTAGAGGTGCGCAATGAGAATCCCTTCCTTCCAGCAACAAGAATAACAAGCAGTCTAAATCTCCCTGTAGGTGTTGAAAATGTCCATCCACGACTTAATGCTGCTGGCATCCGACATTGCAGGCCTGCGAAAAAGGGTACCCTTAAGCGAGAACGCAAGGGGGTTTGCGTGGCCTTTTGCCTTCAGCATCTGTCAGCAGGTCAAGGCTTCTGGGAGATGTTAATATGGTCTGATGAAAAAGTGTATGTATAAGCTTAGATTTCTGAATTCATGGAAGGTTAGCGTTACGTTAGCTTTTCTTATACAAACTTAGGTTTCTGAATTCATAGAAGGTTGAACGTTAGGCTAGTTTTTTATATATAAGCTTAAGTTCCTGAATTCACGTAAGGTTATCGTTAGATTAGGTTTTTTGTACTAAAAATGTTGAAAATGTTTAAAGCGGTTAAAATGTTCATTATAAATAATAGATTGAAGGATCATTCAAAATATCCGATTCATTGAAAAATTTTGGATGTTGTTGGCAAAAATATTCGCTGTGTTTTCTAGATTTAATGCGAGGTTAGGCTTAAGGTTAGTGTGTGTATATGAACTGATGGTAATAAGTGTGTTTGTGGGAAGTTTGAAAAATCGCTATTTTCGCGGGTTTCATTAGTATTGATGGGTTGGCACTTTCTTCCGCGCATCCGTGTATGTAACAAACATTGACATTTAGTGATTTATTTATTATATAAGAATGTATCGTAAAAGTGGTGGGCGGGTGGTTTACAGGCTTTCTAGTTATTATGCCTACTTTTAAACTGTGTAACATAAGCTTCGGCCTTCTGCCAAAAACTTGGCTTTTACAAATGGTGTGGGGAATACAGCTGTCCAGCCTCTTTGAGAACGTTTGGAGGCGATGGCGGTGCAGGGATGGGCTCGCTTGAACATAAATTCAGCGAGATACCCGCTGTAGTGCGCCTTTTTACGGCCGTACCGGGGAACAGGGAACTTTGGACCATATCTCCCTCCAGGCACGTTCAATGTGTTGTGTGTGTGCTCCGGTATGAGGATCCACAAAATTAATACTGTGGTTAACTGTGTAGTGTAGAAAACCTTCGTCTGTAAGGGAATTGTAAGCTTTCCAGCAATCGCTTACTATTGTGCTGCCTGGAAGAATGTATTCATTAATTGCAACTAAAAGAGAGGCACTCTGTCGCGTTTTTCTACGGACACCACAAAGATGTTTAGAGGATTTCCGCGTTCTACCCCTCCGAAATTCCACTGCCCCTCAATTACACGGCCACAGTTGTATTTTCATTTGCCCACCTTTGTTTCGTCGATTTCTACAGTAATACCGACTCCCCCAATTTGCTTTTTGTTTCTGAAGCACCGGTCTAGGCACACTTCCCTAGGGAATGAACACCAGTCCACCACGGTTTGTGCAGATAAACCTAATTCACGCTCCAAATGAGTTTGTCGTGGTAGATCTCGGGTTAACCAATACATTATGAACAAACACACTGTTTCTAGTGTTAAATGTGCGTGTGAGAATGTGTTATCACAAACAGAGGCCTTGAAGCTGCATTATTTCCTCTTGTTTTGCCGGCGCTAACTTTCTTCCTGCATCTGAAACTTTTTGTGTTCCAGTTTGCACTTAAAGATGCACCACAGTTTTTACAACTACGGTTATTTGATAATACTCCGTGATTAATAAAAAACATCGCAGTTTTTCTGTATTCGGTACGGTTTGTATAAACGTAGTTGCTGTAACTATACGCCCGTTACAGAAATTGAAGTCCTTCCAAAGTGCTCGGTTCCATTTTACAAACGAAACTGGCATGTGTCACCTGCCAGGGAGTTTCACGTTTGGTCTATCACATGTTTGTGACGTATGAAGTTGTCATGAATATGAGAGTTAGCGAACAGAGGGTAAAGTAAATCGACGATTTTAGTAACTCCTCATTGAAGCTAAAAGGAAGGAAAATAAGACTTTATGGTCTGGAATTTCGTGAATAAAGGAAAGGAAGTGAAAATTTACGCTGGAAGTAAAATACGATTTCGTAGTTATTTCGTTGTTCTTGTCATGTATACTATTGAATGAGCAACTTCACATGAAGCCTTCACAGCGCAGTGGATAACGTGTTGGATTGTAAAGTTGGAGTCTCTCGGACTATAGTTAAGTTACATAGTAAAATAATGTATGTACTAGTGTAATTGTGTAAGATAGGGCGTAAAAGGTTAAGAAAGGAGAGGACAATGAGCGGAAAAGAAGATAAGAAGGGGGAAAGGGAGAAAACGAGAAAGTAAGACTTGCTTTTTGTCATGACAGTTCCCACGGTTGTCCCTTTAGTGTGCAAAACAGATGTAAGTCGCGGTAGAAAATGCAGGCGCGTCTAGTTCTCTATAATTACCAAGAACCGGAATAATTACCTCCTTACCCTTGCAAATAATAAATAAATTTTGCACTCAGTAAAATGATCATTCAGGTGAGATATAGTACTGGCATTACAAATTTAGAATAAAAGACAAGAAACAGAAGGTATAATTACCATTACTCTTTTTCTACAAATGCAGATCACCGCATTAGAAATCCAAGACACAGTTGCAAATCGCCATAAAACCGATTAGACCATCACATTAGTCACTGGTTACGGCCCCAGCGCATGTACACGTACAAAAAGGTAAGCTCCCACTAAGGAAGTTCCTGCTACGGTCAGGATTCCAGCACTCAAAGCACCTGTTATGCAGCAAGTCGCTAAGCTAAGAAAAAGGTGAAGCGCGAATTAGGCGATGCCTGATGGTAAAAAATCTAAGTCAAAATCTTTTGACTTTTTGGAAGTCAAAGACGGGCGAGCAAGCATATACAAAGGAAGATGTGGGAATAAAGATCGCGAACTTTCTAGCGGGAAACAAAGTATTGAATAATAACTTTGCACAATTACCCCTCCACAAAACACACATAGGTAATATGACTCTCTCATTCTCGATGAAAAGCAGATACTTATGAAAATTAGATGAGCACCGCAAGAATAGAAACACCATAGCTGCAAAACCACAGACGAAAAGCACAGTTGAACGGGCAAGCATGCATTTTCAAGATGTAGAGGTAGCTAAACCATTCCGGAGCAGAGTCAACTTCACCACATGGAGAGTAGAAACTGCATAACACCATCCAAGATACCACGTTGCACCTTGGAAGAACCACTAGTACAGCAGGAACGATGGATTTATGCCGGTGAAGACTGGGTGCGCAATCGTTTAGAGCCCAGTTGCCGAGCCTATATTCTCGGTCATGCGCAGTATACTGAAATAGCCAGTATCGTGGAGAGCTTTGACCGTGCAACATCCGTCTTCTACCGCTTCGGTGCCAGCACGTTACGTTTTACAAGTTTTAGAAAGTGATTGTTAATCGCATTCGTGATTAGTGTTTTGTGTCTTGTGTGTATGTGTGTGCGCGTGTATATGTATTTGCTTATTTAGACTAAAATGCCTCCCATTCAAAGCAAACTTGGTGGGAAAACACAGCACAGCCAAACACGTGAACTTGTTAATAACGTCCATTTCTTCATGAAGCGGGAAGCAGCTTCTGGCGATATTCTAATTCCATTGAAGAAAGTGCAAGAGAGGGTGAGTGCAGCAACAAAGGTATCTGAGAGGACAATACGTAAAATAATTAAAGAAGGGGGAACATGTGAGGAACAGGGAACCTCCTTTAGGACACCTGGAAAGGTACGTCGTGTACCAAAATGGATCACAGACATTGATGACTTTGATAGGTGTGTGATTCGGCAAACAATTTACAATTTTTATATTCAGGAGAAAACCGTGCCCACTGTCAGAAATCTGCTCCTGAAGCTTAAGGATTCCATTAACTTTAAAGGGGGAAGCACTAGTTTAAATATTATCTTACGTGACGGGTTTCACGTGGAAGAAAACAAGGAACAATAAGGTCTTGTTACAGGAAAGACATGAGATAAGAGATTGAAGCGTGTCATATTTGCGTGCCATTAAAAAGTTTAGAGACGAAGGAAGGCCGATTATATATGAAGATGAAACATACCTTCATAGCAGCCACACAAGGCCAAATAATTGGAGCGATGACAGCATCTCTGGCTTATTAGCACCTGTTGCAAAGGGACCAAGAGTTATTATAGTTCATGCAGGAGGGCAATTGGGATTTGTTCCTGGTGGTTTTTTAATGTTCCAGTCAAATAAATAAACCGGAGACTATCACGATGAGATGAATGGGAGGAATTACAAAACATGGTTAACTGAGAAACTAATTCCTAATTTGCCTCCTAAATCTGTTTTAGTAATAGATAATGCTCCGTACCATAATGTGAAATTGAATAAGGCTCCTACAAGTAGCTCCACAAAAAGAGCTATGCAGGAATGGCTCACATCAAGGCACGTGCCCTTTCAACAACAAATGTTGAAAGTAGAGCTCTACAGCCTCATTAAGGCGCATAAGACAGCCCATAAAACCTACGTGGTCGACGACCTCTTAGCCAAGCATGGCCATTCAGTGCTCAGATTACCACCATATTCACCTGATCTAAACCCCATAGAACTTATTTGGGCCGACATAAAACAATGGGTAGCAGGTCGTAACACGACATTTAAATTACAAGATGTCATGAACTTGTGTGAGCAACGGGTTGCAGATATCAGTGAAGAAAAGTGGAAAAATGTGTGCCTGCACGTTCAAAAAATTGAAAATGATTACATTGAAAAAGAAGGAATCTTTGAAAATGTAATAGAGAGCTTCATAGTGCAAGTATCAGGAGACAGTGACAGTAGTGAAGGCGAGGAAACAGAAGAAGAGGAAGAAGAACAACATGATGACGATAGTGAGCTGTCAGGTGTTGAATATGTGCTAGATGATTAGATACCTCATTGATAAAACTGTGCGCGAGTGTGTGCGTGTTGGAAAAAAGAGAAACGAGCTGTACCACAATATTTAAAATGGTTTATATTAACCTAGTGTTCTGTGTGGAGTGCAATACATTGTTCTGTGAGCAGCGCGATCTCGCACCCGCCCGTAGCAGCCGTCATTCTAGGAATGAACAACAATACGGTGAGTCACATGATAGTATACTACTTAGTTATTCTTTTGCCGGTTTATTTTCCCGGGTTTTCTGCTTTACTGTTTGTTTACCGTTTCCATACACCACATTTACAAAGAGCTGCCTGACGTTAGACATAAACTCGCTTCAGTGCGCGAGGAAACAAGGTCACCGGCACAAAACCATCGTTTCTACTGTAACATAACTCGTAGTAGCAGGAGCAGTAGCCCAAATATTCGCCCAGTAAAAGGAAGAAAGAAGGGAAATCTGAAACATTTATCGTAGTCAGAAGTAAAAAGTTTGAGATAATTATATATGTATATATGTATAATTACATTTTCATACATTCCTTTATATACATTTTATATACATATATATATAAATAAAGAGCGAAAAAAATAGTGGAGTGCTGGAGCAAGTAAAAAAGACAACTAAGAAAACCAGAGCATGTATATATATATTAATAATTATACCCCCGAAAGGGCAAATAACATCCACGCCTTTCTGTTTAATATATTAAGATACATAAAATATATTATACAGTGTCTAGCAAACAATGGCTTGAAAGCAATTAGAAACAAAACACATCTTGATCTACTGAGTGCAAAAGTAAGGCGATAGCCAGAGTTCGAGTAAATGTGAAGTCATAAAATTCCACTATATATCTACGTCCCCAGAATATAGTTTCAAATGGGAAACTTGCGCCCGCCTAAGGCGTGAAGTGGCAACATCCTTTATAAAGAAGCAGGGGGAGACTTAAGGGCACTAAACAGCTAAGGTCATCAGCGTAAAGAAGTAGTGACATGTTTTAGTAATCACAAAAGTCTCTACAGTCTTAACAAGTTCTTTCAAGCCAATACCGACATTGTATTTTGAAGTGTCTTGTTTTATGTTTTTGTATTTTTATTGCTTAGTTTTAATTTTCTATTGTATAATTTTTATTGTTAAGGTCCGAAAAAATGAGATGCCAACTTCGCTCCGTAAGCTTTACTCTTGGATGCAATGGGAAACAATTTTACACATAAATAAGTCTCCTAACTTAAACGCAGGGACGCCCCTATTAGCATCGTAATGCCGTTTTCTCAATATAAAGCCTCGACGTAGACTTATGCGCTGCCTTCCAAGTTCTATGAATGATCACTAGCGAGTTATTTAAAGGCAACAGATCGTTTAAAGCAGCGTTTAAGTTAGTCGCTTTTGGCTACTCGAGGTCGAAGAATGCGACGAACTTTAATATAGCATTCGCAAAAATGCGACAACAATCTGCCACAGAAACAAACGATATGGCGCTCCGTTGTTGGAGACTATACACACAACCTTTCAGCAAGCCGTAACAATTTGTCACAGAAACGGTGTGCCTATTTCCCTCTCAGCTAGTGGAACTCATTTCTGATCTGGACTACGTGGTTCACTCATTGTCAAATGTATACTATCTATGTGTGTGCTTTTTAAAAAGTACTTGATAAATCGATTTTAAGAAAGAAAAGGGAACGAAGTCCTAGTCCAGTGAAACTAAAACCTGATAGTAAAATAAGCATACCAAATAAACAATTGGTGGAAAAGTGAAAAGTGTTATATAAGTGGTGCAAAGTGCAATATTCTGGAGAAATTCCATTATCTGTGTGTAGGTTGTGAGAGAACACGAAAAAGAAGAATTGTTTGGCGTCATCATCAGATAAGCTATAGTATTAACATTCACAATAAACGCAAGTTTAAAGGCATTTTAATATAGAAAGCAGCGCAAATTATAATTGAAATCATTCTTTATATCTAATTCAAATTAGGTTCCCCTCAAAGAAATGCTCCCAGTTCAAGTGTATCTGATTATAAATGTCGACCAAATTCATTTGTTAATGCAGTTCTAAATTATTCCTGCGTTTTAAATAATTTGGATTCCATATATTACAAGTACATCTTACGTCTAGTTCTGAGCAGGTACGAGTGAATCCGTGACTGCTAAATGTGTTTTATTTTACATTTTTTGTTGTTGTCAAAGCCGATACATTAAGATGGCATGAAATCTCGTCAGACTATAGGAATTCAGTTAGAGAGTCATTAGAGGCACAAAATGTTGTCAAAGTCTCGGCTGCATCCTGTAAAAACGCCGAGGAAAGTGTAGCAGCCGCTATGAAAACCAATCACACAATAACGAAAGAAAATATTGCTACAAGAAAGCTTTCCGCATTAAAAGAACTGTGTATTGACTTAGGGTGTCTTTCATTGACCAAATTTATTTTCAGTGGCAATGCAAATTATGAACGTTATGATAGTATTCATGATATGTAAGATAATTACTGATGATATTTTATCCAAAATAAAGTCAGCCAGGTGGTATTCAATTATGATAGACGAGTCTATTGACGTTACTCAAACAGAAACTCCAATCATGTATGTGAAAATAATGTAGCAGGGAAAAATGTACAGGCCTTACTTAGTACTGTGTTTGCTAACAGGATGTACTGCGAGAGAGGTATATTCATGTGTTGTAGGAATTTTGGATAGGCATGGCATTGATAAGAGTAAGTGTTCCTCAATTACTACTGACAGAAATTCTATCTGGGGTTGCAACGCTTTTAAAAATAATTACCCCCATATATTATCTGTGCATTACGTGGCTCATCGGTTACCTCTAGCAGTCAGTCAAGCAACGGAATACTGTTCTGACCTTGTAAAGTTTCAAGATATTCTAAACAGAATATAGAGCTGCTTTGAACAGCCACCAAATAAATTCACAGCATTAAAATATGCGCAAGAAATACTTTGAAAGATGTCATGTCTCTTGCTAACAAATTGTTTGCTTTCAAAAGTCAAATTTAGATCCAGAGTGCATGCAAATTTGTGGAACTCGTGCATATAAGGGCTCGAAGACAAATTGAAACCTGGTCCAAATCGCTGTTCCTTTCTTGATAAAGAACCTTCAGAATTTCAAGAAGATTCACTGCAGCATAGAAGTGTTGTTATGTCCACGATTTGCAAATTATCAGATAATTTGATAATACATTTAAATGGGAGACTAAGGGATTTAGTTAAGATGGGAATATTTAATATATTTTATCCTACAAACTACAGAAGTGATGGCGGGTACGGCAATAAGGAAATCACAGAAATATATGCACTAATTCTTTCTGCCCGTCTATGAATTTAAATGATCTTTTACTGGAATGGATATTGTTTTAGGTGCTGAACAGTAGGCGAAATGGAATGGATTTCAAAGCGCTGGCAGAGTTAATTTATGTTAATAAGATCAGTGAACAATTCCCTCTTATGGATTCGATTATAGAATACGCCGCTACTATTCCCCTGCACACAATTGACTGTGAGCGAGGTTTTAGTTGCATGAACAATATAAAAGCAGAAAACAGGTATCCCTTTCTGTAGAAAGAGTTAGCAAACTTCTGATAATTAATATTGAAGGATCATCTCGCAACGACTTTGATTTTGAAAAGGCATTCATTGTTGGATTATGCATGAAAACCGACGTATTTTAATGTGATATAATATAATGTAATGCAAAATATCCAAATTAATACTGACAGTTTACTGTATATATGATATGGAATGTGTTGATTTATATGTGTAAAAGTTAATTTTAAAAAATAATAAAATTTCATTTAGCAGAATATAGTTGGCTTCGATTCAATGTACACAATTTCCTTTTAAAACCCTCATTAATAGTATAATTTATAAAACATTCTACTAGCAGAATGTTGCTCAAATTTATCGTATTCTGCACATATGTAAATTTTAATTTCTGCATTTTTTGACATTGTTTTATTTTCTAGCTTAAACCCTGGTTTAAATTCCACAAGTTTCGCTAACGGCGAAGAAGGTTCATAGGCGAACATTAAGGAAAACGGAATCGTAGTACGAGTCTCATGCCTGCCTGAACTAAAAGCAAGTGGGATTACTGTTTATAATGTAAGTCAAACGAAGCGACTTCAAATTGCGATTTACGCGCTCCGCTTGAGACGGATGAGGGTAATATGGAGTGGTAGTAAAATGTTTAATTCTGCAAACAAAACAAAATGCCTTGAATGCTCTCGAAATAAGTAGGGACCCACTATCTGTAACTAAATCTCTAGGAGTTCCAAAAGAACCCAAAATTGAGGCTAGCTCTCTAATAGCTAAACGAGAGGACGCCGCAGACAACGGCAAGAGCCACACAAATTTGCTAAAGGCATCTGTTACAACAAAGACAAAGGTATTGCCATGGGCAGAGTGAGTCAACGGACCTACGAAATCCAGAAAAAAATTCTGCAATGGGTGCCAGGTGATCCCTAAAGCCAGAGCTTCCTAGTCCTTTTCTGAGCCGGTTTTGACAAAGCCAAAGTCGACAGCCTTAACACGAGGCACGTCACCATCCATTCCATTCCAAATAAATTGAGCTCCAATTTTGTCCCTTCTTTTGCAAGCACCAAATGCTCCCCCCCCAAAGGTGAATTGCGAAAAAACTGAAATATCATAGGTACAGTTGACACCGCTACCACGACTTTCAAACCTTTTGATTACTGCGGGCCATCAGAATGCTGTTTCGCAATGTATACGAAGGACAAGCCTGGCCAAGATCCAATTGCTGAATGATGGATGGCAACTCATGATCCTGGCTCTGATGGTGGGCAATGCTAATGAATACATCAGGAAATGACGAGAAAGAACACGGAGGGGAGGGAGAGAAATCCTAAGTACAAGAGTCTTCCACACAAACTCTGGCCAGACCATCACATATAAAATTTTCAGCGCCCTTAATTAATTGAGGAGCAAACTTGAAAGTGCCAATCCAAGACCACAAATTTTGCGAGGAGACGCTAAGGCCAGGTCAAAGCCTGGTTATCACGTTGAAGAATTAAATGTACATCCTCCAAATACGCGCGATATTTCTCCAAGCCGAATAACACTGCCAGTCTCCATCTAATAAATGAAAAACTTTCGTTCCTGCTCATTCAGACTACGCGAAACATTAAAATAGAGTTTTATTTACGGGCGCTCTTTAACTCATGTGGTCCTTAGCATTCCATTCCATATTGGACGTGAAACACCGGAACTTTTGTCAGAGACCTCTTTAGCAGGTTTAAGGTTGTTTTACGTGTCGTAAATCTACGACACGAGACCACCGGCTTTACTTGCCTTCCGAAGGAAGCCATGCTAAGGATTTTTACGCCCGAAAATAGGTCCATCGTCCTCCGCCGTCTTTGAACCCGCGACCTCGGGAACTAGAGATTAGCAAAATTTAAATCAGAGTTTTATTTATGGACGCTCCTTAATTGCTGTGGTCCTTAGCGTCCTATTCTATATTGGACGTGAAAGACCGGAAATTTTGCTCATAGGCCTCTTTATCAGGCGTTAGGTTCTTTTACGTACAATAAATCTGCGACACGGGAGCACCGGCTTTACTTCCCTTCCGAAGGAAGCCTTGTTAAGGATTTTTACGCCCGAAAAAAAATCCATCGCCCTCCGCCGGGTTTAAACCCGCGAGCTCGGGAACTAGAGGCTGGTAACCATGGTAAACAATACACCACGGAGGACGACTAGGGGCTAGCACGGTAACCACTACACCACGAAGAACGACACGAAGCATAAGATATAGCACGGCGCCCTTCGGGAAAATCCTAAAGCACTACGGCGGCCATTGAATGGGAACTGGTATCAGTTTGCAAAACAAAGGTGGAATGAAAATGAAGAAATGCCAGAACCAGAGTTTTGAAATAGCCTCCTTTAAATCAAGAAAAGCACTTTGTTGTTCTGGACCCAAACAAAAACCAACATCCTTCTTACGTAACATATTTAATGGGGCTACATGGGCGGAAACATTAGGTATGAATTTTTAAAAGAAATTCGCCTTTTCCAGGAAACGATCAACCCCATGTCAATTCTTAGGGGCGAGAAATATCGTATAGCCGTGTTCAATCGGAGTTTGTAGTATTCCCATCCGGAATATATAGTGTCCCAAAAATACAATACGAAAAGCAGCAAATTTGAACTTTGAAGGCTTTACGGTTAATCCAGCAAATTGTAATCTAGAGAATACATTACTAAGGTGGGTGAAGTGTGTCAAAGACAGACGAATATGTACCATCATCAACGTAATGATAACGGCGGAGAACGATGGATTTTTTCGGGCGTAAAAATCCTTAGCATGGCTTCCTTCGGAAGGGAAGTAATATCGGTGGTTTCCTGTCGTAGATTTACGGCACGTAAAAGAACCTCAAGCCTGATAAAGAGGCCTCTGAGCAAAATTACCGGTCTTTCACGCGCAATATAGAATTGGATACTAAGGACCACAGCAGTTAAATAGCGTCCATAAATAAAACACATGTTATTTAACGTAATGATAAAGGTATTTAAGCTTGATATCAGGAAACAAATTATCTAATACTCTTGAGAGAGCCTGAGCTGCGGTAGCTAGACCAAAAGGACACGGTTGAGCTGATAGAGGCGCCAAGAACTGATGAAATAACATGTTTGAAATTTTCAGACATCAGAATCTGATAAGCAAGGTATAAAGTAGTAAATACGCGCGTTCCAACCAAAATGATGGGCAGCGGTATGAAAATCCGGCAGTGGGTGCTTTATATCTGTATGCGCTTATTTAGAAATAAGTATTTAGAAATATTTAAAATAATCAACCACAGGACAAAAATCTCCCTCACCCTTAGTCACTAGAAACATCGGATTAGTATAATTAGATTCCGATGGAGGAATAATACCTTTCCAACATTTTATTAATTTTATCCTTGAGTACCGCTATCTTAGTAGGGGTAACTTATATGGGGAGAGTTTAACCGGAGTGGCATACGTTCATTGAGTTTCATAGGTCACCAAATTAGTCATACCCAGCCAGTCAGAAACTAACTTGAGTAGACTGAACAGGGTTAAGATGGTCTAAAAAACCAAATGAGTTGTCTTTACGCACCAAGGGAATTTCACCCAAGTGCACCCCCCCAGGGGCTCACCTTTTGTGAGTACGGATTAGGCGCACCCGGGGTACCCGAGCCATTCATAGCCATTTTCACCCATTCATCCCCTTCCGGTCGAGGTGGGTTCGTTCTCGTGACCGGGGGACTCAAGGTAGGCTCTCGTGCGTTCTGTGCATTTCACTCCATGTCGCCTCTCGCCATCGGTTCTTTCTTCTCCTCTACTTCTGCACATTTCGCCCCACGCCCATTCATTTACACATCTCTTTTACTTCTTCGCCGGTCTACCTTGCGTGCGAAACGCCCACGCACTTTTAGTTTCTTTTATCTTTTTATTTAATTCCTCCGTAACACAGCCTGACGGATACCCGCGCACAGGGAGCGCAGCTGGGTGAGTGGGTAATGGCGTCATCCCCACCACCCGGGGTCGTCATGTACAGTATGTGTTCGTATCCGCTGTTCAACTGCAATCCCGCGGGGGGCCCATTGCATGAGCTGCTGACTTCCGACGGCCATTGGGTCCCTCTGTCTATGTTCTGGGAGGTGGGACTCTGGGGTGAGCTAGGTATAGATAGGCCACTCACCCAAGTTGGGGTAACGCCCGGGAAGTCAGAGCCCGAGGTCGGAGACGGTTGCAATGGTGGAGGATTTATTTCGCTATGTAGCACCATTTCTCCATTAATACCAACAAGCGCCGAAAAGTTTACGTAACAGAAGTGACACCACCGACAAATGATTGTTACTTGGTCATTTCACGAACCGAAGAAGGACAAAGTTTTGAGAAGGTAAACCCTTTCATCATTCAAAAGGGCATTGATGCTATTGCTGGTGTGGTTCAGCCCTGCACTCGTCTACGGAATGGTTCCTTATTAACACAAACGATGTCCGATCAGGAAAGTAAGACCTTGTTGCGCTCTATGCTTCTCCACGGCTATCCCATCCGTGTGGAGAAGAACCGCACATTGAATTCCTGTCGAGGCGTCATTACCACCCATAGCCTCGATGGTATGTCGGACGATGAACTCGTAGACTATCTTTCAGACCAAAAGGTGACAGCAGTGCATAGAGTGCAGGCCAAACGCGACGGAGTATTGGTACCCACTAGTACCCTGTTTATAACATTTGATGGCGTCGATCTGCCTACGAGCATTTCAGCAGGGTACGGACGCATTGCGGTGAGGCCTTATATTCCTAGACCTCTGCGTTGTTTTAAATGCCAACGTTTTGGACATACGCAAGTCTCCTGTAAGAGTGCCGTTACCATCTGTACTTCATGTAGCCAGCCGTCGCACGAAGGTACCTGTTCCACAGCCCCCGTCTGCGTAAACCGCAAAGGGTCTCATTCTGCGTCATTTGACGACTGTCCGCGGTACTTGGACGAGAAGGCGATCTAGGAGATCCGGGTAAAGGAGAAACTCTCCTTCGCCGAGGCCCGGAGACGTTACCATGCGCGCCAACCTTCTCTCCTGCGATCTGGTACATTTTGTTCTGTAGTTGCCTCGCCAGTACCACGAGTAGATACCGAAACTCAGACTTGGACCATGACTGCATTAACCGCCACTACCATCCGGCCGTCCATTTCTGGTATAGTTAGCAAGCCATATAAACCTGGTCCCAAGTCAAATAAGTCGCAAGCCGCTGAAACGAAACCAAAGCAGAAACTTCGTAGGGAAGATTTTCTGAAGGACCCTCCGCGTGCGCGCGGTAAGAAAAGTTCACCTTCTCCTCCTCGGAGGTCGCAGTCCCAGTAAGCTCCTGGGACAAATCGCGCTCAGCGGCACCCTTCACCCATCGCCACCCAGAACCGATTCACGGTACTTGAATCGGTTTCTGGCTCTGAGCGCGTGGGCTCTTCCTTCGAGGAGGCTATGGAGTCTGACCAACTCCATACGAAAATCCCGAGCCCAAAGGTTAAACTATAGATAATTTTAAGCCGCCCTTCTAAATAGACAGATTATCCCTTTTTCTTAATGGCTATCCTGTCCTGGAATGTACGTGGTGTACCATCGCATAGAGCGGAACTGCAACTTTTATTGCGTTCCCATTCTCCTATGGTCGTGTGTTTGCAGGAGAATAAGCTTCGCCCTCATGATCCTTTTGATCTCCGAGGATATACTCCGGTTCGCTACGAGCTTGAACCGGAGGAGGGTACTCCTGCTCATGGAGGTGTCATGTTGTTAGTGCGTAACGACGTCCATTTTCAACGTCTCACTCTTACGTCCGACTTGCAAGCTGTTGCCATTAGACTGCAGTTACCCGGTTTTTTCTTTTCTGTTTGCTCTGTATATACACCTCCATCGTCTCCCCTCGCTAACGCGGACCTTTGAGATCTCTTGTCCGTTCTCCCAACACCATTTGTCCTGTTGGGAGATTTTAATGCCCATCACAGCCTGTGGGGTTCGCCAAGGGCTTGTGCGAGGGGAACTCCTCTTTCCGACATTTTTTATCGGTTCAATCTCTCTATACTCAATACAGGTGAGCCTACGTTTCTTTCTGATTCTTCCGGTACATTTTCTCACTTGGACCTTGCCGTTTGCTCACTCCAGCTTGCTAGTCATCTTCAGTGGAACGTCGTCGCTGACACCTACTCCAGCGACCATTACCCCTGCATCGTTTCTCTTCTGTCACACCACGTACTGCATTCGAGAGTACCTACCTGGATATTCACAAAAGCCGACTGGAGCTTGTATTCCAGCCTCGTGCATTTAGACGATCAGCCCTTCGCCGACATTAACCAACTAGTGCAGCACCTTACGCCTAAGATTTTCTCTGCCGCCGAACGCGCAATTCCCCGTTCATCCTCTCAACCTCGGCGACCGCCTGTTTCGTGGTGGAAGGAGGATTGTCGGGACGCCGTTCGTGCCCGTAGAACTGCACTTAGGGTGTTTCGGCGACACCCTACACTTGATAATTTGGTGACTTTTAAACAATCGCGCGCCAGGGCTCGTCGTATTATTCAGGATAGCAAGAGGGCGTCGTGGACTCGTTTTGTCGAGTCTTTTAATCGCTTTACGTCTTCATCTGTTGTTTGGGATAAACTTCGTCGCTTCTCAGGTAAAGTGTCGCATTGTACTGTTTCTGGCCTTCAGGTTTCCAATGCCACCATAGTGGATCCGACTGCCATCACTAACACTCTGGGTGCTGCCTTTGAGGCGGTTTCCAGTTCAGACCATTATTCCGCCGGCTTTCGCTCTATCAAAGATCGGCTGGATTCCGACACCTTTAATTTTCGGTCTGCTAATAATGAGTGTTATAATGAACTTTTCACAATGAGGGAGCTGGAGCACGCTCTAGGCACTCCGCTCCTGGCCCGGACGGCATTCATGTCCTGATGTTAAAAAACCTTTCAGCCGACAGTAAACTCTTTCTCTTACAGGTCTATAACCGTATTTTGCAAGACAGCTTTTTTCCTTCCGTTTGGCGCGAAGCCACTATTGTCCCAATACTTAAGCCTGGGAAGGATCGCCAACTACCTTCCAGCTACCGCCCTATCTCCCTCACCAGTTGCGTTTGCAAGGTGATGGAGCGCATGATCAACGGGCGGTTGACTTGGTGGCTTGAGTCTCAGAAACTTCTAGCGAACTCTCAGTGCGGATTTCGACGCTATCGCTCTACCGTCAACCATCTGGTGTCCCTGTCGACGCATATTATGAATGGATTTCTGAGAAAGTGTCAAACGGTGGCTGTATTTTTTGACCTGGAGAAAGCTTATGACACTTGTTGGAGGGGCGGCATTTTACGTACACTCCATGCATGGAATTTCCGCGGTCGTCTTTCCATATTTCTTCGGGAGTTTATGACGGACCGCGACTTTCGTGTACGTGTGGGCTCGGTTTTATCTAGTCGTTTTATTCAAGAGATCGGAGTACCGCAGGGCTCTGTACTCAGTGTCACACTTTTTGAAATTGCTATCATCCCAATTGTTGATTCTATTCCACCTCGCATTTCATCGTCCCTTTTTGTTGACGCTTTTGCCTTTTATTGCAGTTCACGGCGGACCTGTCTACTCGAACGCCGTCTCCAGAGTTGTATCGACCGTCTCTACGCCTGGAGTAACGCTAACGCCTTTAATTTCTCCGCCGAGAAATCCGTCTGCATCAACTTCTGTCGCCGGAAGGCTTTCCCTCCGCTCTCTCTCCATCTTGGGTCAGAGGTCCTTCCATTTGCAGATGAGGCGAAATTTTTGGGGTTGATCTTTGATAGAAAGTTGTGTTGGACTTCGCACGTCTCCTTTTTAAAAGCAAAGTGTGACCGTTCTCTTAATCTTTTACGTGTTTTAAGTGGCACATCCTGGGGAGCTGATCGGATCGTCCTTCTGCTTCTATATCGCTCTTTAGTCCGATCCAAACTTGATTACGGGTGTATTGTCTTTTCATCGGCACGTCCATCTCTGTTACGTCGCTTGAATCCCATTCATCATCGTGGTATTAGAGTCGCTACAGGGGCCTTTCCAACTAGCCCTGTACCCAGTCTGTACGCAGAAGCTGCAGAGCCCCCGCTGTCCTTCCGGCGTGAGATCCTTTTGTGCAGCTATGCTTGTCGGCTCTCAAGCTTGCCTAACCACCCGTCCTTCGATTTATTTTACGAGGAGTCGCTTGATCGACAATATTTCGTTAGCTCCTCTGCATTACTACCTCCAGGGGTTCGATTTCGACAACTCCTTCGACATTTGGACGTTACGCCAGCGCCGGCCCTTCCCAGGGGGGAAACGCTTTTTCCTCCATGGTTGCGCGCTGAGGCCCACTGTCACCTTGCGCTAACGTCGATGCCGAAGACTGAGACCCCTTCTTCAGTCTTTAGATCGGCTTTTTTAGAATTACGGGCGCAATTCGGGGAGTTTCATTTTATCTTTACCGATGGATCTAAGACTGATTTGGAGTTGGATGTGCCTTTGTTTTTGGTCAATGTAGTTTTACGTTTCGTTTACCTGGACAATGTTCAATTTTACCGCCGAACTTTTTAGCATTTATCAATCTGTTTTATACATTCAGCGGCACGACTTGCGGCACTGTGTTATTTGTACGGACTCTCTGAGTGCCCTTCAGAGTATTAACGCGCTGTACCTTAGCACCCACTCGTACAGCGCATACATGACCTGCTCCACTCGCTTGGTGTCTCTGGCCTCAGCGTCTCTTTCATGTTGATTCCAGGTCATGTGGGCATCTCAGGTAATGAGTCTTCCGACGCCGCTACCAAATCGGCGATTTTATTACCCAGTTCTTTTACTTCTGTTGTTCCCTCCACAGATTTGTTTGTTATTTTACGTAGCCGCATCCTCTCGGTTTGGAGGGATGAGTGGACGGCCCTCCGGGGGAACAAGTTGTGGGAGGTTAAGCCTCTCCCGTTAGTCTGGGGTACCTCTTCTCGTTCGTGTCGTCGGGAAGAGGTAATTTTAGCTCGTTTACGGATTGGACATTGTCTTTTTAGTCATAGGTATCTGCTCATTGGTGACCCCGCTCCACTCTGTGAGAAGTGTGATGTGCCCTTAACGGTGCGTCACATTTTAGAAGAGTGTCAGGTTTTAGCTCCATTGCGCGTTCGTGTTGGTCTTCCAGTTGGCATAGCCAACGTTTTGGCAGACGACGCGCGTACTGTAGAATGTGTTTTACGTTTTATTAGTGATAGTGATTTTAATCTGAGCATTGATGCGTTGAGCGTCCTTTAGCTTTGTTATTTTATTCTGTCTGTTTTAATAGGGACTCTACTCCCCAGTGGACATATGGCGCTCATGTCCCTCGCATTCTACAGTTCTTGACACGTTTTAATCTTTTATTGCCTATGCTTTTAGTGTGTTGGTTTTTGGGATATTTGTATTGTTGTTTTTAGCTTTTTAGACATCGCGGGTGTGTGTCCCGTTTTTTAATTATGCGGTTCTTTTATCCGTCTTTTATATTTTGACTTTATATTTTATACATTGTAAGGGCGCTGATGACCTTAGCAGTTTAGCGCCCTTAAACCGCATCTCATCATCATCACCCAAATGCAATGCACGAGCGACCTGGCAGTGCTCACGGTCAAATGAAAATTTGTGTTCAAGAGCAAAGGCAAACATAATTGTCTGGTTGAAAAATCCAATGTGAATTGTTTGTTTTGTTTAAGGGCGATCAACTGCTAAGTCATTAGCGCCCTTGTAAAACGGTTCATGGCAAAGGACAGAGATAAAGATTAGTACAAAGTATCATGGCAAACCCCAGAGACAAACATGCATATAAAATCAAGCAAAGGTTAGAGTTAAATATCAATATAAAAATCATACCATTAGCCATATATATATATATATATATATATATATATATATATATATATATATATATATATATTAATATAACAAAACACAGCACAAGTCCTGAATAAATAAATACATAAAACTAAACCAATCAGTATGATATTAAGAGGACTAAATCTGCATTTGAAAATTCACTTTCGACACAAAATTAAAAATCGTATCCACCGCTTGCTTATCATCTGCTAAGACTTCTGCAAGACTGTCCGGCAGTTGTGGAGATTCCCGATGATGCGCTAGAGCATCAGGGAGCAGGGTCACCCTTAAAAGATAACTGCGTAAAATTGCAGTGACCAATACGCAATCGAGCCAAAATCACCTCCTCACGACGAGATACGCGAGAGGAAGTTACATAGTTTATCGCAATGTCCTAACTACCCTAAGCTTGTTTTCGCGGAAAACTAACCACTCCTCGCGCCAGCACGACAGCACCGCTCTCCGCACAACAAGCCTAAAGCCTTCCGACGTTACCCAAAGTATTGTAATACTGGATTCTGTGTTTCCGGCCTTAGCTGCCAAATCCGCAAGTTCATTCCCCGGCAAACCAACGTGACCAGGTATCCATGCAAACTCTACATTAACGACAGAAGCGTATAAAACATGGAGGGCATCCTAGATTCGCTGGGGTGGCAGTTGTAGAGCTCACGAAGGCTTTGAAGTGCACTTAGGGAATCACTCAAAATGAGACAGTCTACAATTTTAAACGCCACACAAAAAAAATTGCTCGGTATATGGCATACAGATCGGCACTATAAATGGATGTGCTATCATGAAATCTGAATTTATAGGGTTCAGTTTCATTAACATACGCACATCCAACACCGTTGGTGCTCTTAGATCTAACGGTGTAGATCAAAATTCGGTCATTGTAACCGAACAGAAATTCTAAAAAATAAAACAGGTGCGGATACTAAACGTAGGCATCGTAGACTTCCGGTATACCGTCATCCCAAGATCTACGTGGGATGTTGCACGTAACCTAGGAGGGAACACCCTCTCCCCGTTAACAAACACGCTAGGCATTTCAATATTGTGCTTTCTAAGAAGATCTCTGATGGTCGTGCTGAGGAATAAATGATACACCCATAGTCTATTTTTGATCGGATCAGTTCGCGATATAGTTGCAGCAAAATGGTTTGATCCGCTCCCCAAGATTTGCCATTTAATATCCATAAGACATTCAGACAACGGTCACATCGCATTTTCAACTGTGCTATTTGCGATGACCAGCTAAATTTTCTATCAAACGTCTACCCCAGAAATCTCGTCGAATCTGTGAATGGTAGTAAATCTGGACCGAACTGGAGCGAAGGTGGTAATCGTTTCCTACGCCGCCAGGATTTCACACAGATTGACTTCTCATTTGAAAAACGAAAGCCGTTTTTAGAACTCCATTGTTGGAGATTATCTAAGCATTGCTGCCTACGGCGTTATAAAGACGGCGTACGTAGAGAAGTACAATAAACGGCAAAGTCGTCTACGAATAAGCATGACGATACCCCTGGAGGAACACATTTCGAGATAGAATTAATTGCTATAGCAAACAGTGTAACGCTTAGTACCGAACCCTGAGTTACTCCGTTCATCTGAACAAAAAGGTTCGAAGAAATCGAGCCGACCCTTACTTGGAAAACGCGGTTCTTCACAAACTGCTGAATAGAAAGTGGTAAGCGTCCACGTTTGTTCCAGGCGTGTACGGAAAATGCCCCTTTTTAACTGTCGTTCTGGCAGTGCAAGTAAAAACCTCCTGCTCCATCTCCCCCACAGGGTAGGACCCCTATTTACAATTGAAAACTTCGGTTCGAGAACCGACTGGAAGAAGAGATCGGCGAAGATGTATATCGCCGATCCGAATCCTTCCCATAAGATTCCTCAGATGAGGGTCTTCGAGGAGATGCTCGTGGACTTTCGTGCCTTTAGATGTTCTGGATAAAGACTTGTTATTTTCTTTTAGGAAGTCTGTTCTTACATAGCTGGTCCTGAACTTCTTAGCGATGCATCGTGTTATCGTCTTGCTGGTTGAAGTCGACGATTTTGGTGGTAATTTTACCGATGTGGTCTTTTGAGTAGATAATTTGGCAGATATTGGTTTCGTTGGTGTGGATTTTAAAGGCTTTGTCTGTGTTCTGGCAACAAGAATCTTTTCTGAGATAGTGACCCCGTTTATATCGCTGGTCTGGGTTGCGATTTCTCACTCGGCACCGGTTTAGCTACAACTGAGCTGTAGGTACCGGACTTCGGGACAGAGAAATGGAGGATGCGCAAGACTTTCCGAGCTTCCGAGAAGGACAACTTCTCCCTAATCCGGATCTCCTGGATCGCTCTTTCCTCTGCAAAACGGGGATATTCTTGGGAACTTGATGGATGTTCACCGTTGCAGTTAACGCACGTTGGAGTAGTTGCACATGCTCCTTCGTGAGAGATGTCTCCACAGTTAACGCAAGTAGACTCACTGCTACAGAAATCACTGGTATGCCCAAATCGCTGAGCCTATAACATCTCAGTGGATTCGGGATGAATGGCCTCACTTCGATGTCTTCATACCCTGCCTTAATCCTTTGAGGATATCTACCCGATCAAGGATAAGGAACAGGGTACGAGTAGGCAGTAATTCACCTCTTTCTTTCCGCTGAACACTATATACCAATATCACACCTTGATCTTTAAAATTTTCTTGAATCTCCTCATTGGTCATACCAATGGCAGTGGTCATACCACACCGCGAGAGGAGTTCAATGTCTTGTGAAGCTCAACCATAACAGGATAGCTGCCTAACATGTTGGCTTTAAGTATTTTCGCTGCCTGGGTTGCTGAATGTGCTTCAACCAGGAGCGTGCCATTGCGAGATCTAATGCACTTCACAGGACCAGCAATCTTATCGAGACGCTTTTGAAGTATAAAAGGGTTCACCGATGTAAATTTTCTTTCTTCCTCTGTTCTATTAATTACCAAGTAGCGAGGACCACAAGATTCTACTACTTATTTTCCACTACCTTGGTGTTTGTTTTGGATTTTTTTATCCATAGCGCTTATATCCTCCACTATTACAAATGCCTCCGATGACATGCTGACATCCTGGGCGCCACCCCAGCTTAGGTGAGAATCCTGGCCTGGACCTTGCTCACCTTAAGGTCTCACCTCCCAATACACAGAGTGACCCAATCGCCTTTAGTTGTGTAACAGCTCATGTAATGGCCCCTCCCGGGACTGACCTTTATCAGCGGATACGAACACAGTCCTACAAGATACTCAGGCTGGGAGTTACGCATTACCCAGTCACACCTTGCGACTCCCGTCCTCCGTATCCGTCAGACTGTGTTCAGGGAGGTAACTAGACATTGGTCAAACACGTTTGTGGTCCACAGTTGATTGGACATTTGGCATAAGCCCTCTCACCTCTTAGAGGAACCCAAACGAGAGTGTGAATCGGGACCCCGGGAGTCCAACGTGAAGCTAGTATTATATGGCATATCTATTATTATAAAAAATACTGTTTCCGGGTGAAATCTGGAAATCGTAGGGTACATCAAACCCAACGAGAAACTGTAAAGGAGAGACCGTTAACTGTTACATTCCAAATCGCAAGACTTCAACGAGCTGAACTACATTTCAACTTACGCATAAACCAAGTATGATGTAACAAAGAATGCGTGCTACCTGGATCCAACAAAGCGAGGACCGGCGTTTTATCCGAAACATTTACCAACGGCTTACCCGAAAATGGCAAACCAACAAGCCAACGGGAAGGAGCTCTGCAAACAAGTACCTAAGATGCTTCTGGCGTCGCGAGGTTTGCTTATGTAGCCAATGACCTCGAGATAGACCAAGAGAACCTAGCGCACGAGAACGAGGATTAGGACAATTACGTCGCAAATGTCCACGCTGATCACAACGAAAACATCGTAAAGTTGGCAACGACGAACTCTTAACCTCTTTCTGTTCAACCATTGTAAAGCCAGATAGGAGGAGAAGTTACATCCGCTATTCCAGAACGATCAACAGCACTATATTCATTAAATACCGGAATTAAGGCTTCCAAATCTGCAAAGTTCGCAAGCCTAGAAGTAAATATCAACGACGAGCGAGCTTTCGGATTTAACCCTTATATAATCATGTCACAGATCTCCCGCTAACTATTAGGAAATGACAAAATAAAAGCAATATCACGAACCCTAGTAAGGTATGCCAAGAGGGATTCAGTAAAATCCTGAGGCCGTAAATACACATTCTGAATTATTTTCGCAATCTCCCTACGGGAAACAAACATCTAAAATGGCTAGACGGAATCTATTAACAGGTTCCGGAAGAGAACTGCGTCTCAAATGGATGTTTAAAACTACCCTCATATTCTTAGTTGAGAGAATCTCGACAAGCTGACACGCATGAACAGCATGACGTTTAGCAATTCGCTGAAACTCTACTAAGAACTGCAAGAATGAAAGTGTGAAAGAAGCATCCGTAATATTGCTAACCTTGGTATTCTCCACAAATTGTAAAGGATTAAACAATCGCAAAGAAATGAAAAGATGACCCGAACACCAATAATCGATCGTTCCAACACTGGTAAGGAAGTTCATTCCTCATCCGATGAGGTATACAAGGGCCTTTCTCGACAGTTTCGGGCGTAAGAATCCTTTGCATGGCTTCCTTCGGAAGGGAAGTAAAGCCGCTGGCGCCGTGCCATATGTTTACGGCACGTAAAAGAACCTCAAGCCTGATAAAGACTCTTATGAAAATTTCCGGTCTTTCACCCCCAGTATAGAATGCTACTTAAGGAGCACAGCGACTAAAAAGTGTCCACAATTAAACCTCAATTTTTTAATCAACAGTCAGACTAGCATCTACGACCGATGTACGAAGCACAGCTTCCCAACTATGTCACAAGCGCAAAAACTGTTCCCTCAAAGTTTGTAAAGATGACAAAGAAGTAGCTTTGGAAATCCTTCAATAACATAGTTTAATCGACCTAAATACAGACGAAGAAGGACTTGCAAACAAGTGAGTAGACCCTTGGATGGAAAAATATCTTGCTCCAGATCAGCAAATGTATCCTGGTGTTGTACCAAAGCCTCCAAACAAACCACTTCAGTTTGCATTGCAATTGGCTGCTCACCCGAAATAGTAATTAATGGAGAATCCTTCACCTGACGAAAAGCATCTAACAAAGTGGATACATCCACAGACAACAAACACTGGACACCTCTTAAAGTTACCTCTACCCACAATTCATGCTTTATAACCAATCCACATTAGCAACCTGAATTCACATTTGGAGAGTGGAAAAAAATGTAGCAAAACAAATGAATACAGGAATATTACTAAAACCTCAAGGAAATGATAACGTGCTACAAATTCCCGGAACAGAGCATAAATAACCATGTTCTGCTACCACTGAGAAGCGTTACTGTGTATTGCTAAACTTTGCTAAATCAAAGTACAAAGCTAACCCTAGAGGACCTGGGAACTGCAAATACTGGGAAAAGTGTTAACAGTCAAGATCCAAACTTTAGTTCTTTTTATTAACATATAATAAAAGAATATATTTGAACCAAGAACAATTAATAAATTAGCAAACAAAGGACAGAAACCTGCCCCAAATCTGCACCACAATTAACCAAAGTTACATAAATGAAAACTTTCGCTCATTGCTTGGTCCTAGAAACTGCTGAGTAACAAAATTAAACTAGTAAAGGAAGGCAATAAAGTTCACTAAATGAGATGGTACTGAAGTCACACAAGCACTGAGAAGCAACGGCTTAGTACAGTCTTTCACCACACCATAGCACTAACACGTTCCACTATGGAGGAGACCAAAAATGAGTGTATATATATGAATTAATAATAATAATAATAATAATAATAATAATAATAATAATAAAGTGTATTGAACTAGAATAACAAGATGCAATAACACTTTCCACTATGGAGGAGACCAAAATGAGTATATATATATATATATATATATATATATATATATATATATATATATATATATATATATATATATATGTATAAATTAACAATAATAATAATAATAATAATAATAATAAAGTATATTGAACCAGAATAACAAGTTGCAATTCTACCTTCACTAGCACTGAAATAGTTTGGCCTGTTATAAAGACCAACAGAAATCAATTGCTTTGCACTAGAATAGCCCAAATTTGCACAAAAGAAGAGATCAACTAAAAAATAGTGCTTCATAATAAATGCAGATCACTAAGAAAGTAAGAAAGCCAAAATTATAAAGTAGACAAACCTTAAACAAAAGGATTGTAAAGCACAATTAAATCAATCGTAGCAAATAAGGAAATGCACTAACATTAAACAATTTATATGAAACTGTAAAACATAGTGGAAATTAAATATTTTAAGGCTGTAACTAATACGCTAGAAACTTATGAATATATTACCATTAAGCTAAAAAAAAGAAACACTTTAAAAGGCAGATTATACGTAATTATTAAATAAGATTAATGCATTTTGCAAAGGGCAACCAGAGCATGAAACCAATTTCTGTTTACACCCTGAAATACTAAGTGTCCAAATGCAAGCTGGTTAAATGCAGATAAAGACACTTAAACTAATGGGCAAAAGTGAAAGCTCCACATACTATGACACTAAACGTTTGCAAACAATGCATATTATCTACTAAGCATAACTATGATGAATGCAAAAATATTAAATAACTGATTTACACTTCCACTTAATTCTGAATTAGCTGGTATAATTTAAATATGCGGAATTACTTAGTCCAATTCATGAAACATATTTTAAGAAAATAAAAAAAACATCTAAAATAAGATACCAGGTTCAAGTGAAAGTAAATGTGCCACATATTAAGATAACCATGGCGAAGCGAATAATTCAAAGTTTAAATGCTAGGTAACTAAAACTTTTATGAAATGACCGGCACAAGTATGCTTTATAGCTCCCCAATATGATTTCCTACTAAATTATAACGATATTAATTACATACATGTTATGAAATCGCATAACGGTAAAATGGAACACAGCTAAAATTAGATGCCCAAACAAGAAACTCATGTAATATAACTGGCATAAACCACGAAAAAACAGCTCACATGTATGTATAAATATAAATAAATAAATCTATATATACACACCCAAAATTCAGAACTTTGGCTTATCGGTAAATATGCACATATATTAACTCCGGGCTACCTCACCTTTTTCTAAAAGACAGAGAACCGTGTAAATGTGCATGGACAAGAAGTTATGTTGGACAGCAATAATTACCCCATCGCCGGTTTGGGTGAAAATTTTGTATCTACTCTGACCCTAAGCAAAAACATGCACAAATCCGAAGAAAAATAGCATTTATCAGTTTAGCAGAGAACCGGAATAATTAACTCCTTACCCTTGCAAATAATAAAGAAGTTTTGCACTCAGTAAAATGATCAATCAGGAAAGTTTTAGCACTTGCATTACAAAGTTAAAACAAATGACCAGAAACAGAGGGTGCATAAATACCATTATCCTCTTTTCTACAAATACAGACCACTGCATTAGAAATCCAAGACACAACTGCAAATCGCTATTAGACCGACTAGACAAGTCATGTCAGCCACTGGTTACTGCCCCATCATGCGCGCCAAGCCAAGCCCCCAATAAGAAAGCTACTGCTACGGTCATGATTCAAATAGTCAAAGCACCTTTCTCACGCAACAGGCCCCTAAGACAAGAAAAAGATGAAGCGTGAATTAGTCAGTGCATAGTGGTAAAAAAACCTAATGAAGGTCAAGGGCAGGCTAGCAAGCAAACACAAAAAAAGACGCAGGAAAAATTGAGTTTTATTTACGAACGCTCAACTGCTATGGTCTTTAGCATCCCATTCTATATTGGGCAGAAAGACCAGAAATTTTGCTCAGATGCCTCTTTATCGGCTTGAGGTTCTTTTACGTGCTGTAAATCTACGACACAGGACCTCCGGCTTTACTTCCCTTCCGAAGGAAGCCATGCTAGGGATTTTTACTACCGAAAAAAATCAATAGCCCTCCGCCAAGTTTGAATCCATGACCTCGGGAATTAGATTGGTTTGTTTTGTTTAAGGGCGGTCAACTGCTAGGTCATTAGCAACCTTGCAAAACGGATCATGGCAAAGACCAGAGATAAAGATCAGTACAAAATATCATGGCAAAGGCCAGAAATAAACTTGAATATAAAAATCAAAGCAAAACCAAAGATAAATATCAACATAGAAACATAGCACGTCATAAATAAATATATAAAATCAAACCGATCAGTTTTCTGACACAAAATTAAAAATCGTATCAATCGCTTGCTTATCATCCGCTAAGACCTCTGCAAGACTGGCCGGCAGTTGCAGTTTGTCTCGGCTAATGTGCTAGAGCAATACACTCTAGTAACACGTGACGGACCGATAGACCATCGGTACAAAGCGAACAAGCAGGAGCAGGGTCACCCTTAAAAACATAACCGTGCGTAAAATTGCAGTGGCCAATACGCAACTCAGCTAAAATCACCTCCTCACGACAAGAGGAAGTTACTCAGTTTATCGGAATGTCCTTCACTACTCTAAGCTTATTTCCGCGAAGAGCTAACCGCTCCTCGCGCCAGCACGACAGCACCGCTCTCCGCACAACAAGCCTAAAGTCTTCCGACGTTACCCGAGGTATTGTAACACTGGGTTATGTGGTTGCCACCTTAGCTGACACATCAGCAAGTTCATTTCCAGGCAGGCCAACGTGGCGAGGTATGCAAACATATTCCACATTAACGCAGAAGCATATAAAACATGGAGGGCATCCTGGAATCGTCGAACATGGGGTGGTAGTTGTACAGCTCACGAAGCCACTGAAGTGCACCAAGAGAATCACTCAAATGAGACGGTCTCCCAATTTTCGACGGAGCACACAAAAAATGGCTCGGTAAATGGCATACAGCTCTGCACTATAAATGGATGTGCTATGATGAAACTGCATGTATTTGGTTCGGTTCCATGAACATAAGCACATCCAACACCATTGGTGCATTTAGGTTCATCGGTGTAGATCAAAATTCGGTCACTGTAACCGGACAGCAATTCTAAAAAAACAGGTGCGAATACTAAACGTAGGTGTCGTAGACTTCCGGTATGACGTAATCCCAAGATCTACGTGAGGTGTCGCGCGTAACCAAGGTCTCTCCCTTAGCATACATAATTGCCATTTCAATGTCGTGCTTTCTAAGAAGATCCCGGAAACGAAAACCTGCAGGCATTGGATTAATGGAGATATTCCTATAACGTCCGTACAGCGCAGTGTGAAAAAACGAAGCGAACGATGGATGTTGAGGCATGCATTTAAGCGCACAGCCATAATTTCCGAAGAGGACATCACGCCGATATCGCAGAGGAGGTTCTGCCGATTCGGCGTAAAGACTCATAACTGGGCTAGTAGGAAAAGCACCAATAGCCACTCGAATGTCCCAATTATGAGCTGCTTATAATTTTCTCAGCACAGATGGTTGTACTGAGGAATGAATGATACGTCCATAGTCTATTTTTGATCAGATGAGTGCGCGATATAGTTGCAGCAAAACAGTCCGATTCGCTCCCCACAATTTGCCATTAATATCCGCAAGATATTCAGAGAGCGGCCACATCGCGCATTAAACTGTGTTATATGCGATGACCAGCTAAGTTTTCTATCAAACGTCAACCCCAGGAATCTCGTCGAATCTGTGAATGGTAGTAAATCTGGACCGAATCGGAGCGAAGGTGGTAATAGTCTCCTACGGCGCCAGAAGTTCACGCAGATTGACTTCTCAGTTGAGAAACAAAAACCTTTTTAGAACTCCATTCTTGGAGATTATCTAAGCACTGCTGCATACGGCGTTCCAAAAACGGCGTACGCAGAGAAGTACAATAAACGGCAAAGTCGTCTACGAATAATCATGACGATACTCCTGGAGGAACACATTTCGAGATGGCATTAATCGCTATAGCAAACAGTGTAACGCTTAGTACAGATCCCTGAGGTACTCTGTTTTGCTGAACAAAAAATTTCGAAAAAACCGAGCCGACCCTTACTCGGAAAACACGGTCCTTCGTGAACTCCTGAATGTAGAGTGGTAAGCGTCCACGTATGTTCCAGGGGTGTAGGGAACGTAGTATCCCTGCTCGCCAACATGTATCATAAGCCTTCTCAAGCTCAAAAAATATCGCAACGGTTTGACAATTCTTCATGAATACGTTCACGATATGTGTCGATAATGAGACAAGGTGGTCCTTTGTTGAACGGTGTCTTCGGAAACCGCACTGGGTGTTCGTCAGTAGGTTGTGAGCTTCCAACCACCATACAAACCGTCCATTGACCATGCGTTCCATCACTTTGGAAACGTAACTGGTGAGGGAAATAGGACGGTAGCTGGACGGGAGATGATGGTCCTTTCCAGCTTTCAAAATGGGTATGGCAGTGGCCTTCCGCCATGTTTCTGGAAAAGTGGCGTCTACCCGAACACGATTATAGAGCTCGAGTAGGAAAGCCTTACCTTCAGGAGAGAGCTGTTGCAACATTTTACGTGGATACGATCTGGTCCTGATAGTCGCGAAGATGAAAGAGCGTGTTCTAACTCCGCCAGGGTGAAAAGGCGATTGTAATCTTCAATATTTTCTGAACGAAACCAGAAACCTTGTCTTCTTGTCTTAACTCGAAGGAACTCGGGCGAATAGTTATTTGAGCTAGACAGCCAAATGTGTTAGCCACGTCAAATGTATCAACAGCTCCGGCAGCTGTTTTAAGACCAGCAATTGGCATGTGGGTTGATTTCCCGGCCACACGTCTTAACTTATCCTAAACGACAGAGGAAGGCGTATGTCGATTAAATGAAGCTACAAACTTGCTCCACGTTGTCTTTTTGCTATCCTTTATAATATATCCAGAGTTGGCACGCATTTTCTTGTATTCGATCCAGTGTGGGACGACGTTGGAAAACCCTAAGAGCACGCCTGCGAGCACAAATGGCAACTCGGCATTCTTCCGTCCACCAAGGGACTGGAAATCGACGAGGGTTAGCATTCGATTGTGGAATAGCTTGCTCAGCAGCAGAAAGAATATTCTGTTATATGTTCGACCAAAAAATTCAGAGTCGTGCTCATTATAAGTAAATACAGCCAACTGGGAGTAAAGGTTCCAGTTGGCATGATCTAAGCGTCATCTAGGTAAGCGTGTGGAACATATATCTTGTGTTAAGAGACTAATAAGGCATGGAAAGTGGTCACTAGAGTGTAAAACAGAGGTGATATTCCACTGCAAGGAAACTGCCAACTGTGATGAACAAACTGCAATATCAAGGTGTGTTAAAGTGTTGAAGCTGTCTGAGAGATATGTAGACTCCCCGGTGTTTAGAAGAGCTAGGTTAAAATTGTCCAAAAAAAGCTGCAATTAATTTACCTCTCGCACAAGCCCGAGGTGAGCCCCGAAAGGCTGATGGGCATTAATGTCTCCCACCAACAGAATAGGCGTTGGTAAATGAGAGACTAGATCTTCTAAACCCATGAGCAAGAGGTCATTGGAAGGAGGCAGATAAATGTTACAAATGGTAAATGGGATGGATGGCAGTTTAATCCTTACAGCCACTGACTGGATGGATACAGTTAGACTGTATGGATACAGATTCAACAAATATATTATCTCTGATGAGCATCATAGTGGCAGGTGCGCAGGAATACCCTCTTCCGGTGTAAGATCACGTCGTGCTAGGGTATATCGTCTAAGTGGAACGCTGTCTTGCGGACGGAGTTTAGTCTCTTGTAAATATACGACCAAAGGCTCATACTTGTTGAGCAAAAGTTCAAGCTCTGGTTGATGTGTTCTAATTCCACGGATGTTCCATTGTAGGAAAACCATTAGAACTATCGGATTAAGTTCTTAATCGTAGAAGTTTACTACATTGTTGTCGAATCGATTTTCCTTTTTTCTTTGGTTTTGGGCTAACACCTTTAACGGAGGATTTATGCTGCCTCTTTTTCACTGTCGTTCTGACAGTGTGGGGAGAATCCTCCTGCTCCATCTCCTCCACGGGGGAGGACCCCTTTCCAATGGAAAACCTCGGTTCGAGAAATTCGAACCGATTGAAAGTGGAGATCAGCGAAGATGTTGATCGCCGATCTCAATCCTTACCGCAAGATTCCTTAGAGGAGGGTCCCCGAGGAGATGCTCGTGGATCTTTTCTCCCCTTAGATGTTCTAGGTACAGACTTATCGCTTTCCTTTAGAAAGTCAGTTCTCACATAACTGGTACTGAATTTTACTGTTGATGCATTATATACTACAGGCTTGCCAGTCTTATTATTTGAGATTGATGGTTTAGCTAGTGTGATCTTTCCAGTAACGGACTTAGCAGATTGATGCTGTCGTGGGTTGATTTTGAAGGCTTTGGCTGCGTTCTAGCTACTAGTGTCTTTTCGGAAATAGTGACCCAGTTTATATTGCTGGTCTGAGTTGCGAACTCCCGACACGGTACCTGTTTAATGCAACTGAGCTATAGGTACCGGATTTCGGGACAGCTGGCGAATACGCAAAAGTTTCCGGGCTTCCGAAAAGGACACCTCCCAAACCCGGATCTCCTGGATAGCTATTTCCTCTGTAAAACGGGGGCATTCTCAGGAACTTGACGAGTGTTCACCGCTGCAGTTACCGCACGTTGGAGCAGTTGTACATGCTCCATTTCTCCACAGTTAACGCATGATTCGCCGTTACAAAATTCGCTTGTGTGCCCAATGTGCTGACAGTTATAGCATCTCAGCGGATTCGGTATATATGGCCTAACCTCAATGGCTTCATACCCCGCCTTAATCCTTTGAGGAAGATCTACCCTACCAAAGGTAAGGAACAGGGTACAAGTAGGCACAAATTCACCCCTTTCTCTCCGCTGAACCCGATATACGGATATCACGTCTTGTTCATCCAGATTATCTTGAAACTCCTCATTGGACGGTGGGTATTTACAACTCCGCGCGAGGAGTTCAAGGTCTTGTGCATTTCGACACGGATTGGATAACATATTTGCTTTCAAGATAATCGCTGTCTGGGACGCTGAATTTGCTTCAACCAGAAGCGTGTCATTGAGATTTCTAATGCACGACTTTACAGGAACAGCAATTCTATGGAGACTTTTTAACTGTAAAAGGGTTTACAGATGTAAATTTTCTTCCTTCCTCTGCTCTGTTAATAACCAAGTAGCGAGGAACACTACTACTTTTCCACAAGCTTTCAGGTTTTTTTATTTATTTTTATTATTATTATTATTATTATTATCCATAGCGATTTCATCCTCCACCATTACAAATGTTTCCGATGGCATGCTCACATCCTGGGCGCCACCCCAGCTTAGGTGATAGTCCTGGCCTGGACCTTGCTCACCTCCCAATTCATAGATCGAGGGACCCAATCGCCTTCAGGAGTTTAACAGCTCATGTAATGGCCTCTCCCCGGGACTGACCTTTATCAGCGGATACGAACAGTCCTACATGATACTCAGGGCTGGGAGTTACACATTACCCAATCACCCCTTGCTACTCCCCTCCTCCATCCCGTGCAGTGGTATCCATCAGACTGTGTTCAGGGAGGTTGGTCAAACACGCTTGTGGACCACAGTTGACTGGGCATTTGCCATAAGCCCTCTTACCTCTTAGAGGAACCCAATCGAGTGAGGCTCGTGACCCCGGGAGCGCCAATCCCATACCTACTGTAGTAGGCCCCTGGGGTCTCGGGAATTAGAGTCCAGCATGGTACCCCAGAACAAGGAGTAGTAAATATCGTGGACTTTTTAGTGGGAAATAGAGTACTGGATAAAAACTTTGAAGAATTACCGACAAATAACAACATATATGTTCAAATATTCTGCTTTTATTATTCTAGAATGTTATAATGTAGCTTTATCAGTTTTGTGTGTAATCGCACACATATGTTCAAATATTCTGCTTTTATTATTCTAGAATGTTATAATGTAGCTTTATCAGTTTTGTGTGTAATCATAACCTTGTGAAGTGCTTATTAGTCACTTTGTTCTTCCGCTGCTACACTCATGAATCGGCATCATACATATGGACGTTAACTAATTTTGAAGAAAATTTTATTAATACTTTCAAACATATGCGGTCAAATTGAAAAAATGAATAGCGTTTTTGCCTATTATTTCTTAAGACATCTACAAAGTTGTAAAGAATTAAAAAAATATATTTATTTCCTTACTATTTTTCAATATTTCGTGCAAATATTTTCTGATTGGCCGACCAAGTTGATTACAAACAAATGTAAATAAAGTTCATTGTTTAACGGTATTAATGTTATTTATTTAACATTATTGTAGCCCCACGTTGTGGTAGCCAATTTGTAACGGTATTACTTATAATGTTATTACTTGTGATGTTTGTGTATGTGTGTTTACTTCATGTGAAGCCATCTTGTGACGTCATTCATTTGTTCGGTTTGTAGCTCCATCTAGTGTTAGCAATTTGTGGTAGTATTAGTGTTTGAAAGAATTTTAAGTTTTGTTTACTGTCCTCCGGCTAGCTATTATTTCTCAGTCGAACATGTCTCTTGATCAGGGTGTGTAAACGGAAAGGAATCTTTTATCCAAATATAACACTGATAAAGAAATTTGTTTTACACATTTATTGTCAAACACGTTAACTATCACATTTATACATTGATCTTAACACTCGCCAAACTGAAACTGTTATAATAACTTCTTACTGATATTTCTTAATTTGCGTACTTCAACTTTTTGTATAATTAACCTTACAACACTTTAGATTATTCATAATTCTGCTGCGCGTAACTTGTGAATCGATACCCGACGTTTGCCGTACAAATACTTTCGACGAATTGACTGACTGAAGACGACGTGTAGTGTACACAGATTTTTGATGAACTGGACGACTGAAGACGACGTGTAAGGTTTTGATATTTTCGATGAACTGACCGCGATCTACCTCTGACTTGGCTTTTTATACACCCACTCCCCGATATGCCTAAAGATTATAACTGAGTTACTATTGGCTAATAAAACGCGCCAACATTAGCGTCTATTTTTATATCCAATGAAAATTATGAATACATATGCTCTAGGGAAATATTCCAGAAGGTTCTAAACGGAAAATGCGCCAACATTACGTAACTTCCTCGTTTCCAATAATGATAAACAGCTCACCCCTTCGCTGCATTATTGACAGTTTCAGTAAGGTCGTATAAACTTACTTCCCAACAATATTTATAATCAATAAACATCTGAAATCAATGTCACATAAAAATGCATATTCATATTACAATCATTATTTACATTTAAGTAATTTGTGATACAAATTACTGCATCAATTGATAGCATACATTTCCCATGTTCATTATTTGCACAAAGAATGTTGCATATTATTATTATTATTTCATATATATCCAAATAATTATTAACTGCTTAAAATGATGTGCACCTTATATTTGCATACAAATTATAAAATTTTAGGTTAAGCAAATCATACAATTATTTTGGATTATGATAAGATAACATATAGATACCACAAACTGATATTTTTATTAAACTATTCAAGTTAGCAGTATACTTACACTATACCGTCACCTCAAAAGTAACAAAATCAAAGCTTAAACGATGCAAAACTATTACGGCACTGCAACAAGTATCACTGGTCTCTGTACATTTACTTGATTTGCAACTGGAGTTTGTCTGAAGTGCTGTCAGTAAAAAGACATCTCCATTGATGAACATGATGGTTTCTGTAACACCGAATGTAATAGCATGCTGGATTTCAGATTACTTTCTTCTTTTAAAACACGCATGAAATGATTCGCTTGGTTAGTGCCACATTTCTCTCCATTACAAGCAATCTTAATCTAGCTTCTTTTAATTTCTCTTTTCAGTTAAACACAAAGTTCTCATTGTTGTTCTAAGAAACTTGCCAGTACTTTCAATGCATCCTTGGTACAGAAAGTTACAAAAAAAAAATTCAACAGAAACAGAAGACTGAACATTAACTTTGTTACTGTTTAAATGTTTTTGCAATCTGCCTGTAGCTTTCCGGTTTTATATCCTAAATCTTTGGGTAAAGTGAACAGAAACTAGTAAATGCTTGCTACATGTTTGAAGTGAATAAAAGAAGAGAATAGCTGCTAGCAAATGCTTGCCAATTATCCTGTTTACTTGCCTGATTTTATTCAATTGTAAGTATTTACTTCTAACACCAGACAGCTGTTTTGGTAAAGGCACTCGCAACTGCACTTTTAAAACTAAGATTGTGGCACCAAATTTATGAATGTAGTCATCACCATATTTGCTTAATTTCTTTATCCCTATGTGGGTGCAGTCCAATGCGCCAATCACCGTGGGAATTTCAAACTTATTTGACTGTTTTCCTTTTGTTATATTAATTTCCTCTCAAGTGTTTGGGAAAACTATCCATTTGTTTGCTTCCTGTGTAATTGTTTCAGAAACACTCAATACCGTTTTACATACTGAGGAACGATCAATCCCAAAATCTTCAACCACTCCATCTTGATAACCAAGTTATCAAAATCTGCTCAGCTAACACAGGAATACTTACAAGTTTTTTACTGGGTGTGATTGCCCCTCTGCAGGTTTCTCCAAACTGGGGAAGAAAAAAAATTAGTAAATAATCAACACTTTCATCTTCAAACCTAAGTGGTTCTTTAAATCTTCTAAGATTTAGACATGTCCTTTCTCAAAAGAGCTTTGCCTTTCAAAAATCCATTTAAAGAGAAACTGCAACAGAGATAAGCATGTTCAGTCAACAAGGTTGCCTCGACCAACCTTATAAACAGGTAAGTATTTGCTTATGCTGCAAGTACATATTTACTTGTGTTTTATTCAACATGTTTTTAGAGTATACTTACCAGATTTTCCAGTTTACTTGTCTCGCAAAAATGTACTTCTTTTATTTGGTTGAATGCACGCATTTACTTGTAAAAGTGCAAGTAAGAGCAAATACTTCTTTCTATCCACTTCACCCATTGACTTTGAGTTGCACATCATATAAGGAAAAGATATTTTTACTATATCTTGAATTTGGAGTGGGCTTACATTCAGAAACACAACCGTCCCTGCCACCACCACCATCAGTAACAATGTTCCCAATGAAAATGCACTGTCATTTTGAGCAGGGACAACCCAGATAAAATATGGACTCCTTGACAAACCATGATTGTGGGGTTGTCCAATCCCCCAACTTCATAATGTCCCACATAATACTGTACAAAATAGTAAAGTAGTGAGAGTATTGATGTACTGTAGTCTGTAGTGTAATAATTTGTGTTTTTTTTAAATGCATACATTTTATACCTGATAACAACAAATTAATTATCGAATAATAAATATTTATTAATATTAATGTCAAATGCTATAATGTGCTAAGTAAGTACTCTGACGATTTGTTGCATGGCACATTTTAAAGAGCTGCTTGGATGTGATATTAGCATTATGGCATCTTGAATTTTCTAACTTTGGCAGTTACAAAATCATCTATAACATCTGGGAAGTTTAAGTCTGATGCTAATTGTTCTATTGACATGATAGATGGTTTAATTTCTCTTCTCCCAAAGAGGATCTTAAATGGTTCTTTACGAGAGTGTTTTCTAAAACTTCTCTTGCCAGAAGCAACATTAACTGGCAAAGTACAGAATAATCTTGGAACATTACACAGTCCTAGAAATACTGTTTGAAGCTTGACTTTATAAATGAAATTCAAGAGAGCAAATGGAAATCCTCTGTTTCCAGACCTACTGACAAGATTTGGAAACATCTTAAAAATATACTGGAAGTGTTTTAAGTTCATTTTCAGCTTGTGCTCAGATATTTGGAGTATTTAAGTGAGACTCCTGGTGAAAGTATCCAAATCCTCTTCTGATATTTGTCTTGTCATGGCAAGAATCAGGTCAATGGTTTTGCACATAAATTAAACTTCTTTAAAACAAACATTTAATTGGGATGTGATATTTTCAGTGAGACCATTGAAAATTTTGTTCTTGAAGTGTTCATTGGCATCACCAATCTACTCTATATTATGCTGTACTTCATCTTCATCAAAAAATTTGTTTTCTTTTCTTTAATGTTCCTCAAATTCTGCACCAGTGTGTACTTCAGCTACAATTTGTTTAGCTTTTTCAAGGAATGTGGACCAAATGTGTTTCTGCATGTCTTCTTAAGTTTGTTTATATTTTGCTTTTCCTGCAGTAAATTTATATCTCAGCTTTGTAAAATATTGTCGTAACATTGATCTTTGCAGGCCTCTGCATCAATGCATGTGATGTTTGAATTTTGTGTAATAGCATTTGCTACCTCCTTGCCTCTTTTATGGAAACCAAAACACTTTAAGAATCTTTCATATATCTTCTCTTCACAATAAAAAAAAATCTTAATATTAAAATATTCTGCTTGGTTTTTGACAGATCAGGTGTTGCAACACACACAAGTGAAAAATATACAGGATTCTCTTTCTTATAGTATGTATTGTAATATTTTGTTTGCACAAACAACAGAAATTCATCTTGTGCTTTTCAGGGTAAACAATGGACAATTTCTTTGTTTTCCTCTTGACACTTCTTCACACTGAGAGTATATTTTCCCAAGAGTTCAATTGCACCTAAGAAATTGCCGTTGTCTTAATCTCCTAATCTACTACTATTGCTTCTAAGTGCAAGATTTCTAGAGGCAAGGAAGAAAATATCTAGTAACCTTTCCAGCAACTCTTTCATATATTCTTGTTCATTAGATATTTGTCTTTGAAAGCTGCTATCTATTACAGAACCCAATAAACTCTCTTCCAGATTTCTCCAAGAGACATAATCAGTTTTATATTATAACTGTTCTCATCTGATGTAGACCCTCATAAAATATTTCCATGATGATTCCATATAATCAAATTCCTCTTGTTTGTCTAATGTAGATTTACAAGATGATATTGAATCAGGGTCTTCAAACAACAGACATGGTCCACAGAAAAGCTTTTTTGAGTATCATTCCTAAATGAGCACTCTCTTTTCATTTGCACTTTCCAGAATAACATTTATAATAAAGATGATGCTCTGCAAATTTCCTGTTTTTTGGGGCCATAATATCCTTGCAAACTTTCAATACTTATTTCAGGAAAACCTTTCTTAACAATTATTTCTCTCACAATATTTGTATTTTTTATGTCCACTGGCCAGGAACTGAGGGGTCCCAACTGTCTGGTCGAAGTAGACTGAGTCTGACACTTTATTAAAGTCAATTGCTGTGTTGCTTTGAGCTGATGGTAATGGTAAATACGAGTAGATAGTACCTAACATTCACGAGATGTAACACAAAGACGTTCACCTGCATTATCTTCTGCTTATTTGATTGTGTCTTAGAATTTGACAGGACTGTTGATGTTGAGAAGTAAGTAGTTATTGTTTTACATTGTTGATTTTCTTCCTGGTATTTTTCTCCTTTATTCAGTTTTCAGCTCCTTTTTTAGCACCGGATTTACGATAACTAGCAGTTAGCCAAACATATCTGGTAGCTATTTAGCTACTCCATAAGCAATTATTACTGCACTGAATTCATTTTAAATTTATCTGTAACAGCACAGACTAAACTATCCACTGTTAACTTATATTGAAAGACTTTCAAAATAATTCCCTGCTGTTAAGCCACCAGCAGTTATGAACTTCAACTATACCAGAATTATGTGGTTACACTGCTTCTTGCTGGTAGCACATGACTTTGTCATGGTTGCTGACAATCAAATTTAAGAAATTAGCTATGTATTTCATTATACTATTGCTAGATTACAGCATGGAGATTGAAATGCAAATCACTAATGTGCATAAGGCATGATTATATGGTAACCGCAGCTGTCTGGATATGGAATCATAAATTTTGAAGCAAGTTCAGAAAGAATTTAGCGCATCTGTTACCTAAGAGTCATGCCCAGTGTTTTGACTTTCATTTTAAGCATTAGGGAATATGAAGCATAGGAGGGAGAAAGTATAGGACCATTGAAACTCATTACTGCCAAAGTCAACACGGAATTTTGATGTACATACACAACATTGTTGCAGCAGTACATTAATAGCTATGAATATAAAATTTCATTAAGTAACAACCATGGAACACAAAAATTAAGGCATACTACATACATTAAGACCCAAAAGAAACATTAAAATATGCAAATGCTCTTAGCTCGAATTTTTCTTCAGGTTTCTGATAATATTTATGAACTCCTGAAATACAAGGCTCCGTAAAACCCAGGGCCCCCCAACACGAGTCTAGGTTGCCTCTCCCCCTATGGATAGCCCTGATTTTGAGGAGGTGCAAACAAAATGCAAGGGAAAACCAAATTTTGTTTGTTTTTTTTTGACAAGGGAAGGCAGCAAACTTGCAGAAACAGAAAATTACATTGTATAGCTCAAAAACACAAAAAGGCTTTGATGCCATCACAATTAGTAAAGCTAACTAGTTGCTCAAGTTAGGGAAGCCCATAACATTGCTGGAAACCTTTTTAAGCCTTGTGCAAAGTACATCGTTGAATGTATGTTGGATGGAAGCACCCTGAAATTAATAAGCACAATTCCTTTGTCAAATAACACTATTTCACAGTGCATCAGGGAATTAGCTGATGACATGGAAACTACTTTACTTTCATGAACAAAATTCACTAAATTTTTGCTTCAAATGGATAAATCATTAGATGTAGCTAGGTTGTTTACTTTTTGTGTGTTACTAGTATTTGGGAGTCTTTTCAAGAGGCTCTGCTCCTCTGCAAATCATTACCAACTACGACAACTAGCGCTGAAAATTGAAATGTTTAAATTAACATAGAACTTTTCACAATGCATGACATTCCATGGGATAAGTGTGTCAATGTGTGCACAGATGACAAGAAGGCCATGATTGGAATGCCGTCTGGTGTTATCTCAAAAATTAAACAAAAAGTAAAAGGAGTGCAACTTACGAGGTCTGTACCCGACCTAACAAAGAAAACACAAACATTTTGGGAAAAAACCTCTTTGTTTCTCTACATAGTCTCCTTTCAGCATGAACCACTTTTCCCAGAGATGTTCAATAGCTTTGATAACCTGTTTATACTGAGAACCATCGAGTTCTGCAAAATAGCCATCAACTGCAGATTCCAGCTCTTCACTGTTGGCAAATCTTTTAGCACCTAGCTATTTCTTCAACTTTGGAAATAGAAAATAATCAGAAGGGGCTAAATCTGGTGAACAGGGTGCCTGAGGAAGCAATTCGAACATTAACTCATTGATTTTGGGCATGGCAATAATGGATGTGTGAACTGGTGCATTGTCTTGATGAAACAAAAGTTTCTTTTCCACTAAATGCAACCATTTTTGCTTGATTTCATCATTCAAATGCTGCAATAAGTTTGCATAATACTTGTCATTGATGGCTTTTCCTTTTTGAAGATAATCAATGAAAATTATCCCATGCGCATCCCAAAAAACTGATGCCATGACCTTACCTGCAGATGGAACTGTCTTCGCCTTCTTTGGAGCTGATTCTTCCCTTTCAATCTCCTGTTTTGACTGTTCCTTCATCTCAGGAGTGATGTGATGGACCCACGTTTCATCCATGGTTATGAATCGACGCAAAACCTCAGCTTTATTGCAGCAAAACATTGCCAAACACTTGACTGAACCATCTTCACGATGCTGCTTTGTTCCATTGTGAGTAAACAAGGCACCTATCTTGCACACAGCTTTCTCATATCTAAATTTTCCGTTAGTATGCGATGAACAGCACTTTTTGAAATTCCTACAATGTCTGCTAGCTCGCGCACTTTCAGTCAACGGTCTTCCAATACCATTTTGTGGATTTTCTTCACAATTTCTGGCATGGTCACCTCATTTGGTCGACCACTGCGATGTTCATCTTGGCAGCTCCTACGGCCTCGCTTAAACTCTGCCACCCAATATTTTACTGTTGTAAACAAAGGAGTAGACTCTCCCAGAGTAGAATCTAGCTCAGCTTTAATATTAGTTGGACTAAGACCTTTCAAATGAAAGTATTGTATCACATAACGATGACCAGTTTTATCCATATTTACAAATTTGCTGAGAGATTTAACTATTGATGGCTGCTAAACAATTACTAAACAACGTAGCATCATCACACTTCAGGCTTAAGCTTTATAAGGATGGTACTTTCTACCACAGTCATTTGTTTGAAACAACAACCAATATCTATACATCAGGTGAGGTACTTCTGGGACTGCCCTCGTAACTATTGCATCCTCATTGCTAAGCCTGCGAAGAAGATGCCACCTTCTCTAAAACGAATCTGGTCGAAAACGTGGAAGTTAACTTTATTAAATTATGGCTATTCAAAGTGTTATGTGATGACATGAGGAGTTTGCATACATCTTAACTTCCTCACAGAGAAATAAGGTAGCTCTTTCGAGGCAAAAGTTTGGCTCAGCTCTTTGAAATGGAAATGAAGTCAGAACCTTTCTGACTAACAATGACTTTGATCTGAAAGACGGGTTATGTGATGAATGCTGCCTAATAAAGTTGACATATTTAAGTGATATTTTTCAGAAAGGTGATAACTTAAGCCTCTCACTCCTAGGAAAGAGCAACAACAGTGTTTGATGCCAGCAATACAGTGCAGGGTTAAAAAAGAAAATAAATTTTTGGATATAAACAGTAAATGATGGCAATCTTTATAGGTTCCCAACAGTAAAATAATTTATAGAAGAATTAGATTCAAACACCAAGGATGTCTTAAAATACATTTAAAGCTCACTAACTTAAGTTTGCTTGATAGTTTCAAGTTTTTTCAGGAAGCACTCCATGAAAAAAATGAAAGAAAGCTTTTGGGCTGTAAAGTCTATCTCTGCAGTTCCAAAAAGGCCTCTGACAATGCAGCAATATGAATGCAATTGATTCGACATCAGATTCTATTACAAAAGATAATTTTTAAATAAGTAGTAACTATCTGAATTCTGGTGTTGATTAAAAGGGTAATTTGGTGTGAGGGAATTTTCTTGAAAGTCTTCTGTCACATCCTTGGAAGATGTTGAACACGCATGCACAGACCTATCTTTTTCTAAATTCTTTTTCAGGGGACTTCAAAATACATATTTCTGGTGAAATAGTAATATCAATTTTTTAGGTGGAATGCAATACTTCCTCTACATACTCTAAGTAGGTGCTAGAGAACCTAAAAAACAAAAAAAGCACTCACAGATGCAGGAATGAGAACTAGCTGCCTCATGAATGACAGGCAAACATTTTCACCACTCTCTTAATAAAATAAGATATACGAATTGCTGATCTTTGGGCCATCTGATGAAGAGATGGAATCAGACTGTAATAAGCCACTAAGCCTAATATGTGGCAAGAAGAAGAAGAATTACTCCAATGTGCAAGCTTATCTTGACACATTATTCTGGTCAAAACACAGAAGAGGGCAGGAACATTATCATATGTACTGGCTATTAGGGTATACACAGAAAAACAACCATTTATACGAATAATTCCTAGAACAGGCATGAAATATATGATAATTACTACAGAAAGCGGTATGATTGTTACACATCAGATTCCTTACAGAAGTTGTTTATTACTAATTTCACTTCATTTTTGTCAACTTTCAAGAGTATTATCTGGCATCTTGATCTTTCAAAGGAATTTAATTCTCACAAAATCTACATTATACACTATTTAAAATATTACAGCTGCGGCTGGAATATTAGGTCTCAAGCAGAAGGAATGATTTAAAACTATACTTGACTTACCTGTGTACATATAAGCATATAATGTGGATTAAAACTAAGGAAATATTTATACATTTTAAAGACTTAACCTGGTCAGGGCATGGTTTTAATAAAGAGTCAACTCGAAAAATCAATGCCACAGCCAGGATTTCAATATAGTTCTCCTGTTTTACATGAAGTTGCTCTAACCATTGAGCTACTGTGACAACTGTCAGTGGGGCACTGAATTCCCCAGTTGACTCAAGTTGTTTCCCAGGTAGACAACCAAGGCATCTCACTAGAGATAACATTCTCAATGGTGAGTTGCATTTGCAAGTGCATACTTTTATTACTGGCTACAAGAGTTTTTTTAGGAATTAACATTAGAAGACTTGTACAGATTTATGAAAGAGACTGAGGATAATAGGAAAAGAGAAATAGCTAGTTTATAGCAGAAGATAGAAAGGGGTAGAAAAGCAGATTTACACAGTAGCAAAATTGAAATGATGGAATTAAAACATGAGATAGAGAATGTAAAGATAATATGAAAATCATAAATAATAGTTTGAATGAAGTACAGAATAGTTTGGAAATTAAGTATGAAACTGCTAGCAATAAAATGAGCAATTAAGAAATTGAGGTAATGCAAAATATAAGAATGTCAGAGGAAGTTATGGTTAAATATAGAAATGAAATGATAGATGTACAGGTAGTATAGAAAGCAAAGTCAATAGTATAAGAATAGAGATAGCCGAAGAGATGTGCCAAAACAATTTTGAAACAAAACAAATAGAGGAGGTAAAGAAATTGTGTAAAGAGGTAGAGGTAGTAAGGAAGAGAAATTTTAAGTAGTGAAAGTGTGAAACAGATAGTTATATCAGAAATAAAAGCTGTATAAAATGCAATGCATCTGCAACAAAAATAAATCAATAATATGAAACACGGTAATAAGGAACTAGAGAGAGAAATCAATGAAGAATTAACAATATTGAAAGAAAAATTTCAAAAAGAACAAGAAAATGCAGAAAGAGTAAAAAAGAATTGCAAATGCATTGCAAACTTATAATGAAAATTGTGAATCAAAAGAAGATACTGTTGAAAATGCAGGATATACATGACACTTGCCAAAACAATAGAAATAAAAAAGATGGGAAAAAACCACACACACGTACCCACATGCACACGCACACATACACGCATTACGTAGGCAATATACATGGAAATATGACACACAGCTTGCTTGATAACCATACAAAAAGAAACCCAAGAAAGAGAAATTGCAAAGGAAAGGAGGGATATAAACAGAGGTATACAACAAATCACAAAATACTATGCACAAAAAACGAGAGAGATAAAAGTAACAGACATTGGCACACACAAGAATCGAAACACGATGGGTATGGAAGATGTGGACAGATAGAACAAACATGGACACAGGAGAATTCACATGGTACCAACACATACAGAAAAAGAAAACAGTCAAGATGATGGCCAAGTTCATTGGCATTAAAACTCTTAAATGACATGTTAACACAAAGATCTCTTGAGTTGAAAAATGTGAATACATCAGAGAAATTATAAATAATAGTATAAACACTACCACCAAATTTGCTCCAGTAAAATTAAAAATTTAACCACTGATTTTTCTACGACCCTGGCAGACGCAGGGAGAATTAACAGAAAAAGAAAAATGCCAGCTCATATTCATGAGATTACAAGAAAGGCTAATAAAAGAAGAGAAAAGTTAAAATATTTAAAAACAACTGGTTACTTAAAATAGGAGATAAAATCCTTCTAAAAAAGCACAATATTTCTAAAGCTTCTAAGAAAAGAAATGCTAAAATGGAGTTATTGTATACGGAGCAGTTGGTAATAACAAAACACTTTGGGGATCACACTTTTGAACTGCAAAATTTAAATGGAAAAACCATAGGAAGATATCACAAAAATAAATTAAAACCTTTCAAGGAGTTATAAATTAAAAACCAAATACATAAATGTTTGAAAGTTTAACGTACGTATCCTTGGTAACTATACAAGTGGAATAAACGAAAGTGATTTTAAATGAACATTTAATCAAGAAATATAGGTAAGGTAAGCTTGAAATATACTATAAATAAAATAGGAAATATATATTATTCAATATTTGAAAAATTATAATGAATAATATCCCAAGTAATCATATAAGCATAATATTTAATGTAGAACCAAGTGCAATCAAAGATTAGCGATTGAAATTTGTTTAGTGATCATATTGCATGCATGTCATAATATTATAATTGTTATCACATAAAAATATATTAATTTAACATCTAGCAAGAATAAAAATGATATAAATGTTAGAATTTCTGAAGATGAGATTGTAAAAATCATGCTGCAATAATATAAAAATAAGTAATAAGGAAAAATTACAAATTTATTTTTCTCGCAAAATAATTATAACCTTGAAACTATAATATTAAATTGTGATAACAAAAATAATTACAAATGACATGATTAATATAAATGAGATAAAATGAATACGTTATAATCATGATTAGCTAGCTACACCTAATACAATGGTATCCCAAATGAAAATATAAGCTTCCATAATAATTATGTATAACCGAAAAATAAATGGAAACATATAAAAGATATTCACAAGCAACATTTGGTTTAACCATTGACATATACAATGTTTTAATTTAAGCAGCATGTGCAACATTTGACTTCATCATCTACGTTTGGTTTCTTCGATAATTTACATTTTTAAAAATGACACAAACACTTAAGTCATAAAATTACAAAGCGATTGTGGTTTTATTGGAATTTATAATTTTTAAAAATTAAAACAACACCACAAGAGGCATTTGAAGCAGAAAGATTGATTTAAAACTATACTTGACTTACCTGTGTACATATTGATGTGGAATTTATTTGTTAGTGTTATATCTACTTATGTATTTTATTTAGATACATTTGGTGTTACCATCATGATTATTATATATATATATATATTATCGTGATATGAATTTTTTCCTTGTTAATCTATATATGTATTCTGAAGTTTAATTTATTTATTGAAATAACAGCCACAACCAACTTTAACAAAACTTACAAATGAGGAAAATTTGTATAAATTACTCTATATGGCCATGGAATAAACAAACTTTTTTATTGTACAAAGGAATAGCAAGAAAACAAAGAAATTGCCAAGAGACAATAAATAACATTCTTCTCCTGGTACGAAGAATCATTATTCTTCAAACGTACAGATCACAATTCCAATAGGCTGTGTAGACCTACTCATACATTGTAACAGTCACAGATATCTACTTGTAAACAAGTTGGCAGTAAATATTATAACAAATTAAAAATAATTGTAATCAATGAAGAAATATATTTAATAAAATTAAGTTTAAGTTGGGTAATACATAATTTATCATTCAAACTAATTTAAAATAAGGAGTCCTAATCGTTACAATGCCCTATAGAATAACTTAGAGATCTCATCGCTCAAATAAAATTAAAATAAAAGCCCAACATACACATTGCTCAATTAACCCAACATTTTTATAAAATTCCGCCACAAGATAAGAAGCGAAAATATTTTCTAATGCTTTTTATTTAAAACTTGTAATCTTAACTTACCTTACAGTATCTCTCAACTGTGCTAATGTGTTTTATCGTGTTACTCTGTATAATACAGCTATCAATTTGATCAACAAATATTATCATAAAATGGTTTGAGTATTTTTATTTTTAAAACATTCATTGCTAAATCTTAACAGCTAAGTACTGCAAAGTTTAAATGGACTTATTATTTACTTTTATACAGATGACAATGAAAGTGCAAAGATTTTCATAAATTAATGACATTTGAGCAGTTTAGCCATGATTATGAATGGTTGATGAATCTTATAATTACTATAACATTCTACACAAAGTTCCTATGAACGAGTCAAAATACTTTGTGGCAGTTCACACTATTCAAATACTTAACGGCAATTTACAATTACTACAGAAGAATGATTCTTCGAAGTAACACTTTAACTGCTGATATTGTCTTCTCTTGTCTGATTTTCCTTGCTATACATCCAGCGCCAATATGCTACCTTCATGCGATCCCAGCAATTTTCCCAGGAATCCATAGCTGGACGTACATCCAGCAAAGCAAACTGATAACTTCCAGGATGAACAGAACCTCCATCATAGTAATCAATTACGTAACGAACTTCTTTTCCACAACGATCAACAATCCAGTCATGTCGATCAAAAGGAAGTTCATATCTGGAAAGCAAAAGTTAAAGCACTAACACTCAAGCTAGGGATTACTGACAAGCATCAATATTCAAGTATTACCCTTAGTATTTCGAAATGGGATGCATTTCTGGACCATGCAAATAATTTTATTGACCTTCATCAGAAATAAATAGGCAAAACCAGTAAAATTGGCTTCCTATGCAAGAGTTTTAACCTGCACACAAGTGTCACACACACAGTGATTCAAAAAGGCACATGTCATAAAACATTTAGAAACATTTATGTCTGAATGAGTGCTAAAGAGCTCTCAAAATCACAAGCCCAAGAATATTTTGAAAACAACTGCTATCCACTTAAGCAGATTAACAGAAATGAAAGGATGCCATTGTTTAGTGCAGTGGTGTGGTTTCTGTAGAAACAAAATTTAATGCGATAAAAAGTTGAATAAAGGCTAGTCTATTAAAACTGTTGCTTCCGATTATGGAGCTGGGGAAGTAACTGTTAGAGACATAAGAGGAAGAATCAAAAGGCGAGTGTAAGCAATGGTTTAGCATAGAAAATAATGAAAGTTGAATATGAGCAGACTTCTGTGGCTTTAGTGTTGTGGTTTTCGCATTTATAAAGTACAGGAAGTTCAGTAAAATATCCTGTGTTGCACACTAAGCAACAGAATTGAAAAAAGTTTAAGGATAACGAAGAAGGTTCTACAGCAAGATAGAAGGAAGAAAAAGATATGGCATTTGACAGCTCAACATTACTAGGGAAAAATTGTTAACTAATTCATCTTAAGTTGCTGAATTTTAATAAAAAATGAAAGTTGTTGTTTTGTGTGACAGACTGACATCGGATCAAGTCTGAACTTAATACTACCAAACAATACTTCTGCAGTTAAATTACAAAAAGCAAGTCCTGGGTTGTTCATTTTAGCCTGTGTCAACATTCAGTCTCCTTAAAGGTTACCCAAAAAGCTATGAAAGACTTTCAAAAAGTAATCTTCTAATTTAATATTGTAATCTGTTTATCTTGTTATTAAACTGTATAAAGTATTCAACATACCTTTTAAGCAATTAATATGTAATAAATAATTATACTACACACTTTTCAGCATTTCATCATCATTTGTGACCTATTAGCACATTATCTCTGTATTATCCAAGTTTTTCCATATCCAAGGAGCTTGGATGATCGCGAGTCTACTTAAAAATTAAATTAAAGTGAGTTTTATTTATGGATGCTCTTTAACTATTGTGGTTCTTAGCGTCCCATTCTATATTGGGTGCGAAAGACCGGGAATTTTGCTCAGAGGCCTCCTTATCAGGCTTGAGGTTCTTTTACGTGCCATAAATATACTGTGGCATGTGCACAGATTGTAGTAATAGCCGTGCCCTCTGGTTACTCAAGCTGAAGGTTGGCAGGTTATCCGAGGAGGGGCGTTTGAGGGGAAATAGTCTCATTGGAGGGGATATGGCGTTAGGACGCCAAGCTTAACGAGTTTTTTCAAGAGTCAGTGTCTAGTCTTCGCGGTGTTGAGATGTACGGATAGTTGTGCAATGATAGGGCGTCCTCGTCCCGGCAGACACATGGGTAAGCATATTTAATAAATCTTCTACTTATGCTTCTTCCTTGACTTTTAATTATGGTAGTATAGAATCCTTGCCTTTCCCTTCAGCCAGGAATTATGTGAGTGTAGAATATCTGTGAGTTTAACTTTAGCTGCGTCCCTTTGTGTCGGTGCCTCGTAAAGTAAAGTTTCCTTAGTTTTGAATAACGATCCCTCTCACAGCGAGTAGCTCTCCTCTGAAAGTTAAATAATAAATTACAAATTATTGAGGCACGCGACAAATTGGCGGGGGCGCCAGGTAGAATTGAATTGTTTTGAGATTTTAAGTGCAAAATTTTTTTTTCCCTCCAAATGTAACGGTTTGTCCTCCACGTGGTCGTGAAAAATGTAAAGTTCTTTCTGGCTAAAGGGTAAGGATTTTTATACTTTTATTTGTGGTTCTCTTCTTCTAAATTTTGTTTCCATCATTTCTGAAAGTTTGGTATCGAAATTTCAATTTTGAGTTCATTTTTGCATATTTTCCCATTGTCTGCCGGGTGACGCTAAATATTCTGACTCCATTTTCCCCTTGTTTTGGCTTCATTTCCTTTAAATTATATCACTGTGTTCCGTTCTTTGTGCTGGTTATTTTCAAAAAAAAAAAAGGGTTTTTGTGCAATTTGAGAAGAAACGAGCGAGATAGTTGTTTCAAAATGTGCTCGTCACGTGTTGGCTATCCGTTTGCAAATCTTCTTTTCTGTGCTTATTAGCAGTGGTTTGGAAATGTATAACTTTATATTCCAGTGCTTGTGATTTCTAGCTATTTACTGCACGTGTCTGAGTTATTTTTCGTGTAACTTTTATGTACGCACGTGTGTTGTGTAATTCCCGCGTGGTCGTGCATTTCAGCAACAATTTTTAGCTTGTGAAACCAGTCTTCCTCAGCACGTGTTTTGGCGCGTTTCTTTGCGTGTGCATATCAGATTATATACATTTGATTTTAGAAAAAAATGAGAAGTTTTGTGTGCTAGTTTAGAATTACAAGTCTGTATTCTGCTCCTTTTGAGAATCTTCGCGGTGGTCACAGTAAGTGTGACGTAGTTTTTTTAAGTTCCAGTTCGAGGTTTCTCACTGCAGCTATCATTTTGTTATCTTCCATATGTCCATTCTGCTTAAAAAATCTTGGTATTGTGTCCAAGTGGCTTGTGTAGCCGTGTGTTAGTATAATTTTCTGATATTTTGCCGTGGGCGCTTAATTGTGTTCTTTCTGCAACTGTTTTATTTGGCTATGTTCTACTCTTGCTATTTACATTCATGTGTTGCTATAAGTGTTTAGTGTGGTGTAATCTGAATTGCTTGGTCCTACGGTTTGTTTATTGGTTGTGTTATCTTTTGTGCTGCAATCATGCATAAGCGCCGTCCTGCACAGAAAGTTGATATAGTAATTGCTCCAGTTGGCGAGCACAGTGTGGTGGAATCTGTCCAGTGTTGGTACGACTGTTACTCAGTTATCAGCTGGCTGCCGCCGGTCATTGACCCCTCTCACGTGGAACATTCCAACGAGTTGTCGCCGTGTGAGTTATTTTAGAATGTTGCAATGTTGGCTACTACTGCTATTGGCCGCTCTGAGAATGATGATAATTTTGCTTTACCGTTGCCAAGTTTGGTTTAATTCCGTAATGTATATTTTTAAGGGAAGATCTTTCGCAGTTACTCATGTAAGTAAAAGTTTCAGGAGCTACCAATCTTGCCAGTATCTGCATCTAATTAGGTTTGATGTGCTTCTAATATGGACCAGTACGATGTGGATGTTGATACACCAGCTGTACGTGTGTTACCAGATTTTGGACAATTTGCACGGGAATTTTGTGGTAAACGAGTAAGAGAAAAGAAAAGAATCACCTGTAAGTATGTAATCATTGTGAGTGCTAAAGTTTGGATGAATGAAACAGTTTTACGACTCACACAGGTATGCTAAATTTATTGTTTCAGTGACTGATGCTTAATTAAGCTTTGTTTTTCAGGAATATGTGATATGAATGTCTCTGCTAAATTACAAGTATATTATTATTTTGGGTGTAACTTAAATTTTGAATTGTGTTTTGATGACTGCAAATCATTTGTTTTGTTGTATTATGCTGCAGGAATGTGTTTCAGGTGTACTATGTGCTTAATTGAGCTTTCATTTTCAGGAATGTTATGTGACAATATTGTTTTGAATAATGATGTGATGTTGTTTTGTTGCATTCGATTTGATTTGATATGATTTGATTTTGACTCTATTTGATTTCCATAATGATGCTGTGACCTTTATTTGCAGAAATTTGTTGCATGAATAGTGTTTGTATGTATGTGTGTATTTGAGGTTATGTGATATAGGTGAGATTTGCCTCGGTGGATGTGCGTAAGAGTAACCCCGATGGCGTAGTGTGAGGTTATGTGAGAAATAAGAGTTGAGATTTGCCTCGGTGGATGTGCGTAAGAGTAACCCCGACGGTGTTGATGAGGAGAGATGAGAAGAGATGAGATGTCAGCTTCGGTGGAGGTGCCACAGTGTAACCCCGATAGTTGAAGTGTATGAATGTGTTGATTTTTCAGGAGGGCTACATGTACCTGGAAAGTTGATGTGATGATTGTACTGATTTTGCTTATTGGTGTTGCTGTAACGTGCCCAGTATAGCGTGTGTGATGAATTCACACGAGAGATTAAATAGATGGAAGTGAATGTAATGAAAATAATTTTTTTTCTCTCTGTTTATGCAACAAGTTTATTACCATCTTAGATACCAAATGTTAATAACACCTGTTTTTCCAGCTTATTTCTTGATTTTGAGGATGTAGATGCAACATTATAATGTCATGTTATTTGTGTAATTCCTGAATTAATGTGATTTCTTGAAGGTTATGCCTATGTCAAATGTTTTGAATTTACAGCATGTTAAATGAGACACGTAAGTGCAGATGTTTTGTTTTGGAGAGAAAATTGAAAGATGATGATGATTGAAGTAATGATTGAGATTGCACTATTACTGCTACTGATGATGATGATGATTATGGAAGATGATAGTTAAACTGCGATGAGAACAATAATGATGTGGATAAGAAGTTGTATTCATGACAAGAGTAGGACACTAGTAGTTGAAAGCATGTCACGTGGCGTAGGTTAGAAATGTATTGTGGGTGTAGCTTGTAGTGATGTATACACTAGTTTGAGTAGATAGTTAAGTTAGTGTTGTGTGTAATTTGGGGCCATGGTCAGTGTGAATGAGTTCATTTCATCGTCATGTGTGACTGTCTTGTAAGTGCACTTACTTTCTTTTGTTACTGATACCAGCTGGTTATTGAGTTGTAATATTGGGATCCCAAGATAAGGTTATGTTTCATTTCTGTCATGTTTATGTGCTTTGAGTCTGTTTTACTGTTATTTGGATTATGAAGCATTGTAAGTTCAATTTTGGATGGCAACTCTGTAAAATTTCTTTTTATGCCAAGTTGTTCTAATTTTCTTTTCTCTTTACTTGCCCATGTCAAAAGAATTTTTTTTGTGTACACTTTTCATACTTTAAAATCTTTATTTGTAAAGGACATACCCTTCTTTTCTGTGTGATTCTTTGTGGGAGCATCCTGTTTATTGTGTCGTGGTTTTGTTTTAGAATTATGCTGTGGTAGAGAGCGAGAAAATCAAAGAGCATCCCCGGGGCACACCAGAAGTCAAGAAACACCACAGGGAAGCTGTCGGGCAGCCACTACACTGCCGTGGCATAAGGAGCCACCATGTCGGGGGGCAGTCCAAGCCAGCAACTGCCCACCCTGTTGTCATCACCAGAGACCTGCGGTGCTAATCCTACACCAGGACAAATCGTCGTTGTGGGCACTGTCTCAACCACCCACAAACAGTTACGGCAGTTCATCACCCTTTTGCGCAGTGTAGTGTGTCTGTGAACTAAGGCAGCGTGGTGTGTGCGTGTGCGGGATGCCAAAGCTAGTGCATTAACAATATTACGTCGACTGCACTTACATCGCTCTCGCTTCTCGTTATCGCCCAGCACCATTGTCGTCGGCTGGGTGCAACCACAAATATGTATTGTTCTTTTATTTTACATCACACATTTCTATGTCATTTTTTTTTGGTATGTCTTTCTTTTGTTTTTTCCTGTATTTTGTACTTATGTTCTTTCTGTCGACGAGGACGTCGACTTGGGTGGCCAGGGGGAGATGTGGCATGTGCACAGATTGTAGTAATAGCCGTGCCCTCTGGTTACTCAAGCTGAAGGTTGGCAGGTTATCCGAGGAGGGGCATTTGAGGGGAAATAGTCTCATTGGAGGGGATATGGCGTTAGGACGCCAAGCTTAACGAGTTTTTTCAAGAGTCAGTGTCTAGTCTTCGCGGTGTTGAGATGTACGGATAGTTGTGCAATGATAGGGCGTCCTCGTCCCGGCAGACACATGGGTAAGCATATTTAATAAATCTTCTACTTATGCTTCTTCCTTGACTTTTAATTATGGTAGTATAGAATCCTTGCCTTTCCCTTCAGCCAGGAATTATGTGAGTGTAGAATATCTGTGAGTTTAACTTTAGCTGCGTCCCTTTGTGTCGGTGCCTCGTAAAGTAAAGTTTCCTTAGTTTTGAATAACGATCCCTCTCACAGCGAGTAGCTCTCCTCTGAAAGTTAAATAATAAATTACAAATTATTGAGGCACGCGACAATACGACATGGGACCACTGGCTTTACTTTCCTTCCAAAGGAAGCCATGCTAAGGATTTTTACGCCCAAAAAAATCCATTGCCCTCCGCCGGGTTTGAATCCACAATCTCAGGAACTAGACCACGGAGGACGACATGAGTCTACTTGTGTTCTTTTATGGATATATAGTTGTCCACTGCATATGAATGAAAAATGAAGGCAAATGCAAAACTCAGAAACATTAAATTGGAATTTCACTGAATATACCAGCCTAAGCTAATTCTATGGTGCTTTAAAATCCACCTTATTATGTAAGACTCTTCAGGCAAATGCAACATTAAATGAACTCATGTTGCTTCATATGTCTGAGAATAATTCTAAACACTGACTTTTTTCTATATTTTCTTCTATGGACTATCTCAGGATAAAAGGAACTACCAATAACTTGTAGGGAAACAAAAGTCTGAGAATAGTGCCATGATAGCCTTTGGTCTTTCTTTACACATTTTCTTGTCCTTTTTCAGCTCAAGAACTGTTCTTTCTATTGCACATCATTTTGAAAACACATATAACTATATACAGCAAGCATCTAACTTTATGCTTCAACGCATAGATGTAGTCAAATCATGCTGGAAAAAAGCCTTTGCACTTTTCAAAAGTTGAAAAGTTACAAAGTGGAACAGTGCCCAGGTTTCAAATGTTTAAGCCTAGCTCGCAACTTTCCCACTGTATTATTTTACTTTAAGTAAGCAAATACTCTCCAGCATGTTTTACTCACCCCATTAAGTGTCTAATTCGTGCTCGAGGAGAATAATCCTTTGCTCTGCCACCAAAGCTTTTCAGTTTTGGATTTCCACATTCACGAGCATGCAATGCTTCCCATTTAAGCACTTCTTGCCAAGCTTGCTCATTATTTGCATTGTGTATTTTAATAATATCATCCATATCCTTTGGAGCTATGTCTTCATCCTTCCATCGCCATCCTTTTCTTAACATTGCATTCCAGAACATCTGCAATTAAAGTTAATGTAAGTGACTCAGTGACCAATTTTCTTAATTATAATGCTGCACTGAAGGGTTTCAATATTTCATTGCTAGTAACTAGGGATGAGAATGCATTACTATCAGTACTTGAAGGTAAAGTATGCCTAATACTATGAAATAAATCTTCAATACTTTTTTTATACTTCTTAATTTTTGCATTTCCATCCCAGACACCATTACTGGCAGATGTTAACATTTCGCTTTGCACTACACAAGAACAAAAGGAGTTGAGCACAGATGAGGCTTCATGCTGTTGCCTGATGTGTGTTACCAAAGTATTGCTGGATTTATCATTCTTGGTCGCTACCTACACTACATTTTCTATAGATGAATCAACACATCAGCTCTTTGTCTAAATAAAAACATGCAAAACAAAGGGGGAAGGGAAAGGTTCTCGTGTAACCCACAGTGCTGAGTTGTAAATAATGCTGATTTAGTTGACACATCACACTTGAACTGATATATAACATACACAGCCTATTTACAACAGTTTACCTAAATATTAAAACTGGAACAGTATTAACTGTGAAGTTATTTTCATTTTAGAAATATGAATGAGTCACATACACACACATTTAAATTTCACTTATATAATTTGTTAAATCATGAAATGTTTTTGGAGATGTTTGTAACCATCATCAGCATGGTGGCAACTACTGGTTAGCTCCTCCTCTTTCCTTAACCTGATACTCAACTGCTACCATCTGGTGGTAAACATAATAACTTTGCTGACTGGAGGATATCAACATTTAACAATATATTGTAATTTTTAAAAACAAAAATATTTTCTCATGTGAAATGGAAATACTACTCATCATGTAGAAAAATCAGAAACTAAATATCCTTGAACAATTTTAAATTTACAAGCACTGAAACTACTTCCCAATTGGATACTGAAGAACTATATTAAAATCAAATCTCACACGTGTTTGGTACCATAAAACCCACAATACACCTTCTCCCTCCTACCATTCCCAACACAACCTAAGCACCCTAAAATGAATCCAAGAGCTCAGTCAACCAGCAAACGATGAAGATGCATGGGTAACTCTTTGATCCGGTCACCCAGTGTTTACCAAAGGTAAAAACTATATGTATATGTAAAAGTTTATCTCTTTAGTGATTTAATGCAATGCAAAATTGAACACAATATGAAATTCATACATACTTTGCAACATGTAAATAAACAAGTTTCTTTGATTATGCAAAATCCTTTTATTATCTACTTGAATCCCTTAGGGTGCTTAAAAGTATCTGCTGAAACACTGTGTAAGGAAGATGCTTAAGTCTATCTGCCGAAACACTGTACAAAGAAGATGAGTAGAAAATCTCAATCTTCACTTCAAATTACATGAATTACATCACATATGGAATAATAGCTTCATTCCTTCTAAAGAAGCTTAATTAGGGAAGGATAAATGTTAAACAATGGTCAATTTGAATTAAATAAAGAATATATTTAAATCAAATGATATGAAAGGAAGATTTTATTTTAAACCATTTAAGGAAATAAAATTTGCACCAATGCCTGAACTTACCAATATTACTCATTGTCCTACCACACAGCAGTTGAGAACCCACATCATTAAAATTTATTTAACACTTCAAATGAGAACCAACATATATAACCCAAATTACATTTCATCTGCCTAGTCAATAACAACAGAATAAACAAAAGTCTGGGAAGCAGAAGGACAGAAGAGAGAAGTGAAGAAGATCGAAAATAGAAACAGATGGTCTCACGACACTGACTGAAGTTTATTAAGAAGCAGATGAGCTCATGACATCCGAAGGTATCAGAAAACCAGATATACAATAATCATCTCGCCGCTGTTGATACGGCATATAACACTTAATTTTGTTTGTAACAAAACTACTACTTGCTTACATTTACCACTTGGTAACAAATCGCAGAACAATAGTGCACAAAATGATGCAACGTTGTGTGAATGTCGACATACAATTCACAACTAGTCAAGCAAGCAAAGCAACATGCAGTGATGTAGAACTAAGCATGAAGATCTACAAATGGCTCTGTTCCTTGCCAAAGTTCATCTATATGGACTTGCCCGCAAACTCAACTTGAGGGGTGTTGGGTTAGTTCATTACTATCGGTACTAGCACCGCATTGTCATGAATTTTAACATTAATTTAATTAACTATGTTGACAAAATGAGCGCCTCGGATAACATCGAGCATCAGTTAAGAGGTTCTAGGTTAAGTGGGTTTCTAGTGTGACTATCTTTGGAAAATCAGACAAGTACAAAGGGATCATTAGAGCACAATGTTTAAAAGTTTTGGATAGAGTTTTGATGATAGAACAAAATGCAAAAAACAAAATCATATCTACCCATGCTTAGAAACTAAAATGGAAAGGTCTTATTCACACAAAGGCAGATAAAGGTGTAGTTCTAGATAAAGCAGATTATGGATCATGCATTAATAATCTTCTACACAGTGGGGTTTACTTAGAAATTGCTACAGAGAAGACAAAAAGGAGCCTTAAGATTGTGATGAACACAATAAAAGATAAAGTATGTTTTAAAAGGAAAAGAAAAAAATATCCTATATACATTCACATGACTTTCTCTACCCTCCATCATTTATTAGTGGGTGTACAAACTATTCTTACTGAAGCTTATTTCTCTATCTACTTCATTTCAATCAAAATAAATCTTTGCAGAAATTGCTACATTACACATTTCGTTATATATTCAAAGCGAACAGCGATAGTCAAATGTTTAAAAACTGAATGCTATATGCTGGCCTTAAAACTCCATACTGTTTCCATGTAATTGCAAAAGACACCTGAATATTGAAAGGACTTTAAAGAACACCAAGCAATGAACAATTTGAACCTTTAATAACATATATCTCTGAAATGGATTATGCCTCAAAAGAACTTATTTGTAGTAAATTGTGTGTCTTAAAGACATCAAATTTTTTGTGTGATGAGTTTTTGTCTATCACTTAACGTTTAGAGGTTGTACAAGATTAAACAAAATTTTTCCAATTGAAGTGGACTTCATAGGCTATTCCAAGAAAATTCAAGACATGCATTTTATTTGCCATGTAAATATCTTTAATATATGATATTTTGGTCAAAATTATTAGAGCCATTTTTTTTAGAAAATAAAAATTTCAAAAAATCTTCCATGTAAAGGGTAGTTTGGGGTGGGTGTATTTTCTTGAAAATTTTCATGTCGTCACATCCTTGGAAGGTACTGCACTTAAATATCAAGTTCAGTATTTATCCAACTCCTTGTTTTTGAGTTATGTTGTTCTCTGTGTCTGTCTCTCTCTCTCATCTTTTTCTAAAAATTCTTTTCTGGATTCAGGGGACCTCAAAACATGTATTTCTGGTGAAATCTCAACATTGAATTTTTGGGTGGAATACAATCCTTCCCCTACTTACTATACGTAGTAGAGAAAGTAAAAAGGAATCTCATAATGGACAATCCCACCACACCTAGGATATATGGATTGCTGAAAATACACAAAACGGGCCAAAAGATGAGATCAATTATAAACACGAAAATTTGGCTACATGTAACCTTTCAGTCTGGGTAACTAATTTCAAAAGCTCCTGTAGTTCCAGAGTTTTAGCATCAAGAACACTTATGACTTAATAGAAAGGATCAAGGATATCCAATTGTCAGAAAATGATTTATTGGCACCATTTGATGTGGCATCACTTTCCTCGCATATATTGCATGGTAAACTGTTAACCTACATGGAAAATTGGTTATTAACAATTGGTTTACAAAATGAATATAGGAAAGAATTTAGGAAATATGCATCAATGATAATAATTTTTCATTCAAAAATAAGTTCAATCAAAAGGAGGGTTTAGTAATGGGCAATTCATTATCATAATTCTTAGATTTCCAGGAAATTATGAATTTACTGAATATCCAAATAACTAAAGCATTTTCAAAGATTTTTAAAATGTGGTATAGATACGTGGATAATATAGCTGTCATAGTAAACAAAAATCTTGCAGAAGATGCTCTAAAATTTTTAAATTTATCTGACAGTTCAGTGAAATTCACAAGGAAATTGAATCCAACAATGAACTTCTGTTTTTAGACATAAGGATCATTAGAAATGCAAAACAACTAGAATTTGGGATTTATAGAAAAACCACACACACCAACTATATTAAGAATTGGGGATACAATTCAAGGGAACATAAACATGCTATATTCAACAGTTTGGCCTATAGATTGGAAAACATACTGTTGAAGGACAAGGAATACAAGGAAGACCTGGAACACATCATGGAAATAGCAGACAAGAATGGTTTTTCCAGGGATTTAATATACAACAAAATTCAAAACTTTAAAAAGTTCACTTACTATGCTTGGGAATTCCACAAATTTCAACACATTTTCAAACATTGGAATACAAAATTAGTACCAATTAATAAACATAGTTTAAATAACATATAAAATGTTCTTTTTAATTATTATATTTATAAACAATTAATATAGGTACATAATTGTGATGGCAGGTTGCCATTGAGATTGTCATCTCTAGGGAGATGCCTTGGTGGTCTATCTGGGAAACAACTTGAGTCAATTGGGAAATTCAATGTCCCACTGGCATGTTGTCACAGTAGCTAATGGTTAAACCAACTGCACGGAGAGCGGGAGAACCATGTTCAAATCCCCGCTGTGGCATTGCAGTTTTCAGTTGACTCTATATTAAAAAACTTGCCAAGACCAGGCTAAGGTCTCTAAAAAGTATAATTAATTTCAATTTTACATATATATATATATATATATATATATATATATATACCGGATGAGTCTTTTCAGCCCACAGATTGAGAAGTTATGCAGTCCCGGCATTGTACAGGCTATGCCATAAACACCGTCAACTGCATTGAGTCGTATCAATTTCGACCGAAATGACTACTTTGCACTGCTGCGACTTGCGCTCATTGGCCTTCAGTGGTGAAGGTCCCAGGTTCAAATACTGCCACTTGAAAGTATTTTTTATGTTAAGTAAATCTAATAACAACTGATAGTTTGGCATGGAAGTGTCATTTCACTTAATTAGTTTAATTATGTAAATTTCATTAAACATAAATTGTTTTTTGTTAGACTATTCTTTAATGAACATCATAAATAAATGCATAAAACATTGTAATTATAACTTACAAACCTAAAGCTTCATTAAATAATATTTTTCTATTTAAAGTTATTCTTTCCTACAAAAGAAAGTCAACAATTTGTCCTGAGAGTTTACAAAATGTAGTACCTACATACAAACTAGACAATATTTGCAAGCCTATATTATGATCGTTGTGAACCTCTCTGGTTCCCAAAGTAGTGCATTTAACAGTGACTATGACATCATACTGGATCATCACACAGATAAATCTTTACAATTACTAGTTTCCTCCATGTGGTTGTAATAGGTGTTCAAACTGGCCACCATGCAGCAGATGCAAGATCTCAGACTAACCATCATTGCCAGCCTAACCCAGTGCAACATGGCCAGTGTAATGTTATGGCAAGCTAAGATGATGCGTTACCTGAGCTGTTGAGGGGTCATTGGCCGCTCCTGGTACACGATATCTTTAAGATAACCCCATAAAAAGAAATCTAATGGGGTTAGATCTGGTAAGTGTGCTGGCCACCCTACTGGTCCATGGCATTCAATCCATCGCTCAGGGTAGGTGGAATTCGAGATAAGCTGTTCCACAACAGGCCGAATGAGCTGGTGCCCCATCATGTTGGTATCACATAGCCAGTTCTGCAACGGCACTTCATCCAGTAGAGTAGTCACTGGTGTTGTAGGAAATGGATATAGTGATTCCCAGTGAGTTGGCCATCATAAAAATATGGGCCTATTAGATGATCACCGAATATATCAGCCCAAACATTGAAACCCCATCGGACTTGTAAGACCGCCTCTCGCATCCAATGTGGGTTTACAGTGCTCCAGTAATGCGTGCTGTGGCAATTTACATGGCCTAAGTTGTGGAGCCCTGCTTCATCTGTAAATAACACAGCTAACAAAAAATGTGGATCTTGTTCAGTTTGTTGTATGATCCATCTAGCAAAGGCCACTCTCTGTCCATGGTCTGGCTGCAGTAGCCATTGGTGTAGAGTTGAAGATGATAAAGTGACACTTTGCATGATGCAGTATTCTCCATGCAGAAGATTGACTAATATTGAAATCTCTGTAAATGTACCTCCTATTACAATGCGGATGCTGAATGATGACAGTCATACGATCTGTCGTTGCTTGGTTACAGATAGGGTAATATCTTTGTGGATATGGTGTATTGTGCACTGTTCCTGATTCCAGAAGGCGGTTTACAACTTGCAAAAACGTGTGATATGGCAAGTGCTCTCTGCGGAAACCTCTGTTGGTATAGATGAAGTGCTTCCATTGCATTCTGCTGCACTTTCTCGTATACTAAGCATGTCCAGATACTCTCTATTCAAAAACATTGTTCCACAGTGAGCACAAAACGCTGGTACATCATATTTATAGGCAAATCCACTTTCTAGTGCATTCGGGAAAAAAAATCATGATTTGCTAGAACGTTCTTGAAATATTAACAGAAATGAATAAAAGAAAACCTTTATTCGCAGGCATGGTTTGAACTTCCGACCTTCAACATGACTTTCCAGCATGTTAACCATTGCGCTACTAGAGCACATTAACAATGAGCACCACCGTAGCCCTAATCAGCAGGCTGGTAAATGCGATGTGAGCACCTGCATTTTGCATCGTCTGTAAAATGCAGGGTTGCCTGGTTACCAATCTGCAAGATGAGAAGACTCACGTAGTAGATATATGTATAATAACTAAAAGGAAAACCTCATGAAACCCATAAGCACCCAGTATTAAAAGTAATTGCGATGGCAGGTCGCCATTGAGATTGTCATCTCTAGGGAGATGCTTTGGTGGTCTATCTGGGAAACAACTTGAGTCAATTGGGGAACTCGCTGTCCCATCGGCATGTTGTCACAGTAGCTCAATGGTTAGAGCAACCGCATGGAGAGCGGGAGAACTGTGTTCAACCCCAGCTGTGGCATTGAATTTTTCAGTTTACTTTATATTAAAAAATTTGCCAGGCTACGGTCTTTAAAAAGTATAATTAATTTCAATTTATTACACTTAAAAAGAAAACCTCAAGAAACCCAATAAGCACCCAGTATTAGAAGTACTTGCGATGGCAGGTCACCATTGAGATTGTCATCTCTAGGGAAATGCTTTGGTGGTCTATCTGGGAAACAACTTGAGTCAATTGGGAAATTCAATATCCTACTGGCATGTTATCACAATAACTCAATGGTTAGAGCAACCACACAGAGGCGGGAGAGCCATGTTCAAATCCTGACTGTGACATTGAATTTTTCAGTTGACTCTGTATTAAAAAACATATTGAAAACTAATACAAAAATACAATTGACAAAATTTCAAAGAATAAGATGTGAAATATCTACCAAGACAATTGTAATGATTGCCAATTAATTCGAGGCTTAAAGAACACCTTAAACATGTTCAATACAAGGAAACAGAAAAACTTGCAACTGCCATCCATTTCTGGCAAAAGTCACAATATCCAAAAAGAAGTAAAATGAATAAAGGTGGTCCAAAAGACAATAAACTTAACTATATGGAAAAAACTTGGAAACTAAAAGAACAAGAATCATCTGGAATTTTAGTTTTCAAACAGGCAAGGATCTCAAGACAAAAAAATCTGATGTGTTACACTCATATGACTTTCTCTACTCTTGTACAAACTATTTATACAAACGCTTATTCTCCATATGCTTCATGTTAATCGAGATAAACATTTGCAGACTCTATCTTATTGCAAATTTTCTTGTAGATGTAAGAGGAATATATATTTACAAGGGCAATATACAAATACAGTAAGCTTTAAGCACATACATATCTCTTATTAGCTGGTTGCTAGGTGCAGCACCATTCGCTTAGCCACAAATTAATTTTCTTTGCATATCGAAGACAAAAAAAAATGAATAACGAATTCCCATTTGAGAAAAGTATTGAAAAATTTAAGGGAATAACAAGTAATATCTCGAAAATGGTTCACTCAACAAAAAAAATGTATATGACATAAATTGTGTATTTTAACGCGATCTACATTTTTTGTGCAGTAAACGTTTGTCTATCTCTTATGGTTTACCAGTTATGCAAAACTCGTTCACAATAAAGAATACTTTTGGAGACATTCCCAGGAAATTCAAGATATACATTTTATTTGTCATAAAAATATCTTAAACATATGATATTTTAATCAAAATCGTTAGAGCCATTTTTGAGAAAATTAAAATTTTCGAAAAATCTTCCATGTAAAGGGTACTCTGGGGTGGGGGAATTTTCTTGAAAACCTTCGTGTCGCATCCTTGAAAGATACTGAACCCAAATACCAAGTTTGGTGTTTATCCGACTGTTCGTTGCTGAGTTATGCTGTTCACAGACACACACACACACAGACAGACACACACACGGACATGTTTCCAAAAATGCTTTTTTTGGATTCAGGGGGTCTCAAAACATGTATTTCCGGTGAAATCTCGGTATCGAAATTTTGGATGGAATACAATACTTCCTCTACTCACTATACGTAGTAGAGAAAGTAATACATCAAGCCACCAGCGACATCTACAGGGAACCAAAAATTCTGTTAGTGGCTGTTAGCCTACAATAGAAACAAGATGTCTACAAAACGCATTTGAGGTAAATCTTATAATTAGTTAAGTTATTAATAGGTGACACAATGAAAATAATTCTTGCAATTAAATACTCAGTGTTTTTCCCAATATTATTGGCATTCTCAATCATAACTTCAAATGAGCAAGACGTACTAACCATTGCTCCAAATTACTTGAATCACGTCAGATATGGAGAAATAGTTTCAATTCTTTTTAAAGAACTCTGATCAGAGAAGAATAAACGTAACTAATTGTCATTTGGATTATTTAAAGAATATATGTATTTATATCAAAGAATTTAAAAGGAAGGCTTCTCTCATTTTAAATGACGTAAGCACACAGAATTTGCCATTGCTCACTCTACAGATAGCTGACATTAATCATGGATTATTTATTAAACCAATTCCATTTTACTTTCTCTCTATTACCCAGAGAGAAATTATTGCATTTCAACCAAAAATTGGATATAAAGATTTCAGCAGAAATAAATGTTTTGAGGCTCCCTGAATCAAAAACAAAAGAAAGAAAAAAAAATTTAGAGAAAGGTCTGCGAGCACGCGCGCATGCACACACGTGGGTGGGTGGGCAGGCATGCATGTGTGAAAAGCACAACTCAAAAACGAAATTTGGTTATATATCAAACTTGGCATTGAAGCTCAGTATCTTTCTAGGATGCGACATGAAGATTTTCAAGAAAATCCCCCCACCCCAAAGTATCTTTTACATGGAACATTTAAAAAGAGTTTGATTTTCTTAAAACTGATGCTAACAATTTTGATTAAAAAAACATTGTTTATGATATTTGTATGACAAACTGTATTCCTTGAATTTTCTGCAAATAGCTTGTGAAGTCCTCTTCATTCTGAATGACTTTTGTATAATTGGTAAACCATTTACTACACAAAAAATGTAGATCTCATTAAAGCATACTATTTCTATCAAATAATGTTTTTGTGGCTCAACTATTTCCAAGATATTCTTTGTTATGGGTTTGAATTTTTAAATACTTGTACTTTTTAAATAGTATTCACTATTTGTTTTTTTTTCTAGTGGTCATGCCAAAAGGGTGGAATTACAAAGCCAGCACACAATGACTTGCTTTTTAAAAAAAATCTGACTGTCAGTTTAGCTTTCTTATACTTATAACGGAATGTATAAATGAGTAATGGAAGTTTATTTCAATTAAAAAAAAGTAGATACAAGAATAAGCATTTATAAAAATGGTCTGAGAAAAATGAGCAGAGAAAGCCATGTGAAAACAATACATCAGACATTTATTATTTCACAGTGAATTGTTTCTGCAATTGTGGCTTTGTAAGTGAGTGATTTGTTCTCAGACTGTGTATTTACTTACGTGCTCCAGTGACCAAAATTGGTAAATCCAGCAGAAACAAAATAGAACTTCAAACATAAAATAATTCAACATTTGAAATATTTGTTTTCCCTATATTTGGTAGAGACTTGATTCCAGTGCCTCCAGTCTGACCAAGGTTGAAAATGGAAACAACTGCTTCTGAAATAAGTTCCTTTTAAATTTCAAGTGAGTGAAGTAGTGTTTCAAGTGACATAAAATTCAATTAAATCAGGTAATAGTCTCCATGTAAGCATAGCCTACATAATATATATCACATGACCAATCTTGTTAAACATTTTGTTTTGTTTACTGCTACATTATTACAGCAGTGATATTGAATAAAAAATCTGATGTGTTACACTCACATGACTTTCTCTACTCTTGTACAATCTATTTTTACAAACGCCTATTCTCCATATGCTTTATGTTAATCGAGATATCGAGATGTCAATCTTATTGCTAATTTTCTTGTAGATGCAAGGGGAATATGGTAGCTTTTAAGCGATGGTCAAATATTTTAACGCTGGTTGCTATGTGTCGAATTCCATTCTCTTTGCAAGTCCAGGACATAAAAAAATGAATAACGAATTTGAGAAAAAGTATAAGTATTGGAAAATTTAAGGGAATAACAAGCAATATCTCGAAAACGGTTCACTCAACAAAAGGAATGTATATAACATAAGTTGTGTATTTTAACGAGATCAACATTTTTTGTGTAGTAAAATTTTGTCTATCTCTTATGGTTTACCAGTTATGCAAAAGTCGTTCACAATGAAGAATACTTTTGGAGACATTCCCAGAAAATTCGAGATATACATTTCATTTCTCATGGCATTATCTTAAACATATGATATTTTAAACAAAATCGTTAGAGCCATTTTTGAGAAAATTAAAATTTTCGAAAAATGTTCCATGTAAAGGGTAGTCTGGGGTGGGGGGATTTTCTTGAAAACCTTCGTGTCGCATCTCTGGAAGATACTGAACCTAAATACCAAGTTTGGTGTTTATCCGACTGTTCGTTTTTGAGTTATGCTGTTCACACACACACAGACACACACACACACAGACACACACACACACAGACACACAGACACACACACGGACATGTTTCCAAAAATGCTTTTTTTGGATTCAGGAGGTCTCAAAACATGTATTTCCGGTGAAATCTCGGTATCGAATTTTTGGGTGGAATGCAATACTTCCCCTACTTACTATACGTAGTAGAGAAAGTAAAAATGAGTTCAAAGTGGAACTATATTGAAGTGAATGCAGCTAATAACAACAGAGTGGTATGTAAACATATGCAGAAAAATGTTTTGCAAAGTGGTAAGTCACACATATAAATTTAAAGAAGCGCATTAAATCTGTTCATTGAGTGAACATACACAATGAATGAGTTTTCTGCCACTATCAACACCTAATGCTGCAACATTTGAAAATGAGGGCCACAGTAGTCCATTTATATGCAGTCCAGGTTCTTCAACATCAGCCATTTCAGGTACTCACATTCAGTCCAGAATATAATTACAGAAGCTGAACAAATCATCCAGTTTGACAATAAGGGGTACATGAAGCTATAACTTTATTAGAATGAATATATATATATATATATATATATATATATATATATATATATCCTTCGCTGCCAATTCCAGAATGCAAAACAGCAAGAGTCTCGGAATTAGCATATGATACAAAACTGTTGAAAACTAAAAGTAAAGTTTTCATTGAACAATACATTGTTACAATGAATACATTGAACAAACTATTGCCTTCAGTATAAGAGTAAAATATCATGCTAAAAAAGCATTATCAGTATGCAGTATCAAGAATTAGTGGTTCTCACAGGCTACAGCAGTTTACTCAGAAAACCCTTAATATGCATAAACCATGTTACCATAGAATTCCAAATCATATCCACTCGAAATTTAAATATCCTGCCAAGCCTGGGTAATACGAGGGTGGTCTGAAAAGTTTCCGACCTAATAAAGATACAAGACATTTTTTCAGAAATTCCTTTTTTTTTTCACATAGTCTCCTTGTAACTCTACACACTTCTCCCAGCGATGCTCCCATCTCTGTAACCCGTCCAAATAGTACTCAGCGTTTTTCTCTGCAAAATAATTGTTCACGAAGGTGATTGCCTCTTCAATTGACAAAAATCTCTGTCCTCCGAGCGCAATTTTCAGATGAGGGAACAAAAAGAAGTTGCTTGGGGCTAGATCTGGTGAGTAAGGCGGATGGTTAAGCAGTTCAAACCGTAATTCATGGATTTTCGCCATTGGAACTACTGAGGTGTGAGGTGTCTTGGTGAAACAGGATTTTCTTTTTCTGCAAATGTGGCTGTTTTTCCGCAAGTTCTGCCTTCAGCTTGTCAAGTAATGATGCGTAGTATGCTCCTGTAATGGTTTTTCCTTTTTGAAGATAATCGATTAAAATAACTCCATGACTATCCCAAAAAACAGTCGCCATCACTTTCCCAGCCGAAAAAACTGTTTTTGCTTTTTTTTGAGCCGGTTCCCCCTTTGCAGTCCACTGTTTGGACTGTATTTTTGTTTCGGGCGCATAATGGTGTATCCAAGTTTCATCTACAGTAATTAATTGGCGCCAAAACTCGGATTTATTGCGCCTAAACTGTGCCAACAGAGCGTTGGAAATGTTCATTCGAACACGTTTTTGGTCAAACGTGAGCAAACGTGGCACCCAACGGGCGGACAGCTTTCTCATGTCTAAATGTTGATTTAATATGTGACAAACACATTCTTTTGACATGTTCATAGCCTCTGCTATCTCTCTCACTTTAATTCGGCGGTCGTCTAGCACCATTTGGTGAACTTTGGCAAAGTTTTCGTTGGTAGTTGCAATTTTTGGACGTCCCGAACGTTCATTGTCTCCCAAGCTCTTATGACCACATTTAAATTCAGCTGCCCAAAATTTCACTGTGGTAAATGATGGTGCAGAGTCCCCATACACAGAATCCAACTCATCTTTGATTTGCATAGGCATATTGCCTTTCAAAAACAAATATTTAATGACAGCTCGATACTCGATTTTTTCCATTTTCATAAAAACACTCACATCACCTCACTCAAACGACTGTTACATAACAACTGAGCGTCCAAAATGACAAACTTTGGTGAGTAACTGTCAACAGATGAACAACGAAATTCACTGGCTTTTATTTACGAGTGCTGCCATCTTCATGTTGAGGTCGGAAACTTTTCAGACCACCCTCATAATTAATTAGTACAAGGGTTGTTTGATAAGGTTCTCAATTCCATGAAATGGTGGGAAATTTTAGTTCATATAATGATTTTAGCCAAATTTTCAAGTAGATGTGTAGATGTGAAGTTCAGCTAATTTTGAAAGCTATTTGAAGTGATCAGTGTCATATGTGCTGCAGAAAATGGAAAAGGGGGAGAGAGAAAGAGTGATCTGATGATGTTAAAGACCTTTATTTAAAGGGTTGGACTGCTAAACAGATAAAAGCGGAGTTAGATGAAGTTCATGCAGACTCATCATCGTTATTAAAGGCCATCTATTTCTGGAGCAATGAATTTAAATGTAGTCAAAGCAGCACCAATAATGAAGCATGCTCCAGCCATCCAGTTGAGGTCAACCAAAAAGGAAATCAAAGAAAATAAATCAATAATATTGTTATGCAAGACTGCTGAGTGTAAAAGAGACAGGTAGCTAAAGATTGTGAGTATCCCAACTGAATGAGTGCAGAATACCCTGCACAAAAAATTAGTAATGAGAAAGCTGCATAAGTGTTGGATGCCGCAACTGCTGACTTGATTAGAAATGCTTATGGAAGAGCATTTCAATCCAATGCCTAGTACTGTTTAATCACATTCTGCAGGACTTCTTGGCCAAATCATGACTAGGGATGACACTTGGATCTACCGTTATACACCAGAGCTAAAGCAGCAGTCAAAACAATGAACAAAGGCTGATGAGAGTGCTAAAGAAGGTGAGGACCATTTTGTCAGCTGAAAAGGTGATGGCTTTTGCTTTTTTGCAATTACAAGGTTTAATCCACATAGATTACTTGGGAAAAGTCAGAACTACAACTGGAGACTATTATGCTTCATTGTTGGGTTGTTTGAAACATGCACTGAGCGAAAAATGACTGAGATAGACACTCAAAAGAGTGCTCTTTCACCAACACAATGCTCCGGCCCATACAGCAGCAGTCACAATGATCAAAGTACAAGAACTAGGTTTCAAATTGAATCCTCAACCACCCTATTCCCTGGATTTATCCCCAAGTGACTTTTTACTATTTCCAAACTTAAATATTTGGCTTAGTGGGAAGAAATTTTCATTAAATGAGGAAGTGATTGTCACCACCAATAAGTATTTTGCAGAATTTGACAGATACTATTTTTCTAATATAATGAAAAAATTAGAAACTTGCTGTTCCAAGTTTATAGACATCAATGGAGACTATGTTGAGAAATAAAGTGAATAATTTCTACTTGCATTTTTACCAAGCCTTTCAAACAATCCTCATACAAGGGTGTAGAATAAGGCAGGGGATTTAATCAACAACAGTGAAGTTAACAATGAAAATGTAATATTATATTATAATATATAGTACAAACACAAAAGTCATATGAGTGCATATTAGCAATGATAATCTAATGCAATGATTTAAGTAATGATACAAGTAACAAACAGTAAATGAGGAATGAATGGAGAAGCAGCTAAAAATGCAACACATTTACATCACAGTTACAGATCTTTTTGTAGAATCATCATGCATTATGCTGAACTAAATTGCTGAAACACACAATTTTCTTGAAGCAATCAATGTTAATCATTCATAGCAAATATGAACCCATGGATGATAATCAGAGAAGTGCCTTCATACTCTTACTAAAGCTAGTAAGTTAAATAGCCAGTATAAGATTAAGAGAAGTATAAGAAATGAAGATAGGATGCCTATGCTGCACCTTAATTAGCATATGTGATGGGAGGCCAACAACCATAAATAAATCCGGTACACGACATTGCATGTGCATGTGGACTAAAGTATTTGATACTTTTGACAATGAGTCAGCTTGACAATAAAGAACAAGTTTGGGCCGTCCTCCATTGGCAACATGGCAATCAATATTAAGGTATTTACCCACTCTTAGTCTTCACTCTAACAGGCATACTTTCAGTCAGTGGCGGGTTTCCTGGAATATGGCAACCCATTCCTCACAGAGCACCAAGATGAGAAGAGGTTTCGGTGTGAGTTGGTGTGGTCTAGCATGAAGTTGGAATTTCAAAACGTTTCAGAGATGTTCTATGGGATTCAAATCTGAACTCTGTACAGGCCAGTTCATTGACATCAAATCACTCACATGCATGCCTTACTTTACGCAAATGGGTGCTCATCATGCTGAAAGGCACAATACCCATTCACAAATTGATTGACAGTAGGCAGCATGAAAGTGGTTAAAATGCTAGTTTAAACCTGTTCTGTAACATTACCACGTAAAGCAACAAAGAAACATGACCATATACAACACCACCATCCCAAATTTCTCAGTTCGGACTATACAGGCTGGTAGATGTCATTCACCACATATACAACTTGCCATTGGTTCACACATTGTATACCATTATTTATCACTCCTCACAACAGTTTTCCACTCTCCAGTTTTGATGTTCTCTATACCACAAGGGAATGTTTAACATTGAACTGTGGAATGTGTGGCTTATGAGCAGCTGCTCTGAACTAGAAACCAAGTTTACACACCTCATGCTGAACAGTCTTGGTGCTTGGAGTAGACCCCATGGAAGTTTGGTGTTTCTGTGGGATAGTAGCTATGCACGACTGACGTTTATGTTATATAACCATCCTCAACACCCAATGGTCTCTGGAGGTTAATATGGAGGGTCAGCCTGGACCTTTCTGTATTGTACACATCCCTTAACATTTCAACTTCACTGTGACATTGAAAATAGGGATCTTGGGGTGAGGATAAAATCTTCTGACACAAGTGGCATCCAACCACCCAATCATGCAATTCCATGAGTTCCACGGATCATACAAGTACGCTCTCTCTCGTTGACTACTGTGAGGATAGAAGAGGTTTTCAGGTAGTATATGGCTATCTCTACCTCTATAAGAAACAAACATTTCAACGAGCATGCAGGTATTTTTGTCCACATAGTGCAGATGCAAAACTGAGAAATAACACCCATAAATGTGTTACTGTCTTTATGTTACTGACAACCACAGAAGCAGATCTGACTAAGAGTTAATGAAGTGTTGCAAGCTGAATGACAGTTGCTGAATTTTAAAATGTGTTAACTAATGCAGCAAGGTAAAAGGGTTTTGTGGCTACCTAAATTAAGTATATCGCCGATAGAACATCATTATCTCATCTAACTAAAGAATTAGAAGTATCAAATAAACTTGAATAAAATTAAGATGTAATAAGGTGAAGTCTACAGGAAATAAGTTGTCACTCTCAAAACATCCGGCTAAGATGTTCCCTTCCACTTCCACTTCCAAAGAATCAACTGCAAAAGTTACATCTTACAAGAGGTGAAAAAGACTTTACAGAGGAGAAAAGTAAAACTCGATGGTCATGACTGCCATAGAGCCAGATTAAATATACAGTAATTAAATAAATTTCCTCAAATGCTACAGTAGAAATTATAAATTGTGGATGCTCATGCATGTTAAATTTCATGTCACTAAGAAACACAAAAATTAAGGTAATTGTGATGACTGATGAAGGTCTAGTTTTAGTATATGATAGACACTACATTTTACTATATGGTAAAGGGAGCAGGAAGTTTAACCTTGAGGATAGAAAATTCTATCCATTTATGTATTTAAAAGCTGTGCAACTGCAGTAATGTGATATACCACTAGAATTAGCATATAAATGACATTTTATTGCATAAAATGCAAAAGGTACAGTGGCACCAAATGCATGTGGTGCCAAAGATATGTTGTATTTTTTGAAGATTTTACTAAATTTGTGATTAAGCTCAGGATCCTCAGCTTAATCACAAATTTAGTAAAATCTTCATTAGCACCACAGGATAAATACACAATTCAGAATCTACTAGCTTCCTCTTTCAAAGAACAAAAATCTGGCATCTACCCAATTAACTGTGAAAATTCTGACTTGGTGTATGTTGGCAAAAAAATAAATAGAAAATACTGGAACCAGAAGGAAAGAACACTTCAGATGTTTATCCAATAAACAGACGGACAAATCTGCCATAGCAAACCATTTTTTGACCACAAACCACGATGTCAACCCCAAAGTCAGACTCCTGAAATGTACCACCAATCCAACAGAACTAAAAGTTTGGGAAAACATACACATAATGAAACGCATGAAAATGTTGATCAACTTTGAAATCCCACCACTCAACAATCTAAGCAGCTTCATCATGGACACACCAGATGACACTATTTCCACACCGCCTACATCACCGCCTGAATTCCCGGCATGCTCAGTTGGTAAAAAGCAGAAGATGAAAGCAAGCAGTGCTTTCAAAACTTGTTTGATTAATTTCAAGTAAGTGAAGTTTTAGTGTATCCACCGACTCACGATTCAATTAAACTAAGGCACTCATGTGTTCATCTGCAAAAATTTAGATTATATACCAGGTGTAACAGCGTTTAGATTTTTGTTTTAGTTTATGCAACTTGCTAAGTAGCAGATGTATTGCAAGTTCACTTTCATTGTACACTAACAGCCCATGAGTAAAAAATTTAGTTTTATTTATAGACGCTTTTTAAGTACTATAGTTCTTATCATCCCATTCAATATTGGGCGTGAAATACCACAAATTTTGCTCAGTGGCCTGTTTATCAGATTGGTTCTATGATCCAGGACTATCAGCTTTACTTCCCTTCCGAAGGAAGCCATGCTAAGGATTTTTACGCCTGAAAAAATCCATCGCCCTCCGCCGGGTTTAAACCTGTAACCTTGGGAACCAGAGGCTAGCATGGTACCCCTAGACCATGGAGGACAACAGGTAGCTCATGAGTGAACCACCCATTACATGGATACTGTCAAAACTAAATGAAAAGAAGATGAGGTTCTGAGACAGATATTAAGAGGTCAAATATTTTTAAATAAAGAAAAATTGTTTAAAAAGTACAAAAGAAAGGGAACATTTCAAGATGGAAACATTGTTAGGAACTAATTAAAGATTTTTAAATATATGTTAATTTATGTTAAAATAATAATGCACAAAAATTGTAGGATTTATTTGCTTAATCAGAGAAATATTTTTATAGTATTGGGATAGTTAAAAACATCTGGAATATTAAGTGAAAAGAAAAATATTAAGTATTTTAGCAGGTTACATAGATAACCATAATGTAACCCATCATTGTAGAAAGTTTTGTATTGGTTGAAATAATGTTTAGAAAGGTCCATCAAGAATACTCATTGACTTGGTTACTATGGCAATGCCATAAAAATTATATAAAGATGTCCTAAAGAGAGGGGAGTCACTTGGTAGCATCACTTTGCTTCAATGTGCATCCCATGCAAGTTGCAGACTCTATTGCAGATAAGTGTTAATGTTCAAGAAACATTGAAAAACAGTGTAAAATGTATCATCAAGTATAATTCTGTGATTACTTTTGAGTTTCCAACATTTATAGGATAAATTCAGAAATTCTAAGAACATGCAATTTTATTAAGATTTCCTTCCCGTACTGCAACCCGTGATTAGCAAATAGAGTTCTCATAGCTCAGGCATTACAGAAACAACAGCACAAGAACCAACATAGAAATAATAGAGGTCCAGCGAGAGACAGACATCGTAGAGATAAGTCGACGCATCGAGATCTTTGAGTCTGTGAGTACCATAGTTTGAAGTGTACCACCAGAAACAGTTGCCAGGGCAGCTGCATTATAGAAAACCCACTTCATTTAGTTCGCAAGCTGTAGGGTGAAACATAAACAAATTAAAAACATTCCCGTTTCAGTTCTTACTATTTCTGAAGCTGCAGTCTACAAGTAATTGTAAACATGCCTGTATCCAAATTATGTGTTGTACAATCAAAACACCAGAAGATATATAATGTTTCAACTCTGGCATTATTTATGGCATGCACATTTGTTATAGAGCCACATAACAGCTTATGCCACTTATTGACAATGTTAAAACCTCTGACAGCTTAAAACCATGATAAAACCTATAACACACAAGCAAAGTTTTAGGATGATATTGTTATGTAATATAAAGCTAGATTAGAAAATAAAATCTTATGAGATTCAAAATTCAAAGTAGCTGAGTGGTATCATGTCAGCAGCTTGGAATTAGATCCTCCTACTTCTCCTTATGGGCAAATGCCTATTGTTTCAATACATATAATGCATTCTTCTTGCCTGTAGCTTGCAGATTTTTGTCCAGACCAGTAGGTGATTGCTATTCATTTTACTGTTGAGTTTTTGCATATTATGCATCCTACAGATAGGTAGATAGCAATTTTGTACAGGTGAGCACATAGAAAGTGTGTTCTATAGCTAGTCTGAAGGTAGCAATGGCTTCTTTCCTGCATTCATTTTCATTACACCATACTTCAAGTTTAAGGAGTCCTTTATTTATTTGGGGGGCTAGTTGTGTATGTTTTTTATGAGCTATTGGTGTCCATATGACGAGATCATCAGTAAACCATACTAATTTTTTTTATTTCACTCAGTGTGTTTGGTACATAATTTATCATTATATTCAATAATAATTTACAAATTACTTATATCGATCTTGTCATGAAATATGTCCGAGTTTTAAAAAGAGTAAGTGAAGTTGTGTGACAAAATCAACTCCAGTAATTTGTAAATTATTATAAGCTTCACTATCACTAACTTCTTTCAATTTGAAATTAATATTGAATAATGTTGGGTTTGAGGTGGCACCCTGTGGTGCACCTTTATGTGCGTGTTTGAATCTTGATATTTTTTCTTCATACTTGGTTGCACAGAATCATTGATTTAAAAAGTTTAGAACATTTAAGCATCTTATTCTGGATACCTAGTTTCTGCATTCTGTCAAGCAACAATCAGTTTCCATACTGAGAATAGACCCCTTTGAAGTCTATAAATACTGCTAATACAGCTTTTTTTTTCTACAGCATCTTTTATTTTCTGGCTGAGCATTAAGACTTATTGAGAAGGTGGTTGATGTTTGAATCCTGCTGGTATTTGTATAAGTAGGTTCCATGTTTCTAGCAGGGTGTCTACTGAATATAACAAATGAAAAGTATATACTTTTTAATTGCCTTCGGTCACTGCAGTGGGTGCCCTAGTGGTGTCAATAGAGAAAATTTTTACACAAACCTGAAAATGCATCGGCATGTCTCTCACACACTGTAAATCACGTGTATTATAAACTGCAATATTCATTTCCATGATCTGCTGGTAACTGTTGTTTTACTGCACAGATGCCTAATTTGTTCAAACTTGAAAAATATCCCATGCATAGGTATATTTTGTAGCGGGAAAATTGTTAATCAGTAGAATCTGGAAAGCGTTGTTCCTCTGGTTGATGTGCTATGCTGCAGTGTTCTTGTCCTCGGCTATGGATGCTCATCGGTTGCTGTATTGACCATTCCTAATCTTTACCTATATAGCTAATTCTTGGGTCTCAGGGTTATTCTAGGTGAGGCAAATTAAAATATACTGCATTTCCCTTAATAAATGTGGTTTTATATCAAATCAAATATCTTTATGGGTGGCTAGCTTTTCCCATTATATCAATTCCCACCATTTGAATAAATCAGGAGCCTAAACTAACTGCACATGTCTTCTCACCCATATCACACACATGCATTTGTCGTCGAGAGTAGCACTTTGTGTCGACGAGATTCTAGAAGAGAGTGAGAATCTGGGCCTTGTTCCCCTTTTATATACCGAAGCCTAGTGATGAATACCTCCTGCCTTAAAATGTAACGACATTTCTAATTGGTCCACAGATCGCATTACCTTAACATGTATGAGAATATTATACTCCAAAGTTTTGCGCATACTTGTCCCTACGATGCGTCAGAAAGTAGATTCAATATCTCCCTCTCTTTTCTCTATCTGTCTCTTTCTATTTCTCCTTACTACTACCACTCTCTGTTCATTAGCTTGGTGAAAGGTGGGCTCCCTAGAATTATCTTTTACCTGGAATTTGCTAGCTTACCTGTCTCTTACAATCTGCTTTGTACAATTCTTGGTTGTTAAATATTTTAACATGTTTCTTGGTGAATTATATTGTTACTATGTACAATTCTTATATATATGTGTGGTATATCTCCTTACAATTTATTTGCCCTTGGCACGTGTATGTAGTCTGAACCTATGAAAGTGCAACATAATGATTCATGATTTACAGCAATTAACCCTCATATTCTACTATGCTTGTATTCTCTTTGATATTATTTCAACTGCATTCCTCTGCTCTGTTAAAGTTTTACAGTAAATTAATGAAGTTGGTAGCTGAAGGTATGGTCTTTCATAATGAAAATGTAAGGATTAAGTACAACTGACATTTAATATTACTGAATACATTGGCAAAAGATTATAAACACATTACAAAACTAATGGTGATATGAAATTTGTTTTTTAAGTTTAGCGATTTTCAAATGCAACACTCGCATATTCTCATCTTTTTCTTCTATCACAATTGCTTCAACTGCAATTCTATCTTTGCATTTTTCTTGGCCTGCTGTGCACCTTCTCCTGTTTTATTTTAATGTTTGGCTGATGCACTTTGAAAACTGCACATCAAATTTGCATCTATATCACACCTACAAAATTTATCATATAATAAAAGTTTTAAATTTTCTCTAGAAAACTATAAACATCAAAGTTTTGGCTGCATGCACTACTTCCTCTTCCTTGGACTTTGTGTACAGAATGACGAATGAACTGGAAGAATATCATTGATGGAGAGTAGAGGAACTGAAATAAGATATATGGGCCTAATCTGAAGAATTTAATTTGAGAAATGCAGCAAAAGTTCAGTAGTACCACCCCCTCGCAGACTACAAGGTTTAAAGATTAACTACAACTTCTAATTTATTTTTCCCCTGCAGGAAAACATTAGAGGTGCCAAATGTTTAATTGAACCCAAATGATCTAGCTGTCAATGGGCTATCAAACTCCATTCAATGCAACTGTTCAATGTTAGGCCCACACATACTGCAGAAAATGTGAGGTACCATAACTCAAATGAGACACTAAAATAATAGATTACGGTGTGAGATGACCACAAAATCTCTGCCTGTGTTACAGAGCTGGGGCTCAGATAATTTATTAGATTAATACCTGAAGTGACTGTGGGTGTATTTGAATTTTTCTTTACACTCACTGAAGAAGTTGCCAGAGTGGTAGCTTCTGCACATCGAGTTCGATACTCCACAGGGTTACCGTTACAATTATTAGAGCTTGTAGGTTTACTTTCTTTGGAGTACGGCACCACACTGAACTGTAACTTAGTTTGTGCACTCAATATAATGACAAAGGGCTAAGCACAAGTGCTTCTCTCCTTTAGCCTGCAGACGGACATTGTACATTCCAGATTTTGAAATTTCAAAATCCTTCTTGCACAAACAACAATATGTATCATGTTTCTTTCCTTCCATTGGTCTCAGCCAAAACTTGAGTTCCTCCACCCTCCACTTCTAACCACGTGGTCCCTGAAATGCATTTTTTCCCAGCATTGTTGTGCTATCAAAAACACCAAAGTAACCACATTTAAGAAATATTATGCATTGAAACTAAATAATAATTCCTCACTCCATGCACAAACCTATAAACCAAGCCATGTTTGTACCTACACACCTTGTACAACTGTGAATCTAAACAAATTCCAAAAAATTAATGTCACATGACAAAACTTCAAAGTATTAAGGTTTATAATGCAAAGCTGTATTATGCAGCACCAGAGCACTGATATTATTACCAAATATTTACCAACAAGCAAGGCAACATTTTGTTTGTAACACACAGCTATATTGCAAAGCACAGTGATAACTGCCAAGGCATACGTTTTCAAATGATGCTATTCAACACCTGGATTATGACTTACGAGCATGTTGCAAAGAATTAGTGTGAGAGGATGCTGTTTATTAAAAACCGCACATATTTATTTGTGCTTCTCCAAGAGGTTTACTCTAATCTAAATCGGTGGTTAAAGCACTTCAAAATACTATATATGCACAAAAGCACATTAAAATGTCTTAAAACTTCACCCTAATCTCAGCCAAGAACAAAAAAATTAAATATCACTCCATGATGCAGTTTCTGTTCATGCCATATTTGCTATTGGCTAGCGAAGAACGCAAAAGTTGGCTGAAACAGCATACAACTTTGTTTCTTTCTTTGCTGGCTTACCCTCCCCGTGGGCCCATAAGAGGACTTGCAAGCCAATGCTTAGGGTCGATTTATTTGAACTTTCTTAACACTTGCCATTTTTGTTTCATTAAAGAGAGGCCTCCACAAGCATTATAAGACCCATTATCAATGCAAGGTTAATGTTACTCTATAAAAAAGCTTAGTATTGGAAATTATTGTTAGCATTAGCATCCCTGTGAAACAAACCGTAGTAATGTTACGAAGCACAAATGTGCTTTGTGGTTGCACAAATAATACGTATGTAAGGCTCAACTAAGTAGCAAATTATAGAGGCTCTTCGACAGTGGCGGCTTGTGATTTGCAAGTTTGAGAGAGCAGCAGGTGATGTTTTCATATTAAGCACCTTTACATGTCAGGTTTTATTCTACAATCTACCAAAATATATATATGTAAACAAAACGATCATATAAACCAAAATATTCTGCATATAATTTCTTGTTTGTTCAGTTTACTGCAGGTATTTTTTACACTTACCAACCCTATACATTAGTCAAATCAGAAATAAAAAATGCAATAAAGTCCATCTATCAAAGTTAGCATAAATTAAACTATATTAATAACTATGTATTATTAGGAAGCCTTTTGTCATTTATATTATATAGTGCACTCGTGCATTAATGAATATTGGTTAAAATTTTAGTGAAGACCACACTATTTTATAACAAACAGCTATTCTGTACTTTGTTTTCACAAAATAATGATTTACAAATCTTAATCACACATACTTGCACATCGATAACTCTGTGTTTTGTGAAGATATTTCTTCTAAGTTCCTACCTACTATAATAATATTTATTCAGACATTAGAATAAGAACATAAATTCTTAAGTGGGAACGCATAGTTTATTTTGCTAGTTGCCCAACCTTGTCTCATATCTAAACATGTATGTGATGCAAGCAATCAACAAAATGGATTGGAAAAATGTTCAAGAGTATAAAATGAACTGTAAGGAATTTATTATGCATCTATTTGCCCTCAAATAAAATAAAATAATAATAATAATAATAATAATAATAATAATAATAATAATAATAATAATAATAATAATAATAATAATAATAATAATAATAATAATACACACATATATATATATAAAAACCATTGACTACAACTAAACCAACTTGATTCTTGTACCTGAAGCCCATTCTCTCTCTCCTTTTGTTCAGTAAAGTGGTTGAAATCAGAGCCTTCTCAATATAACATGAGGCTAAAGCATTAAGTCTGTCGTTTTGCTATTTACACTGTTCACTATGATTTCTTAACTGATTTAACTTACTTGCACTGAATTAACTGGTTACACAGCACGTGCTTCTGAACCCTGTACACAACTAACCTGTACGTGTGTGAATCACAGCACTATGTGTAGTCGCATGCACTGTGATTATGTGGTGCAGAAACAAAGCCACCACCAACATAAATTGTAGTACTATAAGGAGAATTATTTATTTTCTGCTCTGAATATTTTTAAATCTACAATGATTAATTAAATTTTAAATCAGTTCATATAACAATTAAATTTTAGACAGGACTGAGTGCATTTTATTTCATACAGTGGCAGCAGTGCAATAGAATGACTCCACATGGAAAAGACCGCGTGGAGAAACAACCAATAGTGAAGATCCTGGAATCCGCCAAGCTGTTATTACCTCTCTGCACCCCTCACTCTCATTTGAAGCATTCCCCTCCACACATCTCACCTCTAACAGAATCTAAAAATGCAAGGTTTCCCGGATGGACTTGGTGTAGTCCAACATACACTCCGTAATGAAAACATTTGCGCTAATCACTGTATAAGCGTTGCAAAAACATTTCAAACAAAATAAAATCCAGAAACTAAATCGGGGAGTGCAGAAATTAATACTGCAATGATATCTGATGTTATCCTTCATTTCCTGTTTTTATTACTTTCTCTACCACGTACCTAGTAGGTAGAGAAAGTATTGCATTTCACCTAAAACTTCGATACTGAGAAACATTTTTGAGGCGCCCTGAATTAAAAAAATGAAATTTTAGAAAGAGAGAGAGAGAGAGAGAGAGAGAGAGAGAGAGAGAGAGAGAGAGAGAGAGAGAGAGAGTGTGCGTGTGAATAGCATAGCTCAAAAATGAAAAGTAGGATGAATACCAAACTTGGCATTTGGATTCAGCACCTTCCAAAGTTGCAACACAAAGATTTTCAAGAAAATCGCCCCACTGCAAACTATGCTTTATATGACACATTTTTCGAAATTTTTTATTTTCTCAAAAATACCTCTAACAATTTTGATTAAAATATCATATATTGAAGATACTTACATGAAAAATACAATGTATATCTTGAATTTTCTGGGAATAGCTAGTGAAGTCTACCTCATTCGGAATGAACTTTGTATAATCTTGTATAATTACTAAACGTTAAGTGTTAGGCGAAAAAATGTAGCTCTCTTTAAAACACACAATTAATTTCAAATAACTTTCTTGTGGTGTAACGTGTGCTGTCTACTATCTATACTTAAGGTAGAGTACCTTTACTATTATATAAATTGTATACCCTCTTGCTACCCTTTGTACATACATATTAACAAACATTTACAGAGGTCGATAATGGATCTTTCTGTACTCTATTGTACACAGAACATATCCCATTTACCTTATTAAATTCCCCATACCATGGACCAAAAAATCATGAATGTTGCACATCAATCACATCCACATACTTTTTCTGTAATTTTATTGTTGATATTTAAGTGAATAAAATATAAAAGGAACAGATTTGCTCTTGCATCATTTACTATTACCCTAACCAACTTGTTCCAGCAGCCATATCAATTTACTGTAGCAAAATATGAGTTTATAATTAGTTCCTTGTTCACTTGAATGCTTAAACCACTTTAGTTAAATCACTTTTGATCTTTATGTACAATGGTACTGTCAAGCTTTACCAACTTTTTTTTAACCATTTCACTTCTTTAAATCTAATGTTGCTTTACACATCTATGATGCCAAGAATACTGGAAAACATAAATGATATCAAATTAAAATAATAGTACCTAATATTACATATAGGCACACTTTCCGTAACTTCGGTTGCTTTACACTATGCTTTCTGTGTAAAATGATAATGACAATAACAAAGACTAAATATTATGCCCCATTTTGCTGGTCTCCTCCTGAGTGATTTGATCCGACTCAACGGAATGTGTATGGCACTCCATATACTTGTAGAACCTCTGGTACGTAATTCTTGGAGCTGCCCTGATGATTGAATGCTCTTGCATTGACCTTGTTACTAGTCTTTTCAGCTTAATGTAGCAGTCAGCTTTCCATTAGATGGAGGATGAAGACAGTAGATGATAACATGGTGATTTATAAAGCAGCTACCATTACTCCATTTAACCATGTATCTCGGAATCTCTAAAATGGAGCAGAATTCCAATCCCAGCACACTTAAATACTTAGACATGCATTGTAACTCCAAGCATGTTTCTCTGTATAACTTAACAGCATTCTGATACCGCCAATCTATATTCCAAATGCATGACACTTCTTGGTATCACCGTGCTACTCTTCACTACATATATAATACCTCTCTTCATCGTAGATGAACAGACATGAGCACTGTGACTAACTATGTGAGTTAAGTTCACAGTGCTCTTGTGCCTGTGACCTCTCAGCATAGTGGTGCCAGCCGTCTCCTCTTCTGCTCCTCGTGAGACTCCTTCTCAACGACTCGTTACTGCTCTGAAGTCTGATGTTCAACTATTTTAGCATTTATTTTCTTCTTCCTTTTTTCATTTCCTCATGCCACGTTGCTATTCAGTATGGGCAACTTTATGCATGTACTGCCTTCTGATATCCCTAGTCACCAGTTACATGGAATACCACACAACAGTGTCATTAGCTATTTCAGAGATATCCATTACCAATGGGTGGAATCCATAAAGTCAAGCATAAGCTTTACCTTGCTAATTTTCAAGTGTAATCTTGGCTTTTAATGCATAAAATAGTTTCGACTTGACTTAAGTCTAGCATTTGCTTTGGAGCCAGCTAGCTGCCTAGCTTTAGCTTGAATTTTCCAGCAATGACTTGACTTTAAGTGCAAATCCGATGCATAAAACAAGTGAAAGCTTCACTTCCTCTAGATTAATCTTGACTTTTTTCAAGCTACCTCAGTAGGTGACTTGATTCATGCAAGAGAAGTCTTAAGAGTTGTTTTATCACACAAAATGGCACAGTTCATGAATATCCGTCAAAGAAAAGTGTAAAAAGTTAAATTAACTGTAACTTTAGTATGTATTTGAAAGTACCAAATTCAAAAATGTCATGTTAGAAGCTCCCTATAACGGAAGAAGCAATAATGCATACTACTCAACAGCGCTATTAAAATGTTTGCCTCTAGTTTTCACCTATTGTTGCGGCATGTAAACATCACACGTTTCAGAAATGCCGCGTGCCACTGACCACCTCTTTCGACTATAGCTAGAAAATGATAACTGAAGGCGGCGAACGTTTTAATTACTTTATTATTGTGGCGACAGTTTAATTAAAGTTTATTATTTTAAGGTATTGCGCAAGATTTCATAATCTAATTATTTAATAGTTTCCTTATTCGAACGGTCTCCCTTCGTTTTAAAAATACTTTTATATTCATAAATCTACTCTTATTTGCTTAAATAACCGAATTAGGCACTTTTAGGTTCTATCACGAAAAATAGGTTTTATTAGGTCCTAACATAAAATTAGGTCAATTTAGGCTCTATAAAATTGAAGTATATTACTAGTTGGTAACTAAAACATTAATATAAACCGAAGTTTGGAGTGTATGAGGTCAGGACCTAAGAATCCGGGGCTTAGTTATTAGTAATGTAACCTTCATTAGATTATTCAGAGGTGATCCTAAAAGTGAAATTTCTTCAGTAGCAGAGGGATACAGATGATGTCAATTGTCATTGTTCTTTCAATAATTAACATCTTACGTATAAATGCTGAGATTACTTTTGCTCATAATAACTTCAAATCTCAATGAAAATGAGAAATTTCTTCAGAGAAATTAGTTATAAGCTGGTAAAACTAGCTCCATCAATCAAGAGCTATAGACAGTTACATTTTGGAACTCTTAGAACTAGAGGAGCCACAATAGAAAAGAAAGATTTTCCAATAAAACTTATATAAATGGTAAACTCAACAACGTCCAGTTGTTAACCAGAAATAAAGGCAACTAAAATAAGCAATTTTAGTGTTGTTTACAGGAAAGACATGTGTAAATCCGTTTGAAAACTGTCTTGAAGAACCTGATAAAATTCATAATGAAGCAAAAAAAGAATTTGAAACTGTCCTTTTTTGCCAAAGTAGTATCATATTGTTACGTACTTTATCATTCGCTGTAATTTTCCGATATATTTACATTTTATAGCAGTTACGTATACCATGTATCACATTACAGAATACGTTTTAAATTGCATTTGATACTACAAACCAAAGCAAAAAAAATTACATAGAAACTTCTAAATAATTGGCTCCTGAGATCGACTTGCATTCTTACCTGGAATCCTATCAATGGTTGGGTTGCTTTCGCCATCAACCAGCTGCAGAAATTCTTCTTCCCACCTTTTTAACCTATTTTCTGATTTCCCGTGGCCTTACAGTCAGTTTTTCTTTTTAATTGTCTTCATATTCTGAATCTTTATCTGCACCTGCTGTGGAGTGAATTTTTCTGCCTAAAATTTCTTCCAGTTTGATGCAGGTGGTTTGCAAAGCGTTCACTTTCTCTTCTTTGATGCTCAGGATTTGCGATTTATTCAACAGTATTGGAAACTGCTTAAGAATTGCTAGAAAGGTATTCTGAATATTCACTTCGTCTGCCATTACGCATATAACTTCGATATAGGTTAGGTACCGTATTCGCAAAACACTTCTGCACTCGCCACATGAGACAACAGTTATGAGCCGCATTTGGCAGACGACAGCTGCGCGTGCAACGTATTTCAAGCGCTTGCTGGAAAAACGTCTAGCGAAAGCTTGCTAGATTAAGATTCTTTTTATGCATGAGTTGAACAAGCCAAAGCTTAATCTTGTAGATCAATCTTAAAGCTTTCGCTTTGACTTAAAGACTAATCTTCAAGACAAAGCTTGGATTTTATGCATTCCACCCAATGGCTTGAATTGTTCAATACTTTGTCATTCTTTTTAAGTCCTTTCAATATTCAGTTGTTCATCGCAATTGCATGCAGAGCATGGAATTTTAAGGCCTGCACATAGCATCCAGTTCTTAAACATTTGATTAACGCTACTCCTTTGTATCTATAATGAAATGTGTCATGCAGCTGTTTATAGAAAGCTTTATCTTCATTAAAATGAAAATAAACTTTGGAAAGAATATTTATGGACCCACTAATAAGTGATACAGCATAGATATCCATGTGAATGTATCACATCAGTTTTTTTTCATTTATGGGGAGGACGCTGTCCTAAGTCCTCCAACGCCAGCCACCATTGCTCCTTGGCCAATTTAACCTCCACCTTGTGTTCTTGTCTGTTTATCATTTATTTTGTAAAAGAAGGATAAGATAGGGAGTAGGGAGAATACCATGGTATTGTAATATCAATCGATAAATTTACCAACTACAACTACTTGGATTTCGAGTAATTTAAAACCTGTTGAGGATACAATAAGAAACAGTGGATTTTTTTTCCTTTCTTTCTTGCATTGGACATAATTAATGCAGTAATGCTGCCAACAAATAGTGTATTGTGATTGGCAGATTCAGTGATATTTGTTCCTTCGATCACGATTTCATTGGCACTATTCAAAACGTAATGGCAGAGTAGCAAATTAACAAACAGCACAGTTTTTTTATAATTTCTACAGCAATATCCATATATCCAAACAGAAATTCTGTGCATGAGGGATGAGTAATAAATGTGGTGGGGGTATCACAACACACTACGTCACTTGTTCAAGATTTCTAGTAGGTATTGTAATTACTGGCAACTAACATGCAAATGACCCACCTCATCCCTTCCACTCAGAAACGAACTCTTTAATTACTGCACATTACTCTTTGTCATGTTATGGCAAGGGAAAATTGAGTCTAGTTTCGAGCCAGTTGGCAGATGATCAAAGATGTTAGGCAGAACTGATGAAATGAAAAATTCCTTATCTACTGTAGCCCATGTAGCAAAATTTGTTACTTTTTAGTTACTTTCATCATTGACTTGTAAATTTGTTACTTTCCGTTACCAGCAGACGCCCTAATCTAAGTACCAGTTCAATCTTAAGCATACCATTGATGCAGTAATTTGTATCATAAATTACTTAAATATAAATAATGATTGTAATATGAATATGCATTTTTATGTGACATTGATTTGAGATGTTTCTTGACTGTAATTATTGTTGATAAGTAAGTTTATAGGGCCTTACTGAAACTGTCAATAATAACGCAATAATGCAAAGAGGGGGGTGAGCTGTTTATCATTATTGGAAACGAGGAAGTTACGTAATGTTGGCGCGTTTTCGGTAGAAACTTCTGGAATGTTTCCTCCCTAAAGCATATGTATTCATAATTTTAATTGGATATTAAAATAGACGCTAATGTTGGCGCGTTTTATTAGCCAATAGCAGTTCATTTATAATCTTTAGGCATATCGGGGAGTGGGAGTATAAATAGAAGCCAAGCTAGAGGTAAAGTCAGTCGGTCGCCCTGTTCATCAAAAATCTGTGTACACTACACGTCGTCTTCAGTCAGTCAGTTCGTCATACATCGGATATAGATTCACAAGTTACGCGCAGCAGAATTATGAAAGATCTAAAGTATTGTAAGGTTAATTATATAAAAGATTGAAGTACGTGGATTGAAAGAATTATCAGTAAGAAGTCATTATAACAGTTTCAGTTTGGCGAGTGTTAAGATCAATGTATAAATGTGATAGTTAACGTGTTCGACAATAAATGTGTAAAACAAATTTCTTCATCATGTAATTTTTGGATAAAAGATTCCTTTCCGATTACACAACCTGTATAGAGATACGTGCCCAAGCCAACAGGATAATAGCTAGCCGGAGTACATTTGTAATGAAATCAAACAAAAGCTAATACTGCCGCAAATTGCTCACACTAGATGGAGCTACAAACCAAACAAATGAATGACGTCACAAGATGGCTTCAACACGTGATGTAAACAAACATTATAAGCAATACCGCATCAACGTTGAGCTACAATAATGTTAATAAATATAACATTAATACACTCGCAAATTGGCGCCCAACGTGGGGCAGAGTGACCAGGAAAGGAACACGATGACCAGGAAAGAAGCAAAGTAACCAGGAAAGTAGCAGAGTGACCAGGAAAGGAACCAGGATGTGGAACGAATGCAGCAGTGAAATGATCTACAAGACGCAGATTCCAAACTACAGGACAACAAAACGACGTGGACTCATCATAACACAACGCAGAAGCGACATACAAACCTAGGAGAGAGGGGCAGAAAGCTGGACATCTAAGCTACATCAGCAGATAGCATCAGAAAGGTTAGAAAAATGTTATGTTAATTCTTAAAAAAAAAAAAAAAAAAAAAAAAAAAAAAAAAAAAAAAAAAATTTAAATGTACCTTAGGAGCGGTAGGATAAAGAAAACAATGGCTACTAATAATACAGAAGAAATAATTATGGAGGGAGATAATGTAGCAGTTAGCTGTAATTCAATACAGGTTACAGAAAATAGCTCAAACTTTTTAGGATTTGAGGGTGAAAATGTTAGTGCAGAAAGTCAGAATAGAAAAGCAGGAAATGTTAATGTTGATGTTAGTATGATGATGGAAATGCTAAGAAATATGAATGAGAATATGGAAAAGAATAAGAGGGAATTGAGGGAAGATATTGATAGGAGTTTAGAACAAAAACTAACTCAGAGTAATGAGAAATTAGACAACAAAAACTAACTCAGAAAATGGAAATGAATAATAAAGAATTGAGGGAAGATATGCAAAAGAATAAGAAAGAATTGAGGGAAGATATTAGTAAGAGTATTACAGATCAATTAAGGGAAGATATGCAAAAGAATAATAGGGAATTGAGGGAAGATATTGGTAAGAGCTTAGAACAAAACAGGGAAGAGATTGAAAAGAAATTCATGGAGCTAGATAGTAGTATGATTAAAATGAAAAATGAAAATCAAGAAATGATAGCAAATCAAATAGGTGAAGTTTCAAAGAAAATGTTGGACATGAGCAGAGAAATATCTAACCAAAGAAATGAGGTTAATAATAAAATAGAGCATGTTGATGTAAAATGTACAGAGCTAGGTAGCCGAATGAGTAGCATTTCAAGTGAGTTAAGAGAAATGATGGAGGCTACAAATGCAGATTTAATACAGGTGCAAGTTAATTTCAGAGGGGAAATATCTGAAATTCAGAAGGAGTCAGAAACACAGAGAAATAAATTGTCTGATGAAGTTAAAGATTTGTCTAAAGATTTGAATCAAAAGCTAACTTCTGAAATTAACAAACACCAAGCTGTTCAAATTGAGAATAATAAAAAATTGGAACAGACAATAGAAAATCTGCAAGGTACTGTAAATAGGTTAGAATTGAATTCAAGGGCAAATATATGTGATGTGAATGTATCTGATGTACAAAATAATGATAGAGGTAGTTCCTCAGGTATGACCAATAATGTGAGTGATGCGGCAGCATCATCTATAGCTAATGCTGAAACTCAGAGTGCACAAGTAACGCTAGAGAATTTAAATATGGGAGTAGGAAATTTGCAAAATTACAATCATATCTTAAGTGATTTTCCACTTCCAAAATTTAATGAAAACTCCAGTCCAGTACAGTTCATTGCAGAATTATCAGAGTATTTTCAAATTAAAAAGATACCTGAAGCATTGAAAATGATAGTTGTCAAAAGATGTTTGGACCAGAAAACTTTAGATTGGTTACAAATGGTATCCGGGGGTGAAATTTCATATGAATCCTTTAAGAGGTTATTCATGAACAGATTTTGGAATGTTACGGTACAGAACAGAATTCGAGCAATGCTTAGTCATGGGCAGTTTAATCCACGAGAGGGAATATCAATGACTGATTACTTACTGAAACATGCAAGTCAGGTTAGGAATTTGTCACCTCCAATCAATGAGGAAGATTTTGTGAGTTTGCTCGCAAGGCATTATCCTTTAAGGATACAAAATTACTTATTAATTGCAAAACCACGTAGCATCTATGAGATGACAGAATTAATGACAGCTTTGGAACAACAGGAAGAAGATATATCTCGAGAGTGGGAGCATAGATTTTTAGATGTGCGAGATAGAAGAAATTACCAAGGTAGTTATCAGCAAAGTAGAGGACAAGACAGGCGTCATGAAAATAATACCAGACAACGGTATCAATCATACGTTCCACAGTTTGAAAGATCGAGGATAGATGGGAGATCAGGTCGACAGGAACAAATAAATTATGTCAGGACAGAAAGATTGCCTGAAAGAGGGCAAAATTATGGAAGGCGGTACATTAGACAAAGGGGAAATTTCACTCACTGGAGGGAAAACAATAACCGGAAAAGATCTGAGGAACGGCAAGAAAATTATGTGCCAAGGGGACATAATTTAAGAAATCGAGGATTTCGAACTCGAGGAAGGGGAACTCAAAACAATGGTAGCGATAATGAGATAGATTTAGCGCCTGTTAGGAATGGCAGTCCCGTACGTGAACATGGAAATAACCAGGAAAACTGTTAATAGACTCCTGTGTAGTAGGTTCTCAGGACGTCTTTAATAATTCAGTATCCATTACCAATACAAATAATATGCCTACACACACACCCTGTAATAAGATTACAGCAACAAAAGATAAGGGAGAAAATTTTGAGTCACCTAATGTTAGGATGGAAATTGCGAAGAAAGAGATCATTGCAACTATAGATTCTGGTTCGTCAGCTTCAATTTGCTCACAGAAATTTTACATAAATTTGATTAATGAAGGTAACAAAATTATGGCTCTTCCCACTAGTAATTTAGTTTGTCGTGTTGCAATCGGAAGAACGACACAGGTCATAAAAACACAAGCTCTACTTAGCATACTTATCGGCGGAGAGAATTTTGAGGTTATGTTTCTAATTGTAAACCATCTGATTTGTGACATAATTATAGGATGTGACTTCCTACATGAATATGAAGCATGTATAGATTTTAAACATGAAGAGTTAAGAATGACAAAAGACGATAGAGAAATAAGGGTACCATTTATAAAAGAGAAAGTTTCTGTAATCGAGATGACGAAGGATGAGAAAAATCTTTGTGACCAAGAGTTTTTTGTACAAATAACAAAAACTGATACAAATAGTCAGATAAAGCAGGTTGTCACAGAATATGAAGGGAATACCACGCCATATTTTCAAAAGCTAGCAGAAATGCCAGAAAAAGTAGATAAATTTACAATCCAAACAAAAGACGACCATGTGAGCGAGACAGACAACAGCTGGGAAGAGAAGAGAAATGAGGAAATAATACATAAGTGTGAAGAAGCTTACAACCTTACGAAAACGCAAAAACAAATCCTTCATGATGTTTTGATGAACAATAGTTCAGTATTTAGTAATATCCCAGGCAGATGTAATGTATATCAGCATACATTTCAAGTAGAAGATGTACCACCATATAGGCACAAGTATGACAATTTACCTATAAGTCTTCGAGACAAAGCTAGACAATTAATAAATAGCATGTTAGAAAATGGGATTATTGAGCAAAGTAATTCTCAGTATATAAATTCAATCTGCTGGAGTATTAAACGAGATGGTAGTTTGAGATTAACTTTAGACGGTAGATATGTCAACAAGTATATGAAGCCTGATCATTTTCAAAGTGAAGGAATTGAACAATTAATTGCGAAGCTTTCAAGAGGGAGATTTCTGACATCCATTGACCTCACTGCATCATATTGGCAAGTGGAATTAGATCCACAAGTGCGTGATTACACTTCATTTCAATACTCAGGGATCCAGTATCGTTTTTGTGTAAATCCTTTTGGTTTAAAAAACTCAGGAAGTGGATTTTTGAGAGCCATTCACAGTATCTTTGGAAATTCTGCAGACGACTTTTTAATAAAGTATATTGACGACTTCCTAATCATTAGTCAAACATTTGAAGAACACATGAATAATGTCCATTATGTGTTAAATAAACTGCAACAACATGGTATGACTGTGAACATACTAAAATCAAAATTTTGTGTCAAGGAAATAAATTTTCTGGGTTATGTAGTGGATGAACGAGGTATAAGACCTGATCAGAAAAGAATAGAAGCAATAATGAAAATTCCACCACCAAGGAACGTAAAACAAATTAGACGTCTCTTAGGGGTATTGAACTTTCAGAGTAAGTTCGTACCAAGATATTCGGCTGAAATAGAACCACTGCGGCAGCTACTCCGAAAGAACAATAAGTGGAAATGGACAGAGGATCATCAAAAATGTTTTGAAAGTGTAAAAGAACTCTTTGCTAAGTCCATATTACTCGAGAGGCCTAGAGAAGATTTGGAATATGAGATTTATGTCGACGCATCAATGCAAGGATACGCCGGAATTTTAGGACAGCGAGACATCAACAATGACTTTCACGTCATTAGTACAGCTTCTAGAGGACTTACAAATATTGAACGGAATTCTTCAGTAACTCAGTTAGAAATTGGAGCACTATATTTCTCATTAATTCGTTTTAAAACCTATATTTATCAGCAAAAGGTGAAAGTATATTCAGACCACATCAGCTTAACTTTCATACAACGGTGTAGATTATGTAGTGGAAAACTTGCTAGATACATTCATGCAATATCTGCATTCAATATTGAAATTATACACATTCCTGGCAAAAATAATACCTTCAGTGATTTGCTATCAAGATTGAACTACAACCCACAAATTCCCGAAAATATTGAAAGGCCTAGAAATGAAGTCAAAATATTAACAATTGAAATTCCTTTAAGCAAAGAAATGATGAGAAAATTGAAAAATATGGGGGAAATTCAAAATGAGGACGCAAAATTATTTGAACTTAAAGAAAATGCACCACTAATTGAAGAGGCAAAGAAAGAAATTGTAGCAATTTGGGATGGGACATTATACAAGAAGCATGGAAAAGAAATGCCTAGTTGGAAGGTAATGGTTCCGGAAAGCATGGAAAAGGAACTAATTAAGAATTTTCACGAAGGGTTAGCACACTCAGGGACGGACCGAACAACTTCTATGATTTTAGAGAATTTATATATATCCAAATTGCGTCAGAAAGTTCGAAAATTTATATCATGCTGCAACCTGTGTCAGAAGGCAAAGCAAATAAATGCAGCATATGCATTTGAAACTAATTCGGTTATAAGGGACAAGCCGAGATGTGTAATTAGTATCGATATTCATGGTCCGATGCCTCCAAGTCAATTCGGAAACAAATATATATTTGTCTGTTATGATATATTCAGCAAATATGTAAGAATTTACCCTTTGAGAAAACCTACAGGTTTAGCATGTTTGAATAGACTACTCAAGTCATATGTGATAGAAGAAGGACCTATTCAATCTGTATTGAGCGATAATGCTTCGTACTTCACAGGAAAAAAATTTATGGATGGACTGAAAGAAAATGGCATTAAACATTATTTTTCGTCAAGATACAGACCGAACTCCAACCCAGTGGAGAGGGAAATTAAGGAAATTTCAAATTATTTAAGGGTGTTGTGTCATCGAAAACACACCCAATGGTATGGATACGTGAACTTCGTTCAGAATCTACTAAATGAAACCGTAAACAATGTGACAGGATACAAACCATGTGAACTTAAGTTAGGAAAGAAGATCAATTGATACGGTAATTTGTATCACAAATTACTTAAATGTAATTAATGATTGTAATATGAATATGTATTTTTATGTGACATTGATTTCAGAGGTTTATTAATTGTAATTATTATTGGTAAATAATAATATACAGCTTTACTGAAACTGTCAATAATAACGCAATAATGCAGCGATGGGGTGAGTTGTTTATCATTACCGGGAACCAGGAAGTTACGTAATGTTTCGCGCCTTTCCGGTAGAAGCTTCTAGAACATTTCCTAAAGCAATATGTATTAGTGGTTTTCATTGGATATTAAAATAGACGCTAATGTTGGCGCGTTTTATTAGCCAATAGCAGTTCATTTATAATCTTTAGGCATGTCGAGGAGTGGGTGTATATAAGCCAGGTGCGAGGTAAATTGCCCCCCAGTTCAACGGAATTCTCAATACTCTACACGTCGGTCTCTCAGTTCATCGTCAGTCAGTCCTTCATTTCGTCCAGTTACACGCAGCATAATTACGAGAATTATTATAAAGTTAATTCTACACAAAGTTGAAATACATAGTTAAAAGTGATAAGTAAGAAGTTATTACAAACAGTTTCAGTTTGGCGAGTATCCAGATTAATATGTAAAAAGTGTTAGTGAACGTGTTCGACAATAAAAGTTATAAAACCAATTTCTTCATCAGTATCATTTCTGGATAAAAGATTCCTTTCCGATTCACACCCTTACATAGAGATACATGTCCTACCAAGATAAGATGATAGCTAGCCGGAGGACAATATACAAAACTTTAAATTCTTTCGGAAACTAATTGATACAAATTGCTACGCCAGAGGGAACTACGAACCAAACGAATGACGTCACAAGATGGCAACACATGAAGTCACACAACCTTAATACCGCATCAAATTGGCTTCCAAACGTGGTGCTATAATAATGTTAAACACAATGTTACAATAAATACAATTTGTTCTCTCGCACAATACAATGTGTAAAACAATTCCAGAAGCCATTCCAGATGCGCATTCGATACCACAAACAGAAGAAGAGATGTTCCGAAAAGCATTCGAGAGGATGAAGAAAAAGGCCATAAAAAGAAAAATTAAACATGAAGAAAAGAAGAGAAAGGAATGGAGGATCAAAATAGGAGATTTAGTTTTGGTCAAAACCAAGAAATTGTCGGATAAAGCAAATAAACTTTATTGGCGAATGTTTCTCAAATACCATGGACCATATGAAGTTGTTGAAGTATATGGAACTAATACATATGTGTTATGTAATCCAACAACTCGAAAAAGCATAGGAAAGTTCCATATTGAGATGCTGAAACCATACAACAATGAAGATCAAGGTGAAACAGAAGACAAAGATGATAAACAGTAAATGCTGGATAGTTAAAGACGAAATGCAGAGCAACGTATTGGATTGTAAGAGGGTTAACTATTTATATATGTCATGTGAAAGGAGAAATAAAATTTTGGACATAATTAAATTTTTAAAAAAAAAAAAAAAAAAAAAGGAAAATAACATTTTTTTTTGTAACTATAACAGTATTTGAAAATTAATAATGCAAAGATTGAAACTCAATATGATATTAAAGTTAAAGTACAAAATAACAAAAATTGGTAAAAATAAATAAAACAAATACTTATGTAGCAAACACAAAAGGTGAAACATTGTCTAGATTTAAGAGATGTAAATATATTTGTGTACAGGGTAAATATTTTTGGTAAATGTTTAATAAATACAAAAACTCTTGAATGCATAAATTTTTGTCAACAATCTAAGAAAGTAAAAAAAAAAAAAAAAAAAAAAAAAAAATTTGCAGTAATTAAATAATTTAGGGTACAGTATTTGCTATAAAAAAAATTGTAAATGTCAGATTAAAGTCTAAACACATTAAACCAGAGCCAGTAAGTAGTGGCAAGATAGAGGAAAAACATGTCGTGTGTTAAATGCGTGTGAAGTGTCAAGTGAAAGTGATAGCGTGTGTTACAAGATTTAGGAGACTAAAAACCCAATTATAAAATTTCCAAACAAGTTGTAAATATTTATAATTATGTTTCTAGTGGGGCATATGATGCAGTAATTTGTATCATAAATTACTTAAATATAAATAATGATTGTAATATGAATATGCATTTTTATGTGACATTGATTTGAGATGTTTCTTGACTGTAATTATTGTTGATAAGTAAGTTTATAGGGCCTTACTGAAACTGTCAATAATAACGCAATAATGCAAAGAGGGGGGTGAGCTGTTTATCATTATTGGAAACGAGGAAGTTACGTAATGTTGGCGCGTTTTCGGTAGAAACTTCTGGAATGTTTCCTCCCTAAAGCATATGTATTCATAATTTTAATTGGATATTAAAATAGACGCTAATGTTGGCGCGTTTTATTAGCCAATAGCAGTTCATTTATAATCTTTAGGCATATCGGGGAGTGGGAGTATAAATAGAAGCCAAGCTAGAGGTAAAGTCAGTCGGTCGCCCTGTTCATCAAAAATCTGTGTACACTACACGTCGTCTTCAGTCAGTCAGTTCGTCATACATCGGATATAGATTCACAAGTTACGCGCAGCAGAATTATGAAAGATCTAAAGTATTGTAAGGTTAATTATATAAAAGATTGAAGTACGTGGATTGAAAGAATTATCAGTAAGAAGTCATTATAACAGTTTCAGTTTGGCGAGTGTTAAGATCAATGTATAAATGTGATAGTTAACGTGTTCGACAATAAATGTGTAAAACAAATTTCTTCATCAGTGTAATTTTTGGATAAAAGATTCCTTTCCGATTACACAACCTGTATAGAGATACGTGCCCAAGCCAACAGGATAATAGCTAGCCGGAGTACATTTGTAATGAAATCAAACAAAAGCTAATACTGCCGCAAATTGCTCACACTAGATGGAGCTACAAACCAAACAAATGAATGACGTCACAAGATGGCTTCAACACGTGATGTAAACAAACATTATAAGCAATACCGCATCAACGTTGAGCTACAATAATGTTAATAAATATAACATTAATACACTCGCACCATCCACTCCATGGTTTAAGCCATAATACTGGTGAGAGAGATAGCATGGTAATGTTGTAATCTACTTGGTGATTTGTTAGGTTTTAAAATTGGTATAATAATTCTTTCTGTAATCCACTGTTATACTGTAATGCCAAACTATATTGAAAATCTACAGACCAGTTTCCTGCGCTTTATGGCCAAGGGCTGATATTTGGTTTAGGCTAAGAATTTTTTGTGTTTTTCCTTGTAGATTGCTTCTTTTAAGTTCATACGAGGGTAATCCCAAAAGTAAGGTCTCCAAAGCGCTGGGATCGCAGGGAAACTGTTTGTGTGGATGTTGGCCATAATGCTTTTTTCCTTCCTCCCTCCACTCTCTTCTGAAACCACCACACATCCCTTAGTGCCATCAGTCTTGGCTTGGCAGTCAGTTATAATGTAACTCCCGTTAGCCACCACCGCCAGGTGCGAAGTTCGCGCAGTTATTCGCTTTTTGAGTGCAAAAGGGGTTAAACCTGTCGAAATTCATTGACATTTGATGGAAGTGTATGGAGAGACTTGTATGGATGTCAAAAATGTCCGCAAGTGGTGTAGAGAATTTGCAAATGGTCGCATAGAAATTCATGACGAGGAAAGAAGCGGGAGACTGTCCATTTCTGACGAAACAATCGCAAAGGTTGAACAAATCGTGCTTCAAGATCGACAGATCACTCTTGATGAGCTCTGCATTGTTGCTCCTGAGATTTCTCGAAGCACTATTCATCGGACTTTGATTGAAGAGTTGAAATTTTGGAAGGTGTGCGCAAAATGGGTCCCAAGAATGCTGACAGAAGTACACAAAAGGCACCGTGCTGAAACTTCCCGCCAATTTCTTCAATGCTATGCAGATGAAAAGGACAACCTTTTGGATTCAATAGTCACGGGTGATGAAACCTGGGCTTTCCACTTCACACTTGAGACCAAACAACAATCACGTGAGTGGCGGCATTCCGGTTCACCCAAGCCGCAAAAATTTAAGAGAACACTGTCTGCCAGTAAAGTTATGGCAACTGTGTTTTGGGATCGAAAGGGGATATTGTTGGCCGACCTTATGGATCCTGGGACAACAATAAATGCCAACAGGTATTGTCAGACATTAAAAAAACTCAGACGGGCAATTCAGAACCGTAGAAGAGGAATGTTGAGCAAGGGCATAAGCCTTCTCCATGACAATGCTCGCTCCCACACCGCCCGTCAAACCATGAATCTTCTACAACAGTTTGGATAGGAAACCATCACCCATCCACCCTATAGTCCAGACTTAGCACCCAGTGACTACCACTTGTTTCCCAAGTTGAAAGAACACTTGGCTGGAAGGCGCTTCGGTAACGACGATGAAGTGAAAAATGAGGTCCATCACTTTTTCAAGAGCATGGGGCAAGCTGGTATGACATGGGCATACAAAAACTGCCACAGCGTCTACAAAAATGGATCGACCAAAATGGCGATTATGTGGAAAAATAGACAAATGTTAAAGCTTCAAAACTATGTACCAAAGTTTCTTTGTATTTTAAAACAAACTGGAGACCTTACTTTTGGGATTACCCTCATATATGTTGAAGTCTATTTTGAAGATATTTTTGCGCATGGGGCTTTGAATGCATCTTTAATGCTTTTTCTCATGACTCTTTCTCTCTTTTTTATAGTTTCAGTGAGTTATTTGTTCTAGTAAAAGTTCTTGTGAAGGTATTTGCAATTTATTTCTTATCAGTTTTATTACTTTCTCTACTATGTATAGTAAGTAGGGGAAGTATTGCATTCCACCCAAAAGTTCGATACTGAGATTTCACAGGAAATACATGTTTTGAGGTGCACTGAATGCATATAAAGGGGGGGGGGTGTGCGTGTGTGTGTGTGTGTGTGTGAACAGCATAACTCGGAAACAAAGTCGGATAAACACCAAACTTGGTATTTAGGTTCAGTATCTTCCAGAGATGCGACTAATTTTCTCAAAAATGGTTCTAATGATTTTGAATAAAATACCATAAGTTTAAGACATTTTTATGGCAAATGAATTGTACATATCAAATTTTCTGGGAATGTCTCCAAAAGTATTCTTCATTGTGAACGACTTTTGCATAACTGGTAAACCATAAGAGATAGACAAAATTTTACTACACAAAAAATGTAGATTGCGTTAAAATACACCATTCATGTCATATACACTTTTTTTGTTGAGTGAACCATTTTTGAGATATTGCATGTTATTCCCTTAAATTTTCCAATACTTATACTTTTTCTCAAATGGGAATTCGTTATTCATTTTTTTTTTTTTTGGTCATGGACATGTAAAGAGAATGGAACGCTCCACATAGCAACCAGCTCTTAAAAGATTTGACCATCACTTAAAGCCTACCATATTCCCCTTGCACCTACAAGAAAATTAGCAATAAGACAGTTTCTGCAAATGTTTATCTCGATTAACATGAGGTAGATGGAGAATAAGCATTTGTAAAAATAGTTTGTACAAGAGTAGAGAAAGTCATGTGAGTGCAATACATCACATTTTGTTTAAACTATACTGCTCCTTTCATTGGTCTTATCTTTTACACAGTCTATTTTTCCTAACAATAACTCAATTTACCAATGTCAAATGAAGCATGCAGAAACTGCTGATACACTGTGACATTGATAATAAGCTTTAGCATTTTCCTCAAAGTTTGAGGCTTTTTCTTTCCATGCACTATTCAGAAAGCTGTCAAATTGCAATGGTAAAATGCCTTTGGTTTTCAATATTTGGGAAAAAACATGATATTGTATTTAGAGAAATAGGAGCATTCTGCACACTTTCTATCACTAAAGCAGAGATAATACCACTCAATATGTTAGGTTAATTTATATTAAAATATTTATTAAGATGAATGACAGTTATAATATCAGTATTCTTTTCATGATTTAAACTATACGATGAAATGAAATGTTAAATATGTAATTATTTAGTTCTGTCCTTTCTTTAAACAGCCAGTGTTCAGAAACAGTTTGATAGCAAATTTTATATTATTTTATGAACTCATCATACCTGTTGAGATGGATAGACCCAAAAATTGCCTTCAGACCCCGCTTTTGGTATACTTGACACTTGTCGTTCAGTTGGAAGAAGAAAAGGCTGATCTGGAGCTGGACGTTGGTTTGGTGGTGGCATCTGCAAAATCATCGCAATTAACATTAATGACTGATACATTGCAACCAAGAAAAGTAATTGTTTTGGTATTTATTCCACTTGCTCATATCACTCTTTTGTAAAATACCCATTTTTCCAACACTCATACAGATATTGTTTGCAATACTTATTTTTTATCATCTTTATGCGATGTGACATAATAAATGTTTTCTGGTTGTTACCACATCAATATTATCTGAATTCCAAAATTTCAAAATCATTACACCCTATATTTCAAGAATGCTCATGCTTTATTGATATACTTGATCTGGGAAATCAATAAGGCATGAGCATATCTAATAAGATTTGTAATGATTTTGAAATCAAAATTCATATGCACAATAATGACAAGACAATAACCAAAAAGCTTTTGTTATATCATGATATTGTGTCATTACACCTTATTTGCTCGCTACTAAAAATAAATCAGGGGAACAACGTAATCCGCCTCCACGTGGTGTTCCCTGGGTAACGCTAAATGGACTACACAGGCATGCTTCTCAAGCCAAAAAAAGCTAAAAGAAGAGCACTTCTTAGTACTATTTTGGAATGCCAGTGAAATGAATATAAGTAAAACAACCATGATAGACAATCTTTTAAGAGACAATGACATAGATGTAATCATCATAACTGAAGCAAATATAGATCAACAAAAGGAAAAATTTTATCAATTTCCAAAATACAACACAAATATATTAGAAAAACACAGACGGATAGAAAGTGGCATACTTGCTGGCATTAAACAATGCATACATGGAAAGTTCGAAATTATAAAAGAAATGAACCAAGCTGACACTTCTGAAATAATAAGGATAACAGCTTGTAAACAAAAACATAAATTTAAAATCTATGGTATCTACAGCCCGCCCAATAACAAATCACCTCAACCTGGATGTAATTGATATTGACAATAAAATAGTCATAATTGGTGATCTCAACGGACATTCTCCAGGATGGGGCTATAGTGACAACAATAAAGCTGGTGAAATTATTGAAGAATTTGTAGACTCTAACTTAATGAAAATATTACATAAGGATGAAGACCCAAAAACCTACATACACTACTTAGACAGTCAACCAATCCAGACATTGCTATCATATCTATTAATTTACAAGATAAAACTACAAAGCTGCAAAACAATGTATCCCAAGAGGGAAAATTCATAAATACAAGCCCTTCTGGAATTAACAGTTAGCACAACTCAAATCAAAACGAGATGAAACTAGAGAAAAAGCGGCAAGGACACAAGACAAAGTTGTTATAGAATGGCGAAAAGCAAATGCACAATTAAAACAGGCTATAAAACTGTCAAAAAAACAGAGCTTTGAAGAATTTATAAACAAACTAGACTATAGAACAAATAGTACCAAAGTACATAATTACATTAAACAAATAAATAGAGAAAACCAACAAAATCAGCCATTAAATGTCGATAATAAAGAAATATGTGAGGATAACCTTACAGCAGAAAAATTAGCAACATACTATAAAACTAACACTACATTAAACAATAAAAACAAAAAACAGAATAAATACTTAAGAAATAGCAACCTCGAAGATACATCTTTCAAAATATCTTCAATGAACCATTCACACTCCCAGAAATAAAGCAAGCTATAAGGACACTAAAAAATAAAAAGAGCCCAGGTCCTGATAACATATATCCAGAGCTGCTCAAGAATTTAGGACATGAAGCACTCCATACTTTATTAAAACTTTTCAATAAAATCTGGACAACCAGAAATAACATACCAACAGCGTGGAATAAAGCAAAAACTACACCCATTAAGAAGAAAGGAAAACCAACTAAAATATACATAGTTATAGACCGATATCCTTAACATCAAACATAGCAAAACTCTTAGAAAGAATGGTAGCTACAAGACTGACATACTATCTAGAAACACAAAATCTATTAGTCCCTGAAAAAGCTGGATTTAGGAAGGACACCTCAGCAATACACCAGGTTGTAAGACTCACACAGGACATTAAAGAAAATTTCAATAATAATAAGACTACTCTAGCACTGTTTGTCGACTTCAAAGATGTGTTTAACACAGTATGGTGAGAAATGCTACAATACAAAATGAAGACATATGGCATATCAGGCCATATGCTAAACTGGTTTCAAACCTTCCTATCCCAAAGATGGTTTGCAGTAGAATACAAAACAGCCACATCTAAATGGAAACAAACAAGAGTTGGACTACCTCAAGGGTCTGTTACAAGTGCTATTCTGTTCAATATATATAAACGACCTAGTAGATGTTCAAACCCGGCGGAAGGCAATGGATTTTTTCGGGCGTAAAAATCCTTAGCATGGCTTCCTTCGGAAGGGAAGTAAAGCCGGTGGTCCTGTGTCGTAGATTTACGGCACGTAAAAGAACCTCAAGCCTGATAAAGAGGTCTCTGAGCAAAATTACTGGTCTTTCATACCCAATATAGAATGGGACGCTAAGAACCATAGTAGTTAAAGAGCGTCCATAAATAAAACTCAATTAAACAATTACTTAAGAAAATAGGTAACATACAAGTATGAATGCTTGCTGACGATGTGGTAATATGGACTTCAGAAAAAAACATAAGAACTGGGAAACATTACAAAAACTATAAACAATGGAGAATATAATCATAACCCTAGAACAGTGGACTAATAATAACAATATGGAAATAAATACAGGAAAACAATATCAACTATTCACAATGCAGAATAAAACAGAAAATATATGCCTGCAAATCAGCAACAAAAAACTACAAGAAGCAACTACAACAACGTATCTAGGGATAGAATTAGATAAAAAGCTATCAATGAAAGAACATGTAAACAATGTAGCAAATAAAATCAACAAAAAGAACAACATTTTAAAACATTTAGCAGGAATAAAATGGGATGGAAAGATGGACCTCCTTAATAATACATATAAAACATACATAAAACCTAACCTATTGTATGTAGGAGAACTACTAGCAACAGTAAACAAGAGACTTAAAAGTAAACCAGAAATTTCACAAAATAATTCACTAAGAATAATAACAGGAGCTGTAAAAACAACACCAATTACAGTACTACAAAGCTTCACAAAAAACATGGCTATAGAATTGGAACATGAGTTGAAAGCAACTACTCTAGCACAAAAACTGCAAGTCAATAGAAACAGATACAAATGGTACCACACAGCAGATACTATAAGTAATTTAAAAACTCAAATAAGCTTCAGAACATATAACAACTTAAAATACAAGAATATAATTACAACAAATATAATTGCAACAGAGGTAACGAGTCCAATAGAATATAGTGATATACAATATCAGAATCATCTGATATATACAATACACAAACGAAACAATATACCAGATGAAATGAGAGCCATAGCAACAGCTACGGAAAATGAAAGATACCCAGAAAAACAATGGCTCCGAATATATACAGATGGATCCCTCATCAATAAAAGAAGTGCTGGTGCAGGAGTATACTGTAAACATTTTGCACAGTATCTAACATTAGATGAAACGTCAAACCACTATGATGGAGAATTAACAGCTATAAAAACAGCATTACAGAACATTTTATATAGACCATACATAAAACAAAAAATAGTCATCTTATCAGACTGAAAATCAGCCATAGATGGAATAGTAAATTACAATAATAAAACAACAAGAAATATTAAAGAAATAAGAAGCCTAATTTAAGCAGCTGAAACTAGAAATCATGTCACTCTACAATGGATCCCAGCTCATGTTGGACTTTTGGGCAATGAACATGCGGATCAATTAGCAAAGAAAGGTGCAATACAACAAATAAAACCTGTAGGACAAATAGAAATAAATAAACAATTAAATAACATTAAACAACATTTCTAAAGACAGCAGAGACTTGATGAAGATAAATTAAAGGATAAAGATTATAAGAATATTAAAGATAAGAGTTAATATACAAAAAATGGCAAGGAAGACCACAGTGGCCTCATTTAGGATGGCAACTGGCCATGATTGCCTCACAGAACACCTCTACAAGATAGGATGCCTACCTACACCCAAGTGCACTCTCTGTGAAGAAGATGTTGTCCTGAACAAACAACATCTCGCCAAATGCAAAGGCCTCAAAAGTGATATCTTACAGACTTTATATTGGGAAGCCAGAGGGAAAATGATGCAGATCAATTAATCCCCAATGCCATTGGTGAACAACAACAACATAAAAATAAATAAGAAAGAATGAGAATCCCTAACAAGAAAACTAATATAGATCATTTAAAGAGACCACAAAACAATGTATCAATGGAATACAGCAAAATCTAACTGAAGTAAGACTTAACATAAAACTTAAACATACATAAAAATCACTCATAGCAGCATAGTATTCAAAACTGACATGAAACAGAACAACACAAAATGAGTAAAATATATAAACAGACCAATAGCTCTTATAATTTATGAAAAATCCTTCATTTCCACATAAACCCAAGTAGAGTTCAATGAATTTTAATGTTAGTAAAGCCTAATCATACCTTATATACTCTGCCTGCATTTTAAATGTTCTGAAGCACCGGTCCTTAGTCCCTATGCTATTATCAGTACCTACTTAATTTTGGGAGCTAGTGGCACTCAAGTTCTTCACTGTTTTAATCTTTGGAGAAAAATGAAAAACAATATAAAATAATGTAAAATAACATATAATCTACATAATAGTAGAGCTCGGCAGAATAGGCACTATAAGCAATAATAAGCAGTGAATTAGGTAGTATCATTTATTCATTTACCTCTTAAAAACACATTTTGACATGACAGTACAGAATAGAAAAACCAAATAGCCATATCCCATACATTAAATTACTAAAGTCCACAATTCTCTTAATGGAGTGTAACTGTAAACATTATTTCTTTAAATCTGCCCCAAACCCAGCAGAGGGCAATGGATTTTTTTCAGGCATAAAAATCCTTAGCATGGTTTCCTTTGGAAGGGAAGTAAAGCTGGTGGTCCCGTGTCATAGATTTACGGTATGTAAAAGAACCTCAAGCCTGATAAAGAGGCCTCTGAGCAAAATTACTGGTCTTTCACGCCCAATATAGAATGGGACACTAAGTACCACAGCAGTTAAAGAGCATCCATAAATAAAACTAAAAAAAAATAAATAAATAAATTTGCCCTCTTCAGTTACTATGGATTTTTTTTATGGCAAACCATTTTAACTGTTTTTAAGTAATTTCTCTCTTGAATACATTTTACACTTGCACACTGGCTTGTAATTATTATTGAGTGTGTCATGTATTATTGTTAAACAGTCTAAATGTTGCATTTGCAATGATATGTCTAGTCATTTTAAGTCAATACTCTTTTTTTTTGCCCACATGAGAAGTAAAAAATAATAAAGCTATTGTATTATGTAAGTATGTGTAAGTTATATTTTTTGTGGAATAAATGGGGCATTACTTACTCAATGACCTTCATAAAAAAATTTCATTTTTCTTACCATATTAAGAGGATCAATATCATTCTCAGATGTTACTCCAGCAATTGGGCACTCAGAGGCTACAATCTGAAAATTACAAAAGAAAATCAATTAAGAATCTGAGGAACCGCTTAAAAGTTATAATGCATAATTTTTGTTACTTTATATTCGGGTGTTCAAAAACTATAGATACAAACTTTGGGGCAGAGAATAGAGCACTGAAACAAAGCAAAACTTTTAGTAAACATAAGCCTAAAGCCCACCATTTCCAAGATATGTCATCACTGTGGTCCCAACGACCCATATGTTTGCAACCGTTTTCGAACACTGTTCATGCTCTTTGTTCCAGGTGAAGCATCTTGTAATTGGTAGACTTAATGATGGTGCATACCTCCAATTTTTGCAACATAAGCAATGTAACAGTTTGTAGGATATGACTCTTTGGGACAGGCAGCATCTGTGGTACATGTATGATGGAGCACTGGCTCACTTTTACATGAATGCTCGACATTTCATATGCAGAACCTTCCACAACAGGTGCATTGGCTCTGGCTTACATCACCATGGTCTCCAAGGTCCCCCTGTTTGAATTCCCTGCACATTTTTCTTTGGGGACATTTAAATATTTGGTCCACTCAAGCCCTTTTGCTAATGTTGATGAACTTCAGCAAAGCATTACAATGGTTTTCAACTCATTAGAGATTTGCCTGGGATTTCTGAAAATGTACAATTGTCAATGAGAAAAGGTGCTGATGTCTTTCCTTAGTGAGCATTTGTTATAATTATAACACTCACTTCTTTCAGTATTAGTGCATTGTAGTGTTACTCCAGAGCACCTGTACTGAAAATGGCACCATATCTCTGAAATGGTGTTTACTTGCATCTTTAGCTTTGTTTCACTGTCCTATATTTGGCCTTGAAGTTTGTACCTACAGTTTTTGGTAAACAAAATTTGTCAACAACTGAGTACATATTATACAACAATTTAGTTGTAATAATTGCTCCTAATATACCAAAACAAGATGCCTAAATCTATAAAATCCAAACATGTATACTGTGGAAAGGGGACCAATGTTACCAGAATCATTGTGCAGCCTACTGCTACAACAGTTGTTTGGCAGGGAGGGGACAGAAGTTCAAAGAAGTACAGCGAGTGCCCAAAGGTTTCTGCAATAGTAAAGCCGTGGATGACTGGACTGGCTTGAGGCAATTTGCTGTAATCAGAGTAGCAGTTCAGCTTTGGTATTAGAACAACTAGAAAAGAATATCCATCTGACAAAATCTATGCAACCTAAGAACTCAATACATGGGAGACATTTACATAACGAAATATGTAAACACATTACTGAATTTGGAAGTTCCTACCAAGTCTGAAAGGAGATGAGCAGACATTGATCCCAGCACTGACTATATCTCTCCCTCACTCACATTTACTACATTGAGCTTAGAAAGAGGGTAGTGAGGCAGAAGAAAGAGCTATGTGAGCAAAAAGGTGGGAAATTCATACCAATTTATATGACAAAACACATCCTGCCGATAAGAGGGAACAAATCAGCAATTCATTTCAGCAGTAATTTACTGCTGGAGACACTGGGATTTTACAGTTTACACAAAAGAGACTAAAATAATGGGCTAGTGCAGAATCTTTAACATCAAAAGATTTACAGTCAGAATATTGTTTACCTGCCTCCAATGACTTGCTTTAACAAGATTCTTGACAAGTAGGACAGTCGCCAAAGATCTTAATGTCAATGTATGAAAAGTAGCAATATTTAAAAATAATTTTAATGACATTTTCATGGTACAAGAAGCAATCTCTTGGTTTACCATCTTGTTTTTTAGGAACAGTTTGAAAGTTATATGGGTGTTACAATAGAGCAGAGTCTACCTCACTTATGTTTAAGAAATACTTTTTTGAAAAAATTGGTTGGATCATTCCGCAGGTAAATATTGGTTTTCATAATTTTAATACTAAGATTCACAAAATATGCATTCAGTAGAATCTTGCAAAATTCATGGTTGGCATAAGAAGCATAGTTTATTATTCCATATTTTACACTGACCTCATTATAGTCAAATTCAGTTTGAGATTATTTACTATGGAAGTTATTTTGCATGAAGGAAATCAATGAGAAAGACCTGAAATGAGTCACTTATTTAGTTGCATAAAATTAAATGTGGTAAGGCAGAAGTAACACAAACTACTTAATTTAAAGTACACTGTGTTTTAACTTGAGGTTGTTCCTTTGGCATCATCTCATGCAGCAAACAATTCTATACTTAAAAATGTTGATGTTAACAATCAACCATTTTTCGTTTGTACAAATATCATTACAGCATTACTGGACATCTAATCCATGAAGAACATCTGAGCTTATGGAAAAACGTTTAATGTATAAATAAATCATAAAATTATGTAAGATATTACTCCTGTCAGATGTGTAACTTACAGACAATAAACTATGTTTGTTTCCTTTAAGTGCAATAGCGAGAACAAATCTGCACAATTAATTCCACCTCCATCCATTTGTGGAACCATTTCAATCTAATGTGTGGAAGGCAGCATTAAGTTGGTAGAACTGTTACCTCCAAAACTGTGAAGGGGATAAACAAAGCATAGATTTACCTGGACTAAGATCAAAACACATGCATACCTGGGTATAATTGATAGAGTGACATAAAACTCTCATTACAATCATCTCTCTTGAAATCTCATGATCATAATATGCATTATTTGCTGTCTATAAAAATGTTGGAAAATAATGCTGAAAATCAACACTTTTATATTTAATTTGGTGAAAAGCTATTTGAGACTCAGAACTGGCTTTGTCTGTTCACATTATGAGATTTTGTTTCATTATAGCTTAGCTGCTAACAATTTATTTCCCTTTATTAACAAAATAAAGTCCAAATAGTATGGAAAATTTCAAGGCAAAAACCATAAATTTTATAAAATATCTTGCACAAACATTTATGATTACAATACAAAGCACTTAATGTGTTACACAAGCATATAAAATTTACTTATGCATCCTCTGCTTAGATGTTTAAAAGAACCTGCTCAGCTGGTCAGTGCCTGCCAGGAACTTCTTCCAGGAACTAAAACATTTCACTGTGTGTATCTCTGGGGAACAATGAAAAGAACTGTATAAAATTGTCCACACACTGGAAACAAACATTCAGAGAGAAATTATGTGTGGAACAGTTGACTGCCAATAACGGTTTCTCAAGAACTATATGTTCAATGCACATCGAGAAAATGTTTGAGCACTGCAAGAAGATAACTGGTAGCAATGCAATCAGCCATTGACCAGCTGAGTGCTTCAATGTATTTTAATTGTGGCCACTGTAGCTTTTATTATGCCGGCCCTCGTAGCTGTAGTTGCTGAGTATTTGGTTTCAGTACTCCGCCAAGTGAGGGTCGAGGGTTCGAATCCCACCATAGGCATGGGTGTTCGTGTGCAACAGTAATTACTGTAATAAGCAGTAAAACAGAAAGAAACATGGTGATAATAAACAGGGAACATTAAAAAAAATTACGGTATTATTATTATTATTATTATTATTATTATTATTATTATAATATTATATACAGTATTATAAGGGTCATGACATATTGATATTAGTTAATATTATAGGATTAAACAATATTAATATTTTTACTAATTGTAATCCACTGATATGAATAAAACATGTTTACCCAGGTATTTTCTCAAAAGCTAAAGTGGGGAAATGTTTCTCTAACAATCTACAAGTTTAAAAACATCTGTGCAACACATAGTGTATTCTCAAAGACATGTAGCTTTTACTCCATGCACTACACTGCCTTATATACTGATAGGAGTAAACAGGACTCAATATTGTACAGCCTTGCCTTGTCTGCTTGATGTCATTCTTGGCTTTGTGCATACAAAATTCAAGCATTTCACAAGATCAATCACAGTAGATCGACCTGCCCTCTCTCTCTCTCTCTCAACTGGTGTTAGGGCAGAGACGGTAGAAACACTGTAACTGGTAAAGCACAAAACTAAAAGTTCGGGAATAATATATCTAAAGTGGGGCAAAGTTTTCAGCTTTGTAAAAGTATAGTGTGTCTCAAAGCCATAACTACACTGCAAAACCAATTTCATCCCAGGTTTCAAAGAAATATAGCATGTGTTATTTATCAATCAGATATTTTAGCATCAACTGGGCAAAAAAAGAAAGAATAAAAATAGGAAAGGAATAAGGCAGTGATTGTTAAATATGTATACTGTTATATGTTTCCAAGGTAAAAGTGATAGTTCTCATTAAGTTACAAAGAAATAGTAGAGTGCTGTTTTCAAATTTCAGCTGTATCTGCAAACGTAAAACTAATATTGGTTACTTTTCCTTTTTCTTGTTCCTAAGTTTAACCCATTCACATCATTGATGAGCTGTACTTGCCTAAATTAATACTGGCATATAAATCACATGACGAGCACAGCCCACAGCTATGTGCTGGCAAATAAAACTACATATACTTGCATTTTTAACTAATACATGACATTCAAAGGATCTCCATATTCTCTTTAGAAGACTAATGAACACAAAAACTTATGCTGTTGATTCCATGAGAGCAAGTAAAGATATGTCACTTGATATATCTCATAATGAAGTGAAACATGGCAAGTATGAATTGTGGTCTGCAATAAATGTGCTGGGTGAAATGGAAGGATAGCAAAGATGATTATTTTGTATTGATGAAAAACAGCACTGCTAACATTACAGCAACAAGCAAGCTCAGGACATCCAGAGAGAAGGTAAAGAAACCAAAGTGTGATTATGAGTACCAGAAGCAAATGGAAAGTGTCAATTTGTAAGTTCAGGTGACAGCTTTATTTGCTATAATGAGATGCACTGCTAAAGATTACAGGAAAATATTTTTCTATCTTAATCACATGTGCCTGTTAAATTTTTATTGTGCTTCACAAGATGACTGCTACAAAAAATGACCAACTACACAGACTTTAGAACCCACATCGCTCACTAGCTGCTTCAAAGTGTAACACTACCAGAGTTCAATGTTAGAGGCCTACCATCAGCTGGAGATACCCCACTGAAACTGCAAGTTAAAACATGCATGTTCCACCCATAGACAAGAAAAAATGTAACAAAACGATATGCTTTATGCTACAGTAGTGGAAAAATAGCAAAAGTGCTTGGCATGCAAAAATTGATGTGTTGCCCTTCATTTGGAGAACAGTTTTGAGATCTGCCATATCAAACAATCACATTAGACCATCAAAATTGATGAGTTAATGCTTACAGCATCATGCATCCATATTTCAGGAAAGAAATTATATTGGTTGACTTAATATGAATTTTTAAATTCTACAATGCACTCATGCAACTGTGCAGGGATTTAAATCAGATTTCTGAGGTAAGCTGTAAGGGTACTTAACTTAAAAGCCAATGAATTAATGTCTTTCAAACTCAAAGGTAACATCAGAAGATGAATGAGCATAACAAATCTTAAAAAGAATTTGGATCCCTAAATACCACCCATTAGTAATCCTAGGGACCAAGATAGCACCTAAATAAAAAGATCAGCAAAGGCAACTTGAACCCAGCTGGGATTAGAAGCTGTCCATATAGCATAAGAGGTAAGAATATTACCACCAGGTGACTAACATAAAACTTAATTAATTTTCTATGCTTTAATAATCATTATGAGAATAATAATGATGAGAATAATAATAATAATAATAATAATAATAATAATAATAATAACAACAACAACAACAACAACTACTTAACTTCAACAGTGGCTTATTCTGAGTAAGAACTAAAACTGAAATGATTTATCTGAGCTATTTCGATTTTTTGGAGTTGTCATTTGCTTCTTTACTCATTCTAGAATTCCTTTTAGCATCCTGAGTGTTCTGTCAAGGAAACTGACCAATTTGTCAATATAAACTATCGCTATTCTGTGTTTATGCACATGATTGTAACAAATGAGAACATCTGGTGTTGCTAAACATTTGTTGCTGTCATTATACTGGAGTAGTAGTTCATGATGCCACTTATTTGCACTCAAATCCATGGCTTCATATTGAGAGACTAGATGCTGTTGCAAGCACACATTTCAAAAATGTGAGAGACCTGGTCCATTTTATGCATATTAGCCACAGTATAATATCCTAAAGATCAGGTTATTCTTTAGAGAAGTACATGTATTTTATAAGTGCCTTTAAAGAGGACTGTAATCTTTTTTTTTAATTTATTATAATTAGTCTCTTTTGATACATATTTTAACAAACCTTCAGGAATTAATTTAAGGCAGATTTGGTTCCACCTAGTGTATTTTACACATGAACTAGCTTTCCCAATTTTTCCCCTTCAGAAATCACACTCCACAATTTGAAAAATTTGTTTAGAAAATGGGGTGCTTTTAACAAATAGAAAATGTTATGGAGCTATTTTGCCTTTCCCTGATTTCTCATATACTGTGACTGGGCTAGTAGCATTCTACATTCTGTGGCTATTGGGCTCATATCACCCATTAACGTTCCAATACAGAAGTAGTGTAAGTGGTTCAAAAAACATCCGTTCTGACTATCCCCATTCATTTGCAAAGTTTCTCATCAAACATATAAGCTGCCTTGTTAATACTTAACAAATGCTACACCATAAAAACACCTTGCTTTCTCTTTATTTAAACAATCTAATTCATTTTTGAACTTCTGATTAAAAGCATTCTTCAAGAAAATCACCACAGAGTATTTTCCCTAATCTGATGCGTTTTAGTACCTTATTCCATCCTGTTTCTTTACCTTATTCCAGGGATGGTGAACATATGAAATAAGCTAGAGACAAACTTACATGATTTCAGAGGCATGTCACATGAAGGTACTAAACTATTTATATGTTTATTATGTTTCAGTTTATTGTCAAATCCTTAATATACAAAAAATACAAGCTCTCTCTCCATCTTCTCCATGGTATTGCATTGTACTGCAGAGGCACAGTAAGGATAGGTGGGGTTAAGTAAGGATGAACCTGGTCACGACAGAACAGAATCTACAATCTCCATGCTGTAGAGAAACTGTGTTAGCAACTATTACCATATCGCAGCACTGAACACAACTTTTCAGTAGTGGGATATGGTAGCAGTTGTTTAATATGGTTTTCCTGAAAATATGATGGCAATTCATTCGATTCACTCTATAAAGCACAATTGGAATAATTATTATTTACCATTGCTTACCCTACATCTGCAAGTACAACGTCCACAAAGCAAAAGCATTGATGTTTTTTTCTTTCGTTTACTTTTTAATCCAGGCTCAGAAAACCTGAGCACAGTGGTGAAATTTTTTTCAAGAATTTTTTTTCAAAAATAAAGCACTGATTATGTTCAGAGATAATATCTCACCATTTAATGTAAATGGTCATTTTTAATCATAAACATTTGTTCACTGCCTAAGGAAGAAAGAAGATTGCATCTCTCAGACAATCCAACAATACACAAAACATGAAGTCTTTTATAAATGCTGTAACAAGCTTCCCAAAAAGTGTAACTATATATTCCACTTCAAATCCACTTGCAATATTGCCTTTATTTGCTAGTATGTTTTAATTAAAATGTGCATTGCAGTTCTGTATGATTGTTGTATTTTCACAACTTAAAGTAAAATATGAACCTTTTCCTAAAACATGTTTTTTTATGTATAGCTTTTGCATATCTGTAGAATTAGGCCAGGAATAAATAACTCCATATTCTTTTAAGATGTGCTGCAATCTATTAACTATATAAGCCACTGCAAAATTTAATTTCCAGATGCAAGTCAAAGGAAAGGTCTCCTGTTATACCTAAGAAAAATAACGGGTGTAACACTAGGCATTTGAAGTTTATAATAAATCTGAGGTTGATCTGACAGCAATAGGAAAACATTTGCCCTTGCTGTCCTTTTATACTCTACCAACTGCAATGGTCATACTGGTGGCCTTTTACCTTTGGAATATATTGCCTATCGGCAATGATGTTAACTCGTATACAGTTGTCATTGGATTTCTGGTTTTACTTTGGGTTTTATACATTAGATCACACATTTACACTCTCTTTCATACTCCCAGCTCTGGGGAGAATAGGGAATGATCTTGGCTAGAGAAAAATTCCCACCCCAGCTGGGAATGAACCAGGGGCCCCTCACACAGCAGGTAGGTGCTCTACCGACTGAGCTACAGAGCTAGGTATTTCATTCTGAAACAGGAATTGTGAATGGCAAGATAAATTAGAAAAGAAAATTGCTATAATATACTATACAATAAAAATACATTACCACCTTTAAAATGTTCATTAGTATTTAACTGAGCATAATATAATGTGTTTTCAGATATGGAATGACTTGTAATTAACGATTTGACATGTGAATTTATTTTAATATTTACCTATTTAACATAGGTATTTTTCTGCTTCAGGAAAAAGCACAATTTTCAGATTTATATATGTTGGTCATTATGTATGTTGTACCGGGCCATGACGATATGCTAAACAAATTTAATATTTAGGTTAAAAAGTCAGCAAGACATAATCAAAAGAATGCATTTAGCTATAAGGTAAGGCATTTCACAAATTTGTAGATTTTCCTTATTTACTTGTTAGTATGGGGACCAGTTTTGCTTATACATATGTCTGTGTTACATTTCAACAAATGCCAACAAAGGCAAATGAACACTCTTCGTCCATATAGTATGATAAGTATGCATCATCCAGAAGTCGAGCGACAAACATTAACATTATTTAAGCTTCATTTGTGACTACTGACCTTTTCTGATGTTGAGCAATTAAGATATCCATATATTCTTCATATATATATTTTGTAATTTAAATAATTAAGGGTAAGTATGCAAATAATGAATCAATTTAAATAATCTGTACTCAATAAGGTTATTATAATTGTTATTATATTCATGAGAATAAAGAAATAATTGAATTGCCGCCAAAGTATGAGGGTCATCCAGAAAGTAACTTCTGATGAGCGATAAAGAGAACAAAATCATCACTAAGTTTGGAATAATTACATAGATTCACTGGCTACTTTTCAACATAGTCATCACCATTGTTGAGGCATTTATTGTAATGGTGCACCATCAATTATATGCCCAAGTCATAGGAGTCTGCCGCCAAAGTTCTGAGCCATGAAGTCACTTCATTCTGCACCTCAGCATCATTGTGGAAACTTTTTCCTGACAGAAAACGCTTCATGAGATGGAAGAGATGAAAATCACTTGTGGCGAGGTCGGGTCTGTAGGGATGGTCGAAGATCTCCCATCCAAACTGATTCAACACATTTCATGTGGCGTTGACTGTATGGGGTCTTGCATTGTCATTCAGTAGCGTAATGCCTCTTGTCAACATCCCGCGTCTCTTGTTCTGGATTGCCCTCCTCAGTTTATGCAATGTCTGACAATACCGATCAGCATTTGTCTCCCCTCGCAGTAAAACCGCGCACAGGAGGACACCTGTCGATCCCAGAAGACAGTGCACATGATTTTTTGACAGAGATTGTCTGCTTAAATTTGGTCTTCACAGGTGAGCCACTATGCCGCCAATGCATTAATTGTTGCTCTGTCTCTGGTGTGGCATGCAACACCCATGTTTCATCCCCAGTGGCAATAGTCGAGAAACTCAACACTGTGCGATACTCACTGCCATCACAAGGCTGAAACTATACTGCATTATTCCCACATACTTCCTCTCTACTCATGCACATTCCTATCGACTGGTGGTGGCATCTCTGGACGTGATCGGGACTTAGTTTCTGGATGATCCTCGTATAAAGAAGCATATTTACCAAAAATACAGATATTAGATACAGTTAAGAAAAAAGAAAGAAAAGTATCAAATACTAAGCTTTGTGATTTTTTGTTTCATTGTGGAAACAAAAGTTTTATAACCAGTTTAGATACATGAATAGCTGAAAAATAATTACAACTCACAACAAATCTGTTTCGCAGCATATATTCACCCGAAGCAAGGCAGCACAAACTGTACCCAATTGTCCCAATACTCTATTCAGCTTATGAATGCGCAATGAATTTTCCCACCCCCACCATACCTTAAGCAGTGGCTCAGAAAAATGAGGGTTTTGAGGGGTTCAACCCCTCAACTATCACACACTATAACCAAACAAAACTAAATCACACCTGAACAAACACATCAACTAAACCCTACTTCACATAGTAACAAAGACCTTCATCCCATTAAAGTTGGCAACAACTAATTTCTTATACTTATGATTAAGCCCCGGATTCTTAGGTTCTGACCTATTTTATTCCTGACCTCCTACACTCCAAACTTCGGTTTATATTAATGTTTTAGTTACCGAGTAATATACTTCAATTTTATAGAGCCTAAATTGACCTAATTTTACGTTAGGATCTAATAAAACCTATTTTTCGTGATAGAACATAAAAGTGCCTAATTCGGTTATTTAAGCAAATAAGAGTAGATTTATGAGTATAAAAGTATTTTTAAAACAAAGGGAGACCGTTCGAATAAAGAAACTATTAAATAATTAGATTATGAAATCTTGCGCAGTACCTTACAATAATAAACTTTAATTAAACCATCCGCCACAATAATAAAGTAATTAAAAACATTCGCCACCTTCAGTTATTTTCTAGCTATAGTCGAAAGAGGTGGTCAGTGGCACGCGGCATCTCTGAAACGTGTGATGTTTACATGCCGCAACAATAGGTGAAAGCTAGAGGCAAACATTTTAATAGCGCTGTTGAGTAGTATGTATTATTGCTTCTTCCATTATAGGAAGTTTCTAACAGGGCATTTTTGAATTTGGTACTTTCAAATACATACTAAAGTTACAGTTAATTGCACTTTTTACAATTTGAAGTTAGTGTTTTAAACAAAGTGCCCAGTGATTTGCATGAATATATCCTATAAATTCCTAAATTCAACATATAAGATCCCATAAAATCTTAATACACTGATACATAGAACCTAATTTTAACTTTTTAGAACCTAGAAATCCGGGGCTTACTTATGATACTTCCCAATCTGCTGAAGTCTGTGTTATGACATAGTGTTAATATTGACTACCTACTGCTACTCTGGTATTTTCTTGAACTTAACAATTGCATCTATCGTGATGGGGAAGAAATACATTAAGACACAGCGTTGCAATCCATTACAAAACCAGTAGAAAATAATTAAGGAAAGTACTGCCATGTGACCAAATGACCTGTGGCAATTGCAGAAAATTAAATAAGAGGGATTTTTCTCCTACTGAGGAAGAAACAAGTACATCAGTAGAGGACAGTGACACAGAAGTGACAGCATACAGGACTGAATTAGCTTTGCAGTAGGTTCCACTATCACTTATACGCCCATGCTCATGCTACATCAACAGCGTGCTGGAAATACCGCCCCATATGTGCAAGTTCAACCAGCCCACCTTCCTCTCCTGGAAGGCAATGTTTAATGAGAGAGGCATGAATCAGCTTGTCACCCACCAGTCACTGAAATATACACTTTGGTATTTGTGGCATCTTCGCCATGTTGGAGCTGTCCATGAAGATTTTGAAGAGATAATTCTTATCTTTTGTTAAAGTTCCATTTATACCCTGCCTTTAACTACAGCTTTATCTTTATAATGTATTTCAACTTTCTTTTCGACATAAGGTTATCTTTCAAAATTCTAAATTAAAGTTAACTCACTGGCTCAAGGATATATAACAGTAATATAAAATGGTATATGTAGGTCTTTAATTGTAATCACAGTCAAATGGGACAAATGTCAAAAGAGTCATACAGTAAATGGAGGACATTTGTGTACTTACTTAAATGAAACAGCAATTTGTTCAGCCAACATAAATGGAGAAAGCAAGAATGAAATAAGGCAAAATTAGTAATTTTGTGTAATTTTTATACAAGGTCCAATGATTTTTGAAAATGTGAAAGAGTTTCTAATTATTATGCATCATGTTTGAAATTAGAACACTTATTGAAACTTGAGACTAAGTGAATTTCTTTAACAAATATTGTATTATTTGTTATTTATTATTAATTATAGTAAGATTGATACTGACATTCTAGGGTAGTTATTTATGTCTCTCTATTCAATTCACTTAATGGAATGTTTCCATTTTTGTTCGCATATGGCATATGGGGGAAAAGTAAAACACTATTAGTGATGACCCTATGATTGTAACAAGTCATTAAATGAAATTTTAAGTAGCATTGGAGCAACACCTGTAAAGACGAAGAGAATGAAAGAAATACAAGGTGTGGCAATAAATAAAGCAGGTTCATGCTTTAACACTTTACTGGGGGGGGGGGGGATCAATAGCAATGTTATCCCATTCAATGTAGTCCCCACCTCAGACCCTACACTGTTCCATGCATATGTTGGAAGCAGCACTGCAGGTCATCTTGTGTTATGCTGTTCAATAGTTGCACTCCTTTTGCTTTCATTGTATCCACAGGCTCTAACCTGATTCCTTTGAGCGCGGATTTTACTTTCAAAAAAAGAAAAAAAAACATAGCATGGTATTAGTTTCAGCAAATACAGTAGATCTTCCATCACTGAAACACTGTTTATTGCCAAATGACCCTTTACAGAAAATGCTTTGTGGCCTGGGGCATTGTCCTGGTGGAGGATCTACATATGCAACATTCTTCCACAGGTCTGATCTGCTTCATCGCACACGTTCACAAAGGTTCTTCAAAACATTTTTATAATAAACCTGATTGACAGTCTGATCTTCAGGCACGCAATCAATGTAAATAACTCCCTGTGACACACACAAAAAAAAAAAAAAAATATCATCTTTTGAATTTTGATTTGCTGATGCACTCTTTCTTTTTCCTGAGGGATCAGAGGCTCTTCCAATGCATGGATTGTCGCTTAGTCTCTGGATTATATTGAAAAATCCAAGTTTTCATTGCACATAACATTTTTTTATGAAATCGGGATTAATTTCATTGTTTTCAAAAATGTCAACACAGCAATTCATTTCATGTTCCTTTGCAAGGGCGTGAGGATTTTCGGCACCAGTTTAGCTCACCCATTTTCATATCCAGATCATCGTACAAAATCTCTCTTAACACTTTCCTTATTAATGTTGGCAAGTTCAGCAAGTGCTCAAATGTTTGATCAGCAATCTCGTCGAATAATTTTAGCAGCTTTCTCCACATTCTCTTCAGTTTTTGTAATGGAAGGACAGCCCAATTCTGGATCATCCCTGACATCTTCCCTACATTCCTTTAATTCTTAAATCGCTCACAACTTGCATATGAGATAAAATATGATCACCATAAACTTCTATTAACAATTTGTAAGTTTCTGTGGCTTTCTGAGTTTTGTGAGGAATTTAATGTTAACATATTGTCGTAGCCTCTCTTTAAATACTTCTCAGAAACGATGGGAGCTACTCGCTTGCAAGAGGCACCGGTAAATTAAACAAGAACTTCACATGGCAACGCTACGACGGGGAACGCAGCTAAGTTAAAGATACAAATAATATTACTAATCAGAATAATACCTGGCTTTAAGGGAGAGGAAGGAGTCTACGCTACCATAATTAAAACTCTCAAGAGTGGATGGCTAAGGGTTTAATGAGATAAAGACTAATTACATTACTTACATTCTTTTCCCATTGTCTGTTGACGAGGCCATCGTGCCGGAGCACGAAGAAAGCAGTTCTACGTCTTGCCTATTCGGGGCTTGCTTACTGACTCCCCAACCAACGCTAACTCTTCAAGCGTCACTGACGCTATCCCCTCCCTAACACTTAGTTCCCCCTGACTTACCCCTACTCACAGACAAACTGCCGTCTCGGATCTCGGTGCCCAGAGAGTCGTGTATCCTATTATCTGTGCATAATTTTGCACTTAAAAATCTCACAAAAAACCAAACTCTGCCCGGCTCTCCACCAACTGTCGTAGCCTCTCTTTAAATACTTCTCAGAAACGATGGGAGCTACTCGCTTGCAAGAGGCACCGGTAAATTAAACAAGAACTTCACATGGCGAGGCTACGACGGGGAACGCAGCTAAGTTAAAGATACAAATAATATTACTAATCAGAATAATACCTGGCTTTAAGGGAGAGGAAGGAGTCTACGCTACCATAATTAAAACTCTCAAGAGTGGATGGCTAAGGGTTTAATGAGATAAAGACTAATTACATTACTTACATTCTTTTCCCATTGTCTGTTGACGAGGCCATCGTGCCGGAGCACGAAGAAAGCAGTTCTACGTCGCCTATTCGGGGCTTGCTTACTGACTCCCCAACCAACGCTAACTCTTCAAGCGTCACTGATGCTATCCCCTCCCAACACTTAGTTCCCCCTGACTTACCCCTACTCACAGACAAACTGCCGTCTCGGATCTCGGTGCCCAGAGAGTCGTGTATCCTATTATCTGTGCATAATTTTGCACTTAAAAATCTCACAAAAAACCAAACTCTGCCCGGCTCTCCACCAACTGTCGTAGCCTCTCTTTAAATACTTCTCAGAAACGATGGGAGCTACTCGCTTGCAAGAGGCACCGGTAAATTAAACAAGAACTTCACATGGTGAGGCTACGACGGGGAACGCAGCTAAGTTAAAGATACAAATAATATTACTAATCAGAATAATACCTGGCTTTAAGGGAGAGGAAGGAGTCTACGCTACCATAATTAAAACTCTCAAGAGTGGATGGCTAAGGGTTTAATGAGATAAAGACTAATTACATTACTTACATTCTTTTCCCATTGTCTGTTGACAAGGCCATCGTGCCGGAGCACGAAGAAAGCAGTTCTACGTCTTGCCTATTCGGGGCTTACTTACTGACTCTCCAACCAACGCTAACTCTTCAAGCGTCACTGACGCTATCCCCTCCCTAACACTTAGTTCCCCCTGACTTACCCCTACTCACAGACAAACTGCCGTCTCGGATCTCAGTGCCCAGAGAGTCGTGTATCCTATTATCTGTGCATACATCACAATATTGTTCTGCTTTAGGACTATGCATTATTCTGATGAAGCTCAGACACACTAGCTGCTGGTCACAGACTAACTGCTGCACTTGAGTGTAATTTAGTGCAATGGTGGAGGAGAGTCCACAAGTCAATACCCCACATCCCTCTTCATCCTCAAAGCAGCGAGAAATGAGTAAAAAATTAGGTCCAGTTTCTTTATTGCCACACCTCGTATGTTACTGTAAAAGGAAAACTGAAAGTTGTGAAAACGAGATTTTGCATGTTTCATATGAACAGCCTGTCTGACCACAAACAATATTGTATGGATACCATACCACAGCAGTTAAAAATTTTTTTTAAAGAAACACACAACATTTGACAATTCTGGTTTCTTCCTAAGAAGAATTCAGGCTCGTAATTACATGATAAGGAAAGGAAAAAAGAGTGTATGAGTCCAGGATTATATCATTACATTTCAAACTATGAAATGTAAACCTAGATGGTCCAGAACTAGTATGTGACTTGTCTACCAACACATTAAAACCTTGCATACCTATTATGGAAGACCTCTCTTTACTTCACTAAATAATGTGTCTGATCCAGGAATCATAGGTTCCACAAAACTGATCCAGGAAAGATTTTTGTTGGCCTTCACTCAAATGTGATGTTACCTTATAGGCAAAAGCCTGTATTTCCTGTCAACACCACAGAATATAGCGTAATACCTCCAAAGTTATTGCAAGTTATTTTCTGATCACTAAAATATATTAATGTGGATATTGTAGGGCATTTGCAATCATCTGAAGAGTATCAATATCTCTTGACAGTTATTGATCGTTTTTCTTAGAGACAGAAGCAAACCCCATTTGTGGTATAACTGCTGATATTGTTGCTTAATACTCTCCTTCGGATGTGCATAGCCAGGTTTGGTGTACTAAGGTGTGTCAACCTGATATTGAAAAGCAGAAGCAGTTCAACTAATTTTTCTCACACCTGACTTCAATGCTCGGTATACATCAGAACTACTTTATACTATCCAGATGCTAATGGTACAATTGAAAAATGGCATTCCTCTCTTAAATCTGCCCTCAGAACAGCACAATGTTGCTCCAGTGCAACTAGTGTGGCGAACCAATCATTCTATCAACCAACTTTCACCATAACATTGCAATTGGACATTCATCAAAACAATTCTATTTTTAAATTTAAAATCATTGTAACTTTCACAGTGAAGCAAATAGTTAAATGATAGAAAATGGAGTGACATTTAAACACTCATATTGCTTGCTCCACCTACCAAATAATGATCTAGAGCTAGTGTGTGACTTATCTAACAATACATTACCACTCCAATACCAAAGACCTCTCTTTTACTCACCAAACAACTGTCTGATTCAGGAATCATAGATTACATAAAACTGAGATTAACAGACACATACTTTCATTCCTATCAGCAGTCATCATAGCTGAAACATCTGAAAGGTAGTATAGAGAGAGAAGTCATTGTACTGTGAAAATTTTGCAGAAAATTGTTCCTTCATACTGCAAGATGAGGTATAGGGTTTCCATTGGAATAATGCCAAAGTCACAATTTACCCATGCACTATGTATTACAGACAGACAGAAACAGAGGATCTGTCATGTACAAACTTAGTGGTTTTTTTGGACTGTTTGCAGCACAATACAATTACTGCACATAAATTTTAGAAATACTCGTACATTTCAAGCAAAACACTGAAAATGTGTTTAAAATATATTACTTCTCAGATGGCTGTGCAGGCCTAAACATGAGAATCTTCTGAATTTAATGTACCGCAGAGCTGATTTTTGGTATTCCAGCTGAGTGGTATTTCTTTGCTATGTCTTACAAAAACAATTTATGTAGTGGACTTGGTGGAACTGTGAAGAGGTTAGCAGCTACAGTAAGATAGAGCATATTTATACTCAACAAATCATGAATTCTCGGCAGCTGTTTAACTGTGCAAAAGGCTACATAAGCAACATGAACTTTGTATATGTCTCAAGATGAAAGTTTGGAGAATGAAAAGTTTCTACACAGACAGCACGAAGAAGCCAAGTATGTATCTGGTACTCAGCATTTTATGCTTCCATACTTGGAGTAAGGAATAATTTAATAATGAAGTTTTCAGCAGAATGTTATCAGAGAACTGTAGACAAGTTTTCCACACAAAATGCTACCTATAGAAGAAAGGGGGAAATAAAAAAATTATGACTTGCCTCTATAACTGTACTTGACGGCTACGTAGTCCAGAATGTGGATGCACTCTAGATCCGTGGTCCAACCCCATCATTTGTATATTCTCACAAGCCACACATTTTGAGCATCTCAAGTGCAAGTGTTTTGATGAAGGTTGAATCTCATAGTGCAACTGGACGTATGTACACATTACCAAAGTACAGAAGCAGCATTGTTAAGCAAAAGCCACTGACTTGTTAGTTTTGTGAAAAAGGATTGTATACCAGCTTATGTATGTACAAAGCTTTGCAGATGTTAAGTCATCTCTATGCATTAATATTTTTTGGCAATAGTTCTATATTTACCTTCTGGTTAATTTTATAAAAAAAAAAATAGTAATTTTTAAAGAAGAAAAATGCATACAATAGTGGCCCACTTTAAGATATTTTCTTTAATAGGAAAACCATTGTGATGTAAACAAATTATCCATTTTAATTAATACTGCACATGTGCAGGAGAACACTGTCATCCCAACCACATTAGTTTAATCCATGAAACCCATGAATGCTTTCATCCCTTAGTTTAACCTATGACAATAGTGATGTTAGTGGTAAATACCCTGAAATGATATCAGACCCATTATTTGAATCCAGTTCATACACACACACACTAACAACCCAATCTCGGGCAAATTTTGAAATCACAAGATCCTGTGGTTTCATTGCTGCTTGCTACCACCTAGTGGCCTCATACTCATTCTATATGTCATTTCTATCTCACCATACTCTTTGCTCAAATGTTGGCAGCTCTCAGGATGAACTCCATGAATTATGAACATCGCAAAGTACCAACTACTGGCCTTCCAAAAATATCAAAGCTACAATTTCTTCCACATGCATGATTAAAAGGCATTGACCTCAAAATTAAAAATTGCATTTTAGAATAAAACTATTGTTAATGATAAATAAGTTCCTTTAGCTTCAAAACAAGGCCAAGATGAAAGCAGTAGCATAATTAAAACCAAACATTAATTTTCTTAGTTGGCTTTGCAAGAATAAATTTTAATATTTTCTTTGATTGCAGCTCTGCTGTATGCACACAATTCATTATTGGAGTAAATGCTTTCAAACATGTACATTATTTTGTGACCCCTACAATACTACCAACTTTCATGAAGATCTGAGGTTAAGTTGTGAGCTACAATATTTTGTCATGGAACAACCCGATAAGGCAATACTGCCCTCATAAAACAAAAAACTTTAACTCCAATGTATACAATTTTGCAAGAGAGGCTTAAATCAAGTCTTTGCTCTAAATTTTCATAAGAATGCCCTCAGGCTGCTGTGAAAGCAATTAGGAAAGAGAATTAATAAATATCAACATGGACCACATATAAATGTCTGACAATTAAAATAGGAAGGACTTATGGCTTTCTGATTTAAAGAGTTTTATTACAAACCATTACAAAATTCCTGTCAATTTTGTTCATAGGTTTTTAGCATTTAAATCCTCAAACAAAATATAAAATATTTAACACAAAACAATTATTATGTTATTGATACAACTTATTTTAAAGCATTCACTTTTGTTCTGATTTACAGAAAAGGGTTTTAAATGTAAAATACTATCTCACAGAAGGCTGATAGTCTATACTATATGAAAGCTGTATCATTATTTTCTGTTATAACTAGTCCAATTTAGAACTTCATATGTTATCATAAATATGCACTACGTCAGGCATAGCAGAAACCTCAATATCAATCCAAAATTTAAGTCGATTTTTAGGCATGAAAGGAAACAGTTACTTTATAATGTCTTTCTTCTCGCATGGAATGCCACACACACATATGCATCTTTCAACAGTGTGAAACCCATATTTTAATATCTTAGAATTAACACATTAAGCACCAGTAGATATTTTATGAAATTTTCGCGTGAACCATTGCACCTATTTCCCAGAAGTCAATAAAGGGCATACTAAATATTAACTTACTACAAATATTAGTTTTGTTGAGGACTTTATAGGCAATTATTATAAAAAAAATAATTCTGGCGGTCCCACACAAGAAATTTTATTGTGGTCCTGCATCGCGGCCCGCAGTAATTTTTAACAAATGTATGGATTCATTGAAGTATATTTGATTTTTTTTTTCACTCAGAGCGCCTCTGTTGCCCTGAATGATATGTCAGTATTGTGAGGTTGGCAGCTCTTATCTGTAATGTAGAAAGTGTGCTTTCTCGATGTTTACCATTATTGAATAGGATTTTTGTCCTCACATGTCTTCAAAGAAAAGAAAAAATCATAAAAGCATAGTTGTTCTCAAATGAAACTCTGAGTAATCCCTCTCAGCAGCAGCAGCAGTCAATTTGCAGGAAAACAAAATCTCTAAATACCCTCAAGAAACATGATGGACCAGCTCACAAGGTACGAAAGTACTGTAAAGGATGCTACAAAAAGAAACTTATAGGAAATTCATCAAAAAATAAAGTCACAAAAGTATTCACCTACTGTGAAGAATGCGACAGAAAACCTCACTTTTGCTTGCCATGCTTTGCTCATTTTCATAATTAAAAGTTAAAAACAAAACATTTCTGACACTCCATATTTTGTGTACTTTGAACGTTAGAACTAAACGAATTCTTTGACAGCAATTATAATTAAGCTTTTGCTTGTCGGCATTATTATGACTACATATAAACACAGTTAATAAACATTTTGTGTTCATGCTGACATTTTTTATTCTGAAATGTACTCTGTGGTCTAGTGGTTAACATGCTAGTCTCTAGTTCCCAAGGTCGTGAGTTCAAATCCGGCACAGGGCGATGGATTTTTTCGGGCATAAAAATCCTTAGCATAGCTTTCTTTAGAAGGGAAGTAAAGCCAGTGGTCCCATGTAGTAGATTTATGGCACGTAAAAGAACCTCAAGCCTGATAAAGAGGCCTCTGAGCAAAATTACCAGTCTTTCATGCCCAATATAGAATGGGACGCTAAGGAGCACAGCAGTTAAAGAGTGTCCATAAATAAAACTCAATTTAATTTAATTTAATTTAGACCTCCATAATGTATCAACTCCAAACCCCATGGAAGTAATACTTAGATAAAGACCACAGAGATCCATTTTATAGGTAAAACTCAATGTTTTAGTGGACAATGTTTCAGCTTGTAGAAATCTTATATTGGTCCAGAAACATAGCAGTGATATAGGCCGCCATGGCCTGACAAGAATGGCATACAGCGGGCCCCTGGGACTGCTCTGGTGCTTAACGTGTTAAGAAAATTCAGTTCAATAGGATCGCCATCATAGCTTGTTTTATAGATCAAACAATATTGACCTCTTCTTGCCACAACTTGTACCATTTGGTTTGTATATGTCTTGTTTTCATTTTATTTATTTTCTGGATGGAAGTAGGATTTTTCCAAATAATACCATCACTAACTTGCATACTTACAGCCAATACATTTTTGGAATTCGCCTGCTCAATAGTGCCCTGGAAATCATCAAAGTCACATACATTCTTGGCTGACATGAAGGTACATCCCTGTTTCCAAATAATTCAGCTGTATCTCTTGAGTAGCAACCTCATCTGAATTTATCAGGGTTTTTTTTTTTTAAATGGACGCTCTTTAACTGCTCTGGTTCTTAGCGTCCCATTCTATATTGGGCATGAAACACCAGCAATTTTGCTCAGAGGCCTCATTTACCAGGTATGTAATGCAGCTAAGCAGTATCCCATTTTTGCTTAGTGCTGAGCAATTGTCAAACCACACGTTATTTTTATCCCTTTTCTTTAAAAGGAAAGTGTAAAATGCAGATGTGTCTTATTTTTTGCCTGTACTAGCTTGATGCCAGATCACAGCTACTGTCTTTCATCATTATCAGTTCCACCAAGAGGAACAAAACCTTCATTGAAAGATCTAATGCACCTAGTATTCAATGTATCCATTTTAAGCATGACCTTCTGAAAATCAGTTGAATAATATGAGGTGTCTTGATCATTTCTGCTCATGTTTATGTGCCTTTTATATTCATCACAAGTTTGTTTTACCCTTTGTAGATGTACCAGAATACTTTGACAGTCCTCACAGTTGGGATCTTTCTCCGTTACATGCTCTGGATCATTCTGAGCAAAACTTCTTCAATTCTTCTTGCCCAAGTTTGGTAAAGAACATATTTATGGTATTCAGAACATTTCTGTAGGTATTGCAGAAACACTTCATGTTTGGGTTTCTTGTTACACAGTCATTATGCATGTCACTAAAGTTATATTACTAGGTAGGTATCTGCAGTTTGGTGCATGTTCACATTTGTAATGGGACACAGAAAGACTGTAAGACTCAATATGGCTCTTAATATTTATCCAAATAGGTGTTTTGCAGCCTCACATATCTTTAGGTGGTGTAATGGAATCTGGTGTAGAGACTGCACCAAGTAGTGCAGTGTCATTACTTTTTGTGAAGCCAAGAGCAGTCAAAATAAAGGTTTTGCACACACCATAGGTTTGTTCCAACATACGGTTCTGAACGGGTTCCGAACTAATTCCAACACATGCTAATGCACATGCGCCAGTCCGGTACGCTCACAGAACTAATTCTGAATTCTGTGTGGTTGGAACACTACTTAAACCGTTCGCGTTCTGTCACGGCCTTCTTCGTTGCACGGTCAATCAGAAGACGATCAAATATCTACGTTTACAGCATTGATGACTGAAATCAAACTCTGCCGATGTACGTATGTGTGTATACACACACATACACATTCATCGTAAGCGTTTCTTTCATATTGATTCCAGTCCTAATATTCGAGCAAAAATAAATCGCGTTCGTTTATCAGCTTAAAGCCATTGATACTGAGTTATTGCGAATAACAATTGTAATATATAGATATTATATTTAAACCAGAACCCGGAAAAAGTAATTTAACACAATTCCAATTTAACATTAGGTTTCCTGGTACAGAAACTTCTAAACACAATGTTTAATTTAAAACTCCAATACTCTGAGACAATGACACCCCACATAAATTCTATTCCAAACATAATGCAAATAATACAAAACTACATGGTACCAATGTATGCTTATGATCAGGGTTAGGATTTTTAGTTGCAAATTTCAGATGAAAAAAGGGAAAAGGTGCTCAAATAAGGTGAAAAAAGGCACAATAAGGTGCTGGTTTATTTAAGGGGATCCACAACTGAAATTGCTATTTTCTAAACTATCTATTCAATTGGGCTGAAATTTTTATTTCTTTATATATAATTGTTTTGTGAATTATAACCCAATCTTAATAATTCTCAGAACTGCGCGGTTGAGGTTATTGTCGTCTCTGCCTGCCCAGGCTTCGTCTCCACGCAAACAGATGATGTCTCTCACAGCAACAAACTCACATTCACGAACAGCAGGCTACTGATTCTGGTGGGATAGAATCACTCATTGTCAATTGCATTAGTGCGGGCTACTTTATAGCAGTAAAGTGAGAGAAAGAGGTTTTCGTCGAACACACAATTATTTTACATTGTTGCGGGTGTGCTTTCAATTCCCGCACGGCGTTTACTGAAAGAGGTAGACTTACTATTCGCACGTACACAGCAAGCTGAGGAGACGTTAATTGAAAGTTAAAGAATAAATTGGAATGAAACTTAAAAGAAAAAAGGGGATTATGGGCATGGTTGGGGGAAAATGGTATAAAGGTGCCAAAAAGGGGTAAAGGTCCCAAAATAACGGAATAATGTTTAAATGGAAATAATCCTCTTCTTCGGAAGTCGATGCATCATTAAAAGATCACTGTCACCTTCTAAATCACTCATTATTGTTATCTTTGAACGCTGTTTTGCTCCCTGGCTTTGTTAGACGTTTGTTCTTTTCCTCAAGTATGTCGCCATACTACTCAACAGCGAGCAACTGCTTACCAAACACCTTTGCTATTCCGTATTGAGAAATAAACACGAATGGAGGAATAAATTACATATTCAAATTTATTCTCTACTGAATACAGAGAGTATGTCGCTTTTTCAATACTCTGTCGGGTTTGTTCCAAGCGATTAGAATCGATTCTGAATTAACTGAGTATGCGCTGTAGACCATACAATCTGCGCATGTCTGGAATTTTCAGTTCCTATTCTTAATCACAAACCGATTTCACTCGTTCCGAACTAGTTCCCAAATACGTTGGAACAGCAAACTGGAAATTCAGAATTGGTTCTGAACTGATTCTCTGTCGTGTTGGAACGCCACTTACCTACTGCGCACACTCAGATAATTTGGAATCGATTCTGAATCGTGTGGGAACAAATCTCATGTTTCTGGCCATTCTCACCAAACAAAGAGTAGTAAAATGAATGGTTTTGTTTTTGATCACCTAAACCCCTTCTTCATTTGACAGGTATATTTTTTCCCCTCTCTGTATATTAGCTAAGATAGACATGCAACATTCATTAAGTTGCATGCTCCAAAACTGATTATTGATAGTATTTTATTTTTATTAATTTTTGAAATGCATTTTTTCTGCATGTTTTCAAGTATGGGGCCTTCAAATTTTGGTTTGCTTTACTATTATCATATCATTAATTTCCAGCTTTGGGATCATCAGCTGAAAATGATTTTGCCTTTCGCTTTTGCAGAAAACCTTTCTTGGTTAACAGAATAGAATCGTTTGGATTATTCAAATTCAATATTTATTGACTCAATAAATTCATTATTTATTGATTTTCCCTGTACTGCAGCTGGAATGCTAAACCCACAAGAATCATGAGCGCTAGAGCCAGAAGTAAATTCAAGATGCGTGTTTTCAAAATTGACCTCAAAACTCAAGCTTTCAAAGACACAGATGCCATGTGGTCCTTGTAAGATACTTTTTGGATCAATAATTGTTTGTGTCTACTGCCAAATTCCATAATATCTGTGTTAGCCTTTATTGAAAATGAATTGATTAACTCACTTGGTGGTAGTATTTTAGTAGATAAAACAGGAGAGTTGTCTAATCTAGATATCCACATAGCTAAATTTAAAATCCTTCCAGCTCTGGTGTTGCTATTATGCATGTTTCTTGGAGCACTTCATAGATGTTAACACAACTACAATTTCACAGAACAGACACTCTGCAGCAGGTGCGCTTCTTTAATAATTTTTTTGTTGACTTGATGTTTTATACGATGTTAAAAACTAAGTCTACCAACATAATAAAACAAAACACCTCAACCCACTGCAAGTTTTATATCAATTACTCTATGTACACAATATCTAAATGCTCATAAAACATGAGTTCAATTTCTAAACTAAAATGCCTTAACTCCTTTGTACTTAAGGTTATCTGAATTATTATAAGGAGTTAAGCCTTTTCAAAGTAGTAATAATAGAAAAGATCTAGAAATAAGCCAAAACTAATTTTAGTATAGGCAGTAAACTGTGAATAATGGTATTTTTACTCTGGAGTATACCGTATAACATCCTCTGAATGAAGAAAAACACCTTAACTCAATTTTTTAAAAAAGTGGACTTAAGATCTTTTGTTTTATGAGGGCAGAATAAAGGTTCACCTTTGCTAACTCTGGGCCACATCATTTTTTTTTTCATTTGTAATTATTTGTGCGGTTCAAAATGCAAAGAGCAAACACAGAATACAATAAAAGCAAATCTTAGAAAGAAATGCAATAGAAAATTGTCATCCAAATGTAGGTGAAAGAAAATGACAACTTTCTTTGAATATGTAATTGAACTATCAAAAATATAAGTAGTTCTGTAAGAAGGGGCAAGTCTCTAATTTTGTTTTATGTGTGCTCTGCAGTTGTTTTAATATATCACTCCAATAAAGTAACAGAAGTAAATTTACAAATTTTGCTGAGATGACTTGTGTAACTGGGCAACAGTAAAATCACTGGTCTTTATATTTAACCGTGGATTAGAGTACCATGGTATTAACCAAAATTTTTGCAATTGTTTGTTCTAGTGCTTGAAAGAAGTGGCAGAAAAGCATATCAGATGTACAGAAATCCTTGTGCAATAAAATCCATATTTTCTGTCAGTTGTTTCCCTGATATAGTGCACACAATTATATCAAATAAATACAAAATGCTTCTCCCTCTTGTTCTTTCATTAAAGCGAATACACTTCAGCTTCAACTTTCAGAATTTGCAACCTAACCTGTTTTCAGCAAATACCTACACAATTGTTCTGCTAGGCAAAATAAAACAGTAAAAATATCCTTTCAGTGAGTACCTTCCAAACCAAAGGTCCTAGATAATTTGGGTGGGTGTGTGTTGCTTGGATAATGTATTTTTCAGAGTTTTGCTTACCCTTCAAATGCAGGATAAATCTCAGCTCCGGGAAAGAAGTAGTAGTATATTAGTATTATTCCATATTCCTTTCACCAAGGTCTGTGCAAATTATAGTTCTTTATAAACTTTTCACACCCGTCCCAAATTAGGTATAAACAAACTCATTTGGCCAACATTGCATCAGACAGACACAAGCTTTCTGATAAAGGACTAAAGTAGTAAATTTATCTGCCCCAGATTCCCCTTATAATCAGTAGTATATAAATGCACTTTATAAATGGGCGTTAAATTCTCTAAGTTTCATGGTAATAAGAACTGACGATATAACGTTATTCACATTTTCTAAGAAATTGTTACGCCATAGTACCGTACTCTTCGGTTATATAAGTTTTCAAATTACCTTCTGTTTTTTCCTGTGCATTGGACACTCTGCGGGCGGTTCACCAAAAGATACATTGTGATGCTCTTCGGCATATTTTCTCGGATTTAAAGGACCTACCAACTCCGTTGCTGCAATTTGAGCCGCCGATACTGTGTTTCCCATTCTTTACACCTTAGCTCTGAAACATTCAATGCGCTCATATAAGCACTGTTTATAAAAATATGTGACAACTTCTTAATATGACCACAAACTTACGGATTCAAGTTTTCTTCTACAGCATCACATATCTCTCTCTTATGCAATTTTCCATAAATAGTTTCTCCTTAGTCCGGCAATCACAAGGCCATGTGTCTTTCCACTTCTCAACTGCAGACGATGCTTCGACCCTGTTTCGAAATCAACACCTTTCTGCCGCTACCAACACTAAAACCAAAATGTTACCTTCTCCAACATGAACTCAAAGGTAAAGACACAGAAAACCATTAGTAACATCACTGGAAAACACTTGCCAATTTAAACAACATTCATTATAAACATAGACATTGGGGAGACACCTCTGAAAAACAAAACCAGAAAGTAGACCCAAGAAACTTAAAGGATGAGAAGGAAAACCATGTGGGAGTTTGACGAGGCCGAATTTGTGTTGGACGTGTAATCCCACTGCGTGGCTTATTTCTGGGGATATCATGTCATGTTTAGTTATTTCGTTTGTGTAGTTTCTTTTCCGGTATAAGTTTATTAATTAATTTAGTATAATTAGTAGTTTTAATCCCATGTTGCTCTTTGCGGGCATAAATGAGATTGTTTATGGGACATAAACGCCCTGATTTATCATGTAGTAACGATGCCGATCTTGATAAACAAAATGAAACTTCGAATTAATCTAGATCAAATCACAAATACATGTACAACTACAGAGGTTCTGACCCTTTCTTCGTGAATATACTGCGCAATCATGGCAATTTAAGAAGGATGCATCCCATGAAATATGGTCAAGTGTTGTTTCAGAACAACTTTTAAGGTTCAATCAATAAAATTTGCTGCCAGAAACAGACTTAAAATATTCTTTCTCTGAGACAAACAAATTTGTTTCCTGTAACATTGATTTAACCTTTAATGTCAGGTCTTTCACCCCATTCTATAATATCATGACAAAAAGAATTATGAGAGAGTGGATACCGATCTTCGTGAAGAAGTTCAAGAAATGCCAACAACAGATGCAGGTTATGAAATAGTAAATGCATGTAGATTACACCGTAAGATAATTGAGGAACAAGGTAATGCTTAATACATTCCCACTCAGTATTATTAACTTTCAGAGCCCAGATGTTACCTCAGTCAGTTTTTCTCTGTGGTTCTTCCTTTCAACTAGACGAATACGCAGACAAACCTCTGCAGTGCAAGAAGTGTTTACAATTTGGTCATCCAGCAAAATTTTGCAAGAACCCAATATCGTGTCTGTCATGTGCAAACAATCATCATGTTTCTGAGTGTGAGGCATCCTTTATTAAATGTATTAATTGTAGATCATTCCACAAGGCCAATCATAAACCATATATATATATATATATATATATAATAGAATAAGAAGTTCTGAAAAAATTTAAGCAAACTAGAATATCGACGTTTGAAGCTATAAAATGATAAAAAAAAAAACTTCATATGATGACTCTGTTCTACGAAAAAGCGAAAACCAATCAACAATCTCGATATGCTATGTCAAGTAGCTTCCCGAAACCTAATAGCTTTTCAGGCCAAAATGTACCTCAAGTCTCCGTAATAAATCTCCAAACAATAAAGGAAGTCAGTTCATCCAAGTATTTAAGAGAAAATCTTACTCTTCAGGTCACGGGACACAGAAAATGGTAGAAGTTATATTGATTCCTCTAAATGTTTAGTTGTTCTAATAGCAGATTACACTCTTCAGCTACTCCATTGACTTTTCCTTGTAAACATTTGAAGCTTTCTGGAAAATAAACGTAGAAACATCTGCTTCCACTGCTGTTAATTTGGTCGATCTTATTGAGGAGAATGCGGTATTAAAGAAATTTGATTTGATCTTACAGGGCGATCCTGATAATATTAAGATTGGCTTATCAAATCTAACGGAGCAAATACCCTCAAATATTTTGAAATCTCAAACACTTTCACCAAATGGTCAATAGAATATCAGATATTTTCAGACTCTTTTGGAATGCCAGAAACGATACAAATAAGAAATAAGAATTAAAGAGTTCAATTAATCGCCGTAAGTATGATTTGATTTTAATTACAGAAATTTGGTTAAGAGACAGTTGCAGATTTAATATCCTGAAGTATAAAGTGAATCGTTCAGATCGTCCTTAGAGGTGGTGGTATTTTGGTTGCTATAAAGAATGGTTTATATTCCACTCATTATGGCACTTTTAACAGATTTGATTATTCGGTTCAAGTTATAAAATTTGCAGTTAGTGATCTCAACTCTTCCTTATTTATAAGGTTCCAAAAACTAATGTTACACTCTCACATTGGAAAAACCTTTTCAACTTTCTTCAGTTGATAAAGTTCTGACTTTAGATGACTTCAGAGTTGATCAAAGTTCGTCTGGTGGTTTTGATTGTCCTCTTATTCGATAACTGTCATCATGTAGCATCTATGTTTTAAATCATGGATCTCCCACAAAAATTGGTACATATGATCAGAATGGTTCCTCTCATGATTTTACGTTTCTTTCAGGATCATTAATGAACTCTACTGAATGGGAAGTAACCTCTGACACTCTAGGTAGTGACTATTTCACTTAATGTTAGCATAAGAAGAAGTAAACTAAATATTCTTGAGAATACCAAATTTCGGCAGCTAAAGATAATTAGAAATCAATTGCAGGATTTCCTTATGTCTGTGCTCTGGAATAAAGTAACTGTTGAAGCTGAATATTCCCTCCAGTTCATTATGATATACTAAATTGATATACCTTTCATCCTTTTCTTTTGTTTTTGTTACATATAGAACAGAGGAAAGAAGAAAATTTACATCGGTGAAACCTTTGTATTTCAAAAGAGTCTCGATAAAATTGCTGGTCCTGCCAAGTCATGCATTAGAAGTTGCAATGGCACGCTCCTGGATGAACCAAATTCAGCGACCCAGGCAGCAATTATCTTAAAAGCAAACCGGTTAGCCAGCTATCCGATCCGTGTCGAAATGTACAAGACCTTGAACTCCTCGCGCGGAGTTGTAAACAACCGTGAATTGGACGGCATGTCCAATAAGGGGATTGAAAAGAATCTGCAAGAACAAAGCGTGACATGCGTATATCGGGATCAGCGGAAAGAGGTGAATTTGTGCCTACTCGTACCCTGTCCCTTACCTTTGATCGGGTAGATTCCCTCAAAATGTTTAGGCGGGGTATGAAGTCATTGAGGTTAGGCCATATATACCGAATTGGCTGAGATGCTATAAATGTCAGCTTTGGACACACTAGCGAATTTTGTAACGTCGAATCTACGTGCGTTAATTGTCGCGACATCTCTCACGATGGGGAATGTACAACTGCTCCAACGTGCGTTAACTGCAGCGGTGAACACCCATCAATTTATAACTAATATGATTTTCCGGGCTGTTATGCCGTGGTCTGCTGAAGAAAGATTTCCCAGACGTTTCGTCCACAACTGCGGTGGACATCTTCAGTGGCGCGGACGAAGTCTTCTCGGTGAAAGTATCGCAGCGTCTGATGCGTTGGCCGTTAGTGCCGCTCTCTTTATAGTGTGGGCGCTCTCTGCTGATTGGCCCGCTGGTATGAGGGGGCTGGCGCCGGCTGTGTTGTTGGTCTCTTCTGATTGGCTCGCAGTGTTTTTCGGTTTTGTATGACCTTTCTTGTTTTTGATGACTAGATGCCAGTTACTGTTGAGTTTTAATGCTTCTTCTTTCCTATTGAAATTATTGGGATGTTTATAAATCTCTATTGCTTCGCGTTGTAGCCGGGTATGGTAATGCTTTATGGAGGAAAGAATGTTGGTGTCCTGAAATCTAATAATGTGTTCGCCCTCGGCTTCAATGGCATGTTCGGCGACTGCCGATTTTTCTGTATGGCCCAGGCGGCAGTTTCTTTTGTGTTCGCTCAGTCTGGTGTTAGCGCTCCGCTGTGTGGTACCAATGTACACTGAACCACACGAACAAGGAATACGGTAAACACCGGCCGATGACAGGGGGTCTCGGGGGTCTTTGGAAGAGCGCAGTAGGCTGTTTAATTGTCTTGTAGGTTTGAATACTGTTTTGAGAAGACTGAGAAGACTTCGTCCGCGCCACTGAAGATGTCCACCGCAGTTGTGGACGAAACGTCTGGGAAATCTTTCTTCAGCAGACCACGGCATAACAGACGAGAAGACTTCGTCCGCGCCACTGAAGATGTCCACCGCAGTTGTGGACGAAACGTCTGGGAAATCTTTCTTCAGCAGACCACGGCATAACAGCCCGGAAAATCATATTAGTTATCGAGAAGACTTCGTCCGCGCCACTGAAGATGTCCACCGCAGTTGTGGACGAAACGTCTGGGAAATCTTTCTTCAGCAGACCACGGCATAACAGCCCGGAAAATCATATTAGTTATAATGGTGACACCGGCCGTGAAAACCTACGTTCTTACATGACCCATCAATTTACCGACAATGTCTCCGTTTTACAAAGGAAATAGATATCCAGCAAATCCAAATTAGGGAGAAGGTGTGGTTTTCGGAAGACGGAAACTTCTGCGTATCCGCCAGCTGTCCAAAAGTCCGGTACCTATAGCTCAGTTGCAGTTAAACCGGTACCGTTTTGGGATATCGCAACTCAGACAAGCGATATAAAGGTGCCACTATTTCCGAAAAGACTCTCGTCGCTAGAAAGCAGCCAAAGCCTTCAAAATCAATACCCACGACAGCATCAGCATCTGCTAAGTCCGTTACTGATAAAATCACACCAGCTAAATTATCGAACTCAAATAATAAGACTGGAAATTGTGTAGTATATAATGCATCACCATAAAATTCAGGACCAGTTATGTGAGAATCGACTTCCTAAAGGAAAGCGATGAGTCTGCACCCAGAACCCCTAAGGGGAAAGGAGATCCACGAGCATCTCCTCGGAGATCCTCTTCTGAGGTGTCTTCCGGGAGGGACTCGGATCAGCGATCGTCACCATCGTCGAGGTTCTCGAACGAGATTTTCTATTGGGAAGGGATCCTTCCCGGAGGAGGAGGTGGAGCAGGAGGCTTCTGCCCACACTGTCAAAACGACAGTGAAAGGGAAGTAGGATAAATCCTCCGTTAAGGGTGTTGCCGACACCAGGGAGAAGGGGAAGATTGATTCGACCACCGCTTTCCACAACGTAGTAAACTTCTACAATTAGAACTTATCCCGTTGTAATTCTAAAGGTTATCCTACAATGGAACATCCATGGAATTAGAACACATTGACCAGAGCTTGAACCTTTGCTCAGCGGGTATGAGTCTCTGGTCGAGTTTTGCAAGAGACTGGGCTCCGTCCGCAAGATAACTTTCAAATCGAACGGTATGCCCCAGTACGGTATGGTCTTACTCCCGAAGTGGGTGTTACTGCGCACGGGGCGCTATGATGTTCCTAAGAGATGATGTATGTGTGACATCTGTATCCATGCAGTCCATCCGATGACCTCTCGCTCACTGATTTGGAATATCTGGTTTCCTAGTTGCCAACGCCCTTTCTGTTGGTGGGAGACGTTAATGCACATCACCCACTTTGGGGCTCACCTCGGACTTGTGCGAGGGGTAAATTTATTACTGATTATTTGGATAATAGTAGTCTGACCCTTCTGAACACTGGAGAGCCTACATTTCTCTCAGACTCCTGCAACACTTTTTCACACCTTGATATTGCGGTTTGTTCACCACGCTCACCACGCTTGGCGGTTTCCTTGCATTGGCGTGTCGTCCCTGATTTTTACTCTGGGGATGACTTTCCATGCCTTATTGGTCTGTTAACACAAGATATATGTTCAACGCGCCTGCCTGAATGGCGCTTGGATCAAGCCAACTGGAAATTTTACTCCCAGTTGGCTGTGTTTAATTACTATGAGCAAAACTGTGTGAATGTTTTGGTCCAGCATCTTACAGAGAAGATGCTTTCTGCTGCTGGGCGGGCTATTCCACGGTCGACTACCAACCGCTGTTGATTTCCGGTGCCTTTGTGGACAGAAGGTTGCGGAAAAGCCATTCGCGTTCACAGGCGTGCTCTTGGGTATTTTCAGCGTCGCTCCACCTGGATAACCTAATTGAATACAAGAAAGTGCGTGCCAGATCGGGATGTATTGTGAAGTATAGCAGGAAGACATCATAGAACAGGTTTATAGCTTCGTTTATTCGACATATGCCTTCCTCTGGGTTTGGGGAGTGTGGCCGGAAAGTCCACCCACATGCCAATTGCGGGTTTTAAAACAGCTGCAGGAGCTGTTGTTGAAGCGTTTGACGTGGCTAACTCATTTGGCAGCGTTTTCGCTCAAGTGTCTAGCTCAGATAGCTATTCGCCCGAGTTCTTTCCTGTTGGGACTCAGGTTGAATCTCAGGGATTCCTGTTTCGTTCGGGAAATCTTGCAGATTGCAATCACCTCTTCACCATGGCGGAGTTGGATCGCGCACTTTCATCTTCGCGACTATCCGCACCGGGACATAATCGTGTCCACAGGTGCTCTCCTGAAGAGAATACTTTCCTACTTGAGGTCTATAATCGTGTTTCAATTGATGCCACTTTTCCAGAGAGGTGGTGGGAGGCCGCTGTCATATCCATTTTGAGGGCTAGAAGGGACCGTTATCTCCCGTCAAGCTGCCGGCCTGTTTCCCTCACCAGTTACGTTTGCAAGGTGACGGAGCGCATGATCATTGGACGGTTGGTATGGTGGTTGGATGCTCACAACGCGCTGGCCAAACCCATTGTAGTTTTCATAGGTGCCGATCAGCAGTGCACCAACTACTGCCATTGTCGACACCGATCATGAACAGGTGCATGAAAGATTGTGAAACCGTTGCGATATTTTTTGATCTCGAGAAAGCTTATGATGCGTGTTGGCAAACAGGGATTCTACGTTCCATACACGCCTAGAATATGTGTGGACGCTTACCACTGTTAATTCAGGAATTTGTGAAGGACCGTGTTTTCCGAGTGGGGGTCGGCTCGGTGTTGTTGGTTCTCCGCGAAAAAGGGCATTTGTCTCTGGCTTTTGCTTTGATTTTTTTATTCAGTTTAACTCTTGCCTTTGCCATGAAGTTTTCTACTGATTTCTATCTCTGGCCTTTGTCATGATCCGTCCTACAAGGGCGCTAATGATCCAGCAGTTGAGCGCCTTTAAACAAAACAAACAAGGTCATGTTTCTATTCAGAACAATAGATCCTGGACAACAGAAAAACCCTATATCACTCATAAATTTCCTCACCACGCTACAAAAGTTGGGGTTTGGTGCGCAGTGAGTGCGTGTAGAGTTATCGCTTCCATGTTTTTTAACACAACAGTTGATTCATGCCTTTATGTAAATTCAATTTTAAATATTTTTTCGCAAGTAACAGGAAATGAAAGATTGTGGGGCTGCTTTTAGCAAAATTCAGCTACAGCGCACACTGCTTGAGTTTTATGGATAGGTTGTGAAGTGTATATAGTGATAAAAGAATTAATCTATGATTGTGGCCACCTCGTTACCATGCGATTTTTATTTATGGAGAACGTTAAAGAATAAGTTGTACGCATCAAATCCGCACACGTTACAAGAATTAAAGGACATTACGAGAGAAATACAGACAGTCAACATGAACTGTTGCGAGTACACCAGAATTGCTTTCGGAGATATAAGTAATGTGTTCGCGTTGAAGGCCATCAATTTCAACATCTGTTGTGATGGAGGTAAGCCTAATGTAAGTTGGTACAGTAGTGTGTGTTCTGTACCCATGACTTGCCGGTCGTTTACGTGCAACTCTGGCGGAAGGCGCGCAAGTCCTCACCCAGTCCAATGCCTTCGCGGAACGGTTCGGCCGATATACGAACGCACGGTAAAAGATTATATAAAATTCCTTCCGAATTAAGAGGACTTCATAGGCTATCCCCAGAAACTTCAAGATATACGTTTTATTTGTCATGTACATATTTTTCATATATAGTATGTTAATCAAAATCGTTATACACATTTTTAGAACAAAAAAATTCAAAAATATTCCATTATAGCGTAGTTTGGTATATGGGAATTTTACTGAAATACATTGTGTCGCGTCTTTGGAAGATACTGAACCTGAACTCCAAGTTTGGTATTTATTCAAGTTGCGGTTTTTGAGTTATGCTGTTCACGGACACACACACACACTCGAACATTTTTCTAAACCTGTTTTATATGGATTCAGGGTGCCTCAATGCATGTGTTTCCGGGTAAATCTTGTTTACAAAGTTTTGGGGGAATTCAATATCTTCTCTACCTCTTATGTACATGGCAGGGGACGTAAAATGGACTTAAAGGGAAAGGGGTCAATGCGATTGAAAAGCAGGTATAAAAATTGCCGTGTTTCGATCATGGACACACATTAAGCTGGCATTTTTACAACAGTATATCAAACTGCTTGTCAATTGCAATTATACATTTTCTAGTTTAGAAGGAAATACAAATATATAAAACACTGATTTTTTTCGGTTTACTTATTTTATGAAATAGATGGGCACATTTTGCAAGCAGAGCATTTACTGCCCAGAAATCTGAATAGAATGTGAAACAAATCCACGTTTTATGAGAAAAAGCTGAGAAAGTGAAATATAAAGCCACGAGAAACAATAAGTAGGAGCAAAAGCAGACTTGAGAGATACTCAGTATTTACACATCTTTCCTTAATTAATTATTACTATTATGACACAATCCAGAGAAAAAATATAGCATTTACGAGTACAGTTAATATGGGCCAAAGCTATTCGCATTTTTCCTTTGAATTCACAAACGGTTTCTGGGTATGTACATGATCCTTTAAAGATCGAAAGTGAATAGCGAAAGGTTGTTTTGTATTTGCATTGCATCGCTCTGTCAGGTATGCTGTGGCGATGGTCTGAGTTTTGAAACTATTCAAATAAAATAGAGAGAAAGAGATACGAGGCCGGCTCACGAGAAGACGAACATAAGTAGAGAAGCGCAACTCTATCTTAAGAGATGACAACTATAAGTCCTTGTAAACACACCTAGCCCATGAATCAATGAAGTTTATGCAATATGCTTTTTCATAAGTATAGCAGACATCTTTGGTACAGATTTGTTTAAAATATAGCTTAATTTATAGCTAATTATCGCGCATAACACATATTATACCATTGCATATTTCTATAACAAAAGTCTCGCTACCCAGCCTATGTAGCAACTATCAGGAAGAATCGGTGTCAAAACATTTGTGCTTGCGATACCATAACTGCGTAAGATAGGACGCGGACTCTGAATGAAGAGAATAGTAATAATTACAGTATTCCACGACGAAATTCCTGATTAATACTATCAACATTCTCCGAAAGCTTTAATCTGTCTTATAGATTTTTATGACATCAAAGGTAGCTTTAGATCTAGAAATAGCAGCTGGATTAGGGTGCGATTTTGCCGAGTTGTTCAGGGTAGTAACACTGATTTGTCAAAAATGTCTGATCCAAAAGGAATACTACTACTAAGATTTTGTTTAATTAACAGCTCCCCTGCTTCCATTCTTCCTTAGTAGAAAAACTTGGGGGGAAAAACGAGTCTGGCCGATGATGTATCGTGTATAACTCAGAAGATAGTAACACAATATGGCGGCTTGTCGAAGACCATCTTCAGGAAAGCAGCAAATACGTATCCCTCCTGTGGCGTAGTAGAATTCGCATGTATATTGACGTGGTCTGTTTTGACGAACTCGGCTTATGTGAGAGGAAAGTTTATAACTGCTATCGTATGGGACAATCTTGTGAATTTCGGGTCTTACTTGTATTTTATAATTTGTGTACGGCTACGTCTTGTGGAGGTACCAAAAAGCCCGCAGCTATATCAATCCATTCTGGAAACGCTTTCGCTGCTTGGTTCATTACTTTGTTACCCGGTATCCTAACGTGACCTGGTATCCATAGGAGGAAGATCCACACTTTAGGCATCAGTATCCTCAAAGAGCTTTAAATGAGGTTTTCATAAGTTTGCTATTTCCTGGTAAAATAGTTTTTTTCCTATCCCTCGAATGTGACTACCGTCCAGTAGATATCCATGTTGTACCGGCGTCTTATAAGATCAGATTTTTTTGTAATGTAAATACTTAATTAGCAATCCCGATTATACTACTAACCCGCTCTCCAACTCACTAAGATTTATGTGCGTATTCATCTGAACTGTATTTTAAAAACCTAAAACAAAGCAGAACAAAGCAGTAATAATACTAGAAAGTACACTCTATGTTATGCTATTTCTTTTATTGATAGTTGTATCAATTTCAATTGAAGCAAGGTTTGGTAAACATTCCGAAATTATGGTATTTACTAATGCTGAAATGTTGATGTGATTCCTGTGCATGATGAGTGTAGGAAGCATCAGCGTTATCTTGTAATAATTTGTATGCTGAGAGACGCAAGCCATCTTGAATATTTTTTGTGAAGCTCCTCAATCAATTAAGAGAAACTGTAAGTGTTGCCCCTGCAAACGTATTCGAAGCAAAAGGGTGGACTATAGGAGGACCTGGAATTCATATTTTACCTGCTACTGAAGAAAACCCACAAGTTATATCCCTGATATTTATACAGGAAATGGCATAAACCAAAGAAGTGAGATTCTTCATCGTCACAGGTTCCATCCATATCTCGTTTCTGTCCAACAATCTATATGAAACTTATTTCTAGACTGGCGTAAACTTTTGTCAGTGGTTAAAAGCTACTTTTCCATATATGCTATTTACCGATGAATTAAGATTCATAAATCACGGGTAGGTCAATCTTGGGAGCATTGACTATTGGACATTAATTAATCCTCACTAACTTTGTGAAATGGAACATCAGTGCCAATAACGTGAAAATGTATGGTACAAAAAATGCATTCACTGGGATCTTGTTTAGAAGAAGGCTCATTGAATTTCAGAAAACATGCATGTTTATTATTACACGAATTACAACATTTATTAGAAGAGAGTCCGCTGGTTATTAGGAAGAACGTGTGTCAGCAGGATGGTTATAGAGCCCATTTTGTAAGCTATAGTAAAATAACACTTAATCGGTTGTTGGAGGACATTGGATTGGTCACGACGTGTAGGTTGTCCTGAACATTTCTCTATTGGGAAAAGTTAAGGACGTAGTTTACTACGACGTACCAACTAAAACAGCACACTCATCATATAGTAGTAACTTGTAATGCGATTTGTCCTGAAATGCTGGCTAATGTGCAGCATTCACTGAACGAAAGACTAGAAACTTATGTTGTAGCGAATGGTCACTATTTCGAAGATTTGTGAGCGTGCATTTCCTGAACTGAAAAACAGTTAAACGCAGGTAATTCCCAAATTATTTTTCACTTACTTTTTATGCAATGAACGGTGTTTACATTTGAGGGATAGCAATTCAATAGCGATAAGTAAATACATTAGATAAATGCTATTAGCACTACTACTGTTGCAATTTTATTTACTTTAATATCTTCCATACTAATGAATAGTACTCGATTTAAAAATATAATTATGTGCTACAAAAACGATTTTTTATTATTAGTATAGAGCGTTCGCTGTATTGCGGGGCTGCGGATCGCGCGTATTCGTCTCCGCGCACTGTCTGTTGTACTGGTTTTTTTTCTATTTTAAATCTCTCGCGTTGCTTACTCGCGAATGAAAGCAATATGCACTATAATGAGTACTAATCTGGTTATAAGTTGGTTGAAAGTGATGTCTATCTGCAATGAGGCATTTATGGCATGTTTGGAAGAAAGTTTCCTACACACGCATAAGTTCATATTGCGTAATTCACATAATTTCTGTTTTTGCATTTTCCTTAAGTTATTCTATGGTGTGTGTGTGGGGCTTGTTCCCACAAAGCTTTGTTCTGGGGGTTTTTTATGCATGAATTTCGTTAATGACTTCCTCCTTTAGAACATTTCGTTTTTGCGTCTTGGGTTTAGCGTTTAGAGATCCCGTTATCCTAAACTTATTAACCAGACCTCTAACAGTTTCTCCACTTAGTACTGGAATATCAGGAAATTTATCCTCAAATTATCTACACATCGGCTACATGTATGCATCGTACATAAGAATTCGTTGTTCAAGCGTAAATTTGTTGGTTGGTATTTCAGTGGACTAACAACAAGACAAGAACAACAACAATAACAAGAACACTCTTAAGCAAATCACACACATCACAGATGTCTTGAATAAACTTTCACCTTTGAGACACACAAACTCTGGTGCTTACAGCATAACAGAAGTTAGTAAATGACGCGGTACGAGTACAAAACAACTGATAAATTCAGCTCTAAACGTATCATTCTCCACTAGTGTGCAACGGAAAAATACTGAGGTCAGTGCAGTGCAGCGGAGCATGTATACACGCGGTCTATGGCCCCGCTTACAGCAACCACACTGTATTAGTTTTATGTGAGCTAAATTCGTTAGCCTTTCTATGAGATAATTAAGGTGATAGCTTTAGGGGAGGTGCAGAGTATCAAACCCCTTTGATTTATACTGTAGTTCTGTCTATTCCAGACAGAATATTAGTAGTATACAGAATAAGTAGTACTATTCTTAAGTATACTTTACTGTTGGTGTTATGATCAAGTATTCGACTGTTTGGTTCCAAAATATTGTTTTGTGAAGCCTATAAACAGTATATGTACAACCTATGTAAATTTGAAATTTTTTGTTCATTAAGAAAGTTTCCGCAGTTTCCACATTTCTTGCTGGCACTATGTGTGTTGTATTCTTTTTGAATTTTAAAAATTAAGTGCTCTCTGTATATCCTCACCAGAGAAATATACTATACTCAATTTTCCGCAATGGCAAAATATAGGTTTCTTATATAAATTTTTGTTGTTCTTACTGAGAAGCACAATTTATTCAGTTTTATTAATACATTTTGAGTGTGAATTCCCCAGTCTAAACACTGGTCCAACTAGATTCCCAAAAATTTTGCTTCCGTGACAAAAGGGATATTAGCATTTTACAGCTTGATATCGAGTAGCCGAGAATTTTTGTTTCGCTTGTGATCAAATGAAACTGCTGATGATCTTTTTGCTTTTATGAGTAATTAATTGTTATGTTCAGTAACCAAATTTCGATTTGACTAGTTATATAAATATTAATTTCCGCTGATTATAACGTTTGTGTCATCATCCAACATATAAGTTAAGTTGGTTTTGATAATTGGAAAATCATTGATAAGTACTAAAAGTAGGACAGTTACCAGTGTGTAACCCTGAATAAATGGATATTTGATTACTTGGGGACTCAAATATTGGCTATGCAAGATATTCTGTTCTTTGATTTTTTAATCTCCATTATAGGTTTATGATTATTTAAGTAACACTAAAACTATTTCCATTCAATACCTCTTATACCATGGGAATCTAACTTTTACTATAGAATTTCATGTTATATCATGACGAATGCTTGGGTTAAATGTATTAATAATCCCACTAGCATTACTAATACCCTCAAAGATTTCATTGGTAAACTCAGAAATCGCAGATGTGCATTTTGCTTTACAGAATCCATTCTTCGCAGATTTGATTATATTTTGTTACCCAGTTTTTTTCCATAATGTTATACAAAGTTTGTGATATTTGCCTACAGTTTTCTATGTTTACCTCATATATTTTACTAAAAAGGACTTGTTTTGTTTTGAAATTTCTGACGAATCACGAAATTCTCCCGCTTCAAAACATTTATATTATCTGAATGGTATAGTGCTTTGCATAGGGCATTAGAGAAATACTTAAACATCTTTATTGGTAATTGATTGTGTCGGACTACTGCTTTATTTTCCAATGATTTCAAAATGCTTTTATTTCTGTCTCTAACACTAGTATTGAGACAAAGATTTCCCTACAAGTTTATTAATTTCCTGTTCACTTGATCACTTTTGTCACAACTGTGTTATACGAAGGTCCTCCAATAAGTAAGCTTTCCTATTTTGTTATTCTGCAAAATAAACTGTGTCCTGACATATGAGGGCTGGCGAGTTTGGGTGTCATGTTCCGGCAACGCTCACACCAGCTTACGATGCATGTCGGAGTATTTTGCCAGTCAGCGTGGAGTTGCCATTTCAAGGCGTGTCCGCTTGTGAGCTGCGCTATCATTCCATTTTTTCGCAGCAAAACCGCTATCTGCTGTCGATATCCATCGGAGATTATCTCAGTCTATGGGGAAGGCTGTATGAGTATCCAAATAGTTCGATGTTGGCATGTACAGTTAGTGGAAAGGTGCGAAAATGTGCCTGACGAACAGTGCACAGGAAGGCCCACTACTGCAACATGTGGTGATGTCATTATTACAATTCGTAATATTGTGGAGTATAATCGCGTTGCCATTGACAATGTCCTAATGCGACTACGTGCTGGAGCTGCAATTGAATGCTCGTCTACCACAAATATCCTGACAGACCTTCTTCACTACCGCAAAATCTGTGCACGGTGAATGTTACGTTTGTGGAGTGATATCCATAAGCAGCAACGAATGGATTCGGCCAGAATTTTCCTGGAAATGCATTATAGAGTTGGAGATATCCTCTTCAATCAGCTTGTCACTGGGGATGAGCCCTGGTCCATCATCGGACTCCTGAGACAAAACTTCAGGGAATGGTGTGGGAGAAACCTGTCCAAAGTGTCCCAAAAAGGCAAAGGTCATACATACGTCAGGAAAAGTTATGGCAACCGTCTTTTGGTACTGTCAGGGGGTTCCACTCGTTCACTATCTTCCTCTCAACACAACAATGAATGCAGAGAAATACTGTAATGCCTTAATTAATCTCCGAGTTCTCATCAAAGGAAAACGTACTCGAGTTTTGTCTTACAAAGTTCCCTTCCCTTATGACAATGCTCGGTCTCACACAGCTCAAATGACCCACGCGGAGCTCGGAAGAATCAGCTGGGAAATTTTCTCGCATCCTCCATATTCACCAGATCTTGCCCTAAGTGATTTTCAAATCTTCCCCAATTTAAAGGTCATATTGGATATAAGCACTTTAACACCAAATGATCAAGTCAAATCAGAAGTGAACAGCTAGTTACGAGCACAGGACCCGACCTGATACAACACTGATTTTAAAAACCTGTGTTGCGTTACCAAAATGCTTGGAAAAATAGCGCGACTATGTATAAAAGGTAACAGAAGGATTGTACAATGTAAATAAAATTATTTCAATATGATAAATTGTGTGTAGTGTTTCTTTTTATAAAATAAGGAAACTTACTTATCGGGCACCCCTCGTAGTTTGAGGATAATCAGGTACTATACGTTTGGTAACCTGACAGGTGTATTACTGAGTTCGTTAGTGGTTTATTTTTCACGTCTTGATTACACCTGTTTCATAATTGTATGCCGCAACTAAGAAATAGCTAACAATGCAGTACATTCATAATCTTTGGTATTACAGTAAGAATAAAATGGAACACACAAACAAAAGGACCTAATAATTAATATTACTCTTGGGATCAGCGTTATCGCCGCTAATTAACGCTTATAGCCACGAATATTATAAAGACTGTCAATTTGATTTTGTTCGGTAGCTTTTCATTCTTGCGTAATAACTTAGCTCTCCTTCCTCTTGTTCAACTTGCTCGTACTTTGTTTTGGTTAGCTATTAGACATTGGCTCTTTGGGCGGCTGCTACCTTTGATGCGCTGCTTCTCCCTTGGGAACTTTCTGTGAGAGTGCAGGTTTTCTTCTTCTCCTTCAGATGTGTTCACTGCACCATGAATTTTATTGTATATATACATCTGGTGAAAGAGAATGTATTACATTAATTTAAACCAGTTACAGATCTCATTATTTGGAACAAATTTTGTAACTTCCTTTTTTTCTATAAGCATTTCCTGCGGAGATGTTTTAGGTTTTTCGAGAACATAAAATTGACCTGCTGGCAATTACAAAAATTATTGACCCATCAGAGTTGGAGTGTCACTTTCACTTTCAGATTAGTTGGAGGACACCATATAAACATGTTTCTCTTTCCTTTCTTTCAGTGGCGTGTGTCTCATGAGCGTAAACAAACAAACGTTTAGGATGTGCCACCTCTTAATGATTCCATCTGAATCTTTCAGTGACGCGTTTTGTAACCTAGACCCATAATCTACGGATATTTTTATCAGCTGATTTAACATTAAGCTTAAATACCAGTTGCAATTGATACCATTGTCGTGCAATTAACCAAACCATCATTCTGATATGTAAACACAAAACAACTACATCATTAGGCCTTTACAAAGTATAAATGCTACTTTTAACGGACAGAAGAAGAATAAACATAAACCAAATTATTCACCCGCTTCACAGGTATTGTTCGAAATGTCCACCATTTGCATACCTGCAGGATTCACACTTTCACATCTAATTACGTCGTACTTTGGTAAAGACACACTCATTGTTGCGCAATTCCTTCGCACCCAGATAAATACATCCTCTCAAAGATTCGACGTCTGCAATCTTTGATTTGTAGATCCTGCTTTTTCCATTGAACGCTGAATAAATGAAGTAATAAATAGAGATAATCCGTCGGAAAATTTTGAGACAGTTTGTATTTAACTTCATCTGGGCCTGGCATGGATTCTTTTTGTCCTCTAATAACACCTTGAAGTTCATTGAAGTAAATTTATTAATTAACTCTCTATATAGTTTTTCTAATGGTAAATTTGATGGTTCATAATCTGAAATAATCTGGAGAATATTACAGGAAACCGAAAAAGGTGAAATTAGATTAAGAATTCTTTTTGTAAACAATAATTGTCTGATATTGAGAAAATTACTGATATTTTTTATGAGTGAAGCTCCATACCATATTTCAAATTTGTGAAACAGTTTTTTTCTAATGTAATAGAATCACAGTATTCTTTCTATCCAATAAATTTCGACTGTTTAATAATATTTTTTATTTCAATATATTGGTGTCCCATTAAGACAAAATTGCTTTATGTTTCATAAAATTATAACAGTTTAGTGTTCTCTCTTTTACATGTGTCTGACAATTACAATTCCACCATATAGGTTTATTTTTCTATTTTGCTTTAATATTTGTTACAGGATGAAGTTTATTACTATATTCATTTATTACTTCTTAAATCAAAGACAAAATAAGTTTACTCGGGATGCGGCAAGAATGATAATATTCCTCCAGTATAAATACCTTTAAATTTTCCCTACTTATATTAATATTTCTTGAAAGCCAGTTACATTCCAAAATGTTAAGTGGAGTGGTTCCCAGCATACTAGAAATCACAATACGATCCCTTCTTGGTGTTTCATGAAATAGTTTCCATTGAGTCATACTTATAAGTGAAGCTGATGCAAAAATTAAATCGGGAGGGGTATCTTGTTGACCCATTCTTCCCATTCTTATAGATGCCCCATCATTCAATAAAATATATTATTAGAACCAAATAATCAACAAATGGAAAAGTGAAGATTCCATTAATCCTATTTCAGATGAGGAATATAGAAATTGAAGTCACTAAATAACAACAGATCCTTACTAGACTGAGGTTAAAGAAGAAAATTGGAGCAAGATATCGAAAAATTTGCACTTGGTTTTTATAAATGAAAGTAATTTTAATGTTACCTAATACCACTGATATTGCTTAAATTGCATAATCGTCATTGTCTCAAATTTCATAGGAATTTACAATAACTGATTTTTTAATTCCTGCCAGTACTCCACCAATTTTAGGTCTGTCTAAACATATGATTTTAAAATTAAAAATACAAATATTATGACATTCTTTTAACCATGTTTCTGAAATAAAAAAGGTTCTGATTTGCTATATATGCTAAAAATATGATATTTTTATTTTTACAGCTTTGAGCATTCCAGTCTACGATGTCTTATTTATTGATATTAATTGACTTAAATTTGTTCAAGGCTTCATATTCATACATTAAAGAAATATCATTCCTTTTTTAGTGTTTCGTTTATTTGTTGAAGTGCTGTTGGGATTATTGGAAGTGCTGCATGCATCTAAAGGATTTATCTTCTGAATAAGATTTTCTTAGTATTAACATAATTTAAACTTTCAAATTTATTAAAGATTGACTTATGTGGATTTGAGTTACTGACTGCAGTAACTGAAGCATATGATACAAAGGAGGAAAGGGATCTAACATTTGGATCAAATTAGAGCTGATACCATTTACATTCTAGGGAGTTTACTACGAAATTAATAGTATTGTTAACTGCATTTCTTGTGAAGGAGAAGAAAGACGTCGAATAGCAACTGAGATGAGCAAAGTAAGGTTGTTATGTTGAGTACTTGTTCTTTTGGTAACATGCACATAGGAAGATCTATATTTGATGCTACTGACAACTTCATGTCTAGACATACTGTGTTCATATCGTTCTATTATGACTTCTTGTTCAAATTTATAGACTGGGCAATCTCAACTATTATCTTTATGATTACCCTTAACAGTAGAAATCAGAAGCTCAGCAACAGGTTACACAAGCTTCTTCTTCACAGGTTACACATTTTGTAAAATTACTACAAATTTTAGCATATGACCATACTGCTAACATTTTATACATTGAATAGGAGATTCCATAAATCCATGCACTTTACAACTCGCTTCATAAATATATACCTTTGTGGCAACAACTGAGATCTAATCGCTATAATAACTGATTGAGTAGGGAATCGTTGTATATCTTCATTAGAATTTACACTTTTCCTTTGCAACCTTTACGCATGCACTAATTCCATATCACCATTTGTTTTAGCAACTTGTTTTACTTCTTCTGTCGATAAGTCTGTATCAATACCTCTAACTACACCTTTGATCGGTACATTGTATTTTGGGATAAATGAATTTACAGAATATTTAGAATCAAAGTTAGATAGCAGCAAATTATTAGCCGCTTGAAAAGTATTGAAATGAATCTTAATTTTATTCTTTCCTGCTGAAACAATATATTTAAATTTCATTTCATTTTCATAACTCCTACTATATTGGCAACAAAAATTCGATACAATTATGCAATAATTTCCTATCATGTCATTTTTTTCTTTAGTTTCCATCTCATTTACATTTAATTATTTATTTGAGTTTTTAAACTCAATTCTTCTGAGCCATAATGAATTTCCATTCTATTCCCCGAAGCGAGAGATAAAAATTGCAATTACCAAAGAAATAATTCCGAGGCCAAACAAAGTTAATTAAAATATTATACACCGAATAAGTGATGGAACTATCTAATTAATTACTATTTTAACTGCCTAAATAATTAGGATTACTTAGATTAAATCCAGATGTTTGAAAATTGATTCCAATTCAACTGGTTCCTAAGGGCCATCCACAATATCCACCAGGTATAATATATACTATGACAGTTGCCATCCTGTGGACACAAAATTATCTATTCCATTCTGAGCCATTCTCAGTTTCCCTCCGAGGACATCGTCCATCCTAGCCTCATGTGAGAAATACATCGATTTATCCAGCAAATTACTTGATAAGGTTATTGTCTTTTCCTTCTGACATCTCATATTCAATCACATCAGAAGAACCTAATAAGAAAATTCCAGCTCAAGATCTTCTGACAAGATCAATTTATACATCGACCCCGGAAAAACCTTAAATAGTGTACAATATTTTACTTTCACACCCTTCTATTGTTGCAGTTTTCAAAGAGATGCCTCTCTTATATACAAAACCCTGTCCTTCAAAGGGATGCCTCTGTTAGAAATGGCATCCTACCTAACCTTAAAAATATATTTTCCGTCGCAATCTGCAATCCACAGGCAAAGCATGACAGCTTCAGCAAATTATTCTACTTAATTAGAGGTTACGAATGGTACAAAGTAGAAGCAGAAGTAGTTTAAATTAAATAGAGGTTTATTTACAGGCGCTCTCTAACTACTGTGATCTTTAGCGTCCCATTCTATATTGAGCGTGAAAGACCGGAAATTTTGCTGAGAGGCCTCTTTTATCAGGCCTGAGGTTCTTTTACGTGCCATAAATCTACGACACTGGACCACACGCTTTACTTCCCTTCCAAAGAAAGTCGTGTTAAAGATTTTACGCCCGAAAAACTCCATCGCCCTCCACTGGGTTTGAACCCGCGACCTTGGGAACTAGAAACTAACATGGTACCCTTAGACCACGTAGGACGACGCAGAAGTTGTTGGTAAGTTCCCCTCCATCGCATCACCCTCCTAACCAACAACTGTTCCCACGTTGTACCACTCGTAGCCTGCAATTCAGTATACACCATGTAGTTATACTATAAACCAAATATAAACAATCATTTCAAATTGCCTGCCCATGTGGTTTCGGGGTAGCATGTCTGTCCCTCATTCAAGAGGGCCCAAATTCGAACCTCGGTTAGGGTGAATTTCCCGGATAAGGCTTATTTTCGAGGTTTTCCCTTAGACCGAGAAGAGAAATGTTGGGTAACTTAAAGCTCAATGGATTCCGGGCTCATTTCGGCATCATATCCCCATTTCATTCATTCATTGTCCAATATGATCTACTTGGTTCAAGGACGTTAACCTTCTTATTAGTTGACTTTCTTATCAGGCACCTAGTAGATAGAGAATATATTGCATTCCACTTAAAAATTCAATATCGAGATTTCACCAGAAATACATGTTTTGAGCCCCCATGAAGCCAAAAAAAGCATTTTCACAAAAATATCCGTGTGTGTGTGTGCGTTGTGTGTGTGTGTGTGTGGTCGCGCGCGCGTCTGTGGACTGTATAACTCAAAAACGAAGAATCGAATGATACAAAACTTTGTATTTAGGTTCAGTATCTTCCAACGTTGTGACAGAAGATATTCAAGAAGACCCTCTACGCCAAGCTACTCTTTATGTGGAACATTTTCCCAAATGGTTGTATGTTCTAAAATATGGCTGTAACGATTTTGATTAACATAACATACATAAAAGGTATTTACATGAAAAATAAAATGTATATATTGATTTTTTTGGAAATAGCATATGAAGTCCTTATTCGGAAGGAATTTTGTATAATCTTGCATAACTGGTAAAAGCTAATCGGTAGACGAAAATGTATTACACAAATAATGTAGATCTCTTTAAAACACAATTTATTTCAAATACGGCTCTTTTGGGGGGGACGTAAGCCATTTCTGAGATATCTGTTATTAAAGGTTCGAATTGTTCATTTCCTGGTCATTCTCTTGAGGTCCAATCAACATTCAGTTATTTCTAGCAATTGCATGGAAACGGTATGGAATTTTAAGGCCAGCATACAGCGTCCAGTTCTAACACATTTGACTATCGCTGTTCCCTTTGTATCTGTAACGAAATGTGTAATGTTGCTATTTCTGCAAAGGTTTATTGTCGTAGATATAAAAATAAGATTTCGTAGGAGTAGTCTACAGACCCACTAAAAAGATAGAGGTTACAGAAAGTCATGTGAATGTATCACATCAGAATTTTTTAAATTTCAAATTGCACACATATCACACCCGTGACTCCAATAATGGAGTTCACATGTTGAACTGCAAAAATAAATGCGATGAATTGTATATTTGCTTAACTTGAACTGCAACCTCTCTGCTTATGAATAATCATAGACGATCAGTCAAAAGTCTCCCTTACCGATTACTCATCACGCACTTATATACGCAGCGCTAGTTATGGTGATGTGCATAATTATCGATTAATGCGATTATTTGGTGCATCGAGCGTGATCAAAGTTAAACGAGGTAAATGATTCTGGTCAGCTTTGGCCTGGGGTGCTCGGCCGATCAATTCCGTTTATGGCGGTCAGGATGCACAAGATGGCTGCCTGTTTCGATTTCGTTGAAGTTATTGAAGATGATATAATGTATTCAGATTACTTAAACCAAGACCAATTCAAAATCGGATTACTGTGGAAAGAGGGAGCTCTCTTCAAGAGTTTGGGGACAGGAAATTTGAAGAATGATCGCGGATTTTCAAAGGTTAAAGTGTAGTAGTGAGTAAATTAAATGCTAAGAGGTTAGAGTTTTTGAGGTACCACAATCGCCCATGAATAAAGTTTTACAATTTTGAGATCATACGCTATAGGACCATTTAATATGGTGACTGGATATATTTCTAGAATCCACAGAGCAACGACGTTGTGTATTATCAGTAATGCTTAAGATATAATTGCTTCTTTTTGTCCTCGATTTGTATCGCTCCCGCGGAGGGCAGAAGTGATGAACATATTTTATGGATTTCTGAGTGTCGTGGGAAATATAGACATGCATTTATTATGGCATCAGTATATGTTAAATTTCAGCGACATTTTGCTTTAAGTGTGGCCCGCACAGCGATCCCACCATCCCGCACAGCGATGACGACGATGTCGTATATTTCCAACAGATGTCACTCTATGCAAAACACTAGCTCAGCAGATGTCACTCTATGTCACAAGCTTGACACAATACTGCCAACATATGAATAATTGATGCCACCAAAGCGCCGCAACTTCGACCACAGAGCGTAGACGAGGGATATTATATAACCTTAGGTTTATGAATTCACGGAAGATTACGTTTACGTTACGTTTTTTTATTCATATAACCTTACGTTTCTGAATTCACGGAGGTTTAGATTACTTTTCTTTTAATATAAGCTTAGGCTTCTGATATACTTTTATAGGTTAAGTTAGGTTTAGTTTTTTTATAAGCTTGTTTTAATTAGTTAACAGTGGTTACATCAAAGCACGCTCGCTTCGCTCGCGTGCGTTTCTAAACTTACGCTTCTGGTTCACGGGAGGTTAGGTTAGGTTTAGTTTTTTTATATAAGCTTGTTTGAATTAGTTACCAGTGGTTACATCAAAGCACGCTCGCTTCGCTCGCGTGCGTTCCTAAGCTTACGCTTCTGGTTCACGGGAGGTTATGTTAGGTTAGGTTTAGTTTTTTTTATATAAGCTTGTTTTAATTAGTTACCAGTGGTTACATCAAAGCACGCGAGCTTCGCTTGCGTGCGTTCCTAAGCTTACGCTTCTGGTTCACGGGAGGTTAGGTTAAGTTTAGTTTTTTTTATATAAGCTTGTTTGAATTAGTTATCAGTGGTTACATGAAACCGCGTTCCTAACTTTACGTTTCTGGTTCACGATAGGTTAGGTTAGGATTACTGGTTTTTATATAAGCTTACGTTTCTGAATTCAGGGAAGGTTAGCCTTAGGTTAGGGTTATTTTTATGTAAGCTTGCGTTAACTATCTACCACTGTTACGGTAAACCAACTTCTTTATTACACTGTTATTACAATCGAAATAACCTCTTAATAAATTATAATTTGACAAAAACTATTTCAAACTTAAAACTTTGGTGCATATTCTTTTGCTGCTTTCAATTAGTGCACGGTGCAGACAGTCTTTGAATGCGTTACGTTTTCTCAGCGGGAATAACACACGAAGAAAAACAAGAAGAAAAAACACTACTAACAACTGCGCATCGCATTTCTGGTGGATTTTCATTTATGTTGGCAGTTCCCACTATACCTCTTCTTCAACGAAAAAATGGCTACGTTTGTTTTGTTTCGTACGCGATTCACCTATATAAGTAAAACTCCGTCAAAGGGTGGGTAGGTGGGCACAAGCTATTGAAGAGGCCACATCTACTTCTAAACTCACTCACAAGGTAAATTATTCGCTTTTCTTTGGCTAATTTAAGCCAGTTCGACGAGCCATAACTATGGAAACTTTGCCAATTTCAGTTATCTTAATAACGTTAGTCAAGGCAATTGAAAGTATAATACAAACTCAGTTATCGCGTTTGTAAACCTACAATTTACGTCATATGATCATTATGAGTTAACAAATTCTGCAGTATTATCAAAATGGCATATATCGTTGCAGTTTACAAGGAACTCTTTTAAATTCCCTAAATTTTACTCATCAGACTCGCCCTACTTTAATAAATAACCGTTTACTTATTTATCTGGTTGTCACTACTCATCTGCTGTCACGTTTATACCCATAGGATATACATGCCTCCTGCTTGTCCTTTTATTTTTCATTGTATGAAATATGAGAAAATTGAATCTTTATTTCATGCTGAGAAAAATTTGGAGACTACTTTTTGTTTTCTATTTTCGGCTACTGCCAAGAGAATGTTCAATCATAAAGCATTTCAAAATTAAAATAAGGCTAAATTGTCATACTGTTGCCCTCGTTTGTGTCACTTTTGCCCGCATTAGGTCTTTCTTTTGCCCACCTAAATTAGGAATAAGGAAGTGAAAAAGCAATGAAATTACTTACGTTAGGAGTGATTTTAGAACATGATGTGGTCTCTCCAATATCTAGTACCCACCTACCCACCCGTTTTAAGTGTTTTATTTATATAGGCAAATAGCGTTAGGAAGCAAACAAACGTAGCCATTTTTCCATGCAAAGTGGGTACTGCCAACCTAAATAATCAGTGAAATGCACTGAATATGCGATGTGCTGTTGTTTTGTGAACGTGAATCATTGGAGTTTTAGACGCGCAGATCCCTGGGCTACGCTCTGTCGTCGCTTCGCAGTTGCGGATCGGCCGCAACTTGCTGCACTCCTCTCCTTCTAAAAAACATCCCTCGGCTACGCTTTGAGGCTGAGGGCCCTCAATCTCTCGGCTACGCTTTGAGGCTGAGTATCTTACCGGCTTCGGTGGCATTATTCATATGTTGGCAGCATTACGTTAGAGCAGCGTAAGACCTAATGCGGGCAAAAGTGACACAAACGAGGGAAACAGTATGACAATTTACCCTTAAAATAAAAATGTAGCAATATAGACAAGGAGATTGTAATTGCACTGCAACCTTTTTCAATATATTTGATGTCTTCCTTTGAGTAATTCTTGTAGAATCATTAGCGTTCAGCAACCTGGGGTACGGTCAGCTGATCGGCGGATCGTTGAACGAGAATTAACATTGATATACTGCAACTACAATTTAATTACGGTCAAAGTTTCATCAAGTTTCGGTGACCCTCGAGCAAGAATGGTGCACATAGCCATTAATGATACTTTCAGTCTTACACTCATTGATACTTCATACCTCTTCTCCTAAAAGTGAGCTTAAAGAGAAAGAAACATCTCCTATTATCTTGCACAAAGCACGATAACCTCCTGGCATAAACCTCATGCTCTATTTACCTTGCTGTAAATTCACGTTCTCTATGTTACTTGGTCTCATCACCTATAGGATACTAAAAATTTCCTGTGAGTTATCTACGATTGCTGAATACAGTTACGATTATTATTGGTTTTCTTATTCTTCCACAAGCGGTCAACTTCCTTCTTATGCTTCTTGGACAAACTGACTGTATTGCGCTGTCCTACAAAATATTTCTTTCAGGTTGGTACATGATCACGCAAGTGCAATCCAGCAGGCATTGCCGGTACAGTGTAAGTATTTATGCTGCTCTTCCGAAGAAGCCTTCTTGAGCGAAGTATTAGAAATTATGTACAAGCGACTGTTTCGATAATTCAGCATTCTAATTTGTTTTATATACTTTAGACCTTGACTGAGTTAAATTTTTATATATACATACAATATCAGGTTTACTTTATACTCTGCAGAAAGTATTTCTTACGACATATTTTAGATGTAGAAATGCACTTAAAAAGCAATCACTATCATCGGTATATTCGTTTGTGCTGCTTAAGTTCACGGTAAGACATGGCCTTAATATTAATAACTATCTCTGTTATTCGTTAGATCTTAATCGCTTTAGCTACAACGTTAGAATTACTATTTTTGAAACTAGGAGAATCCTGTATGTGTGCGTGTGTTTACATGGGTGAGTGCGTGGATGGGCATGTGGCTATGGATGAATCACAATCAAGCAACATTTTGATATGCTCTTCATCACTGACAAGCTGTTTGTTTCCGGTTAAAAAAATAATACCATACTATAACATCATTCTATTCCTATAATTTCCTTTCATAGTGATGCTAGTTTCCTTACTTTTATGTTGAAGGTTGATATTAGAATTTTTTATTTATATAATGGGGACAAAATCTTGGAAACTGCGCTATTAGGACTCTAGAAAAATTAGTCAACCTTATGCCTATCAAAGCTATCACTGTCAGCATTTTATACCGTTATGAGGAAAGCTATAATACATAACTTATCAGCAAGGAACTGTGAACACTGTCGCTAAAGGATCGATAATGAATCATAGACTACATACAATTTCCCACAAGTTCTCTCCTGCAGATATTGCGAACCCTATCTGTATTATCTTTTATATGGACAAAATTATAGATAGCTTTAGAAACCAACGGGAATTAAAATTTGCCTTAAAATTCCATAATTTCAAACACCTTTATGAAAAACTGCGCATTTTGATTCATTTGGAGAAAACTTTGGTAATTTAAGCTTTAGGGTCCAGCAAAAGTAATAGGCTACCTTACATCTTTTAAAAACACCCTTACGTTATTTTCAACATAAAAAGCTCTCATGTTTCACTGATCTTAATGAAAGTTTGGTAAATACAATTTTTAAAATACCCATATCTTATTTAAGTCACTTTCTTGAAAATCTAAATAATTTGACAGACATACACAGCGTTTTGTATACTTACACTTTAGGACCCGCCGAAATTTATGGATAGACTAAAAATGCCAGACACTGTCTCTACTCTACGAGTATTTTCAGACTCATATAAGCATGTCTGCATCGTTTGGCCTATCTGTCCAAATCTTTAGACAGGCTTTAGTACCCGACAAAAACTGTGGTTATCTTGAAAGTTTCAAAACTGCTGTTATTCATATTTTAACACACTACGTGCCCATCTGTACTGTTTTCTCGAACATTGAACACTTGTGCTACAGGAGGGAGCAAACATTATAAACTGCTTTCAGTTATCTCAACCAATGTTTCGCACTTCCCACAATAAATATGTATACTGCTTTACCTATCTGGACAAAGCTCTGAACACTTTGATCTTAAGGACCATTTAAAACTTTTCCATGCATATTTTCAACCCCTTACGTACCAATCGGCACATTTGACTTTGTGGACAAAACTGCGGAAACCTATGTTGTATTTATGGTGTGTTGTGTAAGTTTTGTATTGCTAGGATACTTACTGATGCTTTATTTATGTATCCTATAACATACATTTCAAGAAACATAATGAATCTCATAAAACATTTAACTTAGAAGAACATCTTTAATTGGAATTGCTCTTTACATAATTTAATAATTCTAAATCTATTTCCAAAGATCTCCGAATATCGAACTTCTTGGGTAGTTGCGTAGAACTTTGCACTTCCTTATATACGTGTTGTGGATGTAAAAAGCACGCATGCAATGCTGGGTGGGACAACTACTTGGTGAATAGGTTTAGAATGTCAAATGGGTTTAGGGTATTTTATGGGTTGTACAAATAAGCCAGTTTTTCACTTCACAATTTATTTTTGTTTTGCTTGTATACAGTGGCAAATACACACCTTCTGTATATTATGAATCCCAAATTCTTGCACATTTATAATACCTAAAATTGAGTAGTTTGTTTTATTTGAAAGGAAAAAGGAATTGTAACAGAACTGGGGATTCTAAATAAAGAGAATGTGATATACTAAACAAAAGCTAGCTTAATACATAAAGTTGACGAAATTATTAATGCTAAATGTCGTATTAGTTTATATACATATGTTCGAGTCCCTCCAGGGTATGATCTAATTCGAATGCCTAGCCCGTTTCTTCCCATCTCCCTTTCCCTTCCATATTCCCAGTATTTAATGGTGTGGTTATCCCCCATCTTAGCTATACTGTAATTGGCTGTAGTTTTATAATTGCTTTAGGTAAGAATTAATTTTCATAAATGTTCATACGTGCTTTTTGCGCTTGTCCCTTGAATTTGTATGTGAAAAGAAGCTACTAGAAGCAATTTGGATGACAAAGGAAGCCTCCGGGTTTATATCTAAGGAAGTCGATAAGAAGGGGAACTCAATGTCGTAGGTTTGAAACCTGAATGCCGCTTTTATTAACCCAATTTGCATATCATTAATTTTGATATTAAAGTAATCAGAAAATACTATTTTGCATTGCACTTGCTTTTAGCATTTCATTGTTTTTTGTTCCATTTATATGCCGCCTTTAACATGTAAGGTCACATCGGCGGCTTTTGTCTGTGAAACAATTCCTCATCGTCTATGATGTTCACTCACTTACTATTGTGTATCTTTGGGTTTCTTTCTGAACATTAAACTCATACACACACATTTATTGTCTCACTCATACTTCCAGGCTCTAGGAAAAATGGAAAAAAATCCTGGCTAAAGAAAAAATCCCATTCTCCAGCCAGGAATCAAACCCAAAACCTCTGGATTTGGAAAAAAGCATGCTAACCACCAGAACACAGCGACATTTGCAATTAATTGATATAATTATATTGTGCGATATTTCCACATTTAGATTAAATTTCAGTAACTTAACTAATTTACATAATAAAAAATAAAAATATTTTGGGCACATCAAATGTCAATTCCCATTACAATTTTCATAAGGTTTCATTACTGAACTTGGATTTACTGCAACTCTACATTTGGATTGAATTTTATTGATTTAATTAATTCGTATATTAAGAAATTAAAAATTAAAACAATAAAGTGCACATATGATGCATCAATTGGCATAGAAATGTTCATAGGAATTCGTATTCAGATCTACAATATTTCATCATCAGGACTAAATTTTATTCATTTCATTAATTTGTGTACCTCCTCTTAGCCAGACCAGCAGTGGGATAGATAGAGGCAACATGTGCAAACAAGCTCTAAGATCATATTATTTTAAGAGGAAATGCAATGACTTACTCAGATATGCTCGAAGAATGTATACCTCTCTGCATGTTTCTTCGTTGAATGTGAATATTTCAATTGTCTTTTAAACTATCCATACCCGTTGTATATTACCGAATGTCAAGTAATCCGGCAGTGAGAGTTGTGAATAAGACTTAAATCACTTAATATTTTAATGGTGATACACAGTGTTATATTGGTGAGAGAGATGGTGCCTTCCAGGCACACTCAGCACACTGCTGGCAGACCGTATTGGTTACAGCTGAAGCTCTTTTATGTATGGATCCCATTTTCTTCTTCTTTCCTTATTTTTTGGAAAGGGAACTATATTTAGAGAATGGGGTATGAAGGATTAACTATATGGGAATGAAAGTACAAGAGAAAAGAGATAAACATGTGAGGGTTTGTGCATTTACACATTAGTCCCACAATGCAAGATGTTGCGTTCCATTGTAAGGAATCAGGTAACAGTTAAAGTCATGATCGCAGCCCTGGCTAGAGCCCAGAGGATTGGTGTGAAATTTTGGAGTAGGTGTTAGGAGGGAGATACTATTTATTTTTCAATCCGCAGACATGGCCGTTATTGCAAATCGGTTGCAAATCTCTGCTGCTAGCGATAAAATTGATGACTGATGCATTGGTTTAGTGCCTGTGTTCTTCTTGGGATTTATATTTAAGTAAGACATCTTCTTGTCCAGAACCCTGAGTGTGGTACTATTGCATCCAGCTGTTTCTAGCATGATGTTGTGAAGTTGCTGAGCTGTTGGATGGATGAAAATGAGATAGTCTAGATGTCTTGGAATGCAGCAGAGGCACCTTAGCTCGGATGTGCAGGAATGCTCGGCGTGCCTGAAGGAGCTGTCCAGTTCTGTCAGCTAACCTTGATACACAAGCGTTGCCCTAGTAAGTACAGGCTTGACACTAAGGCTACTTCCAGGCCGGCGCAACTAGACAGCTTCAGCCGGATGTGTGGTGTGGATTCACGGGCTTTGGTGATGCGAGTGACCTTCTTAGATGAAGCCACTGGTGCTGTGCAGCGGTCAGCAAAAGAGTACCCTGGCAGGTGCCGTAGCATCCCGCAGATAACTAAGCTATGTTGGTTGTGGTAGTGCTTTGGTGGTAGGAGTGTAGCGGCGCAGGGTAATTGGCCTGCCTCTGGTAGGAAGGCAGGTCAGCTGCTTGTTGCAGTATTGTGCTCGAGGTTTGCAGTAGCTCTGATTGTTTGCTTTGAGCTGGGATTTCATCTTCGAGAGAATCTGTTGTGGCGGAAGGCTGCCCCTTATCGAACTTTCTCTTGTTGCGCTTCTCTTATTGTCCTCCAATCAAAAGATTATGCTGCCTAAACAATACACAGGAAGATACAGTAATCGCCTGGATTGCTCGGTTTAATACCAGGGTTAAGATATGATAAAGAAGAAAAACTTTTGTGTCTGTAATACTGAAATAAAGTATAAGATGTTGCCATAAATGTCATGTATCTAATATTGTTAAATATATATAAGATGTCATTTTGAGACAGATTCCAGGAAAGTAAACACATTTTTATGTTGAATTTAACACTGAATATTTAAAGTATTAAAGGATGAACACTTCACTATTTTATTGTTTTCACAAACACTCACTTTTGACGAATAAAGCGTCAGTAAAACTTTCAGTGTTCCACAAGTTTCACAGTACTGTTGCTTTTTAGCAGGTCCAAACCGCTTGCAGAAGTTGCGCAGGAAACTTATAGCAACTACAGTTGAAATCTGTTTAGACCTCCTGTAATCAACTTGTAAACAAAAAATACTTATATCTCTGGATTCCAACATTGCAATTTGGGAAAGATTAAGATCTTGGTTGGAATCGCAGCCAGAAATCATGCTTTGTGACTATAACTCCAGGCAAGTCAGGCTTCATAGTGGGAAATTTTCCAGCCTCTGGAGGTAACATGCTGAAGTTTTGTAACAGAGTAGCCAATATTAGGAACATGTTATTGCGTGCAAATGTTTCACCAGCACACAATCGTTTACCTGTAACAAAAGCATTTTGCTGCATTAAAGTAAACTAGACATACTAAATGACTCAAAACACAAGTGAGCACTTAGCATCAATATTACCTGAATAGAATTCTTTATGTTTTAGTTAAGTGGCCCATTCACATTTAGCTTTCATTTGTAAGATGGACTTTTGTTCAGATGGATTCCCTGAGAGCTGAATGTGTTTACTTTTCATTAGAGATTAAACGAACTACTCTTCCAAATACAAGAAGTAAATTTTTGGCCTGGAATTTCAATTATGAAAGATTATAGTCCAATATTTTGACATTTACGAAGACACGGTGGGTGGAATATAGAGTAGCACAGATGGAAAGGGGCCAATCACTTCTTTCACTCCTGTCATGATAAATTTAGGAAACCAAAGTTGAGGAAAAATGAATGTGCAAACAGTTTTTTTTCTTTCTTTTGGAAATATACTGTATTTGTGGGTGCGAATATAACTACAAAGCTAACAATGGAGCTATGTGTACGGTTAACGTGTCATTTTCTGTTGCTGCTGAAAATATACCCCTTGCAACCAAACTTGTCACCAGCCATATAAATCTCTCACCTGCTGGAAATTTTGCCTGATGACAAACTAACTTTAAAGAAACCGAGCGGGATGGCTTAGACGATAAAGTCTGTGACCCGCATTCGAGGGGTCGTGGATTCGATTCCCGTGGTCGGTCCTCCTGACCCATGGGTTTTTTTGAGGTTTCCTCACATTGCTAGGCAAATGTTGGGAAGATTCATTACATTCCCGGAATTTCCTGTACCTCCATTTCACTTCTATTCTCATTTCATTTCACCTTTCATATGCTTGGTCTGTTTCCATGTTACAACTGTTGGCAAGAGTCTCGGCGTTGCATGGCAGGGAAAAGGATGCTCTATATATACCTTCGGCTCCGAGTCCCGGACTCCTCCAAGCCTCAGGGGGAAGGGAAGCTGTTTGCATCAGCTGCCATCCGGGGAATTTCAATCTGTAAATGGTATGGACTCTGCCCTGTCGTGCCTCCTGGTTCGACTGCTCTCTGTCTCATCTTACTTCATCCCTCCCAGGGGCATCCTGTCAGTGGCTTAGGCACAAAAGGTCGTGTAGGTAGAGGTGCTAAATTCTCCTCCGCACCTAATCCGAACTTCTAAGAATGCAATCCAATCTCATGCCACTATCTTTTCCTGCAGAATTTCCTTCAAATTTGAGTTTTTCGTAATCAACCAAGAATATTTGAAGCTATGAAGTTGAATACTCCCACCGAAGTTAACAATGACTAGGAATGCTGCAGCGAACTGCCAGGGGCATGTAGTTTGGTTATACCTATGTTTGTATGAAGGAGATCGTTTTTGCAGCTGCTTTGTGTTTTAGCAATTCTCCTAGAGATACTTTATATTTAGGATTTATTTGCTCAACAAACAGCAGTAAGAAAGTTTCAACATACACTCTTTTTAGATGAATGACTCTGTATACGTTTGTTTGAACACATTTACTGCAAAACTTCTACAACTTACCTGCACCAAAAGGGAGGCTTATATCCTTCTTTAGCAATTGCCCGTTGCTATCCAGAAACCTCTCTGGTCTGAAAACTTCTGGGTCACCCCACACTTTAGGATCCATATGGTAAGCCCACAAGTTCACCAACAAAAACGAATCCTACACATACATAACATACTTAGTATCAGCTACTAACAACATTTTTTTCGATAATTATCTTGTAAATATTTATAGGTGAAAGCAGGAGGAATGCAGTAACAAAGCTCAGGAATCATTTGAATAAATTACAAAGCTATAATAATGAATACAAACTGTATATTTTGGGGAGAGAACATTCTTGTTCTGCATTTAGATGATCAGGTAAATTTATTGTTTTTCTCCCTTTTGAGTACAATTAATGACATTCTTTAATCCGGAGATTGGCAGCTACCTGCTAAATCAACAAAACCAGCACCCCCAAACAGATTTGATTAAATGTAGACTTCTACTTATAAAGAAGAAAAATACACCTTAGCACCATGTATTATATGCTAGCTCCCCTATTTGGCAAGGTGGTTATTGGCTCTGATTTACACACTTACATTTCATTCATCACATATTTAGTATAGCAAGTCTGTAGCAAGAACGAATATATATCAGTTAAAGCTCTTTCAGTGCACTTCCATGAGGATAGAATCTAAAGCTTGTATCATATATCGACGAATGACTAAATCTCAATACAACCACTAGAAAAATGTAACATATGCTGTGTGGAATAATGGGAATAAAATCAAATTCCCTGTTTTGCTTATAATAAAATGTTTCATTTTAAAATAACTTTCAAGCATGCGTACTTACAATATCGCAAATGTGCACAAAGTAATAATTTAATTTATTTATATTTTATGAAATACAATATTTGATAATATACTTGCTAAAGAAATTATGCAGCAATCTTTACAGAAATAAGTAAGCTTCTCTTCTTTACCTCATAAGCTCCATAGGAAGAAATTTGTTTTTCCTCACCTTTGGAATATTATATCCTCCAAGCTCTGCATCCTCAGTAGCCCTATGGGTAACTGCTAGTGGCACCAGAGTCTCTCTTCTCATTACCTCACGAAGTACAGCTTCTGTGTAAGGCATTCTGGAGTTGAATACAAAAAAGTCGTAAAGGTTAATTTCATAACACTAATAAACTTGGAATTTGATTAAATTTACCAGACTGTTAAAAATGAATGAAACAGTCAAAAATTTATGTTATGTCGCATCGATGATGAATATATTACATACTAAGAGCAGATAAGTACCCCACTTAAGAACAATAACGTATTAAAATGAAAGCCGAAACACCTTTAAAGTCATAATATTGAACCTTCTTGGCAGAAAAACACAAGAATTATACACATTGATTCAAAATTTTGCCCCCAAAACTTTGATGATTAATGCCTGCTCATAAATATTTAAAGCATATTGGTATGCTTTTATTTGATTGTGAAGGTACATCCCAGTACCTAACCAATATGCGCATAGTGACAGTCATGTACTTTTCAAAGGCTTAGAAAATAATGATCATAAATAAAAATGATTTCAAAATAATACATACTGTCGGAAATATCACCTTTCGCAGAACGTTGTATTAGGAAAGCATACATTACAGCTCGAAGCAAAATTAATTTGAGTTTATGGTTGGGAGCCATTTCTCACACAACAACACCAGTAAAAGATCTTTTGTTGCGAAAAGCTAATGGGTTCTAAGTTAACTGTCTCATAGCCTTGGAGCTTTCTTCCATGAAGCAAATTCGCCAAAATTAGAAAAGAAATATCACAATCCAAAAATGTAAATTTAAGATGTTTGTTTGGCATAACAAGGGATATATTGCATTTAATTTCTGTATTTTACCCTAAATAACTGCAAAACCACCGTGATGTCTTGTAACATGAGTAGTGGCTTTTTATATTCCTATTCCAGACGCTCGTATTTCTCAATTCCAATTCCATAGAATTCTTCTAGTTGCTGAGAATGCGGCTCGGCACTAAAGAACTTTCTCCTTAAGAGTGGTTTATTTCCTCATAATTCTGATGTACTCTTAATACTCAAGTGGACTATCCTCTGCACGCTTTAGTAAGAACTAGCTCACCGCGTTGAGGCTCAGAGTTGCGTAGTATGCTAATTATTTATAATGAACGTTAGGTCTCTTCATGAATCTATCATCCAGTGAAATAGGAAAAGCTCTTGATAGCTATTCAGAGACTGTGTCCAGAGTTAGTTTTGGTTTATAACTTCTGCTTTTGCGAAATAGTTCTTAGAATGATGCTACAATACTACAGCATTTCATCATCACAACGTTTTAACCTAATTTTGCCTGTAGTAATGCAACTTTGAATAGGTAAATAAGTGCAAAGTATTTCACGGTCGGAGTTAATAGATAAAGTATTAAAATCTTCCGGGTTGGATGGCCGTGGTTAAGGGTATGTAGTTGTAAATAATTTTACCCTTGACCACTGCCTTCCAGCCTGGAAGATTTTAATATTTTATCTTTGAATAGGACCCAAACCAATAAAAGGCAACACACAACTGACATTTGGGAATATTCCGCCTAAGTTGGGTTTTGCAGAAATTGCACAATGCCATCCAGGGCTTGCATTTCTTGTGCACTCCTGAGTCTATGATTACGCTCAAAGTATGTATCAAAGTCCTTGTCTATACACTCTTTGAAGTTTCTTCGTCCTCTCTCATAAGTCTCTTCATCTACGGATGGTGCAGATACGTCCGTTTCGATCACGTATAAGTCACGAATATTATATATTAAATGCCACACATGAGTATTTTATGGCATATGATCTAGTCCTATGTATTCTTTAAGTTGTTATGATGTATTTCTAACACTTATACAATACTAAGAAAGCTTGCATATCTTTTAAAACTTTAAGGACTTAATGACTTTAATCCTTGATTAAAGCTGTTAATCCTTTTACAAGGACTTGTACTTGTGGAGTAAGCTTTATGAAATGAAACAGAAAGTTTCTTTGTAGAATGCACTTATGGTTTGTAAAAATTCGCTTCCGATTTTTAACTTGTGATTCGTTGATTATGAAATACAAAATCACTAAAAAATTACAAGTTTGTAATTTTTATGTTGTGATTTGTAACTTGTAAGGCTTTATGAAATAGGCCCCAGAAGTACAAATAAAACAAGGATAATAGATTGAAAAGTAACAAAATACAACAATGCAATAAAATATGGCAATTTAGAAGAAATAATAAATTAAAATATTTAAAAGTATGTAAGTCCTGAAGAATTAGTGCAATAACACTAAGTGGTGGTTCAAAAATAAAATTCAAACAACTAGATAATAAAGATAACATGATAAAACACACTACAAATCCCTCCGTAATATTAGAAAGACTTATCTACAATGAAAGAGAGAGAGAGATGGAGTGGTAGGAGGTGGAGACTAATCACATCCCTCATAAAGGAAGGTATTGCACATTGAAAAAATTACATTTAAATTTCATTTGTTAAAATGTTATTCTCCAACTTAATTTTAAATTTAGACAATGACAGACTAGCAAGTACAAAATTCTAGAGGCGAGATGCTGAAAGTATAATTATGATGATGAATATAGTGATTTTCTGTGATGAGGGATTGAAAGGAGTGGCGTGTGTTAATTTCGTGAAGTTGTGAGAAACTGTAAGCTTGAAGCCTGCAGCAAAGACAATTATAGGTAAACTTACTTAGGTCTGTCGTCCAGAGTTGGCAAGCGATCTCGACCTACTACTTCATCTATCTCCTTCTGTGCCTTGACCTGTACATCTATATGGTTCAGTAGATAGACTATTGCAAAGGTTAATGTGGCAGTCACTGTTGTTGATACAGGAAACAAATAATCCAATGCCACCATCTCCAACTGCTCATCTGTAATCAAAATATGCATGTGTTTTGAGAAATTATCTACATGAATATTCTGTTTTTATGTTTTCAACAATTGCTGACAGTACAGAAAACTAGGAGGCAGAGGAAAATGTATGTATAAAATATGTATAGCTTATGGCAGAGGATGTATAGTTTAGTTTATAGCACTGCTACTGATATCTTGGGTTACACATATGCCTAGGAATTTTATAAGCTTTTAATCATCAGCTTCTATAATGTTCAAAGATAGGGCATGCATAATAATCGGGAGCCATAGGGCATAGAACATATATTGAAAAATCACAACCTGGAGGATACGGGGCAGTTACAGTGATGATAATCCCTAAATGCAGTTCAAATTAACTGACCAGCAAGATACTACTTTTCTGTCAAAGGTTTCTGCTAGCCAAGGAAATACTAGATAATTTTTAGATCTGGAAATGTTAAATACAGCATTATTGCTGTTATAATAACAGCATTTATGGATATCTTTTATCTGCCATCGGTGTCTTAATTTTGCCGGTTAACCTAGATAAATTGCAAGATGAAATCCATTTAAGACTGGCTTACTGGGATAACTAACAGATATTCGTAATCAAGATAGTTGCATGCGATATTCCGCCTTCAACTCTGTTTACAATTTGTTTTTTAAAACCATCTAATAGGCGGTGCCTAAACTTGGGTCCTTATAGTCTTAGTAGAGCTTATCTTCGGCGTAATTAATTTCTTTCAGATGTAAATACTCGACATACAGTACACAGTCTTAGGACATATGGTGTATCACTCATTTAACGTATTTAATGAACCTGAGCCCTGGATTGCGTGCCATTGTTAGGAACTTATCAACAATGTGATATTTAGCGTAGTTTTAGATAGTTTTTAATAGTGAATAACACCTATTCTAACTACATACGACACCACAGGCGGTGGAGTTTGAGAAAGGAAATTTGGGATGGAAACGCTCCAGGCCTAAGTTTAAGATGCCTTCCCGGCATCTGAAAAAAAAACTGAGAAAAAATGTGAGGGGGGACGGAATTTGAACCGCGGATCTCCCGTTCACAACTCCGTGTCTTAATGATCTTGCCACCTGCGTCAGTACTTAGTGATAGGGGTGCCTCAAATAATGAGAATAATCTTACAGCACACGAAAGGCAATTCCTATCTGTCAGCAAAGATTTTAGTGCAGAAAGAGTTTAGTGTTTGTTCAATAAGGGAATTACGAATATTTTTTTTAATATTATGTAAAACCGTAACCTCGTTGTTTGCGCAATATATTATTACTTTCTATCCAAACTGATGCAGCATTATAATTGCTTAAAGTTTGGTTTGATAACATATAGATTAAAATATTAAAATAAAGGTTACAGTATCTGTGAATGAAGTCAAATTTCATTGTAAGTATACTCAAAGACACTGATAAAAGAAACGCAACCAGATTTCAACTGAGAGATCACCTAAAGCAACAGCTTCTTGCAAGAAAAATCAACAAATAAAAGCAAAATCAGAACACAGTATGCTTACACCAAATTAAGAGCTGTAAATCGAATAACAATACGCTTAAAATAATTAATATATACAACATTAAAAGTGTGTGTACTTACATGTAAAAGTAGAAGTCACATCGCCCAAAGTCTTCATTTCCTTAATGAAGCGATCCATGAAGTCACGTTCATTCTCATTGGAATATGTGTCTTTATGCTCAGCAATCGCCTCCTGTAGGTATAAAGTTACGTTGTTACGGAAGAATGTCACACTCAGTGTTTAGTGCATCGTGTTTACATTCAACTACAGGTAAAATCTTACACTATTTCAGTTCTATAAAGTTCACAAGTGGTAGTAAAATGCAAATTTCAATACGCCATACCTTCATGCCGTCAAAGTGCGTGTTGCATTGTCTTTATTTCATATTGTTTTGTCCTATCTATTAAGGTGGCTTTTGAAAACTCATAACTCACCTACTTAAGAACAGTATAAAATATGTTTGGTTTTATTGCATTATCCGGAATCTGACCTGTATACGCATTATATTTTTCTTTTTGTATATAACTGAATAATTCTTGATTGTTTCTTCTTAGTGTACGTTGAACTATAATTTGCATGTAACCACTGTCAAATGCATAGTTATTTTTTTAAGTTATTTGTTTTAAGTCGCTTTAACTCGCAAAGGTCTATTTGCGACTATTGCATTAATATAGTGGTGGTTGAACCTTACCCTTGCATTAAACCTCATCAATGTTGCCTCAAAGAACATAAATGGAATATGGTTCAACATTGTTATTTCGTTTTGCGCGTTCATTTCACCCTTACGATATGTACAATGCCAGGCTGCCAGTCATCTTATTCATAAAACAATGTATATACTCATGTTTTTCCCCAGCTTCTTTCTTTTGTTTTCCTATATAAACATATCCAATGGATTGAAAATGAGTAGGAAATGTTTTTCTAAACTTCAGTTTGATCGCAGTGGGATATACCCTTCGTATGTACCACCCAAAACTAGACATTGGCTCAAACATCAGCATTTATATGCATATTCTCAAAAAGTTTCGTAGCGGTTACAATGCCATACCCTTTTCTCATTTCTTTTATTTTCTTAAAACAGAAATAATGAAGATTCCTAGGTCGTATTAAAGTGTCAACTGTACTATACAGAATGATCTGAATCAGATTTCATTCCCTCTCAGAATTCCAGCCATATGACACTTCAGCTGTGTCTACCTGATCTTCTCTATACTTTCATATATTTTGTGTCGACCAGTATGGAGTTTAGTTATAAACTAACGTTTTGCCGTAATAAAATATATGTAACTTGATGTAAATAAGACGTATGTAAACAAATGAGCTGTCTTCACAGTAGATATACCTACCTTGATGAATTCTAACATTGTATCGCAGGCTTTATCTCCTTGCATGAAACCTTTAGCAAGGGGAGGAAAAAAGCGTAGCCAAGGTGTAACAGCCATGGCATTCCCTGTTGTGTCCAAGGACCTCTGGAAGGCTAGAGCTGCTCTTGTAAACTTACGGAGTTTCGAGTGCTCCTTCGCGGGATAACGCTGCCCAGTCAGCATGAACCAAAATGCATTGAAAAACAGAGGGTAGTAGAGATCAGGAATATGGGTCAGTCCCGTCTCTGGGTTGTGCACCTCCTGCAACAGTACATTATTAAGCCTATAATAACACTTTTATACTCTGTATATATGCAAGCTACAAACTATCCTTGACCAGCCCTGCGAAACAGATTTCCGGCCTGTTGCGTTAATTACTCTGGTATTCTGATAATGGAATGTAGAACCGGATAAGCTGTCTTTCATCCCGTGCATCGAGGTCTTGGGAATGGCAACTGGAGTAGATGTTAGCGGTTGTCCGCAATAGGGAATAAGAAATCATTTCAAGCTGTGGAGGCTCTAGGAGGTGGAGGAACCACCTTTGCGAAACCACGGCTTAGCATGGAGATAAAACACAGCATGGTAGCGAAATATTCTCAGGACTCCTGCTATTATGAAACTACGTTTAGGCACTGGAATCCCTGTGTGGTCTCCAAAGAAAAAGATCTGATGCATTATATTCACATGACTTTCTCGACCCACTTTGTTTTATGTAACCCTACAAACTATTCTTACAGAAGCTCATTTTCTACCTATTTCAAGTTAGTAGAAATGAACGCTTGCAGAAGTAATTTCGTTAGACACTTCACTTGTATTTTAGTAATGTTTAACGCCCTTCTTACTGCAGACGACAAAACAGGCGATGACTAGTGATGATAAATGAAATGATAATTGGCAAAGAAAATTTGGAAAGGAAATGTTCCAGTTCTCAGTTTGGGGTACCTCTCCGGCATTTGCCAGTTATGAAGAGTGAGAAAATCTGGGGGGATGAACTCAGTCAGGGAGTACGGTCCAGACGGAATTTGTACCGCACACCTCCCGTTCACGAGTTCTAGCCTTAACGACCTCGGTTACCAGTGTCGGTCCATTTTGTTGTAGCTACAAGGTGGGGTACATGAGAGTGACATGATAGCAGCTATATGCTGGCTTTGAAATTCCATACGCTTTCCATGATATCTGAGAAACACATGAATGGTGACAACCCTTCAAAAATGATAAGTATTGACAAATTCAAATCAATAACACCATATATCTTCGAAATGGCTCATGTCATCAAAAAGTAATTTTAAACAAATTCTGTGTTTTAAAAAGATGGCACATTTTGTATAGTAAGTTAAGGTGATCGCTATCAGCTGCCAGTTACTTATTTCATACATTATAGCTGTGTACTTTATTCCTTGTAATGTGCGTTTGCTCCTTCTGACTGAATAGAGATAGGGATAAATATCATAAGCATTGTTTTTAGGATGATTTCGTGAATAGAACCGTTTCAAAAGTAACCATAGGTCCATTATATGTTCCAGATGTCAGTGCTCAAGCTTTGCACTAACGTAATCGTTCAAGTGTTTCTACCAAAGGTAACGATCTGGTCGTAGACAGTAAGTTGCGTTATAATATAACAGTTAAAAGTCGCACTATATTACGTGAGACCTTGGAGCCCAGAACGGCACTTGTTTCCAAGTTTCAAAGGAGGGCAATGTCCATAGAAATCTTACGCCCAATGAAATTTAATTATGTTGTTGAGCTCTTGCGAGTTCTAGCGAAATAATTATAAAATAAAGTGTCTTTAGAAAGACAATTATTTGATATGCCATTTTGAAACATGTACCTAATTGTTAGCATAACGGAAACAGATACAAGAGGCTTACTCGATGATGTTGGATTGTGTGAGTTAAGTGAGCAGTAATTACAAGTATTTAGAAATAACGCATATGAATTGTTTTCAACAGTTCGTTAGGAATTCGCGCGTGCATGGTTGAATGTAGGATGGAAATTGTGGAAAAGAGAGAAGGGAGAGAGGATCGTTATCTCCCTTGAAATGGGAAAGATAGAAGTTAAATCAGGATTTGATTCAGTACTGCAAGATCACATTCAGCTTACTAAAGTTAATTCCTGCATCGTATTAGACAAACTTTAAAACGAAAAAAATAGCATTTGTGAGATAACATCTTTCGGTTCCCATTCAAGCGAATACTTCACTTTCTCACCTTGTCTTCTCTCTTTCCATGAAGTAATTCTAACATATCTTGGAGCTCTTCTTGTACCAAACCCTCTGTCAAAGAGAACCGCCTTCCAAAACCATAGTCCCTTAGATGACGGAGAGAAAATCGTCGTTGCTGTTCCCAGAAAGGACCATCAGTGAAGATAACTCCTGTAAATAAGTTTAAAATCAGAAAAATAAACAATCACTCTCCATTCCACTAAATCTACCGCTTGGTTATTCACAAATTCTTACAACCACATAAGAAAACACGTCTCTTTTAAAAACAGCTATGCTCCTTGTAACATATTTATTAATTCCTCTGCTATTAATTGCTACGCAAATTTTGTGAACCTGTAGAAAGCTGAGAGTTTCCTGTAGATCTGGAGGCGAGATAGAGAAATGATTCATATAGGGAACGCAAGCTATTCACTAAAAGCCAACTGTGACATATTTCTCCTGTTTTAGTGCTCTCTGATCACTTTTGGTGACATTCTGTCTATTCAGTTGAGATCAATACAAGAAACTGCTCCTAAAATAAGGCGTTGATCGTATGTGACGTTAATTGCAGCTGTTACGTTACCAGTACAGGTATCATCTTGCAGGATGTCAACTTTGAGTTTAAAGCAAATAATCCTAGGTTGGGCAGAGGCCGTTGTGTTCCACGTGTGCGTCCATTTGGAATAATTTTAGTGCTTACATAAATGTTCCCCACTTTTTAATTATTATTTTACAACAAATTTTCCCATTAAGTACAATACTGATGGTATTTAGCGCTGGGAAGTGATTAAGCCAATCTGTGTTTTTTCAAAACAGGATTAGATTTACTGACTAACTTGAAACTAGTAATCTCGATTGTAAGTTTGGCGGTACCTTAGTTCAGTGTAAGTCCGCCAAATTGAATTCTTGGTAACTGTTTCCTCAATAGAAGGCAGGCTTAGTGCATCTTCTTGTGGTCATATGGACTATATTGATTTTCTTTCAGGAAGGCCTATGGACGCTCATAAAGATAGACAACTATATTGTCGTTTCAGACTCTCCACCAAAATTTCTTTATGCCCGCGCGAATGCATAAAGCACTATTTGCATCAACACATATGTGTTACTTATTATAATTACTGTTCAGTTAATCAACGTAAGAAAGTAACATCCGTAGCCATCATCTGCTGTAGTACCAAATATAACAACAATTTTAAGAATATTAAGTATATTGAACAAATAGCACTTTAAAACTCGTAAGATGGAGAGAAGCGTATCTTACGAGCTCAACGGATGTGATTAAATCGGATTGGTAGGAAGATTTCTAGTGGGTGTTGTAACTTGGTCACTACGCATCGAAGTCCATGGGTCTTCCATGCGAAAGATGCTTTAGCAGCCAGAAAGTATTTAACTTTACTTCACAATCCGGCGAAGGGTGCTATGAGCTCCAGCCATTGTGATAGGCATTATGTTTATAATCTACCTGAAACATGATCACAAATCCAAAAAAGTATAAAAATAAAATAAAACAGGCTTTATGAGATTCAATCCTGGAGCTCATCGCTTGGCAATAAAGCTTTCACTCAACCATTTAGAACTCATAGCTGACTAGAGTTTAGTTCTCAGTTACTGCGTACTGGAAAAACTGAATTCATATCTGGAAAGTTCTGCATTTTAGGTTTTAGGCACGCTTTTTGAATGTTTTAAACTGGTTAACTACATAGCAATTGCCATTATATATTACATATAAAATATGAATAACACGGATCATGGTAGAATTGAGACACCAGCATGTGTTATCTGCGTCACATGAGTTTACTGTACCCATTTTTGTGTCGGGTGGTCATCTGATTAGCGATACATCACTTGTACTTCAGAGCTTTGTAATTTTCTGTATGACTGACTGTAAAATGGAATCCTTTAGAGGGTTGTTCAGTGACTCTTCAGGAAAATGTTGTAATATACAGTAAAATTAAAGTAGATAGTTTAAAAGCGGTAGGAAAATTAATACAAATAATCAAAGAATTTTAGAACGACTTGAAAGGAGAGTACCCTTCCTTTTACACTGGACTTACTGAATGTGCTATCGCATACTATCTATATACACTATGTGATCAAAAGTATTCGGACACCCCACAAACATACGTTTTTCATCTTAGGTGGCATTGTGCTGCCACCTACTGCCTGGTACTCATCCGCGACCTCAGTAGTAATTAAACATCGTGAAACAGCAGAATGGGACGCTCCGTGGAACTCACGGACTTCGAACGTGGTCAGGTGATTGGGTGTCACTTGTGTCAGAAGTCCGTACGCGAGATTTCCACACTCCTAAACATCCCTAAGTCCACTGTTTCTAATGTGATAGTGAAGTGGAAACGTGAAGGGACATGTAAAGCATAAAAGCGTACAGGCCGACCTCGTCTGTTGACTGACATAGACCACCGACATTTGAAGAGGGTCGTAAAGAGTAATATGCAGACATCTATCCAGACCATCACACAGGAATTCCAAACTACATCAGGATCAACTCCAAGTACTATGACAGTTAGGCGTGAGGTGAGAAACCTTGGATTCCATGGTCGAGCGGCTGCTCATAAGTCACACCACGCAGGAAAATGCCAAACGACGCCTCGTTTGGTGTAAGGAGCGTCAACATTACACGATTGAACAGTGGCAAAACCTTGTGTGGAGTGACGAATCACGGTACACAATGTGGCGATCCGATGGCAGGGTGTGGGTATGGCGAATGCCCGGTGAACGTCATCTGTCAGCGTGTGTAGTGCCAACAGCGAAATTCGGAGGTGGTTGTGTTATGTTGTGGTCGTGTTTTTGGAGGGGGCTTGCACCCCTTGTTTTTTTTGCGTGGCATGATCACAGTGCAGACCTACATTGATATTTTAAGCACCTTCTTGCTTCCCACTGTTGAAGAGCAATTCGGGGATTGCGATTGCATCTTTCAACACGATCGAGCATCTGTTCATACTGCACGGGCTGTGGCGGAGTGGTTACACGACAATAACATCCCTGTAATGGACTGGCCTGCACAGAGTTCTGACTTGAATCCTATAGAACACCTTTGGGATGTTTTGGAACGCCGACTTCGTGCCAGGCCTCACCGACCTACATCGATACCTCTCCTCAGTTCCGCACTCCGTGAAGAATGGACTGCCATTCCCCAAGAAACCTTCCAGCACTTGATTGAAAGTATGTCTGCGAGAGTGAACGCTATCATCAAGACTAAGGGTGGGCCAACACCATATTGACTTCCAGCATTACCGATGAAGGGCGCCACGAACTATTACGTCATTTTCAGCCAGGTGTCCGGATACTTTTGATCACGTAGTGTGCGATAGTGAGGTATGACGCTAGATATTAGCAGGCTGAACAAACAGGCAAAATGATAACCGGCGGCGTGCTAATTCAGAACATTGTCCAGGGAAAGAAACAGCCTATGAACGGGCAGCAGATGTGCACCTTAACAGTAACAGTAGCAGAGGCAATAGTAGTAATACTGTGGTTTAAGGGTGAATGATGGCAGCAGTAATTAGTATCCGATTTACTACATGATCTACTGTATCCTTATTGTGCAAGTTCTAGCGATGGTATTGACGTACTGCGAATCTAAAAGTCGACAAACTGTTCCTTGAACAACATTTAGAATTGTGCAAGGGGTGAATGACCGAATGCATGTGTTGCTTGCCCAGCGGTATTAAAAATCAGATCTGAACGACCTTAGGTCACTGAATAGCTATCTAGTTTATACCTTATCAATATATGTCATTTAGTGACTCACACGATTCAAAGAATATGGAGCTTCAGCCTTGGTTTTCTTATCTGCTGTCAAGGATAAGTTAATAACTATTCCGGCTTCAGTCTCTTTTTAATGGTAACCCTACATGCATTCCCTATTCCTCTATCAAGAGTTGGTAATTCCTCTCTCAAAGTGTGAGAGAGATCACTTGTCCTACGTGCAAGCGCGCCTTTTGTTTCTAATCTATGTGCCAAATAAATTGTTTCAAAAATCTTATTTGAACTACAAAATGCAAAGGGTTGTTTGCAGCCCTATTTTCATAATTAATTTATTATAACATTTCAATGTTTAATTCCTCCAATCACATTAATCACGCTTCAACAACGAAAGAAAAGCTTTCGAATACTTTATAGTCAAAGGAAAACTAACGCACATCACATCTCAATGCCGAAAGATTCCGAAAAGATCGGGTAGCATGGATGTCAATCTAAGAACTAGCAGCCTAAGCCTTCTGAATAAACAAGTCTATATTTAAAGATTACGACTCATAAGTTCTTTAGAATATACCATTTTATCCAAAAATGATCATGAGCGTTTGTTGTAATTCTTAGAGGATAGGAAACACACAGAGGAAACCTTCAACCAGTGCAGTATAGCACACGTGTGATCGACCCATTACATCTTAGCAATCTCCGGGAAGAAGAGAGTGAAGTGAAATATCCAAAGGGCAACCACATCCGGAAAGTGGTTCACGCTAAGCGAAGACGGGGTCCATCGATTCCAGATTGAGCCTACCATGAAGGGCACTTCCTGGAAGCATCTTACAGGTCAGGGTGGTCGGTCTAATGCAAATCGAACCCAAGACCTACCGAATGCGAGCCTCAAGCGTCATAGCCTGAGCCATCTCGCTCGGTAGTTATTTGTATAGTCTAACATAAACGCAATGAATCATCCTAATTCTCTCTAACATGATCACACATAAAATACCAAAGTGTCACAGTCGCCTGAATTGTGTTAAGGAGTAAAACATATTCGGTGCATGGCTTATACTGAATCTGTACTTCGAATATATTGAATACATCTTAATTAAATGGCATGGTTCAACTTCTTAATAGAAGGTTTAAAACGATGAGAAGGAGAGTAGAGAACATTTTAGCGTGTCATAGCAATGATGATATAATGCAACTGTAAAGTGTTTAATATTTAAATAATTTTCAGGGTTTGCAAGGTAACTATGAAAGGAAATAGAAATGATACAAAACTTAACATATCTGCAATTTCGAATGTAGCCTTCTATGCGCGGCACCACATGACATAGTGTTAGGGGCAATACTCCTTACTGAGTTTCTAATAGATAGGCTAATTAATATCTTAAAATGCTGTAGTAAATGTTTTGTTTGAACGGTGAGTAATTTCTGTGGAGTTATCACTTTAAGAATACATTTTATTAGGAAATTCCCAGCATAAACTTCATGAGAAATCACCTCTGTGTGTGTGTGTGTGTGTGTGTGTGTGTGTGTGTGTGTAATTTTTCATTGCAATTTACTTCCCCTTACAGAAAGATAAACCACTGCCACACCAGGGTCAGAGTGAAGCTGTAGGATACATGTATTTTTAAGAATTGAACAGAATATGCTATGTACAACCACTCGTACTGCTGTCCCCATGTAAGTTAATCAGTACAGGATTTACATTGTAGCAGATGCGTATAGAACACATTAGCGCAATGGACAAAACACTGTAGGGTTACAGTGATGCTGGTGTGTCGAGCAGTACAGCACAGTAGAGCAAATAAGAATCTTTACTAACCATAATCTTTCATGTAGTTGCCTCTTTTCTGTATTGCATAGACGCTCACTCGCCCTTGGAACTCCGGTCTGTAGAAGACCTGACGAACAAGGTCTGGATCTTCTACGACGACTCCAGGTAGCGGGCCCATATAGAAACCCAGTATCTTCGTGCGGTATCTCTTGCACAACTTGTGCATAGCTAGGTGCAGGAAATTGTAGTTGTTAAGGAGTAGTATCCAATAACTTCCCCAAACGGGCAATCTTGGAGGACCTATGAAAGGATTTAGAAATTATTAAGCATTGTTTATCAGCAGCTAAACTTAGGACCAACAGTTACAATCAGAGAGGCTGTTTATGTAATTCAGAAACACACAGATTTCTATAGCATAAAACATTGGCATTGTGAAGTATAGAAAGACACAGAAGGATTACCGGTTATCCGTTGAAAACAAATAGGCGTACCTGAAGTCAACCCTTTTACCTTTCTTGGGCTCGGAAAGAGAATTGGCAACTGACAGTTCCGAAAAGCGATGTTTGCAGAACAGTGTAAAGTTGCTACACAGCTTGAGGAGATAGGTTTATATGTGAACAATCTTGTGACATTAATTGTGGAAACATTTTTGTCAGACTAGCAATCAAGGCTATATTCAATCCAGCCCAAGAACAGTTCTAATGTAAAAAAATGCACGTGACATCGCTACATCACACATTTCAAGCGAATAAAAATAGTTCGTTACTTCACTAGATATATTATCACCAGCGAAGGAGTTTTAGTGAGTTATCAAGTTAGGAACGCATCGACGGTTGGTGGCGAGGGAAGGTGGGAGCGACTGAAACTTTAACGTGTTCTCTGTAAACACATGTAATGAACAGTTGAAGGCACTACACCCTGCTTCGAAAACAGGTAAATCAGGATTAAGGAGTAGTATTAGTAGGAATAAAGCAATTTATGTTTAGCTATTGATTGTGTGCAATTAGTTTATGTAAGCTGCGAAACGAGCATTTCAAAAGTTATGCATTGTTTAAAACAATATCCGCTTTTATAAGTGTATGGCACAGATCCTGGAAAAATTATGATCTGTAGTTTGGGGCTGAGGAGGTTGAAGGACCATTTTCCTCATTGTTCCTTTCTAATAATGTCACATGTGCTTTGTGTTTCATTGTATTACAATGTCGTTTAGCGTGATATTTAAACATATTTTGAGCTCTATGTTACATCTGATGGTCTCGCCATTTGTGCTGAAATGTTTCCTGCCACATTCCGCCACAAATTATGCTAATGCTGATGCGTAAACTCTTTTTGCTTTAGGCATATTGTCACAGTTCTCCACCGGTGTTTATTATGCAGCGAGTATATGGAACAATTGTAACGAAACCGGCTGTTGGGTAGAGGAGAAATGTATCCGTCACAGTACCTGACGTCAACTATACTCCGTGCGGTAACAGAATTGCTCTGTTTACTGAGTAAACCCCCTACATATAGTCTTATCACCCTTCCCGTACTTAACCTTCTTTTGTAGATAAATTGAAGGCGCATATAGGAGGATAATTTACTAGAAGCGTCTTTGTATATCAGGAATTGAATGCATTTTAAACTAATACCAAACACTTGAATAATCAGTGGAACATTTTATAAAAGCAATACTAATAACCTGAAATATGTTTGCAAAACATGAAGTTTAGTATAATTCTTAAGTTTCCAAATTTCGATTTTGACAACTAAGCAGCTACCGGAAATGCTAGTGAGATAGATCAATGGTTACAGTATTGCAAGTAACAGATGCGTGGCTTTACCAATCGTGGTTTTAGAGGCCCGAGGCTTTAGCGGCTCCATCTTGGCTACCCATGGGCTTAGCGACCAGCCGCCTCAGCAAACCTTCATTGTCTTTTCATTTTGATTGATTCTTTTGTGTTGTGTTACAGATTCGCTGTTGCTGATGGATACGAAATGGTCACGACAATAAAGGAACGCCCGTCACTGATACAGTCAGAGGAGAGATATGGGATCGTCTTCATCGGGGAACAGAAAATCGAAGATCTTGGATTCTTTTCTAAGAAGGATGTCATGGACGGCTACGAATTTCAACTGAGGGTAGAATAATTTCCTAGCAGAATCATACATGTGATGCTAATGTGGCGGACATTGAAGTAAAAACGAAACTGGATAAATATAAAAAACGAGCCAAAGAAGATATATTAGTACCAGTTCATAAGATTTTCCACGAAGAATTTCAGGGTATGAAATCAAAAGGATAGGAATTTGTAGCTGAATTTCCCAGATACCAGAATGTAAAAACCACTTTGTATAAAATGCGACGTGGGGCACTTGGTACCTTACAAAATCCAGAAAGTTCTAAACACGTTATCTTGCCCGAAGAGTTTATTTTACCGGAGGCACCAACTTTTTGAAAATTGATGCTCCAGACAAAGAACGAATAATTGTGTTCGGTACGGAAAACGTGGGATGCGTTCTTCTGAATAATGGAACTTTCTTCATTTATGTACATTTTATAGTTCTTCGGAACAATTCAAACAGATATTCATCATCCACGTTGATACCGGAAGCTGTCACAAGAAGACCAATATATTGCCAGTGTTGTTTTGCTCTGCTACCCACAAAACTGAAGAAACATACAGCCGTATTTTCAACCTTCTGAAAAGTACTTATCCTACAGTTATTCAAAGTAGACTTTGAAAGTGTTTCGATTAACGCACTAAAGAACGAATTTCCTAATATTCTGTTCTCTGGTTGCAACTTCCATTTCAACCAATGTCTATGGAGAAAAATTCAAGAAATTGGATTCATCAAGGAGTACAGAGAGAACTCAGATGTTCGACTTTCGTTAAGATGTGTGCAACATACTTAGTGCCATAGAAATAGTTGAAGACGGCTGGTTGGAAGTAATGACTACAGCTCCACAGGACAAGTTATCAACATTCGATTATTTTGTGGATCAGTAGTTTAACAACTCAAGTACGCCGATAGAACCCTGGAATAATCATGGCTAACGCCACCGCACGTACAACGCTGTGGAAGTTGGAACAGAAGGTTAAACAGCAGAACTGGAGTGAAGACCCTAACATTTTTCTATTGGTTACCCACCTTAAGGATGAAGCAATTAATAGCGCTTTTGCTCTCAAGTCAGTGAGCCAATAAGGAAAAGAAGAAATACCTATGTAAGAGTGTACGAAAGGATTAACTAGCAGTTCAGCGATATGAGCGTACAAAAGATATCAGATGTTACTTGGAAACTTTGGCATATATGCCAAAGTTTCAATAAATTTTAAGAATAGTTCCTCTGGCAAGGAGAATCCTCTACCGACATTTTAAACACGCCTGTATTAACTTTGCAGCCAGTGCCAAGCCTAGAATAAAGTGCGAGGGAAAATTGAGTGAGGACGGTCTCTTCTACACGCCTAAAGTTTCACCGGTAACATGCCACGCCTGAAGTTTTACCCGGTCGCTGAAACCAGGAAAAGTCCATGGTCGGTAATTTCACGGTTGCTAATGCCAGATAACAGGAAGTGAATGAGACGCTGTATCGGAGTTATCTTCTTTATCAGAAAGATTACAGCTACAAACAGTAAATGGTTGTCCTGCATATGATAAAATAAATAATAATAAAATATACTGCTACATTCACACCACGTTCTCCACCCACCTCGTTTATTTTTATATAGCTTCTGTATACAATTCCTATAAAAGTTTATTACTTTCTCCACTACGTATAGTTAGTAGGAGAAGTACTGTATTCCACTGAAAATTTCTATGTCGAGATTTCATTGGAAATATATGTTTTGAGGCCCCTGAATCCCCAAAAAATGTTTAGAAAAATGTCCGTGTATGTGACCGTGAAGAGTATAACTCAAAAACCAAAGGTCGGATAAGTACCAAAATTGGTATTTAAGTTTAGTATCTTCTAAGGATGCGACACGAAGATTTTCAAGAAAATCCCTCCATTCAAAACTACTCTTTACATGGAATATTTTTCAAAAATTTTTATTTTCTAAAAAATGGCTCCAACGATTTTGATTAAAGTACCATATACTAAAGATATTTACGTGACAAATAAAATGTATATCTTGAATTTTCTGGGAATAGTCTCTGAAGTCTTCATTCGGAAGGAATTTTATATAATCTTGTTTATCTGGTAAATGTTAAGCGATAAACGAAAACGCACTACATAAAAAATTGCAGATTTCCTTATTGTGGCATAAGCCATTTCTGAGATATTCGTTATTAATGCTCGAATTGTTCATTTCCTGACCATTCTTTAAATTGCTTTCAACATTCAGTTGTTTCTCGCGATTGCATGGAAAAAGTATGGAATTTTAAGGTCAATATAGCGTCCAGGTCTTAAACATTTGGCTATCGCTATTCCCTTTGTATTTATAACGAAATGTGTAATGTAGCTATTTCTGCAAAAAATTATTTGGAATAAAATACAGTCGATATCAAAATAAGCTTTAGGAAGAATAGTCTATATACTCACTAATAAATGATAGAGGGCAGAGAAAGTCATGTGAATGTACGAGGGGTGTTCAAATAAAAAGGTACGAAACGTCTTAACACCCAAACCGGTTGAAATTTGAATATATAACGTAGTGCGACATCTAGGGACGCGAATGTAGTGTCCGGACAGGTTGTGCGCATGCGCGGGCGCCCGCAGCTGACGCAGGGAAGAAGCAGGCAGTTGTGTGTTCCGTCCAATTGGCGCGGCAGTGCGTGTGAGGCACAGGGGTGATGGTTGGATTGGCTAAGTGGAAACCGAGGGCACTAACTCCCCACATGGACACGGTGTGTCACTAGTTGTACTTTTGCGGGAAAGGCGAATTTTCTGATTGGCTGTTTCAAGTTTGGACGTTCGTAACGAACTAAATGGCAGAGGCACGAAGGAAGGGACCATCTTGGATTTTTATAGCTGGAAGTTTTCGCCCGAAGTTTTTTCACCAGGAACAAAGCCGAGACGGTAATCATACATTTACGCTATTTCTGATTGAATGTATATTTGTTGTAATATTGGTATTTTCTATTAACTTCAGTGATATTCGTAGAATGAGGTAGAAAACTGATAGGTTACTGTATGTTGCAACATTTTTATATAACGAATTAATTTTCAGATACATTGAGCCGTCCAGACAGAGGGGATACGCCTACGATTTACATTCCTTCCAGTGTTGTGGTTCGAGTCCCGATTGGTGACATAGAATCTGAAGGTATGTTATTAAGTTTCCAGCATGAGAGTGCTAGATGAAAGGTTAAGTTTTTAAGAGCTTCTTAGTGTTGCTGAATTTTATATTGTCCTGATTTACTTTTCAGATATTGTGAGTCATCCAGACAGTGGAATATACGATTAATTTTCGTGTTTGCACTTCATAATTGATGGGTGGAGATCACAGCCAAAAGTAGGTAAGGTAAAATCAACCTTTAATGCAAATTAATTAGCATGTTACTGTACTAATATTCAAACACATAGATGCAGATCATGCGAGTGATACTCTTGTATAATTAAAAAATGTAGGATTATTGGTGGACTGACACACTAACTGTCAAGGATAGCATGCCAATGATACTATAATTCTTTTAAGACAGTGCCCAAATGAAATTTTCTAATACAGAAGGAAGAAAGATATTTGATATCATTCACATATATTTTAGTAATTCACCCTCTTTTGGGCATTTTTATCTAACTGCCACTATGTCCTTTTTTGAACTGGGCATGGTGTATGAAAATAGAAATTCTGGTAGCTTTTTTGACAATTAATGTCCTTGTAATCTGTTATTACAGATGCTCAAAAGCATTTGTTTCCAAGAATAACTGAAGTGTTTGTTTTGAGTGAAATTAGCAGCTTCAGTATGTGTTCTGAGGCTTTGAAATTCCAAAGTGGTTCCAATCTTTCGTGTCTGTTTTCTACCATTTAAACTTTGTAGCAATTTTGATGATACAAAATCCTTCCCTTAAAGATACATTGTGCAGTAGTAATTAAGTTGCAGGATATTATAAGAAATGTATAGGCATTTAAATGATCGTGTTGTTTTTGTGCAAAAATCAAAGGTTTTGAAGTAATGGGCATTTAATATTTTTTAAATGTATTGAAGCCTTTTAAGTTAACACACATGATAAACATGAAGTTGATCACGATATATGATGAATCATTTGTAGAATACTTATGAAAATAGCTTACTGTGAGTAGAGAAAGTCTTAGATGGCAGAGCAGTGGTATGGCAAGTTAAAGATTGCTGGTTTGAATCCCAGGCATGGCATTGAATTTTTTGTCTGATTGTATATACTCATCCACTATTGTGTATATGCAAACAACCCAAGGCTCTTTTCAGTGAAGGTTTCATGAATCTTTTCAATGAATTGGATCTTCTGAATGATCCTTTGATCTGTTATTTATAGTGAACATTTTAACACACTACGTATTTTAAACACTTTTCATATACTCCCAAGTTACTATGGGAGGTTAGGTTTTTTTTATATAAGCTTAGGTTTCTGAATTCACAGAAGGTTAGTAATTTTTTTAATGAAAAGTGTTTAAAATTTCACTATAAAAATCAGTTCGAAGGATCCTTCAAAAGATCTGATTCATTGAACCTTCAATGAAAAGATCCATGGATCCTTTGCATATACTGAATTTTATTTTGTTCAAGTAACACAAAGTGGTGGTGGTTTTACAATAAAAAGTGTTGTTTCCTTCTCATTTAGCACTTTATCAACCAAACGTTTTTGCCACATTTTAACGGTTTCCCAGTTTTGTGTTAAAACAGCTTATTCACACTATGCACTTCTTCCTTTGTCATGGCAACTCAAACACTAACTGATAAAGTCGAAGATTTGACTGCTGAGCATATGAGTGCTAGTGTATTATGAATGACTGTTTGCTTATCATATTTCCTGTGTTATGCAAAGAGTTTATTTGGTACTCAGATAGCAATGCTGAGAATTCATTGCTGTATTTCTCATATAGGCAAGAGAATAGCAGTCATCCATACAGTTGATAATTAACAAAAAGATACTCTTTGATTGTTAATGCAATAGCAGGTAGAATTAAGAAAATCATATTTTGTAATCTCTTAACAGTTACTATATATCCATAACCTTTCACAATGAGTTCTTACGATAATCACAATAAAATGTGTAGTTCTATACCTTTCCTACTCCAATGTTTCATGACACAATACGTGTAAGGAATTATTTACATTGGCATAAGCGTAGTGCTTAGTTTGAGGACAAGAGGAAGCATATGCTTTGTTTACATCAGAGAGAACTCTGGTTTACAGTGGATAGTGTGTAATATAATCACAAGGTGTTTATAACCACAAATTTTTCCTTAATGTAAGTAATTTCTCTTTTCAGAAACCTACTTTTAAGGGTAGTTTAAACATGTGTGTTCTATTCAATTCTAGGATATACGCAATGGAAAGTTGGAGTTAAGTTGTGGCTATTTGTGTCCAGTGATGGTGCTTCAAGTCAGAGCACAGAGAGTGACAATGACATTAATAGTGTTAAATGGTGTGGTGAAACTTGCTAATGACATTTATTGCACTGCTAATAGCAATTTTGTGAATGACAAACAATAGCTACACTATTGCATATAATGTGTGCAGAAGTTTCTTTGTAGGAAATGGAATTAAGTTATTCATGTCAAATTGTATTGTGCTATCTAGAGTAGAATAAAATAACAAGTGTCAAACCTGTGTTATTCTTCCAATTTTCCTGTCAAATTCCACATCCTACTGTTGGTTGGAAGTTCAAACAAACCATGGAGGCAGTTTAAGTGCAAAAGATTTTACTATGAAGCATGCAGAAGAAATTATTGCAAGGTGCTGGATCTCATTCACTCTCAAAAATTTAATTGTGACCATTATGTATTATGACAGAAACATTCAGCAACCACTATTAACCCCAATAATATTATATAAAAAGCAATGTATGTGCCGACTATTGGATAATTTAATAAGTTACACAGGAATAAACAGTTGTGTTTTTCATACTAGCCTAGCTGTGAGTGTTCAACTGATCATAATTGTGTTCTAATATTGTATTGCTACAGATGACAGTGACAAGTTATTTTATGTGAGCTTTAATCGACTCCTTTAAAAAGAAATATGAATAACTCCAAGTGCAATCACGATTATTGAAGCTCACGTAATTAACTTTGTACGTCGTCAGTAGCGATACAATATTGGAACGTATGATCAGCTGAGCAGACAGCTAGGCAGGTATGAAAAATACAGCTGTAGTAGCTACGAGTGACGTCATCATCCGAGAGCACGATTTTTCATAGTTTAGTTCAACCCCAGATCACTACTCACGCTGCGATCGCCCTCGTGTTTCCAACGTTTAACACGAGAGTTGCACTTCTAATAGTTTGCTGTTCTGTGGTGTGAGGACATCATGGCGTTCAGATTGCAAAATTCGACGATTTCTGACTGCGGAAGGTGTTAAACCGGCCGATATTCATCGCCGAATGATGGCCGTATACGGGGGAGACTGTGTGTCCGACAAGTCAGTGAGAAAGTGGAGTGCCCGTTTTCGTGAAGGCCGGGAGTGTTTGAGTGATGACCCGAGACCAGGCCGGGCAAACATGGTAATCACGGCCGAACTCAACGACCTGGTGAGAAGTGATCGGCGTGTCACATTGCGAATGTTGGTAGTAATGGTGGGGGCCAGCGTTGGAACATTGTGGACAATTGTGCACGACAGGTTGGGTTACCGGAAGGTGTGTGCGCAGTGGGTTCCGAAGAAGCTCATCGAACCACAAAAGGAACTGTGTATGGGGCTAGCACTGCAACACCTGTTCCGGTATCAATAGGACCCTGCTTTCCTGGAGCGGATTGTCACCGGTGACAAGAGCTGGTGCCATCACTTCGAGCCAGAGACAAAGCGGGACAGCATGCAATGGAAGCATCCGTCGTCACCTCCCCCTAAAAAATTCAAGACTGTGCCCTCAGCAGGCAAGATGATGCTCACCGTCTTTATCGACGTCCGAGGTCCGATACTCATCGAATTCCTAGAGCACGGAGAAACCATTAACAGTGACGTGTACTGTGAGACACTCCGTAGCCTATGCAAGTTCATCAAGAGCAAACGGCCTGGGCTGCTCACGGAGGGAGTGATTCTGCTCCAAGATAACGCGCATCCATACGTCTCTAGGGTCACACAAAGTGCACTGGCCAAGTTCAAGTGGGATCAGCTTGAGCATCCGCCCTACAGCCCGGACATGTCGCCCTGTGACTTCCATCTGTTTGGTCCGCTAAAAAAAAATCTCAAAGCAAGCGCTTCAACTCGGACGACGAACTGAAGCACACAGTAGAGGACTGGCTCTCGTCACAGCCACGGGAACTCTGGGAACAGGGAATCCTTCGGCTCGTTAAAGAGTGGGATAGTTGTGTTCAGGCCTCTGGTGATTACTTTGAATAAAGACTTCAATTATACCTACAGTATCGTTTCGTACCTTTTCATTTGAACGCATCTCGTATCACATCAGATTTTTTTTCTATCTACTTCATATTAATCGAGATAAACGTTTACAGAAATAGTTTCATTGCACTATCATTATACGAGGTATAATGATAGTGATATAAGGTGTAAGGAGGATACAGGAAACCAAAGCGATAGTAAAGTGCTTAAAATCGGGTCTCCATATACCGACCTTGACATTCTATACTCTTTCCATGACTTCGCAAGAAACAATCGAATGATAACGAATTAAAAAAGAAATCTGGTGTTGCATTCACATGACTTTCTCCACTCACTCCTCTACAAATTATTTTTACCAAAGATTATCCTGAATCTACTTGTTATTAGTTGAGATAAACTCTCTTTACATATTTCGTTGTAAGTATAAGAAGAACACTACAATCTAAAACGATAGTCACATTTTTAGAAACGCGTATTGCTATGTGATGGCTTTGAACTTTAATGCTCTTTGCAATGACAACAAAATGAAGAATAGCGACTTACCATTTGAGAAAAGTATGTGTTTGAAAATTCAAACCAATAACAAACTAACTAAATCGAAAATGGTTAACCCCCAAAAAAGGGGTTTTTGACACCACCCCATGGGTGGCCGTATTCCATAGGTCTAACCCACTGCGACAGGTGGCAGGACTAAACATACAATCAATGCAATAAAATGTTTATAACGAGACATTGCTTCATTTCTATGATTTCCTTCCGCATATCCAATTCTTCCGTAAAGCATAATTCGTTTAAAGTAGACTTACATGGGAAAAGATTATACCGTAGATTTCTGTGAATTTTCTAAAATCTGAACTACTGAAACGAGTCTTTGAAATGTAATCGCTTCTTAAATGGGTCTGTTGAAATTTGACGCGTATTTGTTAAACGGTTCTGAATTTTTAATTTTAAAAAACAACTTTAAATTAATTTATCAATAATGTTCCATACGATGGAATTTTTATAATTCTAAACAAATATTAAATGTATGTTCTTTATTGGTCTAGACAATACTTTTGCTAAGAAATAAACTTTCATAATTAACTGCATTAGAAACAATCTGATATGATGTATTCACAGGACTTTTCTACCCTCTATCGTTTATTAGTGAGTATACAAGCCATTCTTACTAAAGCTTATTTTTATACCTACTATTTTAATACAAATAAAACATTGCAGAAATAGCTACACTACACTTTCTTTATAGATACAAACAGAACAGCGATAGTCAACGATTAAGAAAACTGAACCATGTATTCCAGCCTTAAAATTCCATACTGTTTCCATGCAATCGCAAGAAATAACTGAATGTTGAGAGGACTTTAAAGAATGAACAATTACAACCATTAATGACCGGTATCTCAAAAATGGCTTATGCCACAAAAAACTTATTCGAAATAAATTTTAAAAAGATCTGCATTTCTTGTGTAGTACTTTTTCGTCTGTTGCTTAACGTTTACCAGTTATACAAGATTATACAAATAATGTCTCCACATGAAGTGGACTTCACAGGCTATTCCCAGAAAATACATTTTATTTGTCATGTAAATATCTTTAATATATGCTATTTTAATCAAAATTGTTAGAACCATTTTTAGGAAATCAAAACTTTCGAAAAAATGTTCCAGGTAAAGGGTAGTTAGGGATGGGGGAGTCTTGAAAATGTTCATGTCGCATTTTTGGAAGATACTGAATTAAATATCAGGTTTGGTATTTATCCGACTTTTCGTTTTTTAGTTATGCAGCTCACAGACACACACACACTTGCACACGAGCCATTTTCTAAAACGTTTTTTTTCATTGTATTTACGATGAAATCTCGGTATCGATTTTGGGTGGAATGCAATCCCTTCCCAATCTACTTATATACGTGTTAGAGAAAGTAAAACTCTTATGTAAAACATTCACATGACTTTCTCTACTCTGTCTTTATTAGTGGGTACACAAGTTATTTTTACTAAAGCTTATTTTTGTATGTACTACATTTTTATCCAAATAACCCTTTGCAGAAATAGCTACGTTACACATTTCGTTAGGATACAAGGAGAACAGCGATAGTCAAATGTTTAAGAACTGGACGCTATATGATGGTCTTAAAATGTAATACTTTTCTATGCAATCGCGAGAAACAACTGAATGTTGAAAAGACTTTCAAAAACGACCAAGAAATGAACGATTCGAACCACTGATAACGCATATCTCAGAATTGCCTTATGCCACAAAACGAACAAACAAAAACTTATTTGAAATAAATTGTGTGTTTTAAAGAGATCTATGTTTTTTGTGTAGTACGCTTTCGTCTATCGCTTATCGTTAACCGGATATACAAGATTACACAAAATTCCTCCCGAATGAAAACGACTTCACAGACTATTCCCAAAAATTCAAGATAAACATTCTATTTGTCATGTAAATATCTTTAATATATGGTGTTTTAATCAAAATCGTTAGAGCCATTTGTAGATAATCAAAATTTTCGAAAAATGTTCCATGTAAGGGATAGTTGTGGTGGTGGATTTTTCTGAAAATGTTCGTGTTGCATCTTTGGAAGATAATAAACTCAAATACCATATTTGGTATGTATCTGACTTTTCGATTTTGAGTTATGGTGTTCACAGACACCCACACAAACACACTGACTGAGTGACACAGACATACACACAAACACAGACCGTTTTCTGAAATGGTTACATTCATATGACCTTAATGTGAATGTATCTCTACCGCTTCTTACTGGATGTTCAAATTATTCTTACGAGAGCTTACTTCTACCTTCTACTATCTACCTTGTTTTAATCGAGATAAACCTTTTCTGAAATACCTACATTACACATTCCGTTATATATACAAAGAGAGTACTAATAGTCAAATGTTTTAGAACTGGACACTATACGCTGGCCATAAAATTCCATACTCTTTCCATGACATCGCGAAAAACAATTGAAAATCGACAGGACCTTAAAGTATAGCTAAGTATATTGAACAATTCGAAAAACTAATAACGGATACGTCGGAGATGACTGATACCAAAAAAGAAAAGGTTATTTGAAGAAATTGTGTGTTTTAAGGAGATTCCATTTTTTGTGCAGCACGTTTTCGTCTATTGCTTAACGTTCACCAGTTATACTAGATTATTCAAAATTCCTTCCAAGTGAAGAGGTCTTTAGAGGCTATTCTCAGAAAATCCAAGATATACATTTTATTTTTCATATAAATATCTTTAATATACGGCATTTTTACCAAAATCGTTTGAGTCATCTTTTTAGAATAAAAAATTTCGAAAAATGTTCCATGTAATAGGCAGTTAGGAGTAGAGGGGCTTTCTTGAAAAATTTCGCTTCGCATCTTTGGAAGGTTCTGAACCTAAATACCAAGTTTGGTACTTATCCGACTTTTTGTTTACGAGTTATGCTGTTTACAGACACACACACAAACACTTACACAGACACACATACACGGGCCTTTTTCTAAAAAATTGCTTTTTTATTCAGGGGACCTGAAAATACGTATTTCCGGTGAAATCTCGATGTCCAGTTTTTAGATCGAATGCAATACCCTCTCTGTCTGGTAGAGAAAGTAATAATGTTGTTCAATTGTCAATTTTAGTTTTTGCCTCCCAGACTTTGATAAGCTTGGTGACACAACACATGTGGTTTACAGCAATACCCACGTGGCAAGATTTAATTAGCAGGCACTAGAAAGCTACTTCCAAAATTTCCTTATGATAACTTAAAAGTTGCATCCTAAAGAGAATTTGAATGATAAAAAATGTCTAAAACGTTACTACCCTGAAAAATAAATCTGAAAATCCGAACATACAAAAAGCATTGAAGATTTTTTAATGCGTTTAACACATATGCACCAAATTTTGCAACAGCAATTGAAAATTGGAAAAAGGAGAAGAAATCTCAGCAAATCCACAAATCCATGCTTAGTCTCAGAGACATTTCAATCGTCATGTAAGTCATTCAATTTCAATGAGATAATTAAAAATGTTTACACCAAAATGTTTCTAAACAAACGGACTTAATAACAAATAAAAAACTAAGCATTTAATTCTTACTCACATTTTTGCACGTTTCTCCCTTAATAAATTATCTAGATCTTTGTGCAGTCAATTATTGTTGTTATTATTATTATTATTATTATTATTATTATTATTATTATTGTATATCGATATCAAACGCTGGCGTTACCTTGAGTTATAAAATCTCCTTTTTCTATTATTGTATATTTTTATACCTGCTCTATACATTCCATACAGAAGCTTGATTTTGCTAAAAAAAAAAGTTTAGGTAATACCGTAAGTGATATGGTAATGTACATGCTGTACGCTGAAATAACAGTCAAGTGTTTAAAAAGCAGGTCGATTTAAAGAATAATGAGAGTACACCTCTTTGAATATGCTCATGAGAGAAAAGAAAGGAAGAAAACAAAGAAACTGCCACTAAACGTTACAAAATAACGCCACTTGCATTACGCTGAAATACATTTTGTAGGCTGAGACAGCATTCATGCGACTGATCCTGCATAACTGTGACCAGCATTCTGACTTCTCAACTTAGGATTGCTGGTTAGATTCTTGGCTGGTGGAGAATTTCTATTTAATTAGAATTATTCCCTAATCCTCCATAGAGTCTGGAAGTACGAAAGTGGCATTGAATAATTTGAAACTTATGGGTCCAAGAATTGCTGTAAATCAAAGGTGATAAAAGCAGCTGAAATTATGTTTTTGAAATTTGTGACTGGTTACACATTAAGCAACCATAGTCTAAGGGAAAATAAAATGCTTAACGTATGTCATAAATAGGACAAAGTAAACAAAGCTGGACAGGCCATTTTTCATAAATCCAGATGAAAGAATAAGAAACAGCCCTTTCAATATCATCCTAAAGTAAGATGGAAGGTAGAAAGACCCAGGTGCTGTATGGAGGACAGTTTCTGGAACGAAATGGCTCATTTTGGCTTATCGTGATCATTGATGATCGATCATAACAAGCAACAGATAACTTCCCTGTAATTTTTATCCTAATTGAACCATAAATAACGTTTAAGTAAACAGATCGATACACACCTACAAATCTAGTTTATACAATTTAATAACGCTTACCTGGAGGAAAGTTTGGCGGCCTCTGTTTACCATATCGATACAAATACACGAAAAGTAGCACAAAGACAACCAACAATAATATAGGCGACATGCTGCTTGCTTGTCGACTGGTATCAAGATCACCCTGTGGCAACTGCTTTTTCCAGTGATCTATGCCCCACAGCTGATAGACTGCGGTATTTATTCAGTTCCGTTGAGATTGGGCAATCAGCACAGTCATGCAGTTTTAGCTAAGATTTTAGTAATGGTGATATGCAACAAGACAGCGATTAATGAGCTAGATGATATAAACATTTCATCATCTCTCTTCAGATTCCTAGCTTCGATCATATAATTGCCAGATGCAACAGTATCACTTGCTGGGTTACAAGAAAACCGTTGTATAAATTACTTCTGTGTCTTTAGCTATCGGAGATATAAATTTATTTCTTCTTTAAGTAGAAGGGGTTATTTCCAAAATATCTTAAATCCAAAACCACTGATTTCCAATATTTTTTTACGAAAGAATAGTTTACACCCTACTGTATTGTCACGGCCACCCTTAACCATGGTACGTTCCGGGCTTGTACCTCCGAGGATTAAACACACGACTTACAATTTCATTACGGTTATTATTAATGGTCCTATTAGGAGATGGGCAGTTGAATTCCTACCTTGAGAATAGCGGCGGCTCCGGACGCGCAGCTCCAGTCTCCTCGAGGTCAAAGCAAAGCACAAGAACACACGCTCTAAACGGGTGCACTAAGGAGGTTCCAAAGGGAGAGAGTATATCTATATGGATCGGTGTTTTTATATATGAGCACGTTCATTCGATACTTCCTAATAAGGCAAATCCTTGCCTCTGATAACATAACACGGAGGTTTTACTTCGTTAAAAGGTACAGCTGGCTCGTGATCGGTTTTGTGGCAAATCCGTGTATTACACACGGTAAACGACCATGCTACTATTTGTGCATCCTTAGGATTTTATAATACTTGCCGCCAATTGCACTTCATAAATTTTTAAACATATACCGTCCATCATTTAACAAATTATTATTAGAGCTCGGCATTTGCTTATTTGGCTATATTGTTGCTTTGGTTAGAATAGCAGTAGGCTTTTTACATATAAATGTTTCATGCTTACTGGAGTTGAATATTTCTACTAATTTTATAGTGCCTATAATTACCTGTTTTCACTGTGTGTACCTTTTATTGTCGCTTAAGCGCATATTATAGCCTTTTTTAAATGAGAATTTTATCACGTTTTCGTCTATCGTAATTTCATAAGTTTTATTATTGGCGGTTATCTATTAACATTAATGTGATGTTAACCTTAACATTGAATTAATGCTTCGCGTTCTGAGTCAATGGGCCATTGTTAACATATCTGAGGGAGTTTGTAATGCCGGAATTCCTTTCCTAACGTCAACAGTTGCATTCTTTCGTGTATACAATAATGCCTACTTAGCACAATAAAGAGTACGATAAATGTACAACTACAAAAGCTACTAGCTTACGGATGGGAAATCGATCATTTTATTATTAGGAGCACGGAGTAGGACCAGTAAGGAGGGGGACTTAACATATCGACCTACAAGATCAGGGTGCCCCTGGGAGGAAGGGGTGAGATGAGAGGAGACAGAGTGCGGTCGAACTAGGAGGTTCAACAGGACAGAGGGCAGGGTCCAGAAACTCCAACACCTGCAGACTCTCATCGACACGTCAACCAGCAGCACTACACCATCGCCACCGAGCTGCCAGATCGGCTAGAATCGGTCTACAGCCGCCTATGTACCTTGGAGACCAACATCATATCGCATCATCAACCACAGCAGACCGCCCGCAGGAACAACGAAGAGCAGAGACGACGACGGCACTAGTGCCTGAATCGCAGACACCTACATTCTTCTTACACCATCATCACCCTTGAACCTTATCCTAATTATCACCTTCCAACCTCTAGGCTGCAGTCAGGACAGTTGTCATGGCTGTAGTCTAGAGCCCTACCTTCACCCGCTCCCGCCCATAGGACGGCAGCACAGCAGCTTTCGCATACTATAGCGGATGCTATGCGGGACCGCGCAACCTTCATCTGTGATTCCATCTTTCCTTTTTCCTTCCGGTGGAGGAGTTTTACGTTGACATGGCGGACTATTGGCGAGCCCCAACTCTCAGTCCCGAATATCCCATCGGGGCTGGGGTAGTGCCTAACAGCATTTTCTCCTCCACTCGAAAAAGAAACCTACCATGCAACGCCGAGACTCCCGCCGACACTTTCAACCCTGAAACAGACCAAGCAGAAGAAAGGTGAAGTGAAATGAGAATGGAGATGAAATGGAGGGACAGGAAATTTGAGGTATGTAATGAAACTCCCCAGCATTCGCCTAGCAACCCGGAGAAACCCCCGAAAGAAGCCCATGTGTTAGAAAGGTCCGCCGCGGAAATCGAGCCCACGACCTCCCGAATGCGGACTACAGACGTTACCGCTGAGCCATTCCGCTCGGTATTTTAGTATTAATACGTGAACTTGTCGCTTTGTTCATTAATACATCTTTTTTGTTTTCTACTTCCCACTTTCATTGCAAACGCGACAATAGCCTGACTAATAATAATACATATCAGACTCAACAATAATTACAAACCGCTGTGGGAGTGTGAAATGTATTCAAGAGATAAATTACTTACAAGCTGATAATAGGGCTTGCCATAAAAAATATAGAGTAACTGAAGAGTGCAAAGTTCAAGTTAACACCCCATTAAGTGAAACTAACTTTAATTCAGGGTATATGGGATATGGCTATTTGATTTTCGATATTTCCATACTGCTCTGTCATACCACTGTGTATTTAAGTAGTAATAGAATAAATGATTGTGCCTACTTCAATGCTAATTATTACTGATAGTGCCTATTTTGAACTTGTAGTGCCTATTTGCCTGCCTATTTTAAGGTTTTTTTAGCATCTATTGCATCGAACTGAAGTTATGTTACTAGGCAGCTAATATTTGCTGGTTATGGCCACACAATTTGGGATGTTCCCCAACTCTTGTGTCCTATCAGTTACTACTCACATGGTTATGTTCATTTGCCTAATCATATATCTCGTACCTACCATGTGACAATAGATATTACTTTTGGACGAGAGGAGAAAACATTGCCTAAAATGAGCAAGCTGCGTTAACATATTTAAAAAGGTTGAATCCTGCAGATAAAGAGTGGGTTTCCTATGTTTGGAAACTTGCTTCATATTAAAACCAATGGAAATCTTAATATAACATCTAAAAGTAGTTGAGGCAGCATGCAGAAGAGTGACTTCTGAACCAATTATTTGAGGATAACCGTATGTGATCACATTCATTGTTGGTCAACAATGAAACGACGGAAACAAGCAATAAAGCAATTAGGTAGTAAAGGGGGAGAAATAATTTCCGGAGGTTGCTATTTCACAAATGTCAGACACTTTTGAAGTAAACTCTTCAATTATAGGTCGATTAAGGGAAAGGTAGTATTAGATAATGCTGTGCATTATTTTTATACATATTCTGCTTAAATATTACGTACATACCAAAAAAGCATGGTGGAAAATACCTTCTGTAAGTGCACAGTTTTAAAACTATGCCCAATTTTGTAGCACAGCATTATGAAATGCGGGATGCTAAATTAGCATTGTACAGTAGTATTTTGTAGAATAATAATGGTTTTAATTATAGGATATATGAAGTCAGTTAACCCATTTAAAACTGGTTAATATAAAACATTTTGAAGAAATTTTGTTTCTCAAGTAAGAATAAGAAATTTAGCACAATCCCTGAAAATCGATACCGCTGACTTACAATGTGATTCTAAGAAAAATGTAGCAACAGCAAGAAAAACCTCAAGCGAACCAGATAAATTTCTCTACTTATGACAAAATCACTTACATCGTTATCTATTACGGTATTCATATAAAAGAGAAACTTCTATATCCGTTACGTTATCTAAGTATATTTTTACCAAGAAATTATTTCAAATCAAATGAGAAGTTCTTAGTGCATGCACAATTCAGAAACAGCGTTAAAATGTTTAGTCGTGAAAACAAGCTCTTGCGATGGACAAGAAAAAGAACAATCAAAAACCTTCAAGCATGTACATGAGATGGCGTATTTAGGAACACGTAAATTGTAACGTAGAATATTAAAAAACACTAACCCTAAGAAAAAATATTTGCAATTTAATACATTTTAATGTATCTACATTCCTTGCTGCAGAAATTTCGTTTATTCCCTATGATTTCCCAGTCATACAAAATTGCACAATATTCAATTAGTATTAAAGAGGGCTTTAAAGACTAATCGCATTTAATTTGTGGCATTAATATTACAAATACTTTAAACAAACTCGCTACAGACATTTTTGAGAAAACCGAAAATAACTCACTTTTGTTCGTGTAAAACAGGCATGCCATTTTGTGACGCTGGATGTCTTTCTCCTCCTTTCTCCGTCCAACTTCGTGTGTTGTGGGTTGGTCGGACTTTACAGTTACAGAGTTCTAATAGAGCAGAGGCTCCTTGTACGGTAAGCAAACCGAAGAAAAAAAACAGAGGGACGGATTAAACCATATGTCTCCTTCACTGACGATGGTGTAAAGCATAGTTTGGGATGATAAGGTGTTCTTAAAATATTCTCCTGGCATGCTTAAACAGTGTCTGAGACGAGTATGAAATGCATTGTATATATCATTTTGAGTTACGCTGTCTTCACACACCTACACACACATGAGTAAACATTTTTCTAAACATACTTTCTAGGTTCGTAGACCTCATCTAAATTTTTAAAATGTTATTGTGTTCATTCTCAAAACTTTCAGAATGGCCCTCATATATACACATGTAATTTCAACCAGTGCTCTACGAAATAATCAAAGAATATCGGCAGTTTCTCACTCTGTTGGAGATTTGGACGTAGTCGTTTTCAAATTCTTCTGGTGGCACCAGAACCAATGCAGCGAACATTTTACACGACGGTTGCACGACTGAATTCTCCACGTATTCCTTCATGAAATCAATTCCTTTGATTTTCCTGCATAAATACTGGTTGAAATTGAAACTGCAACCTAAAATCTATGTAGTAGGGAATTCTTTCTTCATTGCATTTTATCGCAACCCTCTCAAATCGATTTAGATTAGCTTGTGTCTCCATTGTGAATAACTATTTTTCAGTAGAGAGAAAAAAGCGAGTGCATCCTGCTTCAGTTCTTTTAAGTAGCAGAGCAGAATATATAGATTATCCATTAGTGGCTTCATTCGGAGCTTCTAATATCAATGTGGATGGTGTATATTTGTTTAAATTGTTTCGAACAACCATAGAATGTACCGTCCACCAAAAAAGTTCCATTACTCCGAAGAACACTTTGTAAATTTTCTATACGGAACACCGATTTAGATCTGTCCATTACATCTTTTCCAAGTGTCCTCCATTGCATTTTACGAGTATATAATGTCTCATGCTTTCAAACCACTTTTCAAATGCTGAACGCCATTCTTCTTTGGAGGGAGTGCAAATGCATTCTTCGTAAGCAGCTACTGCAGCTTGAGGTGATTAAATCGTTGACCTCGAATTTCTTTATTTCATTTTGGCGATACAAAAATGTATTGAGCCTAGTTCTGTATAGTAGGGAGGATGGGACAAATATTTGACTCCTGACTCCTGCAGAGATTGAATTGTTTCTAATACAGTGGGCACAGGCGTTGTGGTGCAAAAAAATTACAAGCAGAACAGGACGCTTTGCTCTCAGTTCATTGAAGACTTGTGACACACATTTTGTAGTTACCATCTAGCAATGACAGTCTCTTGTCCTTCAAACGGGATTGCCACAGCTTGGTCACTAACTGAGAAAAATCAGCAGATCATCTTTTGCCAACACTTCTTGCGTGACTCAGTTTTGTTTGGAGATCCTCTCCTGGGAAACCCATACTGGTAACTCTCGCTTAGTTTCTGGATCATACCTTATAACCAGCTTTTGTCAGCCCTTGCAAAACTAAATATGTTTTTTGATCTTCCCCCATCAAATATGTCTACCATTTCCTGACACCATTGCATACCTACCTGTTTCTGCTCATTTATGAAGTGCAGGGGGATTCAAAGACTGCAGAGCTTCCTGGCGTGAAGATTTTGTAAGGATGATGTTCACTGCTACCGCTCCAATATTTAGGACTTCTTGAATCTGATAATATGTCCAATGTTGATCTTCTCACAACATGCACTCTGCTTTCGTCACATGTTCATTTGTTGTTGCTGTAACTCGCCGTCCTGCGCGGTCTTCATTTTCAAGGGAATCCTTTTCTCTTCTAAACTTTGCAAACCATCGATAAATCGTGGATTGCAAAGGGCAGAGATGTCAAATGCCCGATGCAGTCTTTCAGGGCATTATCTCTCTCCTAAACCGACTTTAAAATCAAAGAAATACATCACACGAAAATGCTCTCGCAATGACATCCGTTTCAGCAAAACTTGCATGCACATATACAGAAATGCTGACGCTGCACATTGGTGGAGCACACCCAGGCTTACACAGGTTCTATCTTAACTTCAATCTGCTTTGGCTTACCACAATTCATTGTTGCTCAATCTCAAAATTTTCAGTGATCCTATGTACCGACCGAAGCCTGTAACATTCATGCAACATTCATACTGCACGAAGACTGCCTCTGTAGTCGAGTGGTCAGTGTTCTGACTTTTAAACCTAGAGATCCCGGACATTTTGCTTTAACTACCTTAGCACAGAGTAGGGAATGTATATGAGAGTTTCCTAATGAAAATCAGTAAAAACGAACAGAAAAAACCTACAGCCAAAGAGTCATTTCTAAAGCCAAGTATGACCTCAGATGTTAAAGAGGGATATATAAATGAAGCACTAAAGCATTCTATGGAGGGATGGAACAGAAAATTAAACCTTGTAAGAGGAGTGAAGATAGCTAACACTATGGCTAGTTCCCAAGTTAAGGATGAAGTAATAAATAGCCATTTTACCAGCAGGTCAATCGAAATTGTTAAGCCTCAAAGGAAAAGAAGAAAAACCTATATAACGTTAGACGAAAAAGGTTTTGCCTTGGAATCTTATGAACACATACGAAATTTAGAAAGTTATCTACGTACATTAGCGTATATTCAACGTTTCAATAGGTGTATATTACTATTTTATTGATACCTAGTGTGAGTGTTAATGTATGAACTGCCCTCCTACGGTTTTTAAACATGGCTATGTTAATTTCATAGGCAGTCCAAATGCTGAAATAAAGTGTGAGGGAAAATCGACACAGGATGGTCGCTTCTCCCATATGTAATGTTTTCCATGTATGCTAAATTCATGCACTCGTTCAAACCATCTATTTATTCATTTAAATTATGCATAACCATTCTACTTGGTGCCGGAATTCCTGGGAAACGTTCAGAGAACTCTTCCCTTACTTCAGCATAACTACGATCAGACATTTGCAGTGCTGATGAGATTGTTTTTTGTTTGCTTGTTTGTTTGTTTTCTTTTCTTTCCTTTCTTTCTTCATGATACTGTAAGGGTTGAAGATTACAGGGGCACATAGCACGAAGTGATTATTGATCTAGATGATAATCTTATTTTTGAAGACCGGAGGCTACAACTGATTTGACAACAAGCAGGCACAACGCCTCACTACAGCTTTATGGTTCGCGAATTCCTTAATGGTAATTTCACTGAATGGCTAGAGAGAGCCGTGGCACACCGAGTGGCCTGCAAAGCCAACGGACCTTAGACCTTGCGTGTTTACCATGTTAGGAATTTGAATGACCAATTGTCATTTGTTTCCAATTTGATATACTTGAAACATTTGAAAAACGTGACTGACTTACAGTTTGCATATACTTTCAATACTAACACAGAACACTGTAATAATCTATGTAAATCAGTGTTCAAATATAGTATTAAATGTATAGACAATATACGCGTTAACTAACTTTATAGATAATAGTAACTTGCATTATTGTCGTCATTGTGTGCATGTACGTAGGTTAGGTTAGATTAGGTTGGGTTATACAAAGTAAGCGGACATCTCGCACGCTGCGAGCTACGTATTATGGCCCCCAGAAGGAAGGGAAAAGTGAAGCAACCATAGGAGGCTGCAGCCGCTGGCAGACAGGCCACAGCGATGCGCGGAGGCCCCTAACAGTTCCAGGCTCAAAAATCCGCCGCGCTACTGGAGCTGTCTAGAGAAGGCGATGAATGACCTGTCGACCAGGTATGTGCATATAGCCTGAATTGCATTTTCAGGGTAGCGACTTATGTCGCACCTGTATTCTTGGGATAGTTCTTTCATTCCTTTACGGCAGAGGTGGCGAAAACGTGACTCGCGAGTTATTTTGACTTGCAGGCGCACGTTCTCTCTATGCAAAGGTCCGTTTGATTTTCACATGCTGCTTAAAGACGCCGTGCGTGTTGCATATTTGGTGACTCGCGGAAGGAAGTCGTTTTCGCCACCCTTGCTTTACGGAATCTGCTGAAACCTACTGCCTCCTGTATTTTTCAAAAAGTGGAACAATTATTTTTCTGCAGTGATGGTTTGCTTCTTTTCATCAGGCAAAGGAGAGTTAAAGCTCTTTCTTGAAGTCTTTGTCCCAAGGACTGATACTGCTTGTTGATCTTTACGTGTAATTACAAAATAATCGTAAAATACCAGACTATGCGTGGATCAGCATTGTAAAGCAATTAAAATTATAATTTTCTGAAACATTTGTCAATCAATACATTTGATTCGCTTTATCCGCAGGAATATTTGTTATTACGGTTTCAACATATCCTGACAGCGGAAAAACAATTTGACGTTAATTTAAATTGATATTCTTTTTTGTGATTATTATTCACTTTCTTAGTATTTGTTTTACAAATGTTTTCGGTAGACCAGTGAGTTACAGTAAACGGCTGTAGCTCTATCTAGAGGGAATATATTAATTTAAGGCTGTATTTGATGCCCATATGCAATATTTATAACATAATTCTTTTTCGTGAAACAATATGGATAGTTTAATCTCATTTGGGTTTTGAATTTGCCTAGCTAAATTTAGTCGTGATTTGCCACTCCTAAGCAAGAAATCGTGGCAAAAGCTGCTAAGTAGCGTAAATAGTTAGGAAAATACATCATAGTGCCTATCTGTTGAAAACTTTCAATCAGTTAATTCAGAATTATAGAACGTGGCGTAGCCAGTTGTTTTCTCGCGTCCTTAATTTTTATTCAATTTAAATTACTGTATAAACCTAGTTTGCATATGAACTTGCATTATTAATGCTACTAACACAACTTACGGAATTTGTGCTTATTCACTGTGTTACTTTGAGTGTTTTATATTTATTATCTAAAAGCGCTCAGAGTGCGTAAACGATGTTTACGTTCTGGAAGCCATATAGACAGAAGATAAGTCAAAAAGGTCAAGAAGGTTAAAGCGATTGTCATGTAAATCCAGAAAATACACACGATAGCATACGAATAGTATAACAAATCGTAGGATGATGTTATTGTCGGCCCTGGGAGTTTCCTATTGTAAAATATGCAAAATTCAATCAAATTAAGGGTACTTCACAGGCTATTCGACGAAAATTCAGTATATACATTTTATTTGTCATTGAATGTTAAATATTTTGCATTTTAATATAAATTGTAGTAGCCATTTTTGAGAAAAAACATAAATGAGTCATTTTCCATGTGAAAGAGAATAAATCTGTTTGAAACATTTCTTTTCACATCCTTGGAAGATGCTGAGATTAAATACAAAGTTTTTTATTTATCCGATATTTCATTTCTGAGTTATGCTGTTCACACACTTACACCTGAGAGACACATAATGACGGTTTTTTTAAAAATACTTTTTACTTTATCTACTGCTTACCATAAGCAGTGATATATTCCACCCAAAAATTCTATATCAAAATTTCATCAGGGATATAAGTTTTGAGGACCTCTGAATCAAAAGAAAGCAATTCTTTAAAAAAAAAAACTCCGTGTGTGTGTGCGTGTGCGTGTGTGTGTGTGTGTGTGTGTGTGTGTGTGTGTGTGTGTGAACAGCATAACTAATGATTGTTACATTTACACGAATTTCTCTACCCATAGATGTTTATTTTTATTTAATTTCCACAAATTATCGTTACGGAGGCTTATTTTTCTATCTACTTCTTGTTGAGACAAAAACTTTGCAGAAATAATTTCATAAAATATTTCATTGTAGGTACAAGGGGTGGGGGTTGTCGAATTGATAGATATTTAAAAGCAAGCCCTATTCATTACTCTTACCATGACATCGCGAGAAACAACTGAATAGTGTTAAAATACTTTGAAACTTAATTCATTACATTTTTACATCCCCTCTTCAACAAATTATTCGTAAGAAACTGAATATATAACAACCAGTTGGTTTTCTCTACCCACTATCCTTTATTTTTATGCTGTTTCTATAAACTGTTCCTATGAAACCTTATTTTTCTATTTACTTCATGCTGATTGAGATAAACCTTTGCAGAAATATTTCCATTGCACATTTCGTTGTAGGTAAAAGGAGGGCAGAGGAAACCGAATCGGTAGTCAGGTATTTAAACTCGAGTGTCTATCTCTTTTAGCATTATATAAAATTATACAAAAATTTTGCAGTTGAAAAGGACTTCATTGGCAATTCTTAGAATATTCGAGATATACATTTTATTTGCCTTGCAAATACCTTAATTATTCGTTAGAGCTATTTTTAATCAAAAATTTTAATTTTTTTCCGTATAAAGAGTAGTTTGGACTAGGAGAGTTTCTTAAAAACCTTCGTGTCTCATCTTTGGAAGGTACTGAACTTAAATACCAAGTTTAGTACTTATCCCACTTTTCGTTTTTGAGTTAGATTGTTCAAACACATACACGTACGTTTTTTGGATTCAAGGTGCTTCAAAACATATTTCCAGTGAAATCATATCGAAATTTTGGGAAAAGCCAGCGCACAAAGAAAGATAGAGAGGGGAAGAGTGAAGAAGACAAATAGTACACTGTCTCTTTCATTCTCAATCGTATGTGCTGACAGGTCGCGTTGTGGCGTTATGTGATTACTCCACAAGTTTGAAAATGTTAATGTATATGAGTGAATTGGTATACAAGATTTACTTGTGAGAGAGAGAGTAGGGAATTGGAAATGAGTAGGGTTTTCTTTCCCTCCTTAATGGCGTTTAGACAGAGCTGAATGAGATGGTCGGACTTCTCGGTAAGAGAAGGTGAAGGGATTTGCCTGCCAGCGGTCGTTGAGACTAGGTTGGGTCGAGCGCGTTACTTTATCGAAAGTACTTTCTATACTTCCAATCTGCAGTCGAAGTCGTTTCAAGGAAGTAGTTCCAGTTCCACTCCGAGGAAATAGTTCCATTGGAAGTACCTCCAGTCTTTGGTGGAACTAGCTCCATTGGAAATACTTCCACTTTTCCACTCGTGAATATTGGTGAAAGTGCTTTCAGTGGTTTACTCCAGAGTTCTGCCGGAATGACTTCCTCTAATCCAAATTGCAATGGCATACGGCATTGTCATTATAAAGCAAATTATATCCAACGAATGCCACACTATACATTTAACGTCTGATGTCGCAGAAACAAGTGTTTGTGACTTAATGCCTTGCAGTTCTTTGCTAGTAAGTTGTGTTAGTGTTCCCGGGTTCATTCCAGGGACCCGCATGTGGGATTTGTAGTGGACAAAGCGGTGTCTGGACGGTTTTTCTTCGGTTTCACCCGCCATGTTTCATTCCACCGGAGCTCGATCATTACTTTCCCTATCATTCAGTCTCTCATTGCATCTATCATCCACTTCCTCGCTCTCATCCCGGGCGTGTGGCTGAACACCCACCCTGGTCTCTCACTCTCTGATCTGTAGGCCCTCTGCCCCCGTCAGCTGTCTACTCCGGGTGTTGTCTTACGTTCTGGTGAGTGTAAGTCCTAAGTTTGAGTGGGCGTTAAGGAGGGAAGGCTCTTGTCTAGTTGGACTGATTCCGCCTTGTAGTTCGTTTTAGCAACGTGCTTAGGTTACGAATTGACGCACACTGCAACGTGCCTCAGGCGGTGCTACTGCCGTACCTACACTCACCCACTTTCGTGTGTGCCCCCTACAATAGCTCCGTGGTAAACGAAAAAAGCCACATGTTTCACAATTCAAACCAATAATAAATATATCGGAAATGGTTAATGCAGCAAAATTGTACTTGAATAAATTGAATGTTTTAACGATACCTTCATTCTTTGTATAAAAACTGTTCGTATATCTCTCACCTCTTACGGTTTACATAATATAACAAGCAATAAAGAGAAAAAGAAGTTATACCTTAAATGGTTAGCCCAAAAAGATCAGGAAACCCTAGAGAAGTACAAACCCAATCAAGAATAACAAAAACTTTGGTGAAAAGAGCTCATAAAAAGTAGAAAAAAATATATATCGGATATCGAATACGATATCCACGGGAGATAAAACATGGCATACAAAATAATGAATCATTTAAACAATGAAGAAAAAATGCTCCAAATCTACAAATCTTGGATGCCAGGGAATGGATAATATTTTCTAAAACCTTATGGCACACTGATGAAAAGGAGAAAGAACAGACTGGTGTGGAATCAACTTTTCATAACCTAGTGAATAATTTAGAATATGATGAACTAGAAGAAGCTCTTACAAAAATTAATAATAAGAAAACTCCTGGGCTTGACAATATCAATATAGAACTGCTTAAATATCTTCCCCTGGAAGCTAGATTTAGACTTATAAATGTATATAACCAATGTTGGCAGCAAAGGAAAATACCGAATGGATGGAAAACAGCTATAGTCGTACCAATATTCAAGAAAGGACAACGAACAAAATGCAAGAACTATAGGAGTATTAGTTTATTAAACACGACATATAAGATATACGCAAAGATTATTAATAATAGATTAAAACATAATGTAAAATATAACTTTAGAAGAACAAACAGACTTCAGAAGAGGAAGGTCATGCTTAGATAATGTATTTGTGCTAAAGTTACTAATTGGGAAGAGAAGACAATTCAATTTGAAAACATATATGGCTTTCGTAGATTATTTAAAAGCTTTAGACGGTGTTATAAGAGGGAAAGTATGGAAAATTATGGATAGAAGAGACATACCCAAACATATATTTGAAGTCATTAGGGATATGTACCAAAATACCCAAATTAATGTAGACACTAAATCAGGTGAGATCCTTATAGAAACAATACATAAAGGAGTTAGACAAGGGTGTTTGTTGCATATCGCTCACACTTTTTAACATATAACTTGACTTTGCAATAGGAAGGTGGAAACAGGAAATCAATGCTTTAAAATTTAGAGATGATTTTAATATGACAATTTTTATAAACACCCTTTTATTTGCAGATGATCAGGCTCTTATATCCGACAGTGAAGACATCTTGCAAAGATCATTCTTTGAATTACAAAAGATTACTGGAGAATATAACTTAGAGATATCTGTCCAAAAAAACTAAGACAATAAACTTTCGAGGAAAATTTACTCTTAGGTGTAAATTAGTCTTACAGAACCAAAGCATTGAACAAGTAAGCTCCTTCAAATTCCTAGGGTGTGATCTGTCATATATAGGAGAGATAGATGCAGAAAGGAAGATTGAAAAATTTAATCGCATATGTGGGATTATCAGAAACACATTAAAAGGTAAGGTCAGGAGGGACACATATATGAAATTTTACAATACGATGGCGATACCATGTGGATTATATGACAGTGAGACTTGGACCCTTGATACAAAAACACGTAGTCAGATGCAAACAGTACAGATGAAATTTTAGAGTGGATGCCTGGGAGTCACAAATAGAGATATATTATACAATGAAGACATTCGTAATCGTCTGGAAATATATTAATTAAATTATAAAGTAATTAATTACAGACATGGGAAGACCACGTTAATAGAATGGGTAATGAAAGAATGCCAAAGAAGATTCTAAAGCATAAGCCGAGAGGGAAAAGAGCAGTTGGAAGACCCAAAAGAAGATGGTCGGACCAATGAGACGCAGCACATCGTGAGGTCTAATGCCTAAAAAATAAGAAGAATAAGAACAAGTCCATTTAAAATGAAGAGCGCTTTAGATGCTATTCACAGAAAGTTTTAGACATGCATTTCATTTATAATGCAAATCTTTTAAACATGTGGTATTTTAATTAAAATCGTTTGAGAAAATAATAAGTAACGAATTTTTTTCTATATAAACAGTAGTTATATAGACGTTAAACGGTAATTTCGAAGACCTACTGATAAAATGACTATTACTTCATCCTAAAATTCATTAACTAGAAATAAAATACTAGCTATCTTCACTCTTACAAAGTTTAATTTCCTGTTCCATCCCTCCAGGGCATATTTTTATTCCTTCATTTGGATATCCCCTTTAATTTCTGAGGTCATGTTGGGGAATTTGCTTTAGAAACAGCTCGTTGGCTGTAGGTTTTTGTTGTCAGTTTTTACTGATTTTCATTAGGAAATACTCACATTCGTTCCCACACTCTGCGGAGGTTAGAGTAGGCTAAAGCAAAATATCCGGGACCTTCAGGTTGAAAATTCAGAACACCAACCACTCCACTACAGAGGCAGTCTTAGTGCGGCATTGTTGGCCATGAATGTTGCAGGCTAGAGTCTGTGCACACTTACATATGGTCACTCTGAAGGTTTTGAGAATGGGCAACAATGAATTGTGGTAAACCAAATCAGGTGTTCTTATCTTTAGATTAAAGTTCAGACAGAACCTGTGCAAGCCTGGGTGTGCTACAACAATGTGCAGCGTCAGCACTTCTGTGTATGTGCATGCTGGTAAAAAAATTTAGTTTTATTTATGGATGCCCTTTAACTGCTGTGGTCCTTAGCTTCCAATCTATATTGGGCGTGAAAGACCGGAAATTTTGCTCAGAGGCCTCTTTATCAGGCTTGACACGGGACCACGGCTTTACTTCCCTTCCGAATGAAGACATGCTAAGAATACTTACGCCCGAAAAACTCCATTGCCCTCCACCGAGTTTGAACCCGCGACCTCGAAAATTAGAGGCTAGCATGGTAACCATTACAGCACGGATGACGACCTGGATTCTGGTGTTACTGCGCCATACGCTGGAATGGATCTCAAGCGAGAGCATTTCCATGCGATGTTTTGACTGTAAAGTCGGTTTAGGAGAGAGATAATGCCTTGAAAGCCTGCATCGGGCATTTGAGATCTTTGCCCTTTGTAATCCACAATTTATCGATGGTTTGCAAAGTTTAGACGAGGAAGAGATTCCCTCGAAGATGAGGTCCACGCAGGAAGGAGAGTTACAGCAATAACTGATGAACATGGTGCATGTTGTGGGAAGATCATTGTTGCACTATCAGATTCAAGAAGCCCTGAATTTTAAATCGGCAACAATGAACACAATCCTTGAAAAGCTTCATGATAGAAAGCTCTGCAGCCGTTGGATCCCCCACTACTTCACAAACGATACTACACCTTTTAATCTCTTTAATCGCTTAATTATAACAACTTCCACTTTAATCACTCAATCATCACTAATCTTCTCGCCGGCATTTCTCTCCGCCCTTCCTAGCTCCTCCGTTAGCAACTCCTACCCTCCGGCCTCCATTAACTCCCTCCTCGGTTCATTCTCCTCTATGCTCGCTTAATCAACGCCAAAATTTCCTAGTACCTCAGCAAACTCCTCCTCTCTCTTCTCCGATAATATATGCTTGCCTCTATCCCTGCTTCGCTTCTCCACCCTCCCATGGATTTCCATATCCTCTCCTGGCTCCTCGTCCATATGGTCCACTTTACTATTTATATTTCTAATTTCTCTCCTTTTTTCTCTTGCTCTTCTTCGATGCTCCTTCTCTACTGTCCTCGTGTAGACTTAATAAAATTAATAATTTCTCTAATGGGTTCTTCTGTTTTTATCTTCCCACTGTCTTCTCATAAATACTTATGGTTGTCTCTCTCTCTATTATATTTGGTATTTCAACTGTCGTGAAATGTATCTTACACTTCTGATCTACCTCCTTCATTTTTATCCTTTTTCCCCTCCTCTACTCCGTCTGTCCTTGATATTTAATCAAAACGGTAAGCTCTGTAATTAGAGTTTTGAGTTCTTTTATTTATGGACGATCTTTAACTGTTGTGGACCTTTGCGCCCCATTCTATATTGGGCGTGAAAAACCGGTAATTTTGCTCATAGGCCTCTTTATCAGGCTTGAGGTTCTTTTATGTGCCGTAAATCTACGACACGAGACCTCCAGCTTTACTTCCCTTCCGAAGGAAGCCATTCTAAGGATTTTTACGCCCTAAAAAATCAATCTCCCTCCGCCGGGTTTGAAGCCGCGAGATCGTCTGTAATTGGGATAATGGTATTAAGTCTTCTATAGTTCTTGTTAATAATTATCGTTCCTCTAACCTCTCCGATCTTCTTCTTAGCTGGATTAGTGCCATTATTACGATTTCTAATGATGTTTCTAGCATTATTCTCTGTTCCCTTGCTAATTCATTAGTTGTTTTAGCTAGTTTATCTAAGTGCTTGAACAATATTTTGTCCCCTATAATTTTTCCTACTTGAAATCCACCCAACACTCTTCTCTCTATATATATGGAGCTCGTTATAACACACAATTTATGCAAAACCAAACAATTTATACGCGCATTAACTCTTTCCGACATATTCCTTGATATTCTTTTGAATTTCCAAATACTTATACTTCTCTTCAAGTGCCAATTCGCTATTCGTCTTTCGTCATGGTCATGCAGAGCGCATGTCATTTCAAAGCAATCACAAAGCAATCCACCTTTAAGGATCTGACTATCATTTCAACCTACTGTACTATTTATACCTCTTGTACCTTGTAATAAGAGCAATTCTGAAAACACTTATCTCGATTAGCAAGAAGCAGACAGAGGAATAACCATTTATAAGAATAGTTTGTAGTACATTGGGTAGACAAAACCATTTAAATAAAATGCATCGGATTTCTATCTGGTACTAAAGTCGCTATTTGTCGCTTTCTCTGCTACAGCTTACCCATAGTAAGTACGGGTCTAGATGGCTCCGCGGTAATGTGTGAGACTCTCATACGGGCCCCTCAGGGGCTCACCTTATGTGAGTACGGGTTTTTGGCGCACCCGGGGGTTCCCCAGCCAATCATCTCCATCTTCATCATTTCATCCCCGTCCGGTCGAGGTGGGTTCGTTCTCGTGACCGGGGGACTCAAGGTAGGCTCTCGTGCGTTCTGTGCATATCATTACATCTCGCCCCTCGCCATCGCTTCTGTCTTCTCATTTATTTATGCACATTTCGCCCCACGCCCATTCATTTACACGTCTCTTTTACTTCTTCGCCGGCCTACCTTGAGTTCGAAACGCCCACACACTTTTAGTTTCTTTTAACCTTTTATGTTAATCCTCCGTGGACACAGCCTGACGGATACCCGCGCACTGGGTGCGCAGCTGGGTGAGTGGGTAATGGCGTCATCCCTACCACCCGGGGTCGTCATGTAGGGTTTGTGTTCGTATCCGCTGTTCAACTGCAGTCCCGCGGGGGGGCCATTGCATGAGTTGCTGACTTCCGACGGCGATTGGGTCCCTCTGTCTATGTTCTGGGAGGTGTGACCCTGGGATGAGCTAGGTATAGATAGGCCACTCACCCAAGCCGGGGTAACGCCCGGGAAGTCAGAGCCCGAGGTCGGAGACGGTTGCAATGGTGGAGGATTTTTTTTTCGCTATGGAGCACCCTTTCTCCATTATAAACAACAAGCGCCGAAAAACTTTAGTAACAGAAGTAGCACCGCCAACAGCTGGTTGTTACTTAGTGATTACCCGTACAGAGGAGGGACAATCATTCGAGAAGGTGAACCCTTTTATCATCCAGAAGGGCATTGACTCAATTGCTGGCCCGGTTCTTTCCTGCACTCGGCTTCGTAATGGTACGTTGTTAGTTCAAAGCAAATCCGAGGCACAAAGTAAGTCCTTGTTGAGCGCCACGCTTCTGCACGGTTATCCTATCCGTGTTGAGAAACACCGCACCTTGAATTCTTGTAGGGGCGTTGTCACCACGCATAGCCTCGATGGCATATCGGACGAAGACCTGGTCGAATATCTTGCAGACCAGAAGGTGACAGCGGTTCATCGAGTGCAGGCCAAACGCGACGGCGTATTGGTACCCACTCGTACCCTGTTTCTAACATTTGATGGCGTCGATCTGCCCACGAGCATTTCCGCAGGGTACGAACGAATTTCTGTGAGGCCTTATATTCCTAGACCTCTGCGTTGTTTTAAATGCCAACGTTTTGGGCATACACAAGTCTCATGTAAGAGTGCCGTTAACATCTGTGCAACATGTAGCCAGCCCTCACACGAAGGTACCTGTTCAACAGCCCCCGTCTGCGTTAATTGTAAAGGGTCTCATTCTGCTTCGTTTGCCGGCTGTCCGCGGTACTTGGACGAGAAGGCGATCCAGGAGATCCGGGTAAAGGAAAAACTCTCCTTCGCTGAAGCCCGGAGGCGTTACCATGCGCGCCAACCTTCACTCCTGCGATCTGGCACATTTAGTTCTGTTGTTGCCTCGCCAGTACCTCGAGTAGATGCCGAAACTCAGACCTGGACCATGACTGAATTAACCGCCACTACCGTCCGGCCGTCCATTAAAGCTACTGTTACCAAGCCCTATAAACCTGGTCCAAAGTCAAAGAAGTCGCAAGCCGCTGAAAAGAAACCCAAGCAGAAACTTCGTAGGGAAGATTTTTTGAAAGACCCTCCGCGTGCGCGCGTTAACAAAAGTTCACCTTCTCCTCCTCGGAGGTCGCAGTCCCAGGGAGGTCCAGGGACAAGCTGCGCTCAGCGGCACGCCTCACCCATCGCCACCCAGAACCGATTCACGGCGCTTGAATCGGTTTCTGGCACTGAGCGCGTGGGCCCTCCCTCCGAGGAAGCTATGGAGTCTGACCAACTCCATACAAAAGGCCCGAGCCCAAAGGTTAAGCAAAAGATTCTTTTAAGCCGCCCTTCTAAGTAGACAGTTTATCCCTTTTATTCATGGCTATCCTGAACTGGAATAGACGTGGTGTACGATTGCATAGGGCGGAACTGCAACTTTTATTGCGTTCCCATTCGCCTATGGTCGTATGTTTGAAGGAGACTAAGCTTCGCCCTAACGATCCTTTTGATCTCCGAGGATATACTCCGGTTCGTTACGACCTTGAACCGGAGGAGGGTACTCCTGCTCATGGAGGTATCATGTTGTTAGTGCGTAACGACGTTCATTTTCAAACTCTCTCTCTTACGTCCGACTTGCAAGCTGTTGCCATTAGATTGCAGTTACTCGGTTTTTTCTTCTCTTTTTGCTCTGTATATTCACCTCCGTCGTCTCCCCTCCCTCCCGCGGACATTCGAGCTCTCCTGTCCGCTCTCCCAACACCATTTCTTCTGTTGGGAGATTTTAATGCCCATCACCCACCTTGGAGTTCGCCAAGGGCTTGTGCGAAGGGAACTCTTCTTTCCGACATTTCTTATCAGTTCAATCTTTCCATCCTCAACACAGGTGCACCTACTTTTATTTCTGATTATTCTGGTACATTCTCTCACATGGACCTTGCCATTTGCTCACTCCAGCTTGCTCATCGTCTTCAGTGGAACGTCGTCGCTGACACCTACTCCAGCGACCATTACCCCTGCATCGTTTCTCTTCTGTCGCACCACGTACAGCATTCCAGAGTACTTACCTGGATATTCACAAAGGCCGACTGGAGCTTGTATTCCAGCCTCGTGCATTTTTACGATAAGTCCATCGCCGACATTAACCAACTAGTGCAGCACCTTACGTCTACGATTTTCTCTGCCGCCGAACGCGCAATTCCCCGTTCATCCTCTCAACCTCGGCGGCCACCTGTTCCGTGGTGAAACGAGGATTGTCAGGACGCCGTTCGTGCCCGTAGGACTGCACTTAGGGTGTTTCGGCGACACCCTACACTTGATAATTTGGTGACTTTTAAACAATCGCGTGCCAGGGCTCGTCGCATTATTCAGGATAGCAAGAAGGCGTCGTGGACTCGTTTTCTCGCGTCTCTTAATCGCTTTACGCCTTCATCTGTTGTTTGGGATAAACTTCGTCGCTTCTCAGCTAAAGTGTCGCATTGTACTGTTTCTGGCCTTCAGGTTTCCAATGTCACTATAGTAGATCCGGCTGCCATCGCTAACACTCTGGGTGCTGCCTTTGAGGCGGTATCCAGTTCAGACCATTATTCCGCCGGATTTCGCTCTATCAGGGACCGGCTGGATTCCGACACCTTTAATTTTCGGTCTGCTAATATTGAGTGTTATAATGAACTTTTCACAATGAGGGAGCTGGAGCACGCTCTTCATTGCTCTCGGCACTCCGCTCCTGGGCCGGACGGCATTCATGTCTTGATGTTAAAGAACCTTTCAGCCGACAGTAAACTCTTTCTCTTACAGGTCTATAACCGTACTTGGCAAGACGGCGTTTTTCCTTCCGTTTGGCGCGAAGCCACCATTGTCCCTATACTTAAGCCTGGGAAGGATCGCCAACTACCTTCCAGCTACCGCCCTATCTCCCTCACCAGTTGCATTTGCAAAGTGATGGAGCGCATGATCAACGGGCGGTTGACATGGTGGCTTGAGTCTCAGAAACTTCTAGCGAACGCTCAGTGCGGGTTTCGTGGCTATCGCTCTACCGTTGACCATCTGGTGTCCTTGTCGACGCATATTATGAATGGATTTCTGAGAAAGTGTCAAACCGTGGCTGTGTTTTTTGACCTGGAGAAAGCTTATGACACTTGTGGGAGGGGCGGCATTTTACGTACGGTTCACGCATGGAATATCCGTGGTCGTCTTCCCATACTTCTTCGGGAGTTTATGACGGACCGCGGTTTTCGTGTACGTGTGGGCTCGGTTTTATCTAGTCGTTTTATTCAAGGGAACGGAGTACCGCAGGGGTCTGTACTCAGTGTCACACTTTTTGCGATTGCTATCAACCCCATTGTGGATTGTATTCCACCTGGAATGTCATCGTCCCTTTTTGTTGACGATTTTGCTATTTATTGCAGTTCACGGCGGACCCGTCTACTCGAACGCCGACTCCAGAGCTGTATCGACCATCTCTACGCCTGGAGTAACGCCAATGGCTTTAATTTCTCCGCCGAGAAATCCGTCTGCATCAACTTCTGGAGCCGGAAGGCTTTCCCTCCGCCCTCTCTCCATCTTGGGTCGGAGGTCTTTCCATTTGCAGACGAGGTGAAATTTTTGGGGTTGATCTTTGACCGGAAGCTGAGCTGGACTTCTCACGTTTCCTTTTTAAAGCAAGGTGTGAACGTTCTCTTAATATTTTACGTGTTTTAAGTGGCACATTCTGGGGAGCTGATCGGACCGTCCTTCTTCGTCTTTATCGCTCTTTGGTCCGATCCAAGCTTGATTACGGGTGTATTGTTTATTCGTCGGCACGTCCATCTGTGTTACGTCGATTGAATGCCATTCACCATCGTGGCATAAGAGTCGCTACAGGGACCTTTCCAACCAGCCCTGTTCTTAGCCTGTATGCTGAAGCTGCAGAGCCTCCGCTGTCCTTCAGGCGTGAGATGCTTTTGTGCAGCTATGCCTGTCGACTCTCAAGCTCGCCTGACCACCCGTTCTTCGAGTTATTTTTCGAGGAGTCACTTGATCGTCACTATTTCATTAGCTCCTCTGCTTTGCTCCCACCAGGGGTTCGCTTTCGACAGCTCCTTCGGCATTTAGACGTTCCACCAGCGCCGGCCCTTCCACGGGGGGAAACGCGTTTTCCTCCATGGTCCCGCGCTGAGGCTCACTGTCACCTTGGGCTAACGTCGATGCCGAAGACTGAGACCCCTTCTTCAGTCTTTAGATCGGCTTTTTTAGAAGTACGGGCTCAATTCGGGGACTTCCATTTTATCTTTACCGATGGATCTAAGACTGAAGCAGGAGTTGGATATGCCTTTGTTTCTGGTCCCGGTAGTTTTAAGTTCGTTTACCTGGACAATGTTCAATTTTTACCGTCGAACGTTTTAGCATTTATCAATCTGTTTTATACATTCAGCGGCACGACTTACGGCACTGTTTTATTTGTACGGACTCTCTGAGTGCCCTTCAGACTATTCATGCGCTGTACCATTACCACCCACTCGTACAGCGCATCCATGACCTGCTCCACTCGCTTGGTGTCTCTGGCATCAGCGTGTCCTTCCTGTGGATTCCCGGTCATGTGGGCATCTCAGGTAATGAGTCTGCCGACGCCGCTGCGAAATCGGCGATTTTATTACCCAGATTTTTTACTTCTGTTGTTCCCTCGTCAGATTCGTGTGTTCTTTTACGAAGCCGCATCCTCCCGCACTGGCGCGATGAGTGGACGGCCCTCCGGGGGAACAAGTTGCGGGAGGTTAAGCCTTTCCCGTTGATCTGGGGTACCTCTTCTCGTTCGTGTCGTCGGGAAGAGGTAATTTTAGCTCGATTACGGATTGGACATTGTGTTTTTAGTCATAGGTATTTGCTCAGTGATGACCCCGCAACACTCTGTGGGCAGTGTGACGTGCCCTTAACGGTGCGTCACATTTTAACAGAGTGTCAGGTTTTAGCTGCATTGCGTGCTCGTGTGGGTCTGCCTGTTGGCCTAGCCAACGTTTTGGCAGACGACACGCGTGCTGTAGAATGTGTTTTACGTTTTATTCATGACAGTGATTTTAATCTGCGCATTTAATGCGTTGAGCGTCTTTTAGCATAGTAATTTTATTCTGTCTGTTTTATGGGGACTCTAATCCCCAGTGGACATATGGCGCTCATGTCCCTCGCATTCTACAGTTCTTGACACGTTTTAATCTTTTATTGCCTATGCTTTTAGTGTGTTGGTTTTTCAGATATTTGTATTGTTATTGTTGTTGTTATTGTTATTATTGTTGTTATTGTTATTATTGTTATTATTGTTATTGTTATATTATTGTTATTTTTAGCTTTTTGGACATCGCGGGTTTGTGTCCCGTTTTTTAATTATGTGGTTCTTTTACCTGTCTTTTTTATTTTGACTTTATATTTTATACATTGTAAGGGCGCTGATGACCTTAGCAGTTTAGCGCCCTTCAACCGCATATCATCATCACTCTCATACGGGAGATCCGGATTCGATCCTTGGCTATGTTCAGTCTGACCATTGGTTTACCTGTGTCGGTAGGCGAATGCGCAGGTGATTTCTCTTCTACGAGGACTTTCTTATACCTCATTTCCAGTACACATCATCTTCTTCATCATCATCATCATCATCATCCGTTTCAGGGTTGAATGACTAGGCGACGGTATTCGGCGTGTTGCGGCTGGGCGATAGAGGTGGGCTTAGTAAAGGTTTCTCCGTGGCATCGGTAGGACTGCTCAGCTAGGCCCGCTTCTATGTGCTCTTGGAGTAGGCTCCCATTCAGGAGACACACTGGGGATCGGGGACTTGTAGGCGGGCTTGAGCGCAGTCGGATGCGTTAGAACTGAAAACGTTGGGGACACCGTCCATGTTTGCGTACGTCGTGTCCCTGTCTGGTTGCCCTTCGAGTCTCTCCCCTTATCCTTCACTCTCGGGGTTCCCGTTGGGGCTCACCTTTTGTGAGTACGGGTTAGGCTCACCCGGGGTACCCGAGCCATTCATAGCCATTTTCACCCATTCATCCCCGTCCGGTCGAGGTGGGTTCGTTCTCGTGACCGGGGTACTCAAGGTAGGCTCTCGTGCGTTCTGTGCATTTCACTCCACATTTTATCACATTTGATGGCGTCGATCTGCCCACGAGCATTACAGCAGGGTACGAAGGTATTGCGGTGAGGCACTATATTCCTAGACCTCTGCGTTGATTTAAATTGCCAACGTTTTGGGCATACGCAAGTCTCATGTAAGAGTGCCGTTAACATCTGTGCAACATGTAGCCAGCCCTTACACGAAGGTGCCTGTTCAACAGCCCCCGTCTGCATCAATTGCAAAGGGTCACATTCTGCTTCATTTGGCGACTGTCCGCGGTATTTGGACGAGAAGGCGATCCAGGAGATCCGGGTAAAGGAGAAACTCTCCTTCGCCGAAGCCCGGAGGCGTTACCATGCGCGCCAATCTTCGCTCCTGCGATCGGGAACATTCAGTTCTGTAATTGTCTCGCAAGTACCCCGGAAGGATGCTGGGACTCAAACTTGGACCATGACTGCCTTGACCGCCACTACCATCCGGCCGTCCAAGTCTGCTACTGTTACCAAGCTCTATAAACCTGGTCCAAAGTTTATGAAGTCACGAGCCACTGAGAAAAAGCCGAAGCAGAAACTTCGAAGAGAAGACTTTTTAAAAGACCCTCCGCGTGTTCACAGCAAGCAGAGTTCACCTTCTCCTCCTCGGAGGTCGCAGTCCCAGGAAGCTCCTGGGACAAGCCGCGCTCAGCGGCACCCCTCACCCATCGCCACCCAGAACCGATTCACGGCGCTTGAATTGGTTTCTGGCTCTGAGCGCGTAGGCCCTCCCTTCGAGAAGGCTATGGAGTCTGACCAACTCCATACTAAAAGCTCAGCCCAAAGGTTAAACAAATGATAATTTTAAGTCGCCCTTCTAAATAGACAGTTTATCCTTTTTTATGGCTATCCTGACCTGGAATGTACGTGGTGTACGATCGCATAGGGCGGAACTGCAACTTTTATTGCGTTCCCATTCGCCTATGTTCGTGTGTTTGCAGGAGATTAAGCTTCGCCCTCACGATCATTTGATCTCCGAGGATACACTCCGGTTCGCTACGACCTTGAACCGGAGGAGGGTACTCCTGCTCATGGATGTGTCATGTTGTTAATGCGTAACGACGTTCATTTCCAACATCTCACTCTTACGTCCGACTTGCAAGCTGTTGCCATTAGACTGCAGTTACCCGTTTTTTTCTTTTCTGTTTGCTCTGTGTATTCACCTCCATCGTCTCCCCTTGCCCTCGCGGACATTCGAGCTCTTCTGTCCGCTCTTCTGTTGGGAGATTTTAATGCCCATCACCCCCTGTGGCGTTCGCCAAGGTCTTGTGCGAGAGGAACTCTTCTTTACGACATTTTTTACCAGTTCAATCTCTCTATTCTGAATACAGGTGAGCCTACGTTTCTTTCTGACTCTTCCGGTACATTTTCTCACTTGGACCTTGCCGTTTGCTCACTCCAGCTTGTTAGTCGTCTGTAGCGGAACGTCGCCGCTGACACCTACTCCAGCGACCATTACCCCTGCATCGTTTCTCTTCTGTCACACCACGTACAGCATTCCAGTGTCGCTACCTGGATACTCAAAAAAGCCGACTGGAGCTTGTATTCCAGCCTCGTACATTTTGACGACCAACCCTTCACCGACATTAACCAACTAGTGCAGCACCTTACGTCTACGGTTTTCTCTGCCGCCGAACGCGCGATTCCCCGTTCATCCTCTCAGCCTCGGTGAATGCCTGTTCCATGGTGGAACGAGGATTGTCGGGACACCGTTCGTGCCCGTAGAACTGTACTTACGGTGTTTCGGCGTCACCCTAGACTTGCTAATTTGGTGACTTTTAAACAATCGCGCGCCAGGGCTCGTCACATTATTCGGGATAGCAAGAAGGCAACTTGGGCTCGTTTTGTCGAGTCTTTTAATCGCTTTACGCCTTCATCCATTGTTTGGGATAAACTTCGTCGCTTCTCAGGTAAAGTGTCGCATTGTACTGTTGCTGGCCTTCATGTTTCTAATGCCACCATAGTGGATCCGGCTGCCATCGCTAACACTCTGGGAGCTGCCTTTGAGGCGGTTTCCAGTTCAGACCATTATTCAGGCGGCTTTCGCTCTATCAAAGACCGGCTGGATTCCGCCAGCTTTAATTTTTGGTCTGCTAATACCGAGTGTTATAATAAACCTTTCACACTGAGGGAGCTGGAGCACGCTCTGCATTGCTCTCGGCACTCCGCTCCTGGGCCGGACGGCATTCATGTCCTGATGTTAAAGAACCTTTCAGCCGACAGCACACTCTTTCTCTTACAGGTCTATAACCGTATTTGGCAAGACGGCATTTTTCCTTCCGTTTGGCGCGAAGCCACCATTGTCCCTATACTTAAGCCTGGGAAAAATCGCCCAACTACCTTCCAGCTACCGCCCTATCTCCCTCACCAGTTGCATTTGCAAGGTGATGGAGCGCATGATCAACGGGTGGTTGACATGGTGGCTTGAGTCTCAGAAACTTCTAGCGAACGCTCAGTACGGATTTCGTCGCTATCGCTCTACCGTCGACCACCTGGTGTCCCTGTCGACGCATATTATGAATGGATTTCTGAGAAAGTGTCAAACCGTGGCTGTGTTTTTTGACCTGGAGAAAGCGTATGACACTTGTTGGAGGGGCGGCATTTTACGTACACTTCACGCATGGAATATCCGCGGTCGTCTTCCCATATTTCTTCGGGAGTTTATGACGGACCGCGTCTATCGTGTACGTGTGGGCTCGGTTTTATTTAGTCGTTTTATTCAAGAGAACGGAGTACCGCAGGGGTCTGTACTCAGTGTCACACTTTTTGCGATTGCTATCAACCCCATTGTTGATTGTATTCCACCTGGCATTTTATCGTCCCTTTTTGTTGGCGATTTTGCCATTTATAGCAGTTCACGGCGGACCTGTCTACTCGAACGCCGTCTCCAGAGCTGTATCGACCGTCTCTACGCCTGGAGTAACGCCAACGGCTTCAATTTCTCCGCCGAGAAATCCGTCTGCATCACCTTCTGGCGCCGGAAATATTTCCCTCCGCCCCCTCTCCATCTTGGGCCGGAGATACTTCCGTATGCAGACGAGGTGAAATTTTTGGGGTTGATTTTTGAAAGGAACTTGTGTTGGACTTGTGTTTCCTTTTTAAAAGCTAAGTGTGACCGTTCTCTTAGTCTTTTACGTGTTTTAAGTGGCACATTCTGGGGAGCTGATCGGACCGTTCTTCTGCGTCTTTATTGCTCCTTGGTCCGATCCAAGCTTGATTACGGGTACATTGTCTATTCATCGGCACGTCCATCTGTGTTACGTCGCTTGAATATCATTCATCGTCGTGGTATAAGAGTCGCTACAGGGGCCTTTCCTACTACCCTGTACCCAGTTCCCCTCAGGGGCTCACCTTATGTGAGTACGGGTTTTTGGCGCACCCGGGGGTTCCCGAGCCAATCATCGCCATCTTCATAATTTCATCCCCGTCCGGTCGAGCTGGGTTCGTTCTCGTGACAGGGGGACTCAAGGTAGGCTCTCGTGCGTTCTGTGCATATAATTACATCTCGCTCCTCGACATCGCTTCTGTCTTCTCTTCTATTTATGCACATTTCGCCCCACGCCCATTCATTTACACGTCTCTTTTACTTCTTCGCCGGCCTACCTTGAGTGCGAAACGCCCACACACTTTTAGTTTCTTTTAACCTTTTATGTTAATCCTCCGTGGACACAGCCTGACGGATATCCGCGCACTGGTGCGCAGGTGGGTGAGTGGGTAATGGCGTCATCCCCACCACCCGGGGTCGTCATGTAAAGTATGTGTTCGTAACCGCTGTTCAACTGCAGTCCCGCGGGGGGGGCCATTGCATGAGCTGCTGACTTCTGACGGCGATTGGGTCCCTCTGTCTATGTTCTGGAAGGTGTGACCCTGGGGTGAGTCTGGTAAGGATAGGCCGAAAAGTTTATGTAACAGAAGTGACACCACCGACAACTGGTTGTTATTTGGTCATTTCACGAACCGAAGTAGGAAAAAGTTTTGAGAAGGCGAACCCTTTCATAATTCAAAAGGGCACTGATGCTATTGCTGGTGCGGTTCAGTCCTGCACTCGTCTACGGAATGGTTCCTTATTAGCCCAAACGATATCCGATCAACAAAGTAAGACCTTGTGGCGCGCTACGCTTCTCCACGGCTATCCCATCCGTGTGGAGAAGCACCGCACATTGAATTCCTGTCGAGGCGTTATTACCACCCATAGCCTCGATGGTATATCGGACGAGGACCTGGTAGAATATCTTGCAGACCAGAAGGTGACAGCGGTCCATCGAGTGCAGGCCAAACGCGACAGCGTATTGGTACCCACTCGTACCCTGTGTCTAACATTTGATGGCGTCGATCTGCCCACGAGCATTTCCGCAGGGTACGAACGGATTTCTGTGAGGCCTTATATTCCTAGACCTCTGCGTTGTTTTAAATGCCAACGTTTTGGGCATACGCAAGTCTCATGTAAGAGTGCCGTTAACATCTGTTCAACATGTAGCCAGCCCTCACACGAAGGTACCTGTTCAACAGCCCCCGTCTGCGTTAATTGTAAAGGGTCCCATTCTGCTTCGTTTGCCGACTGTCCGCGGTACTTGGACGAGAAGGCGATCCAGGAGATCCGGGTAAAGGAAAAACTCTCCTTCGCTGAAGCCCGGAGGCGTTACCATGCGCGCCAACCTTCACTCCTGCGATCTGGCACCTTTACTTCTGTTGTTGCCTCGCCAGTACCACGAGTAGATGCCGAAACTCAGACCTGGACCATGACTGGATTAACCGCCACTACCATCCTGCCGTCCATTAAAGCTACTGCTACCAAGTCCTATAAACCTGGTCCAAAGTCAATGAAGTCGCAAGTCGCTGAAAAGAAACCCAAGCAGAAACTTCGTAGGGAAGATTTTTTGAAAGACCCTCCGCGTGCGCGCGTTAACAAAAGTTCACCTTCTCCTCCTCGGAGGTCGCTGTCTCAGGAAGGTCCTGGGACAAGCCGCGCTCAGCGGCACCCCTCACCCATCGCCACCCAGAACCGATTCACGGCGCTTGAATCGGTTTCTGACACTGAGCGCGTGGGCCCTCCCTCCGAGGAAGCTATGGAGTCTGACCAACTCCATACAAAAAGCCCGAGCCCAAAGGTTAAGCAAAAGATTCTTTTAAGCCGCCCTTCTAAGTAGGCAGTTTATCCCTTTTATTCATGGCTATCCTGACCTGGAATGTACGTGGTGTACGATCGCATAGGGCGGAACTGCAACTTTTGTTGCGTTCCCATTCACCTGTGGTGGTGTGTTTGCAGGAGAACAAGCTTCGTCCACACGACCCTTTCGATCTCCGAGGGCACAACCCGGTTCGCTACGACCTTGAACCGGAGGAGGGTACTCCTGCTCATGGAGGTGTCATGTTGTTAGTGCGTAACGACGTTCATTTTATACCTGTCACACTTACATCCGGCTTGCAAGCTGTTGCCGTTCGCCTTCACTTACCCGGCTTTTTGTTTTCGGTTTGCTCTGTGTATTCACCTCCATCGTCTCCCCTCGCTCCCGCGCACATTCGAGCTCTCCTGTCCGCTCTCCCAACACCATTTCTTCTGTTGGGAGATTTTAATGCCCATCACCCACTGTGGGGTTCCCCAAGGGCTTGTGCGAGGGAATTCTTCTTTCCGACATTTTTTATCAGTTCAATCTTTCCATCCTCAACACAGGTGCACCTCCTTTTATTTCTGATTCTTTTGGTACATTCTCTCACCTGGATCTTGTCATTTGCTCACTCCAGCTTGCTCATCGTCTTCAGTGGAACGTCGTCGCTGACACCTACTCCAGCGACCATTACCCCTGCATCGTTTCTCTTCTGTCGCACCACGTACAGCATTCCAGAGTACCTACCTGGATATTCCCAAAAGCCGACTGGAGCTTGTATTCCAGCCTCGTGCATTTTTACGATCAGCCCTTCGCCGACATTAACCAACTAGTGCAGCACCTTACGTCTACGATTTTCTCTGCCGCCGAACGCGCATTTCCCCGTTCATCCTCTCAACCTCGGCGGCCACCTGTTCCGTGGTGAAACGAGGATTGTCGGGACGCCGTTCGTGCCCGTAGGACTACACTTAGGGTGTTTTGGCGACACCCTACACTTGATAATTTGGTGACTTTTAAACAATCGCGCGCCAGGGCTCGTCGCATTATTCAGGATAGCAAGAAGGCGTCGTGGACTCGTTTTGTCGAGTCTTTTAATCGCTTTACGCCTTCATCCGTTGTTTGGGATAAACTTCGTCGCTTCTCAGCTAAAGTGTCGCATTGTACTGTTTCTGGCCTTCAGGTTTCAGATGCCACTATAGTGGATCCGGCTGCCATCGCTAACACTCTGGGTGCTGCCTTTGAGGCGGTTTCCAGTTCAGACCATTATTCCGCCGGCTTTCGCTCTATTAAAGACCGGCTGGATTCCGCATCATATAATTTTCGGTCTGCTAATAATGAATGCTATATCGAACTATTCACCATGAGGGAGCTGGAGCACACTCTTCATTGCTCTCGGCACTCCGCTCCTGGGCCGGACGGCATTCATGTCCTGATGTTAAAGAACCTTTCAGCCGACAGTAAACTCTTTCTCTTACAGGCCTATAACCGTATGTGGCAAGACGGAATTTTTCCTTCCGTTTGGCGCGAAGCCACCATTGTCCCTATACTTAAGCCTGGGAAGGATCGCCAACTACCTTCCAGCTACCGCCCTATCTCCCTCACCAGCTGCATTTGCAAGGTGATGAAGCGCATGATCAACGGGCGCTTGACATGGTGGCTTGAGTCTCAGAAACTTCTAGCGAACGCTCAGTGCGGATTTCGTCGCTATCGCTCTACCGTCGACCATCTGGCGTCCTTGTCGACGCATATTATGAATGGATTTCTGAGAAAGTGTCAAACCGTGGCTGTATTTTTTGACCTGGAGAAAGCTTATGACACTTGTTGGAGGGGCGGCATTTTACGTACACTTCACGCATGGAATATCCGCGGTCGTCTTCCCATATTTCTTCGGGAGTGTATGACGGACCGCGTCTTTCGTGTACGTGTGGGCTCGGTTTTATCTAGTCGTTTTATTCAAGAGAACCGCAGGGGTCTGTACTCAGTGTCACACTTTTTGCGATTGCTATCAACCCCATTGTTGATTGTATTCCACCTGGCATTTCATCGTCCCTTTTTGTTGATGATTTTGCCACTTAGTGCAGTTCACGGCGGACCTGTCTACTCGAACGCCGTCTCCAGAGCTGTATCGACCGTCTCTACGCCTGGAGTAACGCTAACGGCTTTAATTTCTCCGCCGAGAAATCCGTCGGCATCAACTTCTGGCGCCGGAAGTTTTTCCCTCCGCCCTCTCTCCATCTTGGGCCAGGGGTACTTACGTTTGCAGACGAGGCGAAATTTTTGGGGTTGATTTTTGATAGGAAATTGTGTTGGACCTCGCACGTTTCCTTTTTAAAAGCAAAGTGTGACCGTTCTCTTAATATTTTACGTGTTTTAAGTGGCACATCCTGGGGAGCTGATCGGACCGTCCTTCTTCGTCTTTATCGCTCTTTGGTCCGATCCAAGCTTGATTACGGGTGTATTGTTTATTCGTCGGCACGTCCATCTGTGTTACGTCGATTGAATGCCATTCACCATCGTGGCATAAGAGTCGCTACAGGGGCCTTTCCAACTAGCCCCGTGCCCAGTCTTTACGCTGATGCTGTAGAGCCTCCGCTGTCCTCCAGGCGTGAGATGCTCTTGTGTAGCTATGCCTGTCGACTCTCCAGCTTGCCTGACCACCCGTCTTTCGCGGCATTTTTCGAGGATTCACTTGACCGGCAATATTTAGTTAGCTCCTCTGCATTGCTCCTTCCAGGGGTTCGATTTCGACTGCTACTTCGGCATTTGGACGTTACGCCAGTGCCGGCCCTTACCCGAGGGGAAACGCGTTTTCCTCCTTGGTCGCGCGCTGAGGCCCACATTCACCTTGGGCTAACGTCGATGCCGAAAAATGCGACCCCTGCTTCTGTTCTTAGATCCGCCTTTTTAGAACTACAGGCGCAGTTCGGAGACTGTCATTTTATATATACTGATGGGTCTAAGACTGATGTTGGAGTAGGATGTGCCTTTGTTTTTGGTGTACAGAGTTTTACTTTTCGTTTACCTGGACAATGTTCGATTTATACCGCCGAACTTTTTAGTATATACCAATCTGTTTTATACATCCACGGCACTGTGTTATTTGTACCGACTCTCTGAGTGCCCTTCAGGGTATTGACGCGCTGTACGGTTACCACCCTCTCGTACAGGTATACATGACCTGCTTCACTCGCTTGGTGCCTCTGGCATCAGCGTCTCCTTCCTGTGGATTCCAGGTCATGTGGGCATCTCAGGCAACGAGTCTGCCGACGCCGCTGCCAAATCGGCCATTTTATCACCCAGATGTTTTACCTGTGTTGTTCCTTCCTCAGATTTTTATGTTATTTTACGTTACAGTATCCTCTCACGCTGGCTCTTAGGGGGAACACGTTGCGGGAGGTTAAACCTCTTCCGTTGCTCTGGGGTACCTCTTCTCGTTCGTGTCGTCGGGAAGAGGTAATTGTAGCTCGCTTACGAATCGGACATTGTCTTTTTAGCCATAGATACTTGCTCAGTGGTGACCCCGCACCACTCTGTGAGCAGTGTAATGCACCCTTAACGGTGCGTCATATTTTAGCAGAGTGTCAAGTTTTAGCTCCTTTGCGCGTTCGTGTTGGTCTGCCTGTTGGCCTAGCCAACGTTTTGGCAGACGACGCGCGTGCTGTAGAGTGTCTTTTACGTTTTTTACTGACATTGGATTTACCAGACGCATTTGATGCGCTGAGCGTCTTTTGACTGTGTAATTTTATCTTGTTTTTTTTAATGGGGCATCTCCTCCCCAGTGGACATTGGCGCTCGTGTCCCTGACATTCTACAGTTCTTGACACGTTGTTTTACTCTTTTATTGACCATGTTTTTAGTGTGTTCGTATTTGGTATTTGGTGTTTTGTTTTTTACCTTTAGGACTCGTGGGTTTGTGTCCCGTTTTTTAATTATGCGGTTTTTTATCGGCCTTTTATTTTTGGACAGTACATTTTATACTTTGTAAGGGCGCTGATGACCTTAGCTGTTTAGCGCCCTTAAACCGCATCTCATCATCATCATCATCATCATCATCATGTACCCAGTCTGTACGCAGAAGCTGCAGAGCCTCCGCTGTCCTTTCGGCGTGAGATGCTTTTGTGCAGCTATGCTTTTCGACTCTCAAGCTTGCCTAACCACCCGTCTTTCGAGTTATTTTACGAGGATTCGCTTGATCGACAATATTTAGTTAGCTCCTCTGCATTACTCCTCCTGGGGTTAGATTTCGACAACTCCTTCGGCATTTGGACGTTGCGCCAGCGCCGGCCCTTCCCAGGGGGGAAACGCTTTTTCCTCCATGGCTGCTCGCTGAGGCCCACTATCACCTTGGGCTAACGTGGATCCCGAAGACTGAGAGCCCTTCTTCAGTTTTTAGATCAGGTTTTTTAGAATTCCAGGCGAAAGTCGGTAACTGTCATTTATATACACTGATGGGTCTAAGACTGATGTTGGATTAGGGTGTGCCTTTGTTTTTGGTCGGCATAGTTTTTCCTTTCGTTTACCGGAGCAATGTTCGATTTTTACCGCCGAACGTTTTAGTATTTATCAGGCTCTTTTATACATCCAGCGGCATGATTTACAGCACTCTGTTCTTTGCGCAGACTCCCTGAGTGCCCTGCAGAGTATTAACGCGCTGTACAATTACCACCCACTCGTACAGCGCATACATGACCTGGTCCACTCGCTTGGTGTCTCTGGCATCCGCGTCCCTTCATGTGGATTCCAGGTCATGTTGGCATCTCAGGGAGCGAGTCTGCCGACGCCGCTGCCAAGTCGGCGATTTTATCCCCAGAATTTTTACCTCTGTTGTTCCCTCGTCAGATTTGTTTATTGTTTTACGTCGCCGTATCCTCTCGCGTTGGAGCGATGAGTGGACGGCCCTCCGGGTGAACAAGTTGCGGGAGGTTAAACCTCTCCCGTTAGTCTGGGCTACCTCTTCCCGTGCTTCTCGTCGGGAAGAGGTAATTTTAACACTCCTTCGTATCGAACATTGCAGTTTTAGTCATAGGTATTTGCTCAGTGGTGACCCCGCACCAGTATGCGAGCAGTGTGATGCGCCCTTAACGGTGCGTCACATTTTAAGAGAGTGTCAAGTTTTAGCTCCATTGCGCGGTCGTGTGGGTCTGCCTGTTGGCATAGCCAACGTTTTGGCAGACGACGCGCATGCTGTAGAATGTCTTTTACGTTTTATCCATATCAGTGATTTTAATCGGCGTATATGATGCGCTGAGCGCCTTTTAACCTTGTGATATTATATTGCCTTTTTAATGGGGGCTCTACTCCCCAGTGGTCATATGGCGCTCATGTCCAAAACGTTCTACAGCTCTTGACACGTGTTTTTACTCTTTTATTGTTTTGTATAACATGTTTTAATGTGGTGGTTTTAGCATTTGTGTGCGTGCTTTTTAGTGTTTTTGACTTATCGGATTTTCCGTTGTTTAGTTCTTGATTGTTACATTTTACACCTTGTAAGGGCGCTGATGACCTTTGATGTTTAGCACCCTTAACCCCATATCATCATCATCACTCTCGGGGTTACGTTCGAAGCAAAAATGGGATCGTTGTGAGCCTACTTGAGTGCTTTGTTCGGGTTTTGGGGGTCCCTCCATAATACATACGTATCCATATAGTAAAAAGAGCAGATGTGGCATTCCTCCCAGAATTTCGATACCAAGATTTCACCGAAAAGACACGATTTGAGGCTCCCTGAATAACTAATAAGTAAAACACACATTTTGGGGAAATGTTCGTGTATGTGTGTGTGTAAACAGCATAGGTAACTCAGAACCTAATATCACATAAATTTCAAACTTGGTGTTTAAGTTCAGCATCTTCGAAGGAAGGAACACAATAAAGATTTTCATGCGATCCCCTTACCCCAAACTACCCTTTACATGGAGTAATTTTCGTTATGTCTGGTTTTCTAAAAAATTGCTCTAACGATTTTGATTAAATTATCAGATGTTTAAGATTTTTGCATAATTAATAAAATGTACATCTTAAATTTCATGTGAATAATGTGTAAAGCGCTCTTAATGTTAATGAATTTTATATAATGTATAACTTGTAATTAACAGACATTCTGCTGTTTGAGGAGCAAATGGGATTTCGTGGAGGGAGATCCACAATGAACAAACACTTTACGTTGAAACAAGGGATAGAAAAAAAGATAGGATATAACTGTGAAACACACCTCCTGTCGTTGACTTTTCCAAAGCATTCGACAGGTTCATCAGAAGGAAGCTATGGAATATATTAGAGAAAAGAGCCCGGACGGCTTCTGGGGTAGTGCCGTGGCACCACTTGCGTCAAAAGGAAAGAAAGAAGTGTATAGGAATTATGCATAAAGCATTGTTTCCGAGTATGTGTTCCCTCATCCGAACAGGCACGTTAAGCGGCACGCACTCTAAAGGTAGTTTCTGAAACTTGGATCCAATTCCACGTCTATGCCCATAAGCACTGTATATGTAGCTAGGGTGTACATTTCTACAAGGTTCTTATGGGAGAGGTGGAGCAAAGTTTGCTGTGACTCAGAGCTTACGTTCTATCCGCTAGAGTGCAGTAAAGCGCAGAACCTAGCGACAATGGAAGAATGCATATTCCCCGCTCCACCTTCCTTAAGTATAGTGTCACTCTTGCTGCAAATTAATGCTTCGCCGGCCCTCGTAGCCGTGGTCGCTGGAGTGGTCGCTCCAGCGCTCCGCCAAGCTGAAGGTCGCGGGTTCGAATCCCGCAATGGGCATGGGTGTTTATGTGTGTTACGGAAATAAGCGATATGAAAACAGTAAAACACAGTAGCATAAACTGGGTACAAGGGAACTTTAATATATATATATATATATATGCTAATGTATTTGGAAACGCAAATTAATGTTTGAATGTAATGCAGAAATAATACACCAAAATATCCTTATAAATACAAATATATAGTTTCGAATATAACTACATCATTGGGTTTTGAAACTAAGAGACATTATTTGAATATTTGTATATTTCACAGCAGCAGAGTTATTCGTAATGATTCAATATGGGTATCTTATCCACCGCAGAATAAAAAACTAACGTATTCACCACGTGTTGAGCACCTGTTTTCAAAACAATACTCAAGTATTTTGTTTATCTTCATGTAGTAACAGTTCAAACCTAATCTGTAGCAGCAAACAAAAATCGATGTTGTAAGTTCAAACCCGAAATTTACAAAAGAATAAATGGATTTGTGCCTGTGAGGAAAACATTGATTTTTCTTTTCGTTTTGCTTACGTGTTATTTGGGGAAGATTTTCATTGGTATAAGGCCGGAATAACTGATTTTGGGCATATATAATCCAAAATTAAACTGCATTCAATTATTGTCTAATAGGTTCGATGCCATTGCACAAAGTTGGTAAACATATATTTGAGAGATTTGTTTTCACTTTTTTTAGGCACCGCCAATAGAATATCTCAGCGACTGCCACTGGAAAAGAGGCATATCCTTTCGCCTCATTAAAATATTAAAAAAACGTTTATAAGAAAATCAAAATTTCTATAAGACAATCAACTGCTCTTATTTTAGAAGAAAATCTCAACATGGATATTAGACAAGGGTGTGGAACATATTCGCCACTGTTTAATTGTATATTTATTATGTTTTCCGACAGTGGAAACAACAATTACAAACATTAAATATTAAGGACAGTTTGTGTAAAAAGAACATTATCATGACTGTCCTAAACGCAGATGACCTAGTGATTATTTCTGATAACGAAGACACATTATAAAAAGTATGTACGTATTAAATGAAACAGGATATATATATATATATATATATATATATATATATATATATATATATATATATATATATATATGACAATCGTCCCGAACAAAGCAAAAGTGATGGCTTTCATAGGCATACTCCAGTAAGCTCAAAAACAATTATTGAAGAACAACTTATAGAACAGATAAATTGCTTTAATTATCTCGGTTGCAAAATATCAAATCCAGGAGTAGTAGATATTCAAAGTAAACTATAACGATTTAATAAGATATGCTGCGCAACAAAAGGAATACTTAAAAAATAACCAAAGACACAATTATTGCGTTTTATAAAACAATGGCTACATTCATATGCTTATATGGCAGCAAAAGCTAGACTTTGAAGAAAAGAGATACAAGCTAGAGAAATGAGATTTGTGAGGTCAGTAATTGGGCATGACGAAGGAAGATTAAGGCAGGAACTAAACATGTACAATATAAAGGAAAGATGGTCAGCTTTGGAAATAAGTGGCTGGAACGGGCACGATGCATGCCAGAAGGAAGATATCCAAGAAGATAAAGATAATTACATGTCAATCTTTAGGGGAAGATGAGGTTATCCGTTTTATCGGTCATTGCTTTTACGCACGTACTTTAGTTGATCTCACTCCACATTGCTCCGCCTAGAGTAAGAAAATACTTCTTGCGCAAGAGATTTGCCAGCGCTCCTCTAAGCAAGGTCCAGGAGAAGATCGCTGGTTACTGTCGGGTGCGGATTTATTAGTTTTGGCTAGTGTTTCGACGTTGATAGTTCAAAATTCTAGCCTTGTCCTTCCGCGTGTTTGTGTCGCTTTAATGTGTTTCAGATAACTTCCAAATCCATATCCAAAGTAACATCTGAGTAGTGCCCAAATTCGAATTAATTTAATTGTGTTTAAAATAATAAATGTGAGATTCTATAGTAGCTGTTTATTACTGCTCGCGACATTTAGGAATAGTACTGGTTTGGTGGCACTGTTATGTTACATTCAAGTGCCTGCAGTCGCTATACACAATAGGGTTGGTTGCAGCGTTGACCACAAGTAAACAACGCTTAAGATATATAATATCCTGAGTAGTACAAATGTTTAAGATAACTTTATACGAACATTCTTAAAAGTCATGCACATAGAATATTCAGAATAAAGCTTATGAAGATGTATATGATAGATATTTTCAAAAACATTTATAAATGTTTATAAAAGATATGGATATATGTTATATAATATTAGATATTATATATAACAAATTTAGCAATATAAAGCATTTAAGTAATATTTATAAAAGTGTTTGAAAACCTTATCATATACATCTTCATGATATACACACTCTATATAACAAATTCATCAATATAAAGCATTTAATAATGTTGGTCAAAGCTGCAGCACCTCCCATTGTATTCGTGAAATGTTGCAATTTAAATTGTGGAATTTACTAAAAGTTAAGCCCCAGGATAATGCAAAGTTTGGTTGCCTCACATACATACACACCTTAGCTGCAGCAATATTATATTGTTATTATTATCATTATTATTATTGACTATATCAATAATAAAGGATATAATAATATTACATAACAATAAATATATATAAATTCAAGTTTAGCAATATATTAGATTTAAGTAACCTTCATAGTTTATTTCTAAACAATCCTCATGTATAGATTCATGAATTTGCTTTTGAATATTTTAAGCACAATATTTAGTAAATAAAATATTAACGGTTTCTAGTCTGAATCCTTTTTATAAAATGCACCATGCCCATATATTCCTTTCTCACAAATTTAGTTCACAAACTAGAAAGTTTAGATGACATATTTGAGTCCCTCTATACTAAATACTGTTGTGAACTGCATAATACCCATATATCACTTTATCCTAGTTGTAGTTCAAATCTAAAGTGATGAGTCGTCTTTAAATTAACATCCATTCCTCATGTACGTCGAGCTATGCAAGATTAGGTATCCCGATAATTTTTACCGTACTAAAAATATTCACACAACGTTTTGCATTACGAATCCTTTAAGCAGGCATTACCTTTATAAGTTTCACATGAATATGATGTTACGTTAAATGTCTGTAAACATTCATAACAAACTCATATAACTATTACATAAAATACAATTGAATAGTAATAAATTTGAAAATTTGGATACTAATCAGATGTTACCTGAAACACGTTAGCGCAGCACAAATACTTGGAAGGATCAGGATAGAATTTTGAATTGTGATCACCGAAACAGTAGCCAAAACTCGAAGCACAATCGCTCCAGACGTAGCCAGGATCTTCTCCTGGACCTTGCCTAGAAAAGGTTACCAGCAAATCTCTTGGGAAGAACTATTTTCTTACATTAAGCGTAGTAGTGCGGGGTGACGTTAATTAAAGGACGTTCCTAAAACCCTGTTACTCAAAAGGAAAAAACGAATTAATTGTTAGTGAATAATACATATTTTGACAACATAAGAATGCAATTTTTAGGGGCTACCAGCTAATTAAATTTTGCTTGGTTGCGATCCTATTGCCAAGAAACGAAGTAATATTGTGCAAAAATTCGGGTTACATTTGCCATTCTTCACAACTACCGGAACATTCAATTCTTTATTCCAATATACGACTTGAAGTCATATTCACAAAGTGACAAAACATAACAATAGAAATATCTAAATATGCAAGTATTCATATTTTCTGAGTGTTCATGGAATAGCATATTTGCAACCTTTAGATCAAGTATGGGCATTCCTGATCTCGGGTGCCATCGCATGTCAAGCGATATCCACCCGCCCCCCTCTCGTTAGTTGTTTATAACGCACAAGCAGTCTTTTAACCCAGTGGTGGAACACTGCTGTACGCAATTGCCAGGTACATTCCACAATAATTTGTCGGACATTTAGGTAACAATGGGCTCTTTCATATTTTATATCATACAAAGATGCTCCAAAATACTGCTTGTATAGGTATAAACAAAATGCATTACAAATTCAGCTTCCCCCAATTGGAGGCTGCCATAAATAAAGTCTACTGAACAACATAAGGTTATAAATATATGATGAAATTGTAAACAATACAAAGAAGTCTTAACAAAGTTGCTGGGTGATCAGCAGGATTAGGATTTGTAGGTGCAAATTTCAGATGAAAAAAGGAAGGGAAAAGGTGCTCAAATAAGGTGAAAAAGGGACAATAAGGTGCTGGTTTATTTAAGGGGATCAACAATTGAAATTGCTATTTTTTAATCTGTCTATTCAATTGGGCTGAAATTTTAACCACATATCAATATTCTTTAGATGTAACTGTTTTGTGAATTTCAATCCAAAATCGTAATTAGTTTTCAAGTTATTAATTTTCAAAATATAACATTATGGATATATGCAAAATGCAACACATGATGCATTTTTCAAAAAAAAATCTTATGTTGCTTCTATGTCAAGGAACTGCAAATCTGTCATATAATTTTTTTCTTAGTTTAAGAGAAAAAAAATTGCAGTTTTGCATTTGCATTTTTTTCGCATTTTTATACACTCTTATCTTCAAAAATTAGTAGTGCAAAAACTATTCATTACACAGAAAAATTATATGACAGTTTTATTTATTTGGGTTTTGAAATAAGCATAAAAATGTCAATATTAATAGATGAAAACTACATTTTGAATATGCAGAAATGCTGATAATAAGAAACGCCTTAAAATCAAGTTTTAAAAATATAAACAGCTAGCAACCAAATGCGCAAGGGTATTTAAAAAGTCTCATAACGATCCTGAAGCGTTCGCTAGGCCAAAAATAAAAGTGGATTCTAAAACTACAAGCAATGGAGAACTTTTTGGGAACATAATTTTTTATTTGGATTTTTTGAGATTTTGGGTTAATTTCAGTTGTGCATTCCCTTAACTAATTCAACGATTTTCTTTCCTCTATTTTAATTTATTGAACTACGAACAAGTACATCAAATTATCACTCATCAAAAGAAGGAAAACACATGAAGCTGTTGCACTTCAAGGCATTAAGCATCTCCTCATTTTTAAAAGTAAGTCTGTTTCTATTAGGAGATAGAATGTCTTTGTAGATGCTAAAGCTTCTTTCAACATCCAGAGAAACCAGTGGGGCAAGCCTTGTATTCACTCGGAATGGCAACTCAACAGATGTGGCGAATTCCTCAATGTCTGGATTCTTCTGAAGACTAGATTCAAGTTTGTCTTTGGTAAAGCCATCTAACTTCTCCCTCACGGAAGTAAAAATATCCCATTGTTTTTCCATTTCCAGACCTTGTTCTTCCAATCGTTTAATAGCTACAGGCAGGTACTTGTAACTATGGACACAACATAGTTCTGTCTGAAAATTATGTATTTTCTCCGGTAACAGAAGTTGCTGTGCCTTGGAAATTTCATCTGCGTCGGATGGATTCAAAGAAAGCACAGGAAATTTCACCTGCGTCGGATGGATTCAAAGAAAGCACAAACTCTTTAATTTTGTCAAAATTCTCACACAACATAGCAGCACACTCAATCCAAGATCCCCAGCGAGTAATGACCGGGAAATTTGGAAGGGGCAGGCCAGTGATTTCTCTGTAGTAAACAACATGGCTTGGAGCTTTCAGTAGAATCTTCTTTAGGGCAGAGATGAATTGATTTGCGATGTCGTATTTGTTCCTTATGGATCCACAAACCCTGTGAAGGGCATGAGCCAAGCATGTCACATGCTTCAAGTTAGGAAATAAAGGTTTCAATTGGTTAACAGCTGAAACCATGTATGGAAACTGGTCCGTAACCAAGAAGAAGTTTTTCAAACTCGATACCAGTTAGCCAGAGTTTTTGGCAGAAGTCCATAATGGATTGCATTACTGTACTGGCATTGGCTTTCTGCAGGTCGCACACTTTTAACAACATGGGCTTAACTTTCTCCCCTGCTATGAGAAAAACTAAAATGTTCAAAACATATCGTTCCATTGAATCTGTGGTTTCATCCACAATGATTCCCACATCGCAATCAGACACTTTCTCCTTGATTCTTTCTATGGTTTCTTGGTAAACAGGCCAAGTACTCTCTTAAAGTTCTCTCATCGGGCATTGACATCTTTGTGTATTTTTCAAGAAATCTCTTGAAAGCTGGATGGTTCACCTTATTGAGTGGAATTCCTGCTTGTATAAGAGCTGCACATAAATCAATTTTTAATTTCTTTAAATTTTGACTTTTTGAAGAACTCTGTTGAAACGCATTTCGTAATAGAAGTTGTCGTGATTTATTTGCTTGAAAAGTCTTATGCATTTGATGCTTAGAGCTGGAAATGTGTTGTTTGATGCGATCTCGTTGGTGTTTTTTATCTACAAAATTCCTAAATCACAAATAGTACATCACATAACAGTTCCATCAGTGTCTATGAAATCTTGTTTGAATTCCTCAGCCAGAACAATAAATCGAGCACTGGACACCTTTGGCATGGTAAAATCTAGTACTAGTACACTCGTTGCTAACACTAGTTCACTTGCTAACACAATGCGATTGTCACGCAATTCACTCTTGCGCCCATTCGCTGTCCACATTCTCTTATAACACCGCGACAATTACCAGAATGTTCTCATTCATGCTGGAACTTCAGTCTCAGCGATTTCTAGTAGTTTCGAGCAGAACCCATTCTTAATAATTCTCGGAACGGCGCGGGTGAGGTTACTGCCGTCTCTGCGTGCCCAACCTTCGCCTCCACGCAAACGGATGACGTCTCTCACAGCAACAAACTCACATTCACGAACAACAGGCTACTGATTCTGGTGGGATTGAATCACGCATTGCCAATTGCATTATTGCGGCCTACTTTATAGCGGTAAAGCGAGAGAAAGTGGATTTCGTCGAACACACAATTATTTTCCATTGTTGCGTGTGTGTCTTCAATTTCCGCGCGGCGTTTACTGAAAGAGATAGGCTTACTATTCGCACGTACAGAACAAGCTGAGGAGACGTTAATTGAAAGTTAAAGAATAAATTGGAATGAAACTTAAAAGAAAAAGGGGGAAAGGGGATTATGGGCATAGTTGAGGGAAAATGGGATAAAGGTGCCAAAAAGGGGGAAAGGTCCCAAAAAAGGGACACAGGTGCGAGAAAAAATGCCTCTTTTCGCAACTAGAAACAAAATGTCACACTGTAATATATTTCCGCACAGCTTTAACTTACCCTAAGAAAGAACGTGCGCACCTAAAAATCCTAACCTGGTGATCAGCATAGAGCAGAACACGGTACGTGAATCTTAGCCAGCTGGCGGTGCTGCTTGCTACGTACTGAGCGGGTAAAGAACGTCTGCAGAAAATATGAGAGCTGTCCCAGAAGTACCCTACCTAACAAAGCAAAAACAAAAATGTTGGGAAAAAAATCTTTATTTCTGTACATAGTCTCCTTTCAGCTCGATACACTTTCGATGTTCAATAGCTTCGATACCTTGTTTATAGTGAGAACCGTCGAGTTCTGCAAAATAGCCATCATTTGCAAACTCCACCTCTTCATTATTGGCAAATCTTTTACCAACAAGCCATTTCTTCAACTTTGTAAACAGGAAATAATCAGAGAGTCTGGCGAATAGGGTGCATCAGGAAGCAATTTGAACTTTAACTCACTGATTTTGGCCATGGCGATAGTGCGTATGAACTGGTGCATTTTCTTGATGAAACAGAACTTTCTTTTTTGTTAAATGCGGCTGTTTTTGCTTGATTTCATCATTCAAACGCTGCGATAAGTTTGCATAATACTCGCAATTGATTGCTTTTCCTTTATGAAGATAATCAATGAAAATTATCCCACCCGCATCCTTGCCTGCAAATGGAACTGTCTTCGCCTTCTTTGGAGCCGATTCTCCCTTTCAATCCACTGTTTTGACTGTTCCTTCGTCTCAGGTGTGAAGTGATGGACCCATGTTTCATCCATGGTTATGAATCGACGCAAAAACGTGGCTTTATTGCAGCGAAATATCGCCAAACACTCGACTGAAACACCCTCACGAAGCTGTGTTTGTTCTATTGTGAGTAAACGCGGCACCCATCTTACGCACAGCTTTCTCATGTCTAACGTTTCAGTAAGTATGCGGTGTACAGCACTTTTTGAAATGCCTACTATGTCTGCTAGCTCGCGCACTTTCAGTCGACGGTCATCCAATACCATTTTGTGGATTTTCTTCACAATTTCTGGCGTGGTCACCTCATTTGGTCGACCACTGCGATGTTCGTCATGGCAGCTCGCATGGCCTCGGTTAAACTCTGTTACCCAGTATTTTACAGTTGTAAACGAAAGAGCAAACTCCCCCAGAGTAAAATTTAGCTCAGCTTTAATATTAGTTGGACTAAGACCTTTGAAATGAAAGTATTGTATCACATAACGATGGCCAGTTTTATCCATGTTTACAAATTCGCTGAGAGAGTTCACTATTAATGGCTGCCAAACAATTACTAAACATCGTAGCATCGTCAAACTTCAAACTTAAGCTTTATAAGGATGGTACTTTCTACCATAGTCATTTGTTTGAAACAACAACCGCTATATATATACGTCAGGTCAGGTACTTCTGGAACTGCCCTCGTATACTATGGTTTGTCGTATAAGTTATTTTTACAAGTAAGTTAAAAGCAAACACTTAAAAATAAAAGTACTTATGTATATCAAGCCAGGAGATGTTAAAAGTGCCTTACTTCGTTGTTCAAGCATTTCTGGCACCTGCTTAGGAAATTTGCCATTACACGCTGCAGTTCCCTTTAAGAAATGGCAGCAATTCCTTTATGAACATTATTTTTAAGTTCCTCTAAACTTGTGAACTTGTGTTGTAAACTTTCTCTTTTAATCCCCCCAAAGAAAAAAAATCATAGGTGGTTAAATTATTACTAACTATATTTTGTAAGTAATAACTATCTTCAAATACTACATAGATTTCCTGCAAGGAGAGGTTGTATGTGCCGTCGCAGAGTCCTGCTGGAAAGTAGTGTAACTTCTTTCCCCCTCAGTTAATTCAACAAATGGCCGTAAAATGTTTTGTAGGTACCTCTGACTATTAATTTTATTGTTTTCGCAAAGAAAATTGGCCTATTATTCTCTCACCGCTAATAGCTCACCACACTCCTTTCTTCCTTTATCATGCAGAGGTTCCTGGTTAAGATGGTTAGACTTTTCAGCACTCCAATAACGATCGTTTTGTGTATTTATATATCCATTTAGGTGGAAGCACGTTTCGTCCGAAAAGAAAATTAGATTAGAGTCCATTTTACTATCATATACCTGAATCAAAACCCATTCACAAAATCACATCCTTAATGCAGGGTCACCCGGATTAAGTTCTTGCACTACAGTAATTTTATAGCGCTTTAACTTGAATAACTTTGTAGCCATTTCAACAGAGCCATAGAAAATTTCCATTTGCTGGGAAAGACGTCGAAATTACTTTCTAGAAGACTTTCCAGAGCATGTATAATGTTATCTAGAGTTTTTCTACGAGTATTATGCGTGGTTTATGTTTCTTCTCGAGAGGACTTCCCGTTTCACGTATTCATTTACTAATCTATGAATACTAGTTCTACTGGAACTTGAACGTGAGGAAATCTCTTTTGGTAAAAGAATACCGGTACTGAATAGAACCATTTTACTTAAAACGCACTGCATTGCGTCAACTAATAAACACGTGCCACGTTTGCAGGAGCTCAACTCACACTGAAGCCTCGCGCTTCACCACCGGCCGACCAAGAGCCGTGAAACCTGTTCTGCTCTATGCTGATCACCCAGTAATTATAATCCACAAATATATGGAAATGGCTCTTATCTAAAACAATAAAATTTGTATATAAGAATAAATTACTTTACCTACCATACAAATTATTTTTCAGCATAGCTAGTGACTCTTCAGTAACACTGAAGACCACTCCTTCAATAAACGAATTGTTTAATTTACATTTTCTACAGAATACTACATAAAGCATGTGACAGTACCCCTTAGCTCCAATTTGTAAGCCAATAACGTCAATTGAAACAAGATGGCCTTTATTTACTGTGAAATCTGTAAGTATTGAGTAATTGTTTGTTTCTACAAGCTTATAAGCGATAATATATTTATTTCTTTAATCATAAGAACTATGAGATATTTTGCGTTTCAAATCTGTTTTTTATGTACTGCAATAAAACGCTGGATTTTATTTCATCATTTAGTGAATACCTTGCATTTTAAAAAATGGGCACTTCGGGCTTTTCAAAACTAAGAATAGCATTACGCCACTGCTCCAATAGAAGGGTTGCCACATTACGTCACAGTACTTCTCCATGGCCCTCCCTTCTGGATGTGACACACGGCTCGTCCATATCGGCTTTAGATTAACCATGTAATTGCTTTCTGAACAAGACTAGAACGTTTCCTTCTCCAACTTGTTCACTGTTTTTAGATACAGAGTAAGTTTTTCAATTAATTAAAAGGGAAATTGAAAGGTGGTAAGAAGTGTGAAATCATAAACCCATAACAGTTAGAAATACATTCTTTGAGGAGAACCGGATGCCTTTATTTTCTAAGTTTAAGATATTTGGTTTCTTCAAGTCTATAGATACCTATATACATATATTTATTTTATCACAAGGAGAAAAGGTATAGTTAAAACTTATAAACATGAAGTACCTACCTCAAATAGAGTAAAACAAATACTTTATGTAAAATTAAAAACTAGCATCACATATTATACCATAAGCTCTTTTTTCTGATAGCCATTTTCCACAAGTGAGCAATATAAATGCTTAAAATACTATCAAAGTGTCAATTCCTTAAACATACTATTTTATTAGAATTTAATCGTAGAAACAACAAACGGAAAATCAGATTTTAACCACACATGGCATGGTTTCCTTGACCATATCATAAATATTCACCATTTCAAGCTTTTGCCATTGCAACGGAATGAAAGCTGGGCATTCCCTCTGTTAAGAAGGATGGTAAATCTCTGTAGCAAAAATTTGTCTGCAGTTAACGCAAGACGAGCTCTTAAGAGAGTTAACCCCAATTGTAATTTGAAATTTAAAAATTCGGAGGTTATATTACAGGAGAGCTGTTTTGTTTTGTTTTTTTTTTTTTTTTTTTTTTTTTTTTGTTTTTTTTTTTTTGCAATAGCCTACAGTAGCTCGGCCTAGGGCGGTGTGTTTTGAACGGCGGCAGTTTGGCATTTTCACTTTCATTTTTTAAACCTTGTGGTTTTCGTGGTTCAAATATTTCAGTTGTGATACAGCGTCATTTCATTTTGTAGTTTTGGGTCGAAAGCGAGCCGGAGAGAGAAGGGGTGAAGAAGGAGGTGTATATAGTACACCAGCACTGGGCTTCTATTACGATTTCCGGTTAAAAAGCTGAGCTTTGCTAACCTGTGATTATTGCTAACTGTTGGTTAAACGGAGTGCTCCGGATTACAACGCTAGGTAACTGTAGGTTAGTTAACCTGGAGTCTGTTAAGAGTTTGGTATGGTTAGCAACATTTTCGTGTGTGATTTCACGCCATGTAGGTAAAAACGTGCAGCATTAGATTTTCAAAATAAGTATTCTATAATAATTTTCTTGGGATGCCGCCTGATTTATGTGTATAATAAAATATAAATTTCTAATTAAATTAATGTGGTGGACTTTCGTGACAAGTATATAATGTTTTGGGTAGCTTGATTACATCGGGATGATAAAATTGGGATGCATTCAGAAAGCAAATAAAGGAAATGCTCTTAATATTATTATTTGTATAGATTAGGTAGCGGCACAGTTGTATATATTAAGCTACATGTATAAGGGTTAGGCCATTATTTGACTTCGCATATTTACTTTGTAATAGGTTATATGCCTTTGGGTTTTAATATTTAAAACATAATGATTTGCCGTTAATATAGTTTATGGAGATAGAGTAAAATAGAATAGCTACATGTGTAGTGTAGTTTGAAAATAGGTTGAGACATTTCGGTGTATTGGGTTGTATGGGATTTTCATTTGAATATAGTTTATTTTGGTTAATGGTAAGATAGATTTGGTATATATAGGACCGCGAAAGCGGGGAAGGCTGGAGTATGACCTGATTCTAACATACGCTAACGCATATTGCATAATCATTCAAAATTGAGCAAGGGAGGAATGATGTGCTTTACCTGATGTACAGGTATCGCAATTATTTTACTTCTGTCCGGTGTTTGATGACATGGAAACATTAGGTAAGGCTTACTCCTCCATACTGAAATTTATGCATATCACGTTTAAGAAACGTGTGGGTAAGTCTGTTGGGTTTACAAAATTCCATAAACTCAGGGTGAGGTTTTGATGCTGCTAGAAATGATTACAGTGTGGCAGAAATTAAACCCATAATGCAGTTTTTATTAACCTGACTCACTTTCCAATTTCCTCGTCCCTCTCCTCAAATGTATTTTTTCGAGATCTGATTCCTATTAAATAATGCCCCAGCAGTCGATTCTCGCAATCGCTTCAATGGGAATAATGCTGGGCTTCTGCTAAAAGAAATTTGTTATAAAGGTTGTGGTGTTAACACACTCTAAATGAAGTTATTAATAGATGAAGTTATGAGAAGAAAATCCCCATAAACAAGCTAAATATGGAAAACCTATATTTGTAGGATTTTGTCTTAATATATTCGCGTAGATTAATGCGGAAATATGTTGGGTGATTTGGGAGCGTTAACTAATGTGGATTTTTGTTTCAACTTCCTATAGGTGAATAGGAAAATAGAACACATTGGAATATATGCTAAGTTTCACTGTTTGTATACTTTGCAAAGGTGAACTGTAAAATAGGTTAGCCGCTTTTACGAATATCGGGCTAATATCGGTGGCATTGCATTTAAGCAAATATTACTACCACGCACGTTAAAAATATAAAAATAAAATAAAAGGTAAGCAAACTATGTGTAATTATAATACTGGATATATTATGCAGCAGAAATGTAACAGAAAATAAAGCAACCAGTGCAACTTTCGAAAAACTTATAACATTTACGAAATTCCTCCTCGTCGCAAACCTGGAAATTATTCTTTAGTATCATACTTATCTTGGCCTTTCTCCTGTTATATAAATGATGTCGAGGTGAAGGTAAACCGTTTTTGTATGGTTACCTCCAGGTTATTACCCCAACGGCTACTCGAGATATCGGTTAGTTCATTTCTAAGACAGCTATTAGCCTGAGGTCGTAATACGAAAATCTGTACTGACTCCCAGTTAATATCTAACCGGAACCTTAACCGGAGATCGTAATGTAGGCCCACTGTGATGTTACAGGTGAAGCTGCGCTTGCGCCCAATGCTAAACCGGTTCTGCGCAATCTTTCTAGACGATAAATCAGTTTAGTGTTACGTCAATCGCGTAAGTATTAGGAGCTCTCTTAATCTAAAGTGAAATTAAACATCATTAGTGAACATAACTATATGTATATTGTCAGCAATGAGCAATCAATATTAACATTTGTGCTAGGATTACGTTATGTATTTTTTTCTTCTTCTACTTTTAAGCCATGAGTGACGGGAGAAAACGTGTTATTGGAGCAAAGTACAGACAATTACAAAAAAGGAGAGAAAAATGAAAAAACTCAACTTTTGATTAAAACTAGAAAAAACTGGAAACCTATTTCCAGCAGACTTTGGAAGATGTGGTTCTAACAGATCCAAACTACATGAAGTCCATGTAGAATATGATGAAGCTGTAAATGTAGTGTGAACGATGCTATCGATGTAGAGGAACAAAGACCACCTGTTCCCGTAAGTATGGACAATATTAATGGTGGAGAGGTAGAAAAAATGAAGACAAATTTCAACTTTGTCCCTAATATGCATTGCGGACAGTGTTTCTAATATTCCTAATAAAGATCCGGTCGAGTGAATTGTTGATTCCACCCGTGACTATTTTACTCTTTATAGCATGGAGCAAAATATACTTGAGAAATTCTGCGCTTGATGTTATCTATCAAAATCAATGTTCGTAAGCAATAGGCTAAATTGTGAACAGGCACCATGGACCTGGTTATTATTTTCGAAAAGTAGGGACCGAGTTTTCTGTGAAACACATCGACTGTTTGACGGACAATCTGATTCCCAATGTCTTTCTACGGTAAGAATGATTGGAAAAATACTGCCATGAAAACAGTTTACAAAAGCTCCGTAATTGCAATCACACAAACTGGGTAGAATTCATAAGTATCTTTCCATACAGCTGGAAAAGAAAATCAGATATTGAAGACACGAGTTAATTATTATTTCGACATTTATAAAATAATGCAAATTGTCTTATATACGTTGAATTACTGGCAGAATTTGACACTTTTATTGGACAACATGTGGCAAATTTTGGAAATCGCGGAAAGGGCAATACAAGTTATTTGTCTCGTTAATACATAGTAAATTTTTTCTGGTTGATGACTCATAAAGTACACGATATCATCTGAAAGAAATCAGGAATTCCAAATATTTTTCTATTCTAGTGTATTCGATGCCAGGCAGAGATCGGCTGGCATTTGTCTTAAGATATAGGTAAATAATAATGGGGAACCTGTGGAGTATATTCTTCGCTTCATTAATAGGATGACACAGGTCACAATGCCAAGTATGTATAAGAAGCTGAAGTTAAAATTCCTTAGACAAATGACATAGACATGACAAACTGTCGAGAACAAACGTACGATAATGCAGCTAATATGAGTGGTATTTATAGTGGACTACAGACTGGAATCCGAGACCTTAATCCTCTTGCGGAGCTCTTTTTCTTGCTCAGCACGTTCTCTAAATCTAGAAGGGCATTGTACTGCAGGGATTTGTTTTGCAGTTCATCATTCTTTGATTCTATACAAGGTTTGTAATTTTTTCGACAATAATCGACAAATGGAAAATCCTTCTCTCTTCCTTAAAACTAAAGAGAATTCCTGAGCCTATGCTTGCAATGTACTGTGTGACTCCTGCATGGGCATTCAGAAAACTCCCACTCTCATCCGCAAAGGCCCAAGAAATAAACGTTACACGCTGTAAATCCGTTAGTTTCCTTTCACAGTTAGAAACCCTGAAACCACATCCATAGCATATTTTTGGCGATTTCACTAAGGTACATTGAATACAACTAGCAAACGACTTCAGTGTTGAAATTGATCTTTTCACAGTTGTGTGGGCCTCTATAAATCTTTCATAGAACTTGTAGAAACAATATAAAAAGAATTTTATGAATTATAAACAAAAGCCAGATATGTGTGGATCAAGAAGTGCTTATTTGATACCAGGGAAAAGAGAAGCATAAGTATTTTTCGATTAATCTATGACGGACAAAAGAAAAAAAATGATCGGTGTTTGAATAATAATGGGAGCATGGAATTAAAAACACAACAAAACGACTTACAAAGAGAGGTTTAGCACACAAATCACACTGTGAATGATATTCTCTACATTCTGTGTTTGTCAAGATTACTGAGCTAGGTATACCAGCGGTTCGGGATCGTGTAAAAGTGTTGCTGAATTGTTACTCAAGTGGTTGCCCTCAAGTATGTGCTTACCTTGTGTCAAAACCCAATAAAATAAGCACATCATTTGAAGTTAGTCCTTTTCTTATACAGAAAGGTCCCAAATTGTGTACCCAATGTGAACGTTGCTCTCCGCATATATCTTTGCACAGTTGTTAGCAATAACTCGGGCAATAGTTCTCTACATTGAAGTGAGTTAAGAACTATCTACGGTCTTCAGTAAATAAGAATATCCTGAATTACGTGGGTCTTCTCGCCATGTGTCCGACCTTACCTACGGAAAATCTTTTGAAGACTTCATTAACGAGTTCGCAGCTCAGAGACCAAGAAGAGTGAACATTTAGCCCTAAAAACTACAAAAAGAGACCATGTCCATATAATACATACTTTAGTGCTAACTATTACTTTACAGCAGTTTAGAGAGGCGAACTGATACGCGAGTGCCTAGGAGCGGAAAATTTCCAAACCCGCCTCTGATTATTATAAGTATTAGAAAAAATGAAGCGACGCCATTATATTGCGTTGTTTGCTGTTGTTTATTGAAGCTAATGCCGCTTTTCAAATCGTAACCATAAATCCTGTTTTGTGACAATAAATCCATTAAAGTCTGGTTCCATAGTGGGAAGTTCTCCAGCTGTTGCAGGCATAAGTGTGAAATTTTGCATCAGAGCAGCAAACATAAGGAACATATTTTGACGTGCAAATGTTTCGCCAGCACACAGTCGTTTACCTGCAACAAAATTCATGTGAGTTTTACAAGTAATGAAAAGCATAGGATGGGCTACCTCAAATATTCCAGAGTTCATGCAGAATTCGTGCACTATCTCCAAAGAGTTCACTTTTCAATAACAAATCTGAAATAAAATGGAAATAATACCGCAGCAATTTATTATATAAGGGATTAAATAACATTATAACATGGAGTGAAAAATTTAACGCACAGGACTTGCCGGGGGAGACAATTTTCACGTCTTAAATGAATTTTAATCTCGTGTGGCATACAATATTTTATCCCCTAATAAAACTAAATCATAGTAATCATTTTAACTAAATATATACATTTATCGTCGCCGGATGAGAACATGGGGACACCAATGTATGTTGTCTTGGAGATAATGGATATTAATAAACTGAAATTGATAGCAGATGGTACACGTATACATTGAAATGTGTACTATATTAAAAAAGACATTATGGGATATGAAGATATTACGCAATTGTTAAGGATTTATTTCTGTAAATTATAAATAATTGAAGTATAGTTTCAGAAATTAAATAGAAAGTTTCTATCAAGGGACTAAAATACTTTAATTCACAACTATGAACTACGACACAAATGATAGTTTAAATGGCAGTAGCGGATAAAATCATTTTGTAAATATATAATGATAACAGTATCTATCTATAACATTAAGATTCTATTTCCTTCCTAATATGATGTTACTAATTTTTAGTATAGACTCCTTCCCTTCTAGGAAATACTTCTTAACCAGACCTAAATTTTTGTTATATAAGGCGTGTTTTTTAAGTAAGTACCATTTTGATATTTTGCCACTGCAGCGCTGCAGTCCGATTTTGAGCATGCGCGATCACTTCCTCCATTCATTAGGAAGTCAGATGTAGGTGTAAGCGATTGTCATTTTGTGTTTTCCTGTTGTTAGTGCGTTTCGAAATGTTCAAAACAGTCGAACGGCCCGCCGAATGTGAAGTCAGATCAGTGATTCGTTTTTCGAATGCGAGAAATATTACGCCAGCAAACATCCATCGCCAATTGTGTGAGGTTTATGGGGAAACAATAATGAGTGATGAAATGGTGAGGACGTGGGTTAGACAGTTTAACGAAGGTAGTGACAATGTGCATGATGACCCGCGGAGCGGCCGACCGTTGTGATCACGAATGTTTTGGTGCAAGCTGTGGAAGAAAGCATTCACGAGGACAGACATTTCACTATATCGGTGTTTCTTCGCGTTTTCCACAAATTTCAAGTTAAGTCCTTTGCAACATTGTGACAGAACGCTCAGGATTTCTGAAATTGTGCTCAAGATGGATGACCAATAATCTTACTGAAGAGCATATGAACAAGCGATCGGCAGCTGCACTGACTTTTCTCACGCGATATGCTGAGGAAGGCGATGATTTGCTAACGCACATCGTTACAGGTGATGAGAGACGGATGTTCCTCATCACCGCTGAGTCAATGCTACAATCCATGGGTGGAGGCACATAATGTTCCCCGTGAAGAACAAATTCAAATAGACGATATCCGCTCGCAAGATCATGTGCACGGTTTTATGGGACAGACAAGGGTTTTTCTGGTTGAATTCTTTTGCAGGAATGTGATAATCAACAAAGACGTCTATTGTGAGACACTATGAAAGTTTCGTTGTACAATTCAGAAGAAAAGGCGTGGAATGCTTTCGCGTGATATCCTTTTGGTTCATTACAATGCCCGGCCACACAAAGTTAAACAAACTCAAGATCTGATCACATAATTTTGGTTGGGAACAATTCGACCACCCTCCCTATAGTCTGAATTTGGCAGCAAGCGATTTTCATCTGTTTCTTCACCTGAAGAAACTCCTTGGTAGAAAACATTTCGACGATGATGTGAAACAAGAAGTACAGGTTTGGTTTTCAACATAGGCGGCATCATTCTTTGACGAAGACATACAAAAACTGGTTTCCCGTTACGACAAGTGCCTGAATAGCGGCGGCGACTATGTGGAGAAATAGTGTAAGGTAATGAAAGATAATAAAGTATTTGGAAAATAGTGTTATGTTGTTTTTTTAAAAAAGTTATCGGCACGTACTTTAAAAGCATGCCTCGTAGTTAGCAGAGACTTGGGAGTATCAAGCGTATAAATTAATATCCAAGGAGTTCGTCAGAGTTATTGTTCCCTGTCACTTAATGTTTGCAAATATTAAAATTGTTACCAAAAGTAATGTGATAAACTTTGAGTTTTTTTATAAATGGCAGATAATATGCACTATGGCCTAGTCTGAAGCTAAAAGTAACATTTTTAAAATCTTTACGTATTCATACCTTTTTCACTAAAAAATGATGGATTGGTTGTTTTAAAACTAGGTGTATAACACGTCATGTATTGTTCTACATGGAGAACAGTCTATGGATCTTATTATTTTCTACAGAGAGAGCCAAAAGACTCCGAACCGCCTGCGCGGTGTTTTTCCTGTCCACGTCCTGAGCGCTCGTTGCCGTCTGCCGCTATCACAGAAAGGCGCGGATGAAACCATACAACACTTTTAAAACTACTTTTAAAGGCTTTACTTACCAACATTATGAAAGGAAATGCTGAAACTGACCACCATCGTTGTCCATACATTTTTGGCACCTCTTTAGGAAACTATCCATCGTGGATTTTTTTTTTGGGGGGGGGGGAATTTTCCAAAGGATGACCGATGTCATCTAATGTTTCTTCGGTAGGAACCGAACGCCGTCTTTTGGATTTCTTAGCCTGAACACTTCCTGTGGCTTGAAATTTACTGTAAAGTTCATGGATTGTTGAACGGCCTGGAACTTTTACACCTGGAAATCTTTCTGCAAATCGTGCTTTCACTTGGCGAGCTTACCGAGTTAACACATACGAATTAAAAATAAATATACGCGGTGCAGTAGAAAATATATGCTGAGCCATAATATACAAACATATTGTGGACAAAATAATAAATAACTCGTAATGACTGAACTACATCACATCACCGTCAATTCAATACTGCACTTCACGCTGCAAAGCTAAACCACAGCGTGACTTTGTTTATAGCAGCAGTAGGTTATCATGTTTTTATCATATTTCCACACACCCAGTGGAAAAACACCGCGCAGCCGGCAATATTGTTCATAAAATACCCCTCCGGGATAACATAAAACATAAAGTGTACAAGACAAACCCACACACCCTGGAAGAATTAAAACAAAATATCCGCCAGGAAATTTCTCAGCGAGAAGTACGGCGAGTGATGGATAGTCTCCTAAAGAGGTGGCAAAAATGTATGGACAACGACGGTGGCCAGTTTCAGCATCTCCTTTCGTAAAGTTCATAAGTAAAGCCTTTAAAAGTAGTTTTAAAAATGTTGTATGGTTTCATGCGCGCCTTTCTATGATAGCGGCAGACGGCAACGAGCGCCGAGAACGCGGACAGGAAAAACACCGCGCAGGCGGTTCGGAGTCTTTTGGCTCACTCGTAGAAGGTAGAGGGGAGTCAAAGAATGCAAGCATCTCACTTATTGCTGAGCTTTATGAAAACGTTACACACAAAAAGTGTATGAACGCCATGTTTCTCGCAAATTTTTATTTAAAAAATCCATAGAGTTAATAATTGAGAAGCTAAACTGTTATACCTTTATATAGACCAATTAGACACATTATAATCCTGAATCATTTAGTGTGGTTTTGTAGTTACCATGTTCCCATGGTAGGGGAATGGTATACTTCATATCGCATAACAAGCCAAAGAAACAGTGGTTGTGCCACCCGTGAAGATAAACAGCGCTATGAGGAAGTAAAAAACTGTACCAGGGATGCGTCGTGAACACTAGTTAAGGAAAATCAATAAGAAAATATGTTAGGCGCTATTTTATTTGCATGCTAAAATAAGCAATAAGTGCAAAGTTTTAGAAAAACTTTAGGCCAAATAGCTTTAGTTGCTATTAAGATATATTTTAATTTAAACTCATTCTCCAAACAATTTAAGAAAAGTAAAACGAATACTCTTAAGACTTAATTTAGCTTTTAACATGTTTACAAACATCTGAATGTTTCAAAATGTATGATAAAGGGTCAAAACCGACAGCAGCATTTGAATTAAATCAGTAATAAAGCCATAGTATGAATTTGCAATTTACATATATATGTATCGAAAACAACCACTCGTTACCACAAAAGACATTAATGACCAATAAATTACAGGCATTTATTTAGTACTCCGGAGTAGTAGCCCTAGAGTATATTTCAGAAATCCAAATTGACTAACAGTTCGTACACTGACTTGCATTTATGACCTCTTTGAAGCTTTATGAAGCCTTCTACTGGCTTTCACAGATGAGTATGTCTAGCAAGGGGGAGTTGCGTGTATGTTTTTACTTTTTTTGCACATGTAGTGGCGTCCTGTTTTACGTGCACAGTTCCACATTATTCACATATGAATATATAACTTGAGCAATAGCTTACTCTTCATCGCTTATAGAAACCATGTTAAAATAATATATAACTAAGTAAAACCAAGTTTTGCACAATACCTCCACGAAAAAAAAATATTTTTAATGGCATCATAGTGTAAAATTGAAATGTATTTTAGATTTTACTCTCAAAGAACACACATTTAATAGACATCATTGGAATAATCTGTCCAATCTAAATATAGAATTAAATACTGTTTTGCACAATTTATCCATGAAAAAGTATTTTAATGGTAATATAATGTAACACCGAAGTAAAGAGGACACATTTACTAGACATTATTTTAATAATCTGTCCAATCTCCATTTGTGTCCAATACCTGATTTAGCCGCCTAGACACCTAATCGCTTAGGTGCTGGAAGAACTCTGACTCTAAACGCATATATTCCCACTTTCATGACAGTGTTCCAGAGGGCGATGAGTGATTCAGTGCAGTGATTAATAAACAACTAATACATTTTGTCTCTGTGCTTGGAACTGGGCTGACAACGGAGTTTAAAGCATTTAACATATTTAAAATTGTTACGGTTTGAATAGTAAAAGGAACCACCGAATTTGTGAAAACTTAAACACTGATTTTCATGTGTGGTGAGGAGAAAATTGGGAATATTTATCATGTTTGTACTGGGTGGGATCAAAATACACCTAGGAGTTAATGGAACAGCCACATTGTAAGCCTCTTTAGTCTCCCAAGCGACAATGAAGTGATACCATCTTATAGATTAAGACCTTTATTCTCAAAAACTGATGAAATAATACTGAATGCGAATTATTTAAGTTCCTATCTCATATTTCTGTGTAGAAAACAATTCTGTGGGAGATGGTGTACGAATTCAGTTCTGGTAAGATTTATACTTACCTGCACCAAATGGAAGACTGATATCCTTCTTTAGTAACTGTCCATTGCTATCCAAAAACCTCTCCGGTCGAAACACTTCTGGGTCACCCCACACTTCAGGATCCAAATGGTAAGCCCACAAATTCACCAGCAAAAACGAATTCTGTAAAATATTGGGTTTAGAGGAAACGCGTTAATAATTTACATAGTAAACAGGTCTCTGTACTGCTAATATAAGAAACTCAGGAAAAGAGAGTGGCAGGGAAATAGGTAGGTAGGTAGGTGGATGGATAAGTAGGCAGGTAGGTAGTCCGATACATAGTGTATGAATGGGATTTGTATGTTTCAGAATAATAACCCCAGACAATGCTACTTGAGGCGACATCGGGTTCCCGCATGGCATACGGGCAGCTCCTATAACATAGGAGCAACTCCGAACAGCAGCTAAAGCTGAGCTCCTCTGTAATCCTTCTAAGAGATGTTTGCACCCACAAAGTACAATAGCATCCCATAATTAACAATTTTGGAAAACACATAACACCAGCTGTGAAAATGGCGTTGCACCCTGACCAGCAGCCGTCGAGAAGCAATCTTGATACCTCCTTTCACTCCCTATACCTCAATCTCATCCGTCATCCTGTAACTCTCATCCCATCTACAACATTTAAATCTATCGCGGGTAGGGTCGCTTTATAACACTCCATTGGGCTACTCTCAGTCTGCCAACATCTGACCGGTCTGGAGTACTAGTAATTTGCCAAATAATTACTTCACGAAGAAAATTATATTTCTTATAATGTATACATTTAACATAGGTATTTAATTTGAGTGTTTAAGGAATTCAATATTTGAAATTTGGGACCAAAATATTTTGCTACTTTATTGCGAAAGTGGCCCTGCGTTCGGTGTGGTGTGTTAGAGCGCAGTACTCGGGATCTCACCCATGTATTGGGCCGGTGCACACTCAGCACCGTGGTACATTTAAAGAGCTACGATCTATCTATAAGTCACGTTTCGGATGGGAGAAACAGGTGCTGACCACATATCTCCGTATCGGCTGGATGATCGTCCATCTCTGCTCACGAGGAGGGCTATAGTACTACTGATGTAACATTTTTATCCCGAAAGTACGTAGGTTTATGATGCATTCATGTTCTAAGAAGTAAAGATAACACTCCAACAATTCAAAAGTTTCTCTTAGTCCTTGCATTGTTATAACTATATATATATTATTATTATTAATATTATTTTTTGTCCTGTCGTCATGCTGAAAAAGAATATTATATGCTACAAGGCTGTATAATGTTAAATAGCATGTTGAAAAATTAGAGGTTGTTTGATAAGTTTCTTTCGCATCCCTGATTTTTATAAATATTCCCTCAGGATGCTTTGTTTCTTTATGTACAGTGACTTCAGAAAGTGCTCATCTGCCTTTAAGGGATTATTTCGAATAGGAAGTTCTAAATTTAATATAGATGCCACTGGCGATATTACAGTTTTAAGCGCTCTTGTACTTTTTCCAGATTTTTCATTTCAATAGTTCTATAATTTCTTGTCGATTAAGCCGATATTTCATATTTCCATCTGTGCCATTTACATTTCTATACGTTTATTAGAACATATTTTATATGATATCTGATACCGACGTACAATTTAAACTCAGGGAGAAAAGAACTTGTAAAGTCGTAAAAATTCAGGTATTAACAGGGAAGTTCAATAAAAATTTTCAACATTCCCGACTTCAACATGTTATTCCTTCACCCGATCAAAACCCATTTTCATCGAATTTTCAAGAGTTATACCAAACTATTCACTGTACTAAATCCATGTAAAGCAATTTTGAAAATACTACACATGAAAAAGTTGATAATAGTTACAACATTCAAAGAATTATAAAACTAAAAACAATGCAAAATATTGAGAAAGCCAGAACATGTAAACTGAAATATCACTTGTTCTTTCTGCATATTAAAAAGAATGTATTCTCTCCGTTAATTCGGCTGTTAGAATTTTTTAAAATGGATGCGAATACCTTCTGGAGTCACTGTATATCTTAAATTGTTTGGTGAAATGTTTATTCTAAGTCGTAAAGTGGGAGTTAAATGTTACAAATCCTGTGATTACTTTTAGTTCACAAATTACTCAATTGATGTTCATACCGCTTTGAACGTAGTGTAGCTTGCTTTTCTAAGTAATAATACTGTACAGGGGTTTATGCAACTGAAATAGTGCATCTTCATTTACTAGTCTAAGAGCCTATTGCTATATATGGCCGGTACACCATTTTCAACAAAACGCAATATCTGAAGATTCTACATCATTGTTTAGTATATTATTTTTCTCACGTACACCGACGTAGCACATTTTGTCCATTAACAACCATAGGAAGTCTACTACAAAATTGAAGAGTGTTGTTCACGATTGTAAATTTTATTTTATTGTAACAGTATTTGAGTTAATTGTATTTGGGAACATTTCCCCCCAGAAAGACTGCACAAAATAAAAGTATTTCAGATGGCATAAGTTTGCTCTAGCTATGAACATTATGATTCCCATTACAGAATCAAATAAAGACGCTTAATAACTTGGAAAATACGTATATAGTAACCTATGCTTGCAAAAGCACGTGCAACTTGATCACACAAAATTTCTATGTAACTAGTTCGTTTTAAAGCATAAAAGTTGCCTATATTCCCATAAATGAATATTTAAAGAGATATCAATAGGAGTACCTGTAGCTCAAGAGGAGAAAGTGGTTCGCAATTGAATGAGAAACAACATTAGGGCCTCTTACATAGCTGAGAAAAAGCTACATGCCGCAAACAGTGTATAACACCGTCCATTTACTATAGAGAATGCAGGCTATTGGAATATACCAAAAGTGCCATTTCTCCATTATAGTGCTCTCCGGTTGGTTTTGGTGACATTCTGTTTGTTCAATTGACATCAATATCAGTAACTGCTCCTAAACTATATGCATGGTAAGATATGGACGTAGTTGGTGTTAATGCAGCTATTACGTTGGCAGTGTAGGTATTATCTTGCAGGACGTCAACTGTTAGATTTAAAGCAAATAATCATTGTTTGTGTAGAGCCATGTGCTTCTAAATGTGCACTGATTTGTAATTGTGTTGATGCTTACATAAATGTTCTAGATTTTTAAATCGTTTTACAACACAATTTCTCATTAGATCCATACGATGCGATATTTAGCGTTAAGAAATGATTTAATCACCCTGTGTTGTTCCAAAACAAGATGTGATTCACTGACTGACTTGAAAGTAGTAATTCTCATTGTAAGGTTGGTAGTTTAGTGTAAAGTCGGCCACTTGGAATTCTTGGGAAGTGTCATTAAATTGTTTCCCCTTATGTAATGTGAATTGTACGGTCTTTCAGTTGGACGTTCATCCCATGGCACGGGGGCAGAGGAATCCCTGTCTGTAACGCATTTCTATGATCGCATCTGGTTAAAACATTTGAAGAATTGTCTCTGTGTAATGCGATAACACAATGGCATTAGTTAGGTGTTACTGTGTTATTGTGCCAGCACGCACACTTTAAGGTTCCCACAGAGGATGCGGTGTAATAGCATTTAACACCATGTGATAATTCGTATTGAGGTATATACTATGTGGGTTCACACAGACGCGATTACCGCAGAGTTGTGACAAACAGATCTAGGTTGCGCGGTTGGTGGCGTTCGGCAACCAGAGCGAACGAAACATTTAATAAAACGTTCATCAGAGGAAGCTTTCCTTGCTTCCCGTTGTTGTAGCCGAATATGAAAGCAAGACAAGTCTTCTCAGGCTAAATTATTCATTTCCATACATCGAACCCAAAAACCCATGAAGCCTAACCCAAGAACTATTAAAATTAAAGACAAAGCAGGGACTATATACTTCCTAAACTCTGGAAAAAGAAAAACTACAAAGGATTGACAATGTGAGCAGGTATTTTCATAAGTTGATGTTTATTTCTAGTTACAAAATTGTGATAGGCTATTTCGGGACTTTAAACGAGTACAGAATAGTTTGATTGGCGGATAACAAATGTATGACTACGAACTAATTTTATATGAAGAGGAACTCGTGAGAATTTTTCAAATAACAGTTAATAACACAAAAGGTGTAATCATCTGCATTGGAAGTACTAATACACCGAAAAGGAAATCCGAGAAAATGCCAGTAACAAGCTCATCAGCATTACTATTTAACGTATGGGAAAACGCGAATAGAGATTACAATGTCAGGTTCGGAGGAGCGGATTGTCGTTTTCCCTAGGATGGCGTTAATCGCAGAATATAAGACATTTTGAAATAGGAGCTGAAGCTTTCCTGGCGACGAACGTCTAGAGTAAAATACATTCTTTTACTAAATCAATGTGCAATGCAACATCTATTACATAAGCAGCACTTAACCACCCACTGAATGGCTCTCTGATTACCAATATCGCAACCGCGCATCGGCCGCATCTGTGTAAATGTTACAAACGTATGTGCGTACTGCACACTGTATTGTGTTTAGCTTTAGCTTATACCCGCGAACCGCATCGCGCTTGGATACGCTTGTCTGAGGATGTCTTCAGAGTACAAAGTTTTCACATACGATTACTATGTGAAAGCAAACCGCTGTAGCCAAGCGAGACGGTGTTTTATAGTTAATTCCGCGGTGTTGCTACATCTTATATATGTATGCATTGTTGGTAATCTTATGAATGGATTTAGGATGAGAAATCGAGCGTAAACCGCTACAATTTGTCAATTACAAATTCTGTGTGTAATTTCACAAATATAATTAATTAATCTTAATTCAAACTTTCTTAACAGGTCTAAGAGGTGAGTGGTGATACAACACTTCCATAATGTAGCTGGCTATTGAAAGTATAATTTATGTGAAATCTACATGCTTGAATTAAAGAGGCTGGACTATCCGACTCAGGATGAATATCATTTTGAGGGCACTAACTGCGCCGATGTAATTTCCAATTCATTACACAAGAGTCACAAAATTGTACTTTTTACAAAATTGTCAAGCCTTTTATTTATGATGGGTGATTTTTATGTATTTTTGTCTCCTGTTTATCAATCTGAAGTAAGATTTTACATATCACGTATGGATTTTACGGAATTTCAATTTAAACATTTGCTTAACCTATAGTATCAGTAGAAAAAAATAAGCGCAGAAAGGTAACTATAACTAGTTTAAAATGAAATCATTAAAGAAGACACTGTACTTATTACATTGTTTGTCAACATGTAACATTAATTTTGGCACATGAAAAGTCCAGAATACACATTTGAGGACTTAAACTCGCTTCCTTTTCCTGCTGGTGTGTGATCTTCGAGATTGCCTCATGTGTTGTGACTCCATATTGTCCCTCTTAATAGATCAAAAATAGTCAGGTAACGTCACAGCATTCCACTTCCCTTGATAACGCCTTTCTATCTCGTTCATGTCCTGGTGGAACCGCTCCCCATGTTGTTCATAAAATCTCCCAAGTTTTCAGGGCAAACGTCGACATGGCTATGAAGGAAATGGAGCTTGATACTCATATCACAACCTAAATTCTTCATAGCCATCAACATATCTTCTACAAATTGCTTGTAATCTGGGTGCTTACTGCCCCCCCAAAAAGTGTGTATCACATTCTTGAATCCTACCCAAGCCATTCTTTCCTCATAAGCCACCAAAAGCTCAAATCGTACGTCTGTCATTAGATTCCTTATTTATGGTTCCACAAAGATTCCTTCTTTCAGTTTAGCATCAGACAGGAGGGATAATTTCTTACAGATATACTTCAGACATTCACAATCTTTATTCAATCCCTTTACGAATTATTTCATGATCCTGAGTTTTATGTGGAGAAGTGTCAGAATTATTTTCTCTCGTTTCACCAAACCTGCTTTTATAACATTCTGGTCTCCTGGATCCAGATTTGTTCTAGATAGCCATTCCTTTATAACCCAGTGTAAATCACGTCCACGATTATCCCACAGGCAGAGGAAACAGGGATATTTTGTGTAGCCTGACTGTTGTCCAAGAATAATTGCTATAACGTTTAGATCACCACACACAACCGGTTCGTGCTCTGAACACTTTATTGCCGTTAATACAATTGCAAATGTTTCGTAGTTTTCCCTCAAGACGTAAGACTACCTACCGGTATCGAAACACACATATTGGCAATGTGTAGGAGTACAGCCTTGGTTTTTTTATCGATAAATAACCTCTATTCTTTCTTGTTGTATGCGATTCCATGTGTTGATACTACTCCTTCAATGTTTTTACAATAAACCAAAGGGGCATTTTCAGTGAGTACTCACAAAACTTCTCTTCTCTTGTTCGATACCAGGAGAATGTTGTAACAGGGGCTAGCTATCTTTTCTCATTTAAACGAGAACATGTGAAAACTCCTTTGGGAGACCCAGATCCCCTACTAAGTCATTTAGTTCACCTTGGGTAAACAGTTCTGGTTTCAACTGCTCTTTTGTGGGCAACAAAGTTTTATCGCCGTCTGCAGAATCAGATGGTGATGATGACTTGAAAGTGGTTTTACTTAGAATGTTTGTGTATGTGTGTTTACTTCACACGGTGAAGCCATTTTGTGACGTGATTCTTTGTTAGGTTTGTAGCTCCATCTGGTGTTAGCAATTTGCGGTAGTATTAGTGTTCGTTTGAAAGAATGCTACTGTTATTTTATTTAATTTTTGTTCACTGTCCTCCGGCTAGCTATGATCTTTTGGTCAAGCACTTCTCTTTATACAGGTTGTGTAAACGGAAGGGAGTCTCTTATCCAAAGATAACACTGATGAAAGAATTTGTTTTACACTTTTATTGTCGAACACATTTACTATCACATTTACACATTGATCTTGACACTCGCCAAACTGAAACTGTTATAATAACTTCATTACTGATCACTCTTAATTCGCGTACTTCAACTTTTTGTATAATTAACTTTACAACACTTTAGATTTTTCATAATTCTGCTACGCGTAACTTGTGAATCGATAGCCGACGTGTAATATTTCTGCTGGACTGAAGGCGACGTGTATCATACAAATGTTTTCGACGAACTGACGGGGTCTTTACCTCTAACCTAGCTTTTATACTCCTACACCCAGATATGCCTAAAGATTATAACTGAGCTGCAATTGGCTAATAAAACGCGCCAACATTAGCGTCTATTTTTATATCCAATGAAAATTATGAATACATATGCTCTAGGGAAATGTTCCAGAAGATTCTAAAGGAAATCGCGCCAACATTACGTAACTTCCTCGTTTCCAATAATGATAAACAGCTCACCCCCTCGCTGCATTATTGCACGCTATTATTGTCAGTTTCAGTAAGGCAGTATAAACTTACTTCCCAACAATAATTACAATCAACAAACATCTCAAATCAATGTCACATAATAATGCATATTCATACTATAATCACTCTTTACATTTAAATAATTTGTGATACAAATTACTGCATCAGACTGTAGAGTTACAGGTGTGATAGTACAAGAATTCTGGGTGCATGTGGTACAGGCCTGATGGCTAATTTCCGGTTTGGATATGCAATGTTTTTAATACTCTTTTTGTTATGTCCCTCAGCTTTTACAATGCAAAAATAACAATCATCGACGTGGTTTGTTTGCCCTCGTTACATCATCGGAATTCTAAAAGGTAATGCCTTCTCCTTCCCAGGATCCGTTTTCTTAATTCCGTAACACACGTATGACACACGCGTTGTGGCGCGAATGTTTTGTGTTCGTCTCCTAACTTGACACCAAAATAAGCTAGGTAAGCTTTTCTCACGAATGAGGTTCCGCCCTCTTGATTTCCATGTAAACGAGCCGCGGATGAAACAAAACGGGTTGAGATTGTTTACACGTGTCGTCTTGTGGAGCTCGCCATTTGTAGACTGACTTAAATGCACTAATAAATGTAAGAGTTATACAAAGCACGATTAAGAACCAAATTAAAACAGTAGCTGTGTTTTTGTGTGAACATATCATCAGAATATATCAATCTTACGACAACTACTATTTTCAATACTCTAATATATATTATATCGACCACTATACATTGTTATGTGCGAATTTTAAAAGAAACGAATTACGTAATTATATAAAAACTGTGGGTGTTAGAGGAAATCTGATCCATATTTGTAAACAGCTCTAGGAAACAATTTAAAAACACCCATTTTCATGCAAAGACCCAAAATTATGTTACCCAGTGTTATCAACTATTAAATGGACCAAGCTTGATCATAATAGTAGTACATATATTTTTATTAGGGGTAGCATGCTCTTGTTGCTAATTTTATATAAGAAGGAGCAAAATTTATTTACTTTCAATTTCGAATGCAATAGCGTTTGGAAAACACATTTTGTTATATTAACAATATTTATTATGAAGCTAACAATTCTAATCTTCGTTACGTATGAATGTTGAACTAAACATTCATCTTTATTTTCCCCTTCGTCTGTAACACTGGTAAAATCCATGAATGATAGAGGGATTTGCGGATTTGCTTACGTTATGCGATGAACTACCATGACAGTTAAACCTTTTATATAATTAACCTAAACTTGTCTTCTCACCTTAGGGATGCTGTATCCACCAAGTTCTGCATCTTCTGTAGCCCGATGGGCAACGGCCAAAGGTACCAAGGTCTCTCTTCTCATTACCTCACGAAGTATAGCTTCCGTAAAAGGTAATCTGGAAAACCAACGCGAAGGTGTTAGTGTTTATGCTTCTGCTTTTAATAGCTTAACATCACATCAAGTTTCGGTATTTCAGGCGATAAATGACGTGAATTTTATTACTTATATGAACCTGGAATACACAATCCTTAAAGTTGTTAATATTTATCCTATTATATTTTTTCAGATTTATTTTGTCCTTATGAACATTACAATGATGTTGGACACGTCAAAAAAGCATAAAAATTATACACATTTATATATGCACTATGTACAGTTGTGTATACTCATCTACGGGGTAAAAAGTGTGCAATAACAGGAAGAATTTTGGCTGATTTTTAAACTGACAAATGTTATTAATTTCTTTAATGTTCACAGGTACGTTATTATATAACTTATCCCCAAATTCCTCAAAATATTTTTAGCAAGATTTGTTTTGCAAAATTATATGTGAAGATCGTTGCTTTGTCGTGTATTGTGCTGATGGATATTTTGATTCACTTCGAGCTCTTTAAAAATTCTTTTAATGTGAACTAGTGTCTCTAAGATAAATACGCATGTAAGAGGCAGTAAAGAGGCAGTTTACTAGATGACCATCTTTCTTTGGCGCACATTATTCTAATTGTTTTTTTCTGCAGGTTAAATATTTGTACAGTTTCACCACATGCACCCCAAAACTTAATGTCATATCGCAAGAGACTATGAAAATTTGCAAAATAAATACCTCTCTGCATTTTAAGATCTATTTTAATATGGAGAAATCTTAATAAATAGTAGGCGGACTCAGTTTGTAGGTTAATTTTTCAATATGATTCTTCCATTTCAAGTTTTCATTTTTGATGATTTCTAGAAATGTTATGTTTGTGTTATACTTAATGCTTAGAGTATCGTAATAAATTTGCTGTTTAGGATATGCCTTATTCTGACAAGTATGCAAAGATATAGCCCTAGTTTTTCCTTCATTAATTATTAGCTTATTTACCTGCATTCAAGAATATAACTCAGTGATTACCTGATTTATCTTTGCCTATGAGCTCTGTGGGTTTGTCCCCTTTATTAGCACATTAATGTCATCAACAAAAAGAATGGTGTGTACCTTTTAACCGATAATGCTAGATCATTTATGTATAACAAAAATAACAATAACAATGAACCAAGGACAGTGTCTTGAGGCACTCCTTTATTAATTTCCCTTTCTATTGACTTATAGATAGACAACTTATTTTTTAGCATACCCATTTACTATTAGTCATTCTCTTTGTTAAATATTATTTTATCCAGCCATCAATGTTCCTCAAAGTCCACATTTTTCTAATTATAAAGCAGAATATTACCATCCAAGACATTTTATCCTTTCGATAAATCAAGGAAAATACATATACTTGAAAATTTCTGGTCAATAGCTTCTACTATTAAGTTCAATAAATTGCATATAACTAAATCAGTTGATCTGTTTTTGTTTTTTTTTCTAAACCCATACTGCTCATTTGAAAATATATTATGTTTAGATAGAAAAAAATTAAACGTCTAAATACCAACTTTTCAAAAACCTTTGAGAATGCAGATAATAATTGTATCAGATGATAATTTTCCATATTTTGTTTATCCTCTATCTTGTGCAGTGGCCTTACGTTTGCAATTTTTAATTTTTGTGGGAAAATTCCTATTTCTAAAGATGCATTACAAATCTTTAATAGTGGGGATTTGATGTGTTATATGCACGTTTAATAACCCAATCTGGAATCTGCTTATGAGTGTTTATTTTTCATTCCTCTCACACATTTAATGCTTCTCTTTCGGTTACTGGGTGAATGAATATATTACTATTTACATGTTCTATATTTCGAACTTTATTTCTGCAACAGGGAACAGAAATGTTAGCTGTTTTCTTACTATTTCTAAAAAATATAAGTTAAAAAATTTCACGATTCATTCGGGTTGCTTCAATTTCCCATGTTTACAATTTATTTTTATATTAGGTCTTTATGTTTGGATTTTGCTGTTTCTTTGTTAACTATTTGCCATGCGCTCTAACTTTATTATTCGATCTTGTTATAAATGTTTAGTTATCCATTATTTTTGCCTCCCTTACAACGTGTCGATATATTGTATGTACTGAGACCTTGCCTATTGAGATCTTTGTATATCCAATGTAATAGAATAAATAAGTAAATTAATTCTATGCTGAGGCTCATCAGAAGGAAGAATTTTTAAAATGACATTAAGGCAGACCAACTTATTAGATGAAAGTGATGAATATGTTTAATGATTTATCAAAAATAGAATATGCTGTAAGTTAATTTAAATGGTGTTTAAGAAAGTGCGTTTTTCTTTTAGATATGAGGTAGGTACGTATATCGAAGGGAACAATTTCAACAAAATCCTTAATTTAATCTCTTATTTTTTATATGGGCATGTAACGTGTATATTTTTACTTTCTTCACTACGTATAGTAAGTAGGGGAAGTATTGTATTCCACCCAAAATTTCGATACCGAGATTTCACCGGAAATGCGTGTTTTGAGACCCCCTGAATCCAAAAAAAAGCCTTTTTGGAAACATGTCCGTCTGTGTCTGTGTGAGTCTATGTCTGTGTCTGTGAACAGCATAACTCAGAAACGAACAGTCGGATAAACACCAAACTTGGTATTTGGGTTCAGTATCTTCCAGTGATGCGACATGAAGGTTTTCAAGAAAATCCCCCACCTCAGATTACCCTTTACATGGAACATTTTTCGATAATTTTGATTTTCTCAAAAACGGTTCCAACGATTTTGATTAAAATATATGTTTAAGATATTTTCATGAAAAATGAAATGTATATCTCGAATTTTCTAGGAATGTCTCCAAAAGTATTCTTCATTGTGAACGACTTTTGTATAACTGGTAAACCATAAGAGATAGACAAACGTTTACAGCACAAAAAATGTAGATCGCGTTAAAATACACAATTCATGTCATATACATTTTTACTTTCTCTACTACGTATAGTAACTAGGGGAAGTATTGTATTCCACCCAAAATTTCGATACCGAGATTTCACCGGAAATGCATGTTTTGAGACTCACTGAATCCAAAAAAAGCATTTTTGGAAACATGTCCGTGTGTGTGTCTGTCTGTGTGTCTGTGTGTCTGTCTGTGTGTCTGTGAACAGCATAAGTCAAAAACGAAGAGTCGGATAAACACCAAACTTGGTATTTAGGTTTAATATCTTTTAGGGATGCGACACGAAGGTTTTCAAGAAAATTCCCCCACCCCAGACTACCCTTTACATGGAACATTTTTCGAAAATTTTAATTTTCTCAAAAACGGCTCTAACGATTTTGATTAAAATATCATATGTTTAAGATATTGTCATGGCAAATAAAATGTATATCTCGAATTTTCTGGGAATGTCTCCAAAAGTATTCTTCATTATGAACGACTTTTTCATAACTGGTAAACCATAAAAGATAGACAAAATTTTACTACACGAAAAATGTAGATCGCGTTAAAATACACAATTTATGTCATATACATTTCTTTTGTTGAGTGAACCGTTTGCGAGATATTGCTTGTTATTCCCTTAAATTTTCCAATAGTTATACTTTTTCTCAAATTCGTTCTCTACTACGTATAGTAAGTAGGGGAAGTATTGCATTCCACCCAAAAATTCGATACCGAGATTTCACCGGAAATACATGTTTTGAGACCCACTGAATCCAAAAAAAGCATTTTTGGAAACATGTCCGTGTGTGTGTCTGTGTGTGTGTGTGTGTGTGTGTGTGTGTGTGTGTGTGTGTGAACAGCATAACTCAAAAACGAACAGTCGGATAAGCACCAAACGTGGTATTTAGGTTCAGTATCTTCCAGAGATGCGACACGAAGGTTTTCAAGAAAATCCCCCCACCCCAGACTACCCTTTACATGGAAGATTTTTCGAAAATTTTAATTTTCTCAAAAATGGCTCTAACGATTTTGATGAAAATATCATATGTTTAAGATAATGTTATGAGAAATGAAATGTATATCTCGAATTTTCTGGGAATGTCTCCAAAAGTATTCTTCATTGTGAACGACTTTTGCATAACTGGTAAACCATAAGAGATCGACAAAATGTTACTACACAAAAAATGTAGATCGCGTTAAAATACACAACTTATGTCATATACATTTCTTTTGTTGAGTGAACCGTTTTCGAGATATTGCTTGTTATTTCCTTAAATTTTCCAATACTTATACTTTTTCTCAAATTCGTTATTCATTTTTTTATGTCCTGGACATGCAAAGAGAATGGAATGCGCCACATAGCAACCAGCGTTAAAATATTTGACTATCGCTTAAAAGCTACCATATTCCCCTTGCATCTACATGAATATTACCAATAAGATTGTCATCTCGATATCTCGATTAACATGAAGCATTGGAGAATAAGCGTTTGTAAAATTAGATTGTACAAGAGTAGAGAAAGTCATGTGAGTGTAACACATCAGATTTTTTTGTTGTGTGAACCATTTTCGGTATATTGCTTGTTATTCCCTTAAATTTTCCAATACTTATACTTTTTCTGAAATGGAAATTCGTTATTCATTTTTTTTGGTCCTGGTAATGCAAAGAGATTGGAATACTCCGCATACCAACCAGCTCTTAAAATATTTGACTATCGCTTAAAGCCTACCAATTCCACTTGCATCTACAAGAAAATTAGCAATAAGATTGACATCTCGATATCTCGATTAAAATGAAGTATATGGGGAATAAGCGTTTGTAAAAATAGTTTGTACAAGGGTAGAGAAAGTCATGTGAGTGTAATACATCAGATTTTTTAATTTGCGATCTTTGGCTGTTACATTTTTTCCCACTTCTCTTGGATCGGATTTCTATCTAAAGCTATACTACCACATTAACCGTTATACGCTGCAACTAGTGTTACTAATATTACACGAAGAAATAGATAATCGTAGCTATAAACCACTCAAACAGTATTAAATAATTTTGCAAAACAACATGCATCCCATTAAGGTTAAACTGTATCACAGGAAAGAAAAGGAAAGAAAAGGAAAGGAAATGCAAAACTATGCCTAGAAAAATAAAACGTGAAGGATAAGACGGATGAAAGCTTTATTATTGCATCAAGCCTCATCCACCCACGCATATATTTATACGTGCATACACGCTTCCGTACAGACCTAGGAGAAAAATAAGAGGAAACGTTGAAATTTATACACAATGTTGTAGATAACAAAAAAATTCCTGGAGGACCTTATCACTTATTTTCAGCGACAAGAAGTAATTCACTGACACTGGAAAGCTCAAATTTAGAGAATATAAATTGGCATAAAGCCTCACCACACCGTGTATCACTCTCTGCCAATCCAATACGATGTGATCCAAAGTGACCTCTTGACCAGAGGGGCGATAAGGTATCAACCCGGAACAGTAGCGAAATATACACTGGAGTGTAACAATGTCTCACACGCATCCTAGAAGACTGTGAAATAATGTATCAGGAAAGCACAAAGAAGCAAACCAAGGATGGTTTAGGGTATGTGTTAGTGGGACAAAGACAAAAGACAGTTCCGGGTGAGTAAAGTCCTTACAGATGCGTAACAACCTCCGTGGTGGTGCAGCAACCGAAAAAATGCCGCAGAGAGTGCCAGCAGATTTAGCTAAGAGACCAGCAGTCTCATTGCTGAAGAGTCCGGAATGGCACTCGGAATCTAGGCAAAGAGCACCCTAAAGCAAGTGAAACGATTTAAGTGCCTGTACTGGTACGTGGTCAGAGCGTAGGTTGACTGAGCGTCCGTTAACACACTCAAAGAGTCAGTGCAAACAATCGCCATTGTGAATTGTATATCCCGAAGAAATGCTAGAACCTTATATACAGCAAAGAGCTCCGCGAAATAATTGGAGCAAAAATCTGGGAGTCGAAAGATACGATGTACTTCCCACTCTGGAAAAAAGCCGATCCCACCCGCGGTGGGTCTACCTATCGACAGGCATCGAAAGAATGTCAGGTGTCCGTCGCCTATGCTGGGAAGAATAGCAATGGAATAATAAATGTGCCCAAGATGATAATCTAATTCACTATGCAGGCTTTAACATATGACACGGTATGGAGGCCCGTAGTATAAGAAACACTATAGCAAGAATCTGTCACAACGCAATGTAAATGCAGATGTGACTAGAAAGAAAAGAGTATACTCCCAAGGCAGGGTCACAACTTCCGTGTGTAAACCCCTCCCGCTTTGGATAGCTTTCCAATAACAAGTGTAACTTGGGAAATAATGGAAAAGTAGAGCATCCGCAACGAGCAACAATATATCGTAAAGCCAATACAGGGGGAAGATGTATGGATCAAGGGAGTTAGGCCTAACTCCCTGTGCATTACCAGTGCGTACTCCACCACATGTCGGAGAAAACAATTGAGGCAAACTTGCAATGATAATAAAGCGCCACTTGTGATTGTTCCCCACAAAAAACAGCAAGCAATCATTCCTGTATGGCAGGATTTTACAGCGTAAGAGCACACCGGTATGTAAGCCTCAGTTTTTCCATAACGCATGAAATAAGTTAAATTCGCTATCCAGCCTTTGACATACCGGGAAATATGCACCCACCAGTTAAACCAACAATCAAATGTTAGTACCAGGAGATGACCCGTGGTAACTTACACGTTTGTTGTGAGCCCAGGTAATAGGAGAAAGACAAATTTGTTATCGTTTACAAAAGAACAAGAGTAGCGCCTATCTCGATGTTCACCGTGAGACCACGGGAATCTGTACACCCCTTCAAGGCTTTCACAGCTTGGGTCAAAGAATCGCTAGGGTAGCTACAGTGCTGTCAGACACATATTTATAAGGTCATCCGTGAACACCAGGAGACCTCCTCCAATTCAAAGATGTATATCAGGAATAAGAGCGGACTAAGACAATAACCTTGAAGCAAGCCTATTTCATTTTTATTTTAACTGTTAACTGTAATGGTGTAACAACAATTTAACAAATTATACAATCGTATGTTTTGCCCTAATACTTGTATAATAGTGTATTACACGATAAGGTTATGAAGTATATTTTATGTAATCGAGGAAGAATAAAGAAAAAGAAGCAAAATTTTTCTTTCGATGTTCCAAAAAACACTCCACAGAGAGGAATTTGCGTTATCTTTGCATGGTCACATATTTTGCAGTTATGTAATATTTAACTAGCAAATTAATCTGACTTATAGGAAATACCAGAGTGAAAAATAGAGCCCGTTGTCATTGTAAATTTATACTATGCTGAATTCTAGTGGGGTCAATTTGAAGGCCGTGACAGTACAAACAAAAGGCGCCAATTTTTACAAAGGATATACCCTTTTATTCACGGTAAGTGAGTTCTCCCTTCATTACATGTCTACTATTTCCTTCAACTGTTCTTGTTACATTACTTTAATAAAATTATTGTTTGAAACTGAGTTCTTTGACCGATTTAAAATCACCTCCTAGGGCATTATATGATTAGAGTTTCCTTTAAAACTATTTTGCACCCTTTTTGGTCCTTTTAACAATAATTAAATGAAAAGAAAATGTTCTAACAAAGCAATACACTCCCATTTAATACATAAGTTAGGAATTAGACCTTTATATGCATAAAAGGACAGTAAAGTGAAGTAGTTAACACACTACCTCACTTCATAATCTTTAAAATCTATCCAGTTTTGGAAAATATCGTATAAGTTGCTAGGAATAAAGAATATCATACCAGTTTAAATTCTCTACGCGATAATTTCATAACGTGGAAAAGCAATAACATGCCTGATTTCCTTAAAGGGAGGTGCAATTAATTAAGGGTCGAAACACTATCGTTTGGGTCTGTCATTCAGCATTTCCAGAACCTTGCTCAGTGCCAGTCATTTGACTGTTCTATGACGTCAGCTAGGAAGTATCTTCTTGCTCCTGGCTCTCAGCATCTCAGTGAGAAGTGAAGGGCAGATGAGGCAAAGGGAAAGGCGAATTTACTGTTAGCAACAGACTAGTGGGATAAGGGGAACGATTGTTCTACTCTGTACCTCCGTGCTTGTAGATACAAACCTGTCTTGTCCCGCCCTTCCTTCCACCCTTCCCCAAATCTTGCCAATGAGTCACCGAAGCTGTATTACGTCACACCACTGTGATGTGTTATACATAATTGAACCGGCTGACTCTTGACTGACTTAGCCTATAGCAAGGGTGGCGAAAACGACTTCCTTCCGCGAGTCACCAAATATACAACACGCACGGCGTCACTCAGCAGCATGTGAAAATCAAACGGACGGTTGCAGAGAGGGAACGTGCGCCTGCGAGTCAAAATAACTCGCGAGTCACGTTTTCGCCACCTCTGGCCTATAGTATGCACGCCATGTTACTTTATGCTGCGTCGTTTAAGCTTTGGCATGTTTTAGTTTATTTCTAAGAATACCTGTGCTTAAGGAAAAATAATATATGGATTTATGAAAGATAATCTGCCTTTTCAGGATATACAGAATTTTATGGAGGGTCTAAACGTAATTAAACTGGTAAGAGAGTTAGAATAGAAGTTTCAGTATAACTCAAATCTCTGCGGTGTCCGAATTTTAAACATTTGATTCTCCTTCCTTTGTCCTACACAGACCAGCACCGAATAAAAATTATTACATCAATAAAAAGGAAAATGAATTACTTGGATCTGTCGTCTAATGTAGGCAGGCGATCTCGTCCCACAATTTCGTCTATCTCCTTCTGCGCTTTTGTCTGTACATCTGGATGATGTAGCAGATACGCCATGGTAAATGTTAACGTGCTGGTTACTGTTGTTGAAACCGCGAGCAAGTAATCCCAGGCCGTTATCTCTAGTTGCTCATCTGTAATTTAAACAATGGTATGGTATGTTATTAACTTATATGACACAAGAAAAATTGTCATTAGCAATATGAAATAATTTTCAAAATGATGGCATTGTCACAGAAAGCGAGTTTTCGTTTTCCATCGGGAGGATACACTTAGCGAAACAGAAGTAACGAATGGGTCATTTTAGTGGTTGCAGACATGCTGCTGAATTCCCTCATACTGACTGATACTATTTGACGAGAAAACATGAGTTTACTTGTAGTTCAATTTTACTATTACTCTGCCGTTTTATTAAACCATGCCTTTACTTGTATTTATGAAGATAACTTTGTTACAAGATTTTGAGGGGTGTTTTACTCTATGTCACTTACTATAGTAAGTAGAGGAAGTATTCCATTCCACCCAAAAATTCATACCGATATTTCACCGGAAATACACATTTTGAGTCTTCTGAATCCAACAAGAACATTTAAAATGGTCCGCGCGCGCCTGTATGACTGTGAACAGTATAACAACAACGAAGAATTGGTTAATACTAAAACTGATATTTAAGTTCAGCATTTTCTAAGCATGTGAACGAAGCTTTTCAAGAAAATCTCCCCATCCTGAACTATGTTTTACACAGAAAAGTTCTAGAAACTTTTTATTTCCTCAAAAATGGTTCCAACGATTTTCATTAAAATAGCATAGGTTCAAGATATTTGAATGACAAATTAAACGTATATATTGAATTTTCTGCATATAGTCTCTGAAGTCCTCTTCATTCAGAATGACCTTTGTATAACTGGTAACCGTAAGAGATAGATAAAATCTCGTTGAAGCACACAACTTCTTTTCCGTGTAACAATTTTTTGTTTAGTTAACTATTTCCGAGACATTATTTGTTATTGGTTTGAATTTTCTAATGCCTATACTTTTCTAAACTGGAAAGTCGTTTTCGTGGAATTTCAGTCATCAAATGGCGATTCAGTCATCATGCTCCTTAAAAATATGAGTCGCTTTACCTACGTTTCTTACAATGATATGTGTAAACGTGAATTGAAAGTTTATCTGGGTTAACAAGAGGTAGATAGAAGTATAAGTTTCTTAAAGAATTATTTGTAGAACAGTGAACAGAGAAAGTCATATGTCAGATGTGAGATTTTTTGGTATTGTTTAAAGCCCGTTCTTACTAATACGGCGCGACAGACGGTGTACTCTCACGATACTTGAGAAAGGAATTTTGGAAAGAAAAGGTTCCAAGACTAAGTTTAGGGTACCTCCCTGGCATTTGCTAGTTATGAGGAGTAAGGAAAACCAGGAAAGAACCTCAGTTATGGAGGACAGCCCTGGCGAAATTTAAACCGCGGACCTCGTTACCGGGAAGCCATCTCACCCATTTTTTATTTATGAGGTAGGTAAATCACAACCCCTGATTTCCTGGTGCAGTCGATTGCCATTGTATGAAAACCTATCTGTCACTAGAAAAACTACAACAGAAATGCTCTCCAAATAGGCGCACATACATCTATGTCGTAGATTGCCAATTATTGCTACAGACCTGTGATTGAGTTGATAAAAAAGATTGTTCATACAATCAAGAAACTCTGTATTCATAAACTTGGTACATAGTGACGAAATCAAATACCAAATAATTTGATGTTACTTAATTTTAATTATTACACTTAATTTAATGTTGAAATGAGATTCGAATTTTAGCTCCTCCCTCGAGGTTCATTAAAGGAGTATATATACAGGGTGAATCACCTAAAACTTGCACCGCAAATATTTCGGAAATGGAAAGTGCTATTGATGAGCAGTTTTCAAACATTGATTGGTAGTCAGGGGCTCGTACATTTAACCTATAAACAGATTTTAATCATACTGAGAAAATGTATTTTTTGAGCAAAAATACAACTTTTAAATGGAACAATGCCTAGTTACATCAGCAGAATAAATATAGGGTAAATTAGTATGTGAATAGTCATTGTTGCAGGATTCTAGTGCAAGTGGTTTACGAGAGATCATATTTTGAAAAATTTTCACCCCGACAATCCTTTGCCCCATTCAACCTGCTTAGTTGCTAGGTACGATGTTGTTATGTTTGTTTGAATTGTGTTTTCTGTTCATTGATTGCATTGCAACTTTCTGGTCAGTTAGTTTGTGACAGTTCAAGCAGTAAGTCGTGAGTGGAAGATGGGGTTTACTAATGCAGAAAAAGCCGACATGTTCATGGTGTATGGAGAGTGTAGGAAGAATGTAGTTCGTTCCTGTGCGGTGTATGCGGAAACGTATCCCAATAGACGTCAACCATCTCGGCAATTATTTATCAACCTCTTCAACCAATTACTGAAAGTGGTGCTGTAACACCTAGAAAACATAACACAAACAAACAAGTGACCGGAGAAGAGGCAAAAATTAATGTTTAGGCTGCCGTTGCAGTAGATCCGCAAATTAGTTCCCGCACAATCGCTCCTGGAAGTGTACTGTACAAGTGTGTGGAAGTGTACAAGTCAGGCAAGTGTACTGCACATTCTCCATCGACATAGGTTCCATCCCTATCACATCTCTCTCTATCAAGCGCTACATGGAAACGATTTTGAGAATCGTGTTAACTTTTGTACATGGGCATTAAGACATGATACTCCAGATTCATCATGTATCTGGTTTAGTGATGAGGCAACCTTTACTAATCATGGCCAGGTAAACCGCAGAAACATGCACTATTGGTCTGTTGACAATCCCCGTTGGCTTCGTCAGGTGGAAAGTCAGCGTCCATAGAGTTTAAGCGTGTGGTGTGGGATAGTGAACCATCAGCTCATATGCCCATTGTTCATAGAAGGAACAATGAACTCGCACAAGTATCGCAGTCTCCTGTCAGACCATCTGCCACAGATGCTAGAAGACGTTTCTTTGTAGACTAGGAGGAACCAGTGGTACCAACATGATGGCTGTCCAGCCCATAGTGCACCAAGTACTACAGCTTGTCTTAACGGATTGTTTCCAAATCGTTGAATTGGACGAGGAGGACGTGTACCTTGGCCGGCCCGTTCACCGGATCTGACCCCTTTCGACTTTTTTCTGTGGGGAAGGCTGAAAGACACTGTCTACAAGGATGTACCAACTACACCAGACGATATGAAACGACGTATTACTGATTCCTGCTCTGAAATTTCCGCTGAAATGCTAGAACGTGTGCAGCAGTCTTCCCATAACAGACTGGAAGCATGTATTGAAGCTGCCGGGGGTCATTTTGAACACGACCTTTGAAGGCTATGTTCTCTTTACTTGTAAGAATCCACAGAAGTGTTGTAATTCCCTTTTGTTTTTCTTTAGTTTGTGCCACCACAGGTTGTATAAGTGTCGGTGCGTAAAAGTTTCAAAATAAGATTTCTCTTAAACCTCTTGCACTAGAACCTTGCCACAAACGCCACTGACATTCTAGTTTACCCTACATTTATTCTGTTGATGTAACTAGGCATTGTTCCATTTAAAAATTGTATGTTTACTCAAAAATACACTTTCTCAGTATTATTAAAATCTGTTTATAGGCTAAATGTACCAGCCCCTGACTACCAATCAGTGCTGTGAAAACTGAACATCAATAGCATTTTCCATTTCCGAAATATATATTTGTGGTACAAGTTTTAGATAATTCACCCTGTATGTATGTATATATGTATGTATGTATATATATATATTAGTGAAGTAAATCTACAAAATAATATTTTCAACATAAGTAAATGGGCATTTATTTAATCAATGATGTGTATTCCCATCAGAATTCTCCAGAATTCCTTAAGTCTTTAAAGAAATATTCCAAAGAAGCAAGACATCCTCCTTTGCTAAAATATGCTCATTCTTGTTTTGCTTTTCTGAGGAGATGCTGCCAGTTTCGAAGAGTTGGTCTCTCAAATTCGCTCGGTCGTAGACCGCTAAAGTATGTCATATAAAATAAAAGTTAGGAGAATTGCCTAGTGGTTCTTCACAATCTGTAGAAAAATTTCGTTGTATGATTCTTCGTGCCACACCACATTAACACAGCATTTCTGCGCGAAGAAAACAATATCTTATTATTATGAATTGCGGTCTCGCAGACCAGGAAAACCCCAATCTCTGCATTACTGGCCCTCTACTGTTACGATTTTTTAAAATATAAACTAGCATAAACGTCTTCTACAGCCTCCATTTGAAACCGGTTATCTTTAAAAAAAAAAAAAAAGGATCTTTATTTGCGTCATTATTCTAAGCTTCATTATTTTCTACTTGTTACCCATGCAGTCAACTTTTGCCACCGAACCAAACGGAATACGAGAAACCAAGCCGGAGGTACAGACAGGTTCCTCTTCTTCAGTTCAGGATACCTTTCAAACAAAATTCTCTTACTTTGCCATCCAGAAATTCCTCTAGAACGGTTTATTGGCAATTTTCTGTACAGTATAACCAAACCCAAATACCTGGGCAGTATTATATTACCAGATAATATCCTATCATTTGAAAAATGGTATCTCGAGAACTTTGCTGTCAATAACATTTGACAGCTCTGAGCAAAGGTTTTGCAGTTTTAGTCTAGACCGCTCAGTCTAATACTTCGAAAACCTACCATCAGCTTATGGCACCTCATGCTACAAACTTTTAATCTCTTATCCCACATTTAGTTTGATTCTTTTAAATCAGAAATGTCTATAACCTCCTAGGAATCATAAACAAAATACACCTTACACCATATATAAGATCAAATCCTTTAACCATACTTACCCTACAGTGAGGAACTTCTATTAGATACTACTTAGACCCATGTACTCAATCAAGTATATCTTCTTGAAGTTTTATCTGGCTCCTAGCGGTATTTGTGCTCGTACGAAATTCATTTTCCTATGAGGATAGTTCTTATGTATGTACATGTCAAAGGGAAGGTCTAATGACACCTCTTTACCAAATGTTTATGGCTCGAATGGAAGAAGACTTCCTAAGCTCATGGAACCTACCTATTTGCTTTGGCTTCGATTTAGAGGTAGAAAGTTCATCAACTAGATCTGCGAGTCAATTTTGTCAGCAGGCTAAATTCCAAGTATTGTCAAAGTCAGCAAACTGCACTTTAATCACCTTTCTGGATTGACATAGTACTTCAGAACAACCATCTCTAAATACCAGCATCTGCATTTCAACAGCTAATCTTATGCACACAAAAAGATCGATTCCATTCTCGTTGCCTATCGGCGCCATCGATTTTATAATAACCGGAATTCTTGGAGGTACTTATACCAACAAGGTATTAGTACCCAAGCATGATCGTGGATCATCAGTATCCTGACCCTTTTCTTAAGTCATATACCCTTCCATAAGGGACTTCAGCTTACTCTTTACAGGGGAAAACTTAATTTTATAACCATACAGGCCAGGAAGGAATAGAATATGTTTAAAGATTGTCACAACAACTTACTTCCAATGCTTCCGTCTCTGGCTTCACTTCAAAATGTTCCAAAATCTCAAACTATTCCCCAAATAAATTTGCACCCAATTAAGAAATTCTGTAATTATGAAGTCTCTTATCCGTGAGAACTTCCTAAAGTAAATCCAAGAAATCCAAATACTGCAATGTGTCGCTGTAAAATGATGAAAATAGAGGCCGTAGCACCTGGCCGTCCACTTTTTAAAAATTACTGTAGCGGATTTTCAGTTCTTCGTAGCTGGTAAACAAAATAAGAATATCTCGCTCCAGTTCTGTTTAGATACATTTAAATTAATAAGAATGCGGAATAATGGTTAATATTACTTATGTAATTCTACTTACGAAGTATTGTCAAATAATACTCATACTTTATTAATATTAATGTTAATACTAGAAATAATATAAACCAATAACAATAATAAACTAACTGGTAGCACATTTAACTCTCAATAAAAATAAATATGTATATTTTAATAAACTTACAAGTGAAAGTGGAAGGCACATCACCCAAAATCTTCATTTCCTTGATGAAGCGATCCATGAAGTCACGTTCATTTTCACTTGAATACGTGTGTTTGTGTTCTTCTAGTGCTTCCTATACACACAAAACTTTGGCGTTATTGCAGAATACTATAATTTTAACATCATTAACCCAACTTATATTTAATCTAGATTCTCTTAAAAGATAAGAGTGCTTTAATAAAATTGTGAACATATGTATGGTTGAAGCTAGAAGTGGCTCCGATCTCGACAGAACTCCTATTCCCCCACCTTGAGTTCAGAATTCTTCTATTCATCCACATCCACAAGATAAAACATATCAGGGGGGCCTCTTACCGCTTCCCGCGCATTCACTGCTTGTCGAGCTGTCTGCTAGTGACGTCATGTGGAAGGTACCTGGCATTGCTATTCACATGTGCAAGCTCAAGTTTTACGATATAATTCAAATTCCGTCATGCTATCTGACATGATATGGTCACCTCGGGCAAATTTATTTGAAACAAAACTCTCATTCCGCAACATATAACGTAGAACAAGAAAAATAATACGGAGGAAGAATCAAACCTATGCCATATACTCTTATCTTACAGCTTGTCTTGTTAAACAGTTGCAACACTTTCTTTTGGGCTTAGAATTTTTCAACATTTAAGCTATAATTGCAATTCATTTCTTACAAAAGATAGCAAGTATCATTGCCTTTTAATCACGTAATAATCGAAGAGAGGGAGAAGAAAAAATATATTATATTAAAATAAAATAAAACCATCAGGCTATGCATTATTTCTGCAAATTTGCTTCATCTCCTATTTACTTGTAGTAAGTAAAGGAAGTATTGTATTCCAACCAAAATTCCAATACCGAGTTTTCACGGAAATACATGTTTTGAGACTCCTTGAATCTAAAAACCAAGAACAGCGCGTGCGCGTGAACAGCATAACTCAAAACGAAAAGTCGGTTAAATACCAAACTTGGAATTTAACTCTAGCATCTTCCAAGGATGCGACATGGTCTTTTAAGAAAATTACGTATCACGAACTACCCTTTACATGGGAAATTACCCATTACTTTTGTTCCCAAAAATGATTAATACCATTTTGATTAAACTGCATATGTTTAAAACATTTACATGACAAATAAAATGTATATTTTGAATTTCCTGTAAGTAGCCTGTAGAAACTTCATTTGAATGGCTTTTATAATTTGGTAATGGTTAGAAGATCAAAAAATTACTTTAAAAAGAAGTATAACTCGTTAAAGCACACAGTTTATACGAAATAAACGTTGTTGTGGCTTTAACCATGTCCAAGATATTCTGTGTTATTTGTCTGAATGTTCAAATACTTAAAACGTTTTTAAGTGGTAAGTCGCTATTCGACTTTTTTCCCTCGTGCTCATGCAAAGAGTATGGAATTTCAAAGCCATCACATAGCGAAACGCTTTATAATTTGATTAACGGTTTAGCTTACTGAATCCTTCTTATACATACAACTGAATGTATAACTAAGGTTCATCTCTCTTAGAAGTAGATAGAAGAATAAACTTCTGTGTGGATAGTTTGTAGTGTTTGTGGAAGAGTGAGCAAAGAAAGTCATGTGAATGTAGCAAATCCGAGTTTTATAATTACAATATATATTGTGCATATTTTCGCAAATTAAACAGCTATAAATAATTTTAGTTATATATGTTACGCGATCAAAGTAAGGTATAGAAAATATGAGGTTGTAAAATAATGTAATTTTATTGGGATTATACTTTCTAGCTGAATACCATCACAATGTTATATCATTACAATGATATTCCTCAGTGTGAATCGAGTGTTTGTTTCCCTTGAAATGGCAAAGAAAACGATTTTCTTATTTCCCGATTTTAAAAGAGCACTTGCATAGTCATGCAAAAGGGTCATCAGCATTTTGTCCATGTTATACCTGAATTTCCACACGGTTTGGATTTAAGGGGTACATTACCCTAAGGCAAAACGAAGATTTCGCCTTCTTTAATCTTTCTGTTGAACTTCTTAAAGGTTTTGGAGACGTTGTGTCCGAGTCCCTGTGCATTTGAAACAGCCGAACAGGTGTCATAAAGCGTGCCGAATTGTCCTATTAGGTGCATTTGATTGCACGTGTTCACGCACTAATTTCTGAAACAATATATTCCCTATCTTCTGGGAAAAAAACCATTCTTAAACAACACGTATATAATTATTTCGAGGAATCGCAGAACAGCTCTTGAAGTAATATTTTTCTGTAATGCGTTGTACTGTCCAATCATGAGTAACAGTTTTGTACTGCGCCAACAAGTGCAAATGTTGCTCACTAAATAAGAATGCTCTTTCCGATTGCGTAGAAGTTAGTTCTAGTTGTGGATGCGATTTGGAAATACAAGTGTGGTGTGCATTCGTGTTCAAAATGAACGTTTCAAAAAACAAAGTTAACTGTGCTGTTGCGCATTGTTCCAATATAGGAACAAAAACCGCTGGAATTATGTATCATAGATTTTCTAAAAAAGATAAACTAAGGAGCATGTGGGTGTCTCGCTGTAAACGGAGTGATAAATTCAACACTGATAATGCTCGAGTCGCTCAGTACATTTTCGGCCTGAGGTTACGAACGGGATTTAAAAAACGAATTACTGGCTTACCTCTACGGAAAATTTGATGTGGTGATGCAGTGCCATGTTTGTTGATTCCGAACTGGCATTTTGTCTGTCTTCCGGGTTCGAGCACAAATAACAGCAACAGTACCAGCGAAAAGTTACGTCATCTCAAAACTATATTTTATTTGGTCATGTTTACTGAAAGTAATATAACAATGTTGATTTCATATTATTCAGCACATTGGATTAAGCATAATTTCATTATCAGCGGTAGGAAAAACATGAGACTATGGATGCATGACGTTGCTAAAGGACTTTCAGCACCCACCGAATATGAGGAGGCAATATTGTTAGAAGATATGAGCATAAAGGAAAATTTTGAAATTGAAGATTTCAATATGGACTGTAAAATATCTTGCGAGTTATATTGCATACAAATGTCGGTCCTTGATAGTACATTGGGAAGCAAAGACAGAGACTGTAATTTACCAACACAAGTGTCTCAGGACTGGATTACAGTTATTTCCAGGGGGGACTTATTCGACCTACCGAACAGTGGTGCCAAAAAGTGAAGAAGTTCGAAGTTATATTAGTGGGATTTCATAGATTTCATATTTCAAAATGTGTTAGAGTGAATGACCAGCCACTTTTAAATGTAAGTCTACTTTTACGATTAAACAAAGAATAATTTGTTACTTTTTATTTTAGTAATAGTTTTGGTGGTGATGCTGATAAAATTGGTTTGTAATTAGTAGAATGTGTTGATGAACCTTGCTTACCATTTTCCGTTAAAGTATATTTTATAACATATGTCATTGCATTATATTACACTTCCTTAATTACAGCTTAACCGTTTACACAATGGGTATACCAATCCGTGCCTTAAATTGTACATGTTAAAACGTGTTTAAAGCACTCACTTTCAATTACTATCCAAAGAGCGCGCGTGCTCAACCTTCCACATGACGTCACAGGCGCGCAGCCAATGAGAGTGAAATGGCCGGAGTGGCCTACCTTCTCTATACTCTAGTTACCTTGAAAACATATAAGCAAAACTGAAGCATTTAGACCACAGGTAGTCAAACTCCTTTCGCTAAATTAATTGTACATGAGAAAATACAAAGTCACAAACAGCACAAGTGGTGATTTCTCTTGAGATACTGAAATGGGCGATATAACTATTTTGTCGTTAGAACCTAAGCTTTTGCGAACATTACAATATAATTTATTTAGATAAGAAATGGAATTTTTGGTTTGAGTTGTGTTCCAAGTAACTCAATTTTATGCTAATTTTCTATCATGAACTGGTGTTAATGTGTATTTTGCGCTACCCTATAGCCAATAATCCTGCTTTAAAACTGTTGTTTGCCTGTATTATTTATCTCTACAGGATGGAAGGGGTACATATGTCCAAATCTAAATGTACATGTTCATGGTACACTGAATGAAATATTAATCTTCGTTTTTCCCCTTTGATGGTTTTCGCCGTAAAAAGTTGGTTTGTATGAGATATTTATCACATCATTATTTTGTGATGCATTTCAACATTAAAATGTAATTAAGATTACTGACAAGCTCCTAAGAAATTGAATCGCCATAAAAAACTTAGTTTGTACTGCTTTCTACGTTGGCCTAACGCTAACAGTCATATCATAATTATTGACGGCAATATATAAATAATTAAATAAAGAAGTTATACTAAGATAAAGAGATAATTGTAATAAATAATATCCGTACATTATACCAATGTATAATATTATAGCTTGAGTTGAAAGATTTGTCCAGAAAGAAAACGATAATTGCCGAGCCATGTTAAGCACTCATCAGCGACAGCTGAATTAGCGAATGCTTTAGTATAAAAGTTCTTAGAATTCAGTTAGGTTATAAGCCCAGTACGTTTGAACAGTCACGTATACCAGAATTCTGGAAAAAAGAAACGGAATAAAATTCTCAGAATCAGAGAGCAACCCCCTAGTAACAAGGTAACAGACGCACATGTAGGATTTTTAAGTATTGGACAGCGCAAGAAGCGCAGTTGGTGAGATAGCTCTAAGCCAAGAAATAGGTGTGCACTTCTAATCAGACACACATTCGTTCGTGCACACCTTCGTGCACAAATTCGTTACTCTGGATACTTGTGACAACACGTGTGTTAGTTTAAGAGCACAGTGATACGCTTATGTGAGTAAAATTTAGCAGCCATTCCGGGTTTTGGCGGTAAACATTTTAGCGACTCATTACAAGTTACGCTTCTAGTTTCCTTTATTGCGTACGTTTTAACACAGGAAAATACTGTTATCAATTCGCGGTTAGAACGTTAGTAGAGTATATAGGTCCATTCTGGCGCAGTTTTTTGCGTTTATATGGGAAAGGATAGGGAAAACGAGGGTATATGCGGAGGTTCACGGAGGAAAATGCGTTTATATGGGGAAGATAGGGACTACGAGGATCGATGCTAGGCTAGATAGAGGTTGAAGGAATGAGGATGTGCTTTATATGAGAGATACGTGGAATACGAGGAGAAGTGTTGGACTAGATAGGGGTTGAGATATGGAATATGCATTAATATGGGAAAGATAAGGAAAACGTGAACAGAGGCTAGGATAGACAGATGCTGAAGCAGGGGGAATATGAACATATTTACAGGAGAGATAGGGGATACGTGGAGAGGTACTAGACTATTCAGGGTTTGAAGGGTAGAGTATGACTTTTTATATGAAGAGACGAGGAAAACGAGGGTATATGCTAGGGTGAGAGAACCTTCAAGGAGGAAAAAATGCGTTTATATGGGAGAGATAGGGAAAACGAGGGGAGTTCTGAGGTAGAGCAGGGACTGAAGGAGGGAGAGATATGCTTTATACGACAGTGATAGGGCATACGAGGGGAGGTGCTAGTGCAGACAGAGGTTAAGGAGTACGGTATACGTTTATATGAGGAATATATGGAAAACGGGGGCAGGCGGTATGATAGACAGAAGCTGGGCCACTTTTGCGTTTATATGGGAAAGGATAGGGAAAACGAGGGTAGATGCGACAGTTCAAGGAGGAAAATGCGTTTATAGGGGAGAGATAGGGAATACGAGGGCTGATGCTAGGCTAGTCAGATGCTAAAGGAGGGAGGGATACGCTTTATACGAGAGAGATAGGGAATACAAGGAAAGATGTTATACTAAACAGGACTTGAAGGGTAGAATATGGCGTTTTATATGAGCGAGATAGTGAACCGAGGAGAGGTATTAGGCTAGGAGTTTTGAATGATAGAGTAGGCGTTTATATGCGAGAGATAGGGAATACGAGGGTCGATACTAGGCTAGACAGGGTTGAAGTAGGGAATGCGTCTTATATGAGAGAGGTGGGGGAATATGAGGAGAAGTGTTAGGCTAGACAGGAAGGTCTGAATGACAGAGTATGCGTTTATATGGGAAAAGATAGGGAAAACGAAGGTAGGTGCTAGGTTGAGAGAGTCTTCAAGGAGGAAAATGCATTTATATGAGAGCGGTAGGGCATACGAGGAGAGGTGTTAGTCTAGACATGGTTTGAAGAGTAGAGTATACGTTTATATGGGAGAAATATGGAAAACGGGAGAGATACAAGGATAGACAGAGGTTGAAGGAGGAGGAATGTAGGTTTATACGGCAATATAGAGAGTAATTAGATTATAAAACTTTTCTCATCCAACGTTACAACACTTTTATATACTTTTTCTAAACCTTACAAACTTTTTATATGTTAAACAGTAGCGCGCGAGGCGGCGAGGGACAAACTGTATATCGGTTTACAGTGAAGTATACGTCCTAACCTATGCACACCTTGTATGTTCTGCATCTTCTCATTGTCTATTCATTCCTAACATAATCACGTAACAAGACGTAACCAACAAACGTAACCACGTAACAAGACGTAACATAACAGCATGACAAGACGTCACTCTAAGTAACATAAGCACGTATCCTCATAACATCACGTGACATCACGTAACAAGAAACGTCACACGACGTAACAACACGTAGCAACTATGTAACCACGTAACAAAACGTAAGAACAACACGTAACCAATCCATTGCTAAATCAATCTAAACTAATTCATCCTTCATAACTTAGACAATAAGTACGAGAGCCAAGCCTAGATTAACCCGACCAATCCTAAACGGTCCTCTCATCATCCATTCTAGTCAGGCATCGACTAACCTAATCTGGCTAACCAAAGATAACCTCAACTTTCTTTTAGTGAAATTGCAATGTTTTATTCAGGTTTTATTATTCGAGAGTTTTAATTGAAAAGTTTACGTCAACATACCTTTATTTTAGTTTGTTGTAGGCGTCTCTCCCCTTTTTATCTAGGCTTGAGACTAGCACTAGGATTGCTCCTAATGGCAGGGTTACCACCTTCCCTTCCATCTTCTTCTTTCTTCATCGGTCGTCAGCTAGCTGCATATACAGCACACGGATAACCTTCATTTTTTTAAGATTGTAGACTCACGAGAAAATCTTCATATTCGACTTACATTCTCTTATGCACTACTTGTAATGCTGTAATGTCCATAGGCGTATGTCGTTATACCGTCCTCAGCAATAATTCTTTTATCGTCGTATGGTGTCAATGTAATTTTATTCACTTGTACTGTGGCAAGAGCATGCTGTCGCGACAGGATCAGATTCATGGGCGTTCTGATAATTTCTCTGGTTTTAAGGCAGTCAGTATAGCTCTCGAACGTGACGTACTGCTTAATAGCACTACGTTTTATACCTTTAATCTTGTTTATCATTGAACCGTCGATATCTAGGGCATACATTTGAGGTCGTAGCCCTACAAAGCGTTGAATGATTTTACCATTAGCCTCATCTTTAAATTTCCCAAGTACCTTCTTGTTTAGAGGTGAATAGCATATATGGCTTGTAGGATAATCAGCAGTATCTAGGTGCTCAAGAAAACGTAACTTATCCTGGTACACATCTTCAGTTGTAACACGATGAATGAACGAATCAGTGTCCATATACATAAGCTTCAGGTTTTCAGCTCCATAATACGGTAGCAACACATCATAGTGATACCGGTACATTAATGTCTTGGAGATATCCAACACACTCATACCGATGTATATAGGCTTGTTGAACACGATCTGTCGGGAGGCCATATGTACAGCAGCTAGATTAGAAGCATATATAGTCCTGTCGATAAACGTTGGCTTTGCAATTAACTTTTCCAGAGTCTTCTCATTTGTTACCAGCCGTATATCCATACGATTACGCAGGTTCTCCATAGTTTTTCCGAACATAGCATTGTTGAACAATTCGTAGAGATCCTTCTCAAAATCATTTGCAGCTTGTTGTCGTAGTCTGTTGTTAAATTCCACATACGGTTTTAACCATCGAGACTGTTGGAATTGTAGCACACGATAGATTTTTGTTAACCGTAGTCCATGATCAAGAGCTTGCTTCAACGCCATGTAATGTAGTACATACTTATTTCGAGGTCCTAGATGAGGTATCAGTTTCTTTGTAGGAGAGTCCTTAGGCGTCATACACTCAGGCAGGAAAGGTAGATCGTTGTGTAGATCGTGAAGTTCTGCAGGATACTCGACGTCGACTTCTAATATGTAGCCGTAAGGATCATCTACTTGTAGTCTTTCTAAGTCAATTTTTTCAGGTGATACCCACTCAAATCCACCATAAGGGAGCGCGTGACTCATTGCCCACCCATATTGGTTGTTGGCGTCCTCATAGGTAATAAATTGGGTTGGTCTCGACGGATCATACTTCTCTATGTAGGTGTTATTAGCCTCTGCATAGCGGTGGGAAACTTGACATAAACCTCCTCTTATACCAGATTCCACCATGAGTAGCTGGTCATAATCCTGTAACAATTCCAGCTGAATTCCAGTGTACAGTAACATGGCATCCCATGTAAGTCCTGGAGAGGTGAAATAATGTGCAGGGTCGACTTTGTGTGTTTTGAGTGTTTGCTCCCTAAATGTCTCAAAGACATCAGCTAGGAGAAGCACATCAGAGATTAAGTAGAGGTCGCTGTACTCGCCCAGGTTTCTGACATTAAACAGCTCCCATACATTTTTAGCATGATCGTAGTCAGCATCACTAATTTCCTCTTCATTTAATTTATTGTAGAAGGAGTCCTTAGGAGGTAAGCAGGTTTCGTTCAAGACGTCCCATGAAGTGATGTAATCATAGGGAAATACACCCTTACGGGTCATCAACTTCAACTTGTCTTCTCCGAAGTACTTCAATGTTTCAGGATACGATGTTAGATTTTTTACCAGCTTATCCAAGCCTGTACTCAGGAACCGAAAACTATCCACAAACCGGAGCTTTATATCTCCAAAATACTTGGAGAATGATATATAGCTTTCTACAGAGCTAGGAATTACTTCCACCCGCTCACTTGTACATCCCAGCTCCTTAACAATGAAGTGTGAGTCATATCCACTGAGGTTGTGCATGAAGACAGGGATATATTTAGGTGTTTTGCAGGCTAAATTACATTCATTATGCAGACTCCCCCGATATTCACCACTGATGTGATCATGGTCGCGTACTTTATAGTTCTCTTCAGTAAAGGTTTTTCCACACAAGTAGCATACTGTAGAGGCGCTGAAATCCAACTGCTGTTGATCTGTAAGTTTCAGGGGCATGACAGATTTGTATATATTGTTAATCTCCTTTGCAAGGAATGACAAGTATTCCATAAACTTCTGAGCAGCATCAACACCACGATATACATAGGGATGCTTAGGAAGACCAGTTTCCAGATGTTCAACGTTGGTTGTTCGTTTAACGTAAACACAGAAGCTCATTGCTGTGTGCTCTTGATAAGGGGCTGTATAGGAAGTTTCAGGACTGGGAATACACGTATGACATGGAGTGAGAATACTCTTAAAATCCGCATAGATGACGTAAGGTAGTTTCAGCATCCTCTCCACATTTTTAAACTGTACAATTGATTTCTCCTTTGTAGGCATAACTACCCTTGCAACACCATGCTGATTACAGATGGATGCATGTTCTTGCAGTTTTTCCAGCCCACTTTGTCCATATCGATTGTCGAAATGTGTAAAGCACCGCTTACAGGTATATATCACTCTACCATGCTTAGTTTTCTGACGTCGAACGAGCTTCTCAAAATTCTTGATATATACATAGTGATGTTTTCCACTACTGTCACTCAATAGTAGGAGGTCACGGTGGTCAGGTAGTTCAGTGTCAACAACCTTTATCGGATGCACTTCATGCTTCTCATCCAGACCGAAAACGTTGATAGACATCCTATTAAGCTTCTCAAATTTAGGTATTTGAGAAAGAGGAGTAGGATAGGAAACACAGCTGAAGTCGTACTTATCTTGAAGTTTCTTATATTTGCTCACCCGTTGTGCATTCTTTCCTATGAATTTAGCTAATACAGAGTACATAAAGCATAGCTCATCAGTTAAATTCTGGATGTTAATGCAGGCTTTTCTTGCTTCAACAGATGGAGGTAGGGGTATGTAGCTACTTCCTCGTAGCGGATTGTACTTGTTGATACGAAGGCGCACCCCTTCCACAGCAAGCAGAGCCCAATTGCTTCCCTTTAGTTGTGATTCCTCCATTTCAGTAACCAATTTCTTCATTTTGGTTTCCAGCATAGAGTCCAGATCCGTTTCTAGGAAAACAGCTTGATTTCTGGTTTTAAATGTCTTGTCACAGGTTTCTCCGATACTGTTAACAAATCTACACTCAGCTAACAGATTAATTTTCAAACTCTTGTGAATACCAAGCTCTTTATGCACAGCTTGGATTATCCGCTGTTTTGCTTCATGCAGGTATATATTCAGATCCTTAGTTGATTCACATCGTATAAAATACGATTTCAAGCGTCCATGGAATGAAGTTTCATATTCTTTCATGTCACACTCCTCCATCGTAGATAACAACTCATGCTTTGTCGGTTCTAATCTACGTTTCTTCTCAGGTCTGTTTATTTCACACGCATCTTCGTGTCGACGACCCTTATAACTGTCTTTGAAGGCTACATTACAATATTTACACTTGAAGAGTTTTTTACAACGTAGCTCATGTCGTCTTTTATCATATCCACGGAGGAACTTCTTACAGCATTTACCACAAGAATATCCTGAGACACTAGGAATGATATCCTTATACGAGGACTTATTCATTTTTCTTCTTGATATAATAAGGTATTTACCTTTCTTCAAGGAAATGTACGCCTTGATATCACTTAGAAAGCTGATTATTTTCTGAGAGAACAGCGATGTTAACACCTCAGAGATGATCAACAGAATGAATTTCAATGCTAGAGGATGCTCTATTTATAGAGGAAGCACGAACCTTTATGCATCAATTATATAACGTATTAACCCTTCTTCAAGGATATGTACTCTTCTTCACATTGATAACACTTTAGATTATTTTCTGAGAGAACAGCGATGTTAACACCTCAGAGATGATCAACAGAATGAATTTCAATACTCAAGTTCGCTCTATTTATAGAGAAAGCACGAACCTTTTTTTAATCAATTATATCCTGATTATTAATACTAAAAACGGTGATGAAGCGTGTAAGCTCTTATATATTTCAATTCGTGTTACACTGATGTTCGAGCGTCTCCGTATAGCTTCGTATGTTTAGAGAGAAAGTGTAAAGTATTGTGAAGATGTTATGTATTGTTCGGCTATAATCGTACAGATTCGGAGAGCTTGACTGGTGAAGGTGATGAACGATCCGTCGACCGAGCAGGAGGCAAGCATTCCCTTCGCGCAACGAAACCTAGATGCAAAAGAAAGAAAATCGTGTTAGATGAGAAACCACCCAGACATTCGCCTGCAGACCATGGAAAACCATGAAAAAATATGTCAGAGTGAGCGTCCAACGGAACTCGAACCAGGGACTCTAAAAGCACACGTGAAAGATACAAATTATATAGAATGAAAGGAAATCGGTGACGATGAGAAACCACTCCAGCATTCGCCTGCAGACCAGGGAAAACCCTAAAAAATATGATGTCAGAGTGATCAACCGACAGGAATCAAACAAAAGACCTTAGAAGCATATAGGTTAAGTTGTAAATCAAATAAAAATGCAATAAAATCGTGCTAGATGAGAAACCACCCAGACATTCGTCTACAGACCAGGCAAAACCATGAAAAATATGTCAGAGTAAACAACCATCGACAATCGAACGAGGGAAACCATCAGATTACTCTAGAAGCATAAAGTTGCAAATGAAAGAAAATCGTGATAGATGAGAACCCACTCAGGCATTCGCCTGCAGACCAGGGGAAACCATGAAAAAATCAAAGGGCTGAGCGACTGGCGGATAGAGTGTGCGACCGACAGGGAAATCAAACAAAAGGTCTCTAGAAGCATAAAGTTGCAAATGAAAGAAAATCGTGATAGATGAGAACCCACTCAGGCATTCGCCTGCAGGCCAGGGGAAACCATGAAAAAAATCAAAGGGCTGAGCGACTGACGGATAGAGTGTGCGACCGACAGGGAAATCAAGCAAAAGGTCTCTAGAGACAAAAAAGATGCAATTGAAATGGAATCATGATAGCAAATGCCACTACAGCATTAGGCAGCAGACCAGCGAAAATCGTGAGAAACGTAAGGTCAGAGTAAACAATCGATGGAAATCTAACCCCTGAACCCTAGAAATTCACGTGAAAAAATACAAATAAAATGGTTTGAAAGGGAATCGTGATAGCAAATACCACTACTGTATTAGGCGGCAGACCAGCGAAAATCGCGAGAAACGCAAGGTCAGAGTGCTCGTCCCTACGGGAATCGAATCCGAGACATCTCGAATGCAAAGTGCCGCCGTTATTGACTGAACAAAGCAGTAAAAACAGACCTCATTAGCAGTCGTCATGCTTAAGCACGTTAACTTTCACCATATGACGTCACAGTCGGGGACAGTTTGACTGTCGCAGCCATGTCGGGACATGCATATTTTAGACATCTCATATTTTAGAGTCATATACAGAAGTTTCATACCAACGTACTCACTACGCTCGCAAAGATAATCTAAAATTTCATCGTTGAAATACTTTGGAAATAGTGTAGAAGTTTTTCCACCCTTATTTAATTAAATTCATGTATATACCCTATTATTTAGTGATTTTTTCAATAATTTCTCCCTCTCATGTCCATCATTCGTCAAAAAATCAGTGTACAATACGCATTTTTATACGTTTTAATGTTCGTTTATTTTTAAAACCGCTGCATTTGCCCGTAATTACGAGCAATAACTTTTTTTCAGATTTACTCCGATTTTAGCTTATAGAATCGAATTAGGAAATGTTTTAATAAATGTATTGTATTTTTAGGTTAAAGTATCTACATTTTTTAAAGTTAGCATGCCGTTATTTGTATTTAGTATAAAGATTGTTATATTTTCATTTTTAAGACTTCCTTTGTTAAAGATAATGTCTTGCAATCTATTTTTAAATTTCTTTTAAAACCAAAGCGAACGTTATCAACTATAATGGCTGCCTTCATGTATCGAAAAGCTAACATGGCCGCTTCAACCGTCTTTTTTTCCATAATAATTATAAATTAAATTATAATTAAAAATAAACGAACATTAAAACGTATAAAAATGCGTATTGTACACTGATTTTTGACGAATGAGAGGAAGAAATTATTGAAAAAATCACTAAATAATAGGGTATATACATGAATTTAATTAAATAAGGGGTCAAAAACTTCTACGCTATTTCCAAAGTATTTCAACGATGAAATTTTAGATTATCTTTGCGAGCGTAGTGAGTACGTTGGTATGAAACTTCTGTATATGACTCTAAAATATGAGATGTCTAAAATATGCATGTCCCGACATGGCTGCGACAGTCAAACTGTCCCCGACTGTGACGTCATATGGTGAAAGTTAACGTGCTTAAGCATGACGACTGCTAATGAGGTCTGTTTTTACTGCTTTGTTCAGTCAATAACGGCGGCACTTTGCATTCGAGATGTCTCGGATTCGATTCCCGTAGGGACGAGCACTCTGACCTTGCGTTTCTCGCGATTTTCGCTGGTCTGCCGCCTAATACAGTAGTGGTATTTGCTATCACGATTCCCTTTCAAACCATTTTATTTGTATTTTTTCACGTGAATTTCTAGGGTTCAGGGGTTAGATTTCCATCGATTGTTTACTCTGACCTTACGTTTCTCACGATTTTCGCTGGTCTGCTGCCTAATGCTGTAGTGGCATTTGCTATCATGATTCCATTTCAATTGCATCTTTTTTGTCTCTAGAGACCTTTTGCTTGATTTCCCTGTCGGTCGCACACTCTATCCGTCAGTCGCTCAGCCCTTTGATTTTTTTCATGGTTTCCCCTGGCCTGCAGGCGAATGCCTGAGTGGGTTCTCATCTATCACGATTTTCTTTCATTTGCAACTTTATGCTTCTAGAGACCTTTTGTTTGATTTCCCTGTCGGTCGCACACTCTATCCGCCAGTCGCTCAGCCCTTTGATTTTTTCATGGTTTCCCCTGGTCTGCAGGCGAATGCCTGAGTGGGTTCTCATCTATCACGATTTTCTTTCATTTGCAACTTTATGCTTCTAGAGTAATCTGATGGTTTCCCTCGTTCGATTGTCGATGGTTGTTTACTCTGACATATTTTTCATGGTTTTGCCTGGTCTGTAGACGAATGTCTGGGTGGTTTCTCATCTAGCACGATTTTATTGCATTTTTATTTGATTTACAACTTAACCTATATGCTTCTAAGGTCTTTTGTTTGATTCCTGTCGGTTGATCACTCTGACATCATATTTTTTAGGGTTTTCCCTGGTCTGCAGGCGAATGCTGGAGTGGTTTCTCATCGTCACCGATTTCCTTTCATTCTATATAATTTGTATCTTTCACGTGTGCTTTTAGAGTCCCTGGTTCGAGTTCCGTTGGACGCTCACTCTGACATATTTTTTCATGGTTTTCCATGGTCTGCAGGCGAATGTCTGGGTGGTTTCTCATCTAACACGATTTTCTTTCTTTTGCATCTAGGTTTCGTTGCGCGAAGGGAATGCTTGCCTCCTGCTCGGTCGACGGATCGTTCATCACCTTCACCAGTCAAGCTCTCCGAATCTGTACGATTATAGCCGAACAATACATAACATCTTCACAATACTTTACACTTTCTCTCTAAACATACGAAGCTATACGGAGACGCTCGAACATCAGTGTAACACGAATTGAAATATATAAGAGCTTACACGCTTCATCACCGTTTTTAGTATTAATAATCAGGATATAATTGATTAAAAAAAGGTTCGTGCTTTCTCTATAAATAGAGCGAACTTGAGTATTGAAATTCATTCTGTTGATCATCTCTGAGGTGTTAACATCGCTGTTCTCTCAGAAAATAATCTAAAGTGTTATCAATGTGAAGAAGAGTACATATCCTTGAAGAAGGGTTAATACGTTATATAATTGATGCATAAAGGTTCGTGCTTCCTCTATAAATAGAGCATCCTCTAGCATTGAAATTCATTCTGTTGATCATCTCTGAGGTGTTAACATCGCTGTTCTCTCAGAAAATAATCAGCTTTCTAAGTGATATCAAGGCGTACATTTCCTTGAAGAAAGGTAAATACCTTATTATATCAAGAAGAAAAATGAATAAGTCCTCGTATAAGGATATCATTCCTAGTGTCTCAGGATATTCTTGTGGTAAATGCTGTAAGAAGTTCCTCCGTGGATATGATAAAAGACGACATGAGCTACGTTGTAAAAAACTCTTCAAGTGTAAATATTGTAATGTAGCCTTCAAAGACAGTTATAAGGGTCGTCGACACGAAGATGCGTGTGAAATAAACAGACCTGAGAAGAAACGTAGATTAGAACCGACAAAGCATGAGTTGTTATCTACGATGGAGGAGTGTGACATGAAAGAATATGAAACTTCATTCCATGGACGCTTGAAATCGTATTTTATACGATGTGAATCAACTAAGGATCTGAATATATACCTGCATGAAGCAAAACAGCGGATAATCCAAGCTGTGCATAAAGAGCTTGGTATTCACAAGAGTTTGAAAATTAATCTGTTAGCTGAGTGTAGATTTGTTAACAGTATCGGAGAAACCTGTGACAAGACATTTAAAACCAGAAATCAAGCTGTTTTCCTAGAAACGGATCTGGACTCTATGCTGGAAACCAAAATGAAGAAATTGGTTACTGAAATGGAGGAATCACAACTAAAGGGAAGCAATTGGGCTCTGCTTGCTGTGGAAGGGGTGCGCCTTCGTATCAACAAGTACAATCCGCTACGAGGAAGTAGCTACATACCCCTACCTCCATCTGTTGAAGCAAGAAAAGCCTGCATTAACATCCAGAATTTAACTGATGAGCTATGCTTTATGTACTCTGTATTAGCTAAATTCATAGGAAAGAATGCACAACGGGTGAGCAAATATAAGAAACTTCAAGATAAGTACGACTTCAGCTGTGTTTCCTATCCTACTCCTCTTTCTCAAATACCTAAATTTGAGAAGCTTAATAGGATGTCTATCAACGTTTTCGGTCTGGATGAGAAGCATGAAGTGCATCCGATAAAGGTTGTTGACACTGAACTACCTGACCACCGTGACCTCCTACTATTGAGTGACAGTAGTGGAAAACATCACTATGTATATATCAAGAATTTTGAGAAGCTCGTTCGACGTCAGAAAACTAAGCATGGTAGAGTGATATATACCTGTAAGCGGTGCTTTACACATTTCGACAATCGATATGGACAAAGTGGGCTGGAAAAACTGCAAGAACATGCATCCATCTGTAATCAGCATGGTGTTGCAAGGGTAGTTATGCCTACAAAGGAGAAATCAATTGTACAGTTTAAAAATGTGGAGAGGATGCTGAAACTACCTTACGTCATCTATGCGGATTTTAAGAGTATTCTCACTCCATGTCATACGTGTATTCCCAGTCCTGAAACTTCCTATACAGCCCCTTATCAAGAGCACACAGCAATGAGCTTCTGTGTTTACGTTAAACGAACAACCAACGTTGAACATCTGGAAACTGGTCTTCCTAAGCATCCCTATGTATATCGTGGTGTTGATGCTGCTCAGAAGTTTATGGAATACCTGTCATTCCTTGCAAAGGAGATTAACAATATATACAAATCTGTCATGCCCCTGAAACTTACAGATCAACAGCAGTTGGATTTCAGCGCCTCTACAGTATGCTACTTGTGTGGAAAAACCTTTACTGAAGAGAACTATAAAGTACGCGACCATGATCACATCAGTGGTGAATATCGGGGGAGTCTGCATAATGAATGTAATTTAGCCTGCAAAACACCTAAATATATCCCTGTCTTCATGCACAACCTCAGTGGATATGACTCACACTTCATTGTTAAGGAGCTGGGATGTACAAGTGAGCGGGTGGAAGTAATTCCTAGCTCTGTAGAAAGCTATATATCATTCTCCAAGTATTTTGGAGATATAAAGCTCCGGTTTGTGGATAGTTTTCGGTTCCTGAGTACAAGCTTAAATAAGCTGGTAAAAAATCTAACATCGTATCCTGAAACATTGAAGTACTTCGGAGAAGACAAGTTGAAGTTGATGACCCGTAAGGGTGTATTTCCCTATGATTACATCACTTCATGGGACGTCTTGAACGAAACCTGCTTACCTCCTAAGGACTCCTACAATAAATTAAATGAAGAGGAAATTAGTGATGCTGACTACGATCATGCTAAAAATGTATGGGAGCTGTTTAATGTCAGAAACCTGGGCGAGTACAGCGACCTCTACTTAATCTCTGATGTGCTTCTCCTAGCTGATGTCTTTGAGACATTTAGGGAGCAAACACTCAAAACACACAAAGTCGACCCTGCACATTATTTCACCTCTCCAGGACTTACATGGGATGCCATGTTACTGTACACTGGAATTCAGCTGGAATTGTTACAGGATTATGACCAGCTACTCATGGTGGAATCTGGTATAAGAGGAGGTTTATGTCAAGTTTCCCACCGCTATGCAGAGGCTAATAACACCTACATAGAGAAGTATGATCCGTCGAGACCAACCCAATTTATTACCTATGAGGACGCCAACAACCAATATGGGTGGGCAATGAGTCACGCGCTCCCTTATGGTGGATTTGAGTGGGTATCACCTGAAAAAATTGACTTAGAAAGACTACAAGTAGATGATCCTTACGGCTACATATTAGAAGTCGACGTCGAGTATCCTGCAGAACTTCACGATCTACACAACGATCTACCTTTCCTGCCTGAGTGTATGACGCCTAAGGACTCTCCTACAAAGAAACTGATACCTCATCTAGGACCTCGAAATAAGTATGTACTACATTACATGGCGTTGAAGCAAGCTCTTGATCATGGACTACGGTTAACGAAAATCCATCGTGTGCTACAATTCCAACAGTCTCGATGGTTAAAACCGTATGTGGAATTTAACAACAGACTACGACAACAAGCTGCAAATGATTTTGAGAAGGATCTCTACGAATTGTTCAACAATGCTATGTTCGGAAAAACTATGGAGAACCTGCGTAATCGTATGGATATACGGCTGGTAACAAATGAGAAGACTCTGGAAAAGTTAATTGCAAAGCCAACGTTTATCGACAGGACTATATATGCTTCTAATCTAGCTGCTGTACATATGGCCTCCCGACAGATCGTGTTCAACAAGCCTATATACATCGGTATGAGTGTGTTGGATATCTCCAAGACATTAATGTACCGGTATCACTATGATGTGTTGCTACCGTATTATGGAGCTGAAAACCTGAAGCTTATGTATATGGACACTGATTCGTTCATTCATCGTGTTACAACTGAAGATGTGTACCAGGATAAGTTACGTTTTCTTGAGCACCTAGATACTGCTGATTATCCTACAAGCCATATATGCTATTCACCTCTAAACAAGAAGGTACTTGGGAAATTTAAAGATGAGGCTAATGGTAAAATCATTCAACGCTTTGTAGGGCTACGACCTGAAATGTATGCCCTAGATATCGACGGTTCAATGATAAACAAGATTAAAGGTATAAAACGTAGTGCTATTAAGCAGTACGTCACGTTCGAGAGCTATACTGACTGCCTTAAAACCAGAGAAATTATCAGAACGCCCATGAATCTGATCCTGTCGCGACAGCATGCTCTTGCCACAGTACAAGTGAATAAAATTACATTGACACCATACGACGATAAAAGAATTATTGCTGAGGACGGTATAACGACATACGCCTATGGACATCACAGCATTACAAGTAGTGCATAAGAGAATGTAAGTCGAATATGAAGATTTTCTCGTGAGTCTACAATCTTAAAAAAATGAAGGTTATCCGTGTGCTGTATATGCAGCTAGCTGACGACCGATGAAGAAAGAAGAAGATGGAAGGGAAGGTGGTAACCCTGCCATTAGGAGCAATCCTAGTGCTAGTCTCAAGCCTAGATAAAAAGGGGAGAGACGCCTACAACAAACTAAAATAAAGGTATGTTGACGTAAACTTTTCAATTAAAACTCTCGAATAATAAAACCTGAATAAAACATTGCAATTTCACTAAAAGAAAGTTGAGGTTATCTTTGGTTAGCCAGATTAGGTTAGTCGATGCCTGACTAGAATGGATGATGAGAGGACCGTTTAGGATTGGTCGGGTTAATCTAGGCTTGGCTCTCGTACTTATTGTCTAAGTTATGAAGGATGAATTAGTTTAGATTGATTTAGCAATGGATTGGTTACGTGTTGTTCTTACGTTTTGTTACGTGGTTACATAGTTGCTACGTGTTGTTACGTCGTGTGACGTTTCTTGTTACGTGATGTCACGTGATGTTATGAGGATACGTGCTTATGTTACTTAGAGTGACGTCTTGTCATGCTGTTATGTTACGTCTTGTTACGTGGTTACGTTTGTTGGTTACGTCTTGTTACGTGATTATGTTAGGAATGAATAGACAATGAGAAGATGCAGAACATACAAGGTGTGCATAGGTTAGGACGTATACTTCACTGTAAACCGATATACAGTTTGTCCCTCGCCGCCTCGCGCGCTACTGTTTAACATATAAAAAGTTTGTAAGGTTTAGAAAAAGTATATAAAAGTGTTGTAACGTTGGATGAGAAAAGTTTTATAATCTAATTACTCTCTATATTGCCGTATAAACCTACATTCCTCCTCCTTCAACCTCTGTCTATCCTTGTATCTCTCCCGTTTTCCATATTTCTCCCATATAAACGTATACTCTACTCCTCAAACCATGTCTAGACTAGCACCTCTCCTCGTATGCCCTACCGCTCTCATATAAATGCATTTTCCTCCTTGAAGACTCTCTCAACCTAGCACCTATCTTCGTTTTCCCTATCTTTTCCCATATAAACGCATACTCTGTCATTCAGACCTTCCTGTCTAGCCTAACACTTCTCCTCATATTCCCCCACCTCTCTCATATAAGACGCATTCCCTACTTCAACCCTGTCTAGCCAAGTATCGACCCTCGTATTCCCTATCTCTCGCATATAAACGCCTACTCTATCATTCAAAACTCCTAGCCTAATACCTCTCCTCGGTTCACTATCTCGCTCATATAAAACGCCATATTCTACCCTTCAAGTCCTGTTTAGTATAACATCTTTCCTTGTATTCCCTATTTCTCTCGTATAAAGCGTATCCCTCCCTCCTTTAGCATCTGACTAGCCTAGCATCAGCCCTCGTATTCCCTATCTCTCCCCTATAAACGCATTTTCCTCCTTGAACTGTCGCATCTACCCTCGTTTTCCCTATCCTTTCCCATATAAACGCAAAAGTGGCCCAGCTTCTGTCTATCATACCGCCTGCCCCCGTTTTCCATATATTCCTCATATAAACGTATACCGTACTCCTTAACCTCTGTCTGCACTAGCACCTCCCCTCGTATGCCCTATCACTGTCGTATAAAGCATATCTCTCCCTCCTTCAGTCCCTGCTCTACCTCAGAACTCTCCTCGTTTTCCCTATCTCTCCCATATAAACGCATTTTTTCCTCCTTGAAGGTTCTCTCACCCTAGCATATACCCTCGTTTTCCTCGTCTCTTCATATAAAAAGTCATACTCTACCCTTCAAACCCTGAATAGTCTAGTACCTCTCCACGTATCCCCTATCTCTCCTGTAAATATGTTCATATTCCCCCTGCTTCAGCATCTGTCTATCCTAGCCTCTGTTCACGTTTTCCTTATCTTTCCCATATAAATGCATATTCCATATCTCAACCCCTATCTAGTCCAACACTTCTCCTCGTATTCCAGGTATCTCTCATATAAAGCACATCCTCATTCCTTCAACCTCTATCTAGCCTAGCATCGATCCTCGTAGTCCCTATCTTCCCCATATAAACGCATTTTCCTCCGTGAACCTCCGCATATACCCTCGTTTTCCCTATCCTTTCCCATATAAACGCAAAAAACTGCGCCAGAATGGACCTATATACTCCACTAACGTTCGAAGTCTCTCTCGAAGTTAGCGCAGCAAGCAGGACTGTGTCAGCACAAAAAGTGACAACTACTCAAATTACGGCCTCGCAAAACAATAGATGTGCAAACTTTGAAGGAGAACGTAGATGGCTGCCATTGTAATGCAACGAGACCGAGCTCCTCCTGGGTTTAAGTTAACACTGTAAATCAATCTGTAAGCAATGCTGTTATTTTCAGTTCTTTTTGACTACTTGATTGCTTATTTTCAATACTATTCATAAAAATAGTATTGCAACAATTCCGGCAGCAAGTCGCTTTACCTGGCCTTTCATTCAGTTATAGATCCACACCCGCAAATGTTGATTATATTGCCTTTCGAAAAAACTTTATATACCGGCAGGTTGGCATTATTCCCAGCCACCTGTCGCCATTAAACTAGTGTGTTTAGGTTTCTCTTAACCTGAAGTACACGTTTGTGTCGTGTCTGTGTTTTTTGTCAGCTAGCTCTTCTGATCGTCATTTATATATAATCAGATAACGATATTATATATAATACAGGAGCGTTAGGCAAGCACTTTGATTTAGCGCACATATAGTCTTTTGAGTTTATGTTTGTTGCAATAGATTAAAATCAATAACGAGCCAGTACCTCACTGATAACACTTCCCTAAGTTGCTTCTACCTGCAGCTAATCTATATTCAAGCATTCCATATGAATACCTCCGTAAAATGAGCTTAAACGTTTAAAGAAACGCGAGAAATTAAAATTAAGTTCACTTCAAACGTGTCATTCATCTATTTGAAGCAAAAATGTTTAACTGCTTATACAGGATTCGAACTCAGCTTCACCAGGTTCAGGAACGAGTAAATTAATGGCTGTTCTATTACTATAGCTAACCGTTGTTTATCCCTTTGAAATGTGTGATTCTGCATGTCAAAGTGGAGGTATCAGAGGTGCACTGGCCATTACTAACGGAATATTTTTTCCAGAAAAACCAAAGCTCATAACTTTGAAAATTCCGCAATGCTAGGCATTTTAGTGCTTGAGGAAGAGAAATTAACTGTTTATATTGGAAATCAGTACCTATTATAAATTACATGTAATTGCAAAACATTATACAAAGATTTCAAATAAATGCTTATTGAGTGCGAAATAGCCTTATAATGTGGTAGAGTGTACACAACGGAGGAGGACACTTCGCGCACTACAACCTATGGGAGATTTATTGCGGCTACCCCCCAAGAGAAAAGGATGAAGTAAAGAAACCACAGGAGGCTACAAGCCGCAGGAATACAGACCACAAAGACACGCGGAAATTCTTAACAGTTCCTGACTCGAAGACCCTCCCATTACTGGAGCTGCCCGGAGAGGGCGATGAAAGACACATCCAGCCCTCTAGTGCCCACGGGGAATACTCCTTCCTTGGAGCAAGCATCCCCGGCATTTGACTATCACCGCCACACACCACGAAACCGAGAAGCACACCTGAAAGATGAGAAGGAAACGGAGTGAAACGGAAAGGAGAGGAATAAAATTGTGGTAGATGAGAAATTGCTCCAGCATTCGCCGACCGACCAGGAAAAACCACGAAAAACCCAAGATCAGAGAGGGAGTCGACAGAAATGGAACTCGGGACCTCCCGATTCCAAGTCTCACACGCTACAGCGGAGCCAGCTCCTTCTATTAATATTGTGGTAACTATTAAATTTTATTTTAATTTACATTATTCCCCCTCTCTTTTGTGGCAATACAGATCATGAAATTGAAATAAACCGTTACAAAGCATAGATTAGCACTCTGTAACATATTCTTAATTATAACTTTGCAAATATCTTTAGAGCGATGTGATTAACGTACTGTAGGATATTATTGCTTTATTGTAAGGTTATAAAGAAGTGAAAAATTCCGAATAAGCTTCCAATGATAGCAGCCGCCACCACACCCCCCTCCTCAGGTGCTCACACATTCCTTTGATATTTTCTTTTCAAAGTGATATTCTCAAAAATGAATCGCCTTGTTAGCTTTGCTAGCCCTTGCTACTGAACCTTTTGGAATTCATTATCCGCGTGGGAGTTTTTAGTATAGTTTTTTAACGTCCCTTCTCTTTTAGCACTTTCACTTCTGAAATCTTGAAACTATTATTTATAGTGTTTTTCATTAATTGGAGTCTAACATCACCCGATAGTGCCCTTAAGTCATATATGTCTTCATGACACATTTCATGTACTTAAGCTTCCCAGGTTTGCGTTTACATCCTATCAGTGAAATCTATTGTTCAGGAAAATAAATAGGTCCCGACTTCTTTTCTCGATTAATTTGCACTCAATTACGGAGTGGGCGGTGTTTCCTCATTCTAAGGAACTTGTGAGTTATATTATGGATCTATTTCAACTTTGTTCTCACAAATAGAATAAATGATCTAAATTCATTAGTTCCTCTCAGTTTCTCCTTCAGCCACATGTAGTATTCAGTATCATTAGATTTCATATTGTACATGGTCAAGTTGAAAATAGCCAATTTACATAATAACAAGCAGAAGATTGTCCAGTTGGGCAGGATAAAACTGCTTGAAGATTAAACACGGCTACTCATTCTTACAATTTGTCTTCTCTTTTTTGCATCAGCTTCCCGAGCCAATCATCGCCACATTCATCTCCTCACCCCCATTCGGTCGAGGTGGGTTCTTCTCGTGACCGGTGGACACAAGGTAGGCTCTCGTGCGTTCTTTACATTCCATTCATACTGCACCTCACCATCGTTTCTTTCTTCCCTTGTCACTTTCCGACCATTTCGCACCACGCCATTCACACAACTCTTTTTCTTCCTGGCCGGCCTACCTTGCGTGCGAAACGCCCACACAGTTTTATTTCTTTTATCTTTTCTTTTAATCCTCCGCGGACACAGCCTGACGGATACACGCGCACGGGGTGCGCAGCTGGGTGAGTGGGTAATGGCGTCATTCCCACCACCCGGGGTCGTCATGTAGGGTTTGTGTTCGTATCCGCTGTTCAACTGCAGTCCCGCGGGGGGGCCATTGCATGAGCTGCTGAATTCCGACGTCCATTGGGTCCCTCTGTCTATGTTCTGGGAGGTGTGACCCTGGGGTGAGCTCGGTATAGATAGGCCACTCACCCAAGCCGGGGTAACGCCCGGGAAGTCAGAGCCCGAGGTCGGAGACGGTTGCAATGGTGGAGGATTTATCTCGCTATGGAGCACCCTTCCTCCATTAATACCAACAAGCGCCGAAAAGTTTATGTAACAGAAGTGACACCACCGACAACTGGTTGTTACTTGGTCATTTCACGAACCGAAGAAGGACAAAGTTTTGAGAAGGTGAACCCTTTCATCATTCAAAAGGGCATTGATGCTATTGCTGGTGCGGTTCAGTCCTGCACTCGTCTACGGAATGGTTCCTTATTAGCACAAACGAAATCCGATCAGCAAAGTAAGACCTTGCTGCACGCCACGCTTCTCCACGCTTATCCCATCCGTGTGGAGAAGCACCGCACATTGAATTCCTGTCGAGGCGTCATTACACCCATAGCCTCGATGGTATATCGGACGAGGACCTGGTAGAATATCTTGCAGACCAGAAGGGGACAGCGGTGCAGGCCAAACGCGACGGCGTATTGGTACCCACTCGTAGCCTGTTTTTAACATTTGATGGCGTCGATCTGCCCACGAGCATTTCCGCAGGGTACTAACGGATTTCTCTGAGGCCTTATATTCATAGACCTCTGCGTTGTTTTAAATGCCAACGTTTTGGGCATACGCAAGTCTCATGTAAGAGTGCCGTTAACATCTGTGCAACATGTAGCCAGCCCTCACACGAAGGTACCTGTTCAACAGCCCCCGTCTGCGTTAATTGTAAAGGGTCTCATTCTGCTTCGTTTGCCGACTGTCCGCGGTACTTGGACGAGAAGGCGATCCAGGAGATCCGGGTAAAGGAAAAACTCTCCTTCGCTGAAGCCCGGATGCATAACCATGCGCGCCAACCTTCACTCCTGCGATCTGGCACATTTAGTTCTGTTGTTGCCTCGCCAGTACCACGAGTAGATGCCGAAACTCAGACCTGGACCATGACTGGATTAACCGCCACTACCATCCGGCCGTCCATTAAAGCTACTGTTATCAAGCCCTATAAACCTGGTCCAAAGTCAATGAAGTCGCAAGCCGCTGAAAAGAAACCCAAGCAGAAACTTCGTAGGGAAGATTTTTTGAAAGACCCTCCGCGTGCGCGCGGTAACAAATGTTCACCTTCTCCTCCTCGGAGGTCGCTGTCCCAGGAAGCTCCTGGGACAAGCCGCGCTCAGCGGCACCCCTCACCCATCGCCACCCAGAACCGATTCACGGCGCTTGAATCGGTTTCTGGCACTGAGTGCGTGGGCCCTCCCTCCGAGGAAGCTATGGAGTCTGACCAACTCCATACCAAAATCCCGAGCCCAAAGGTTAAACAAAAGGTAATTTTAAGCCGCCCTTCTAAGTAGAAAGTTTATCCCTTTTATTCATGGCTATCCTGACCTGGAATGTACGTGATGTACGATCGCATAGGGCGGAACTGCAACTTTTATTGCGTTCCCATTCACCTATGGTCGTGTGTTTGCAGGAGACCAAGCTTCGCCCTCATGATCCTTTTGATCTCCGAGGATATACTCCGGTTCGCTACGACCTTGAGCCGGAGGAGGGTACTCCTGCTCATGGTGGTGACATGATTTTGGTGCGTAACGACGTTCATTTTCAAACTATCACACTTATATCCGACTTCCAAGCTGTTGCCGTTCGCCTTCACTTACCCGGCTTTTTGTTTTCTGTTTGTTCTGTGTATTCACCTCCATCGTCTCCCCTCGGTCCCGCGGACATTCGAGCTCTCCTGTCCGCTCTCCCAACACCAGTTCTTCTGTTGGGAGATTTTAATGCCCATCACCCACTATAGGGTTCGCCAAGGGCTTGTGCGAGGGGAACTCTTCTTTCCGACATTTTTTACCAGTTCAATCTTTCAATCCTCAATACAGGTGAGCCTACTTTTATTTCTGATTCTTCTGGTACATTCTCACACCTGGACCTTGCCGTTTGCTCACTCCAGCTTGCTAGTCGTCTGCAGTGGAACGTCGTCGCTGACACCTACTCCAGCGACCATTACCCCTGCATTGTTTCTCTTCTGTCACACCAAGTACAAAATTCCAGAGTACCTACCTGGATATTCCCAAAAGCCGACTGGAGTTTGTATTCCAGCCTCGTGCATTTTAACGACCAGTCCTTCACCGACATTAACCAACTAGTGCAGTACCTTACGTCTACTATTTTCACTGCTGCCGAACGCGCAATTCCCCGTTCATCCTCTCAACCTCGGCGAATGCCTGTTCCGTGGTGGAACGAGGATTGTCGGGCCGCCGTTCGTGCTCGTATGACTGCACTTAGGGTGTTTCGGCGCCACCCTACACTTGATAATTTGGTGACTTTTAAACAATCACGCGCCAGGGCTCGTCGCACTATTCAGGATAGCAAGAAGGCGTCGTGGGCTCGTTTTGTCGACTCGTTTAATCGCTTTACGCCTTCATCTGTTGTTTGGGATAAACTTCGTCGCTTCTCAGGTAAAGTGTCGCATAGTACTGTTTCTGGCCTTCAGGTTTCTAATGCCACCATAGTGGATCCGGCTGCCATCGCTAACACTCTGGGTGCTGCCTTTGAGGCGGTATCCAATTCAGACCATTATTCCGCCGGCTTTCGCTCTATCAAAGACCGGCTGGATTCCGACACCTTTAATTTTCGATCTGCTAATATTGAGTGTTATAATGAACTTTTCACAATGAGGGAGCTGGAGCACGCTCTTCATTGCTCTAAGCACTCCACTCCAGGGCCGGACGGCATTCATGTACTGGTGTTAAAGCACCTTTCTGCCGACAGTAAACGCTTTCTCTTACTGGTCTATAACCGTATTTGGCAAGACGGCATGTTTCCTTCCGTTTGGCGCGTAGCCACCATTGTCCCTATACTTAAGCCTGGGAAGGATCGCCAACTTCCTTCCAGCTACCGCCCTATCTCCCTCAGCAGTTGCAAGGTGATGGAGCGCATGATCAACGGGCGGTTGACATGGTGGCTTGAGTCTCAGAAACTTCTAGCGAACGCTCAGTGCGGATTTCGTCGCTATCGCTCTACCGTCGACCATCTGGTGTCCTTGTCGACGTATATTATGAATGGATTTCTGAGAAAGTGTCAAACCGTGGTTGTATTTTTTGACCTGGAGAAAGCTTATGACACTTGTTGGAGGGGCGGCATTTTACGTACACTTCACGCATGGAATATCCGCGGCCGTCTTCCCATATTTCTTCGGGAGTTTATGACGGACCGCGTTTTTCGTGTACGTGTGGGCTCGGTTTTATCTAGTTGTTTTATTCAAGAGAACGGAGTACCGCAGGGCTCTGTACTCAGTGTCACACTTTTTGCGATTGCTATCAACCCTATTGTTGATTGTATTCCACCTGGCATTTCATCGTCCCTTTTTGTTGATCATTTTGCCATTTATTGCAGCTCACAGCGGACCTGTTTACTCGAACGCCGTCTCCAGAGCTGTATCGACCGTCTCTACGCCTGGAGTAACGCTGACGGCTTTAATTTCTCCGCCGAGAAATCCGTCTGCATCAACTTCTGGCGCCGGAAGGCTTACCCTCCGCCCTCTCTCCATCTTGGGTCGGAGGTCCTTCCATTTGCAGAGGAGGTGAAATTTTTGGGGTTGATCTTTTACCGGAAGCTGAGCTGGACTTCTCACGTTTCCTTTTTAAAAGCAAAGTGTGACCGTTCTCTTAATCTTTTACGTGTTTTAAGTGGCACATCCTGGGGAGCTGATCGGACCGTCCTTCTTCGTCTTTATCGCTCTTTGGTCCGATTCAAGCTTGATTACGGGTGTATTGTTTATTCGTCGGCACGTCCATCTGTGTTACGTCGATTGAATGCCATTCACCATCGTGGCATAAGAGTCGCTACAGGGGCCTTTCCAACCAGCCCTGTTCTTAGCCTGTATGCTGAAGCTGCAGAGCCTCCGCTGTCCTTCAGACGTGAGATGCTCTTGTGCAGCTATGCCTGTCGACTCTCCAGCTTGCCTGACCACCCGTCCTTCCCGACATTTTACGAGGATTCGCTTGATCGGCAATATTTAGTTAGCTCCTCTGCATTGCTCCCTCCAGGGGTTCGATTTCGACTAACACTTCGGCATTTGGACGTTACGCCAGCGCCGGCCCTTACCCGAGGGGAAACGCGTTTTCCTCCATGGTCGCGCGCTGAGGCCCACATCCACCTTGGGCTAATGTCGATGCCGAAAAAATGCGACCCCTGCTTCTGTTGTTAGATCCGCCTTTTTAGAACTACAGGCGCAGTTCGGGGACTGTGATTTTATATATACTGATGGGTCTAAGACTGATGTTGGAGTAGGATGTGCCTTTGTTTTTGGTGTACAGAGTTTTACTTTTCGTTTACCTCGACAATGTTCAATTTTTACCGCCGAACGTTTTAGCATTTATCAATCCGTTTTATACATTCAGCGGCACGACTTACGGCACTGTTTTATTTGTACGGACTCTCTGAGTGCGCTTCAGAGTATTACTGCGCTGTACCATTACCATCCACTCGTACAGCGCATACATGACGTGCTCCACTTGCTTGGTGTCTGGCATCAGCGTCTACTTCATGTGGATTCCAGGTCATGTGGACATCTCAGGTAATGAGTCTGCCGACGCGCTGCGAAATCGGCGATTTTATTACCCAGATTTTTTACTTCTGTTGTTCCCTCGTCAGATTCGTGTGTTATTTTACGTCGCCGCATCCTCTCGCGCTGGCGCGATGAGTGGACGGCCCTCCGGGGGAACAAGTTGCGGGAGGTTAAGCCTCTCCCGTTAATCTGGGGTACCTCTTCTCGTTCTTCACGTCGGGAAGAGGTACTTTTAGGCCGTTTACGAATTGGACATTGCCGTTTTAGTCATAGTTACCTGCTCAGTGGTGATCCCGCTCCACTGTGTCAGCAGTGTGACGTGCCCTTAACGGTGCGTCACATTTTAACTGAGTGTCAAGTTTTAGCTCCACTGCGCGTTCGCGTGGGTCTGCTTGTAGGCATAGCCAACGTTTTGGCAGACGACGCGCATGCTGTAGAATGTGTTTTACGTTTTAGAAGTGACATTGGTTTTAATCGTCGCATTTGATGCGCTGAGCGTCTTTTAGCTTTGTTATTTTATTCTGTATGTTTTAATAGGGACTTACTCCCCAGTGGACATATGGCGCTCATGTCCCTCGCATTCTACAGTTCTTGACACGTTCTAATCTTTTATTGCCTATGCTTTTAGTGCGTTGGTTTTTCGGATATATGTATTGTTGTTATTGTTATTATTGTTATTGTTATTATTGTTATTGTTATTATTGTTATTGTATTATTGTTATTTTTAGCTTTCTGGACATTGCGGGTTTGTGTCCCGTTTTTTAATTATGCGGTTCTTTTACCTGTCCTTTATATTTTGACTATATTTTATACATTGTAAGGCCACTGATGACCTTAGCAGTTTAGCGCCCTTAAACCGCATATCATCATCATTTGCATCAGTTTGGAGTTATTCAAATGGTAGTTACTTTCCGATTCACCGAGCGAGGTGGCACCGCGTTAACGCGTGTGACTCGCATCCGGAAAATTCCAGGTTCGATAGCCGGCGACTGCCACTCTGACGCATGTTTTCCGCGGGTCGGCAGGCGAATGCTGGCGGATTCATCTTCTACACACTTTTCTGCCTCTCATTTCCTGTACCCATCATCTTCCTTGTCATCTGTTTCAGGGCTGTAGGACCAGGCGACAGTATTCGGCATGTTGCGGCTGCGCGGTGGCTGTGCGCTCTGTAGAGGTTTCTTCCCTGGTGTTGTTGTGGAACTGCTCACCTTCCTCTGGGTGCTCTCGGGCGGGTGATCCTTTAGGGGATCCCCGAGAGTTAGGGGCTTGCGAGTGAGCCCGGGCGGCGGCGTATGCGTTCAATTTGAAAACGTTAGGATCTCCGCCCATGCTTGCGCCCGTCGTCATCCGGATCTGGTCGCCCTTCAGGTCTCTCCCTTCTTCCCTCACTCCCAGGGTTCACAACAGAAGCAAGCCATTGTGGCCTACTTATGGCGCTCTGCCCCGGTTTCGGGGGCCCCCTCCGTTCGTCTGTACCTTTACCTTTTACTCTCCGATTCAGCATTTTCTTCTTCGTTTGTGTTCGAACATGCTACACATTGTTCACATTGATCCTTTTAGGCATAAAGAATGATAAGTTGAACTCTTTTATGAAGTATTCCAGAGCACATTATGTAATTAGTGGCTGGTAGGATGTTTTCCTTGCCTAAAAACTCAAAATCTCTGTGAAGATTAGAAATGGTTTTACTATCTTAATGTACTGCTTTATCGCGGAGTACTGTCAATGTGAAAGAGTGATTGGAGCACATAGAGTAGTGTCGATGTGTTTTATGCTTTCATCCACTCTGGAATGATTTCCATGTTTTCCTCTAAAATCTAAGGCAATAATATTACCAGCGAATAGCGAATTTTCCTGCAGAAAAGTTCTTATTATCCGATAGCTAATACAAAGTGCAGATTTAAAAATGGCTTGCTCAAGCGGTTTTTCTTACCATCGATATTAACCACTGGATCGTTCATTACTGTTCTCTGATGTAATGATATTTCAGGCATATCTCTGAAATACTTGCAAACAAGAACTCACGTTGCTTTGCAGATCCTTGAGCTCCCAGTAATGATAAAAAATACGCTTATACTGATCTTCAGAAAATATGAAATATCATCTAAACCTGCACTTTTGATTGTATGGTAACAGTATTGTCCTTGCTTCTATAACTTTCTTGAATTATTAGATGATAATCACCTGAATTTCTGGCTCGTTTAGCGCGATTCTTTAACCAATTCTCTGGATAAGCAAAGGTTTTCTACCTCTCATTTTTTTTTTGGTCTCGCTAATTATTCACGAAACCATCCTGGCTTATTGGAAACAGTTCAGTGAAAAAAACACTGGTTTGACGACATAAATTGGTGCTATGATAGATTAAAATAAACGAATTAATGTGGAAAACCTGCAGAAAAACAGCATACAGCAGATTAAATAAAATGATGTTACTTCACAGTTATGTAGAGGAGAAGGGAAATTATGGCACAAGTTGCGTCAACAGGGACACTTTTGGGGGGATTCAAAATGTTGAGGAATAAAAAAAAATATTGAAGTAAATTAACGTAGGTAATATAATTGCACTTCATACAATTTTAATTGACACACTACTCAGTTTGTTAATGTAAATGTGCTCTATCCCCCCAAAATAATGCTAAGTACAATTCATACTGCATGGTAGGTATAATGTGGCGTATCAAATGATAATATTGGAAATGTATAAAAGGAATTAAAACGTAGGTATGTAGTTGTTCGCAACACATAGCATTATTACACTTACTATTGTTGAACTATTTAGACAGATACTACAGGATACATTGAAATACCAAGTGAAAATACATCACCTGCTAAATATTTTTATTTGTAGCTTTTTGCTGTAAATATTACGACTTTTTATTGATTTTGACTTTCAAATTATATATTTAAGCTTTTATCGTGTACTTCTATCACATAAGCCACTATAGTACCTGTAAGACAAACCCTTTACGAAGCTTTCCAGCGGCATAAAAAAGGAACTAATAGTTAAAATTCAGCTCAGAAAATTTAGGGGGAGGATGTTTGCTTTGGGGTGAATGCGAGTCTTTGGGGTAGAGGGAACCTCTGGTAGAATTTGTAAAATCTACTTCCAATACATATACCCGTATTCTGTGATACCAAGAAAACGTACGATCATGCACAAAATAGCATTCAAGTTAATAGCAGTGTTTGCTTTTCTCTTCCTTTTAATCATCCTACATTCAAAACAGTTATCTTAGCATACCATATTAAATATTTAAGAAAAGCAATACGTAATGTATATATATATATAGTTTAGGTTTATGATTCCAGTCCAGCAGTTTTAAATCCTAATTGTGTAATAGTCACCCCTCTGGGAGGACTATAAGCATTGTTTTTCCTTATTTCCTAATTTGCTGTGTACTAGAAAAAGGTATACTTTTTACTATAATGTTGCTAACATATGAATGAGATAAAGTGATGTACTCCGAAGGTAATATGAGAGTATCTTCCTCTTATTTACATACCTTAATGAATTCCAGCATTGTATCGGAGCCCTTCTTTCCTTGTAAGTAACGATTGGAAAAAGGTGGGAAGAACCGCAGCCAAGGCGTATAAGACAAGGCGGTCCCCGTTGCGTCCACTGATCTTTGAAAGGAAAGAGCTCCTCTTGTAAATTTACGGAGTGTTGCGTGCTCCTTCACGGGATAACGCTGGCCAGTCAGCATGAACCAAAATGCGTTGAAAGAGACAGAGTAGAAGAGACCAGGAACACGTGTCAGTCCTGTATGTGGGTTGTATACATCCTGTAAAAGTAGCAAGCATTCGTCAGTACTTTCTTAACTTCAATTAACTGTTCTTCCACATATGCCGTCTGTAACTTAAATTCGAAATGTAGAATCAGACTGAAAAATTCAATGCCATAGCCGGGACCTGAACCACGGATTTTCGGCTTACTGTGTCGTTACTCTAACCATTGAACTACCATAGCATGACGGCACAAAACTAAATTCTCCAACTGACTCGCATCTTTAATCGGTAAACGACAAATCGTTCTCAAATTAATTTTGAGATAACACAACCCAGTAGCGACTTACACTTACACTACTTAGAACACTTTTCAAACGCTTAAAACCTTATCTACATATTTCTCCAAGTCATCCAAAAGAACCGCTGCTCATCATAATTTACCTGTATTCTTCACCATTTCATTATGCTTGGTGATACTTTTATCCTGTTGGTCACTAAGCATGTCCGCTCTCTCATTTTGGAACATCTGTCGTTGTAAGAAGCACTGAGCATGATATTTAGTTTTTACTTTCTCTACCATGTATGTAGTAGGTAGAGAAGGTATTACACTCCACCCAAAAGTTCGATACCGAGATTTCACAGGAAATGCATGTTTTGAGGACCCTGAATCCAAAAGAAACCGTTTTAGAAAATGTTCGTGTGTGTGCTGGCGCGCGCCTAACCATGTTCCTCTGTGTGTGTGTGTGTGTGTGTGTGTGTGTGTGTGTATGTATGTGTGTGTGTGTGTGAACAGCATAACTCAAAAACGAAAAGTTCCATAAATACAAAACTTGGTATTAAGTTCAATATCTTCCAAAAGTGCGACACGAAAATTTTCAAGAAAATCTCCCAAACCCAACTACCGTTTACATGGTACATTTTTCGAAAGTATTTATTTTCTCAAAAGGAACGCTAACGATGTTGATTACAACGCCATATATAGAAGATATTTTATAACAAATAAAATGTACTCGTACTTTTTGAATTTCCTGGGAATAACCTCTGTAGTCCTCTTTATTCGAAAGGAACTTTGTATAATCTATATGTAAACTTTAAGCAATAGACGAAAGCGTACTTCACCAAAAAATGTAGATCCCTTTAAAACATACAATTTACTTCAAATAATTTTTGTGGCATAAGCCATTTCCCAAATATCCGTTAGTAATGGTTCGATTTGTTCAATACTTTCTCATTCTTTACAAGTCCTGCCGATTTTCAGTTGTTTCTCACGGTTGCATGGAAAGCGTATGAGAAGTTAAGGCCAGCATATAGAGTCCAGTTCTAAAACGTTTGACTATCGCTATTCTCTTTGTGTCTATAATGAAATGTGTAATATAGCTATTTCTGCAAAGGTTTATCTCATTGTAATGAAGTAGATTGAAAAATAAGCTTTCACAGAATAGTTTGCATACCCGTAATAAGCGATAGAAAATAGAGAAAGATATGTGAATGTAGCACATCAGATTGTTTCATGTTGCTGCGTTGTTGTACTTAAATGATTAAAATCATCAAATCCTGTTTTACTCCAGGCACTATCCTCGGAAGAAAATAATAAACAGGGCCAACAGAGCAATCTTCACGCCTAGTTAACTACTCAACAGTATTATACTGCGTCGATGAGAAATGTCGTCCTATACTTCCGATTTGGACTTCTGAACTGTTGTTAAATGCGGCAGTTCCAGATATGTAGTCTTTACTACTCTTAATAGGAGGCGTATTCCAAAACTAAGGTCCGGTGAATAATATTTAGCTGGTGGTAGGCCTGAATGACGTTTCACGCCTGCAGCGCTGTCTACCGACTTCTGAGGAACCTACAGCAGTGTTGGTATGACGCAGTAGGCGTTTGCCAGTCGATGAGAGCAGATCGCAATGGCCACGACAATAGATCCCGCCAGTTGTGAAGTGCGCGGTGTGATTAGATTTTTGAGGCAAGATGATGGTCAGCTGTGGACATCCATCGTGAGTTATGCTTCATGTATGGACCGGACATAATGAGTGACAAATAGGTTCGACACTGGTGTGAGAATTTCGAAATGGCCGCAAAAATGTACACGATGAACAGCGGAGTGATAGGCCCAGTATTCGGACCGACGACATCGTTCAGCAAGTGAACCAAAAACTTTGAAGTGATCAGCGTTTGACGATTAGTGATCAGGCAGATGAATTTCCAAATATTGCTCGAACCTCACTTTACAGGATTGTCGCAGAACAACTTGGATATCAGAAATTTTGTGCAAGGGGTTGCCAAAACTACTCACCGGTCAGGACCAAGAGCAACTAATGCGTAGTTTTTGGAGCGCTATAGACAAGATGGAGATAGTTTGTTTTCCCAAATTGTTAAGGGCCACGAGACATGGATAGCGTACACCAAGGCAGAATCGAAATAACAGTCAATGCACTGGTGCCGTTCCGTTCACCCAAACCAAAAATGTGTAAGCAATCGTCATACACGAATCGCAAAATGATGGCTACCGTGTTTTGGGACGAAAAGAGCGTCCTTTTGATTGATTTCATGGACCGTGGGTCAACAGTTACACCTGACATGTACTATGCACCGCTTACCAAACTGAGACGTGCGATCCAAAATCGACGCCGCGGGAAACTGCCGTATGGTATCCTCCTGCACGACAACGCACGCCCGCACACCGCTGCCGAAACCAAAGAGAAGATTCAAGAGTTTCTTGGTAACTCTTTGGCCACCCTCCGTACAATCCCGACCTGGCAGAAAGCGACTATTTCCTCTTCTTGCATTTGAATGGGTGGCTCGGTGGACAACGATTTCATACCGACGATGAGCTCAGACGAGCGTTACGTACTGGTTCAAGTTCCAGGCGGCAGACTTCTATGCCGAGGCGTTAAAGAAGCTGGTGCAGCATTACAGCAAGTGTATAGGTGTGAACGGCGATTATGTGGAAAAGTAGATTATATATGTAGGCACATATTACTGTCAATAAAAACCTTGTCTCAGGAGCGATGTTGCTATTATCAACAAACGGACCTTAGTTTTGGAATACGGCTCATAACTGCCAAGTTTTCACCAACTGTTGGGATAGAAAAGGTGTGTCTAAATGCATGTTGACTACGTTTTCACACGCTTACATTCCAAATAAGAGCATTAACTCAACACTGCTGAAACTCGCCAAACATTGTAAACCACAATAAAGGTCCAGCAACACTTAACATACACCGAAATTGTTGCGCGACCGGTGTTGTGCGGAAAGAAGACGAAGAGAACTGAGAGCTGTGGAGGAACAGCACTCATTGTCATGCAAAATCTTCGTGTACACCCCATCACCCGCCAACCATTTCATAATCATCCCTTGCAGAAAACCACAAAACCAAAGTCCACAAAAAGCACTGGGGTGAAGTTTCAAGCAAGAAACCGAAGCCAATCTTCTGCCGTACTGTGTTAGAAGATCAAGAGCATATTAGTAGGTACGTAACTGTAGCATCCCTGCTGGTGTCGTTTTATTGTTTTTTCTTTTTTTTTCTTTCTTCTAGAAAGTAGGTGTGCACCGAATACTTAGCATAACCGAGCGAAGTGGCGCCGCCGTAATGTGTGCGACTGCATTAGGGAGGTCCCGGGTTCCAACTGCGGCAACCGCCCATCTGACCTATGGGTTTTTCTTGGTTTCCCCGATCGGTAGGCGAATGCTGGGGTGGATCCTCATCTACCACGACTTTCCTGTCCCTCTTTCCTATACCCATCATCTCCTTCTTTGTCGTGTGTTTCAGAGTTCTAAGACCAGGGACGATGTTCGGCGGGTTGCGGCAGGGCAGTGGATGTGGATGTTTCTTACCTGATGTTGGTCGGGACCCGCCCCCGAAGTGGGCTCCACCAGGGGGATCGCTGAAGGTTAGGGGCTCGGAGGATGCGTTTTTTCTGGAAGTTAAGGACTTCGTCCATGTTTGCGCCCCTCATCGCCCTTCGGATGTGGTCGCCCTTCGGATCTGTCCCCTCGTCCCTCCCAGGGGTCACGTTAGGAGTAAAACGTCGTTGCGGCCTATTTGCGATGCTCTGGCCTGGTTTCGGCCTCCCCCGTAATATGTATCTTAACTTTACACCTAGTAACCTAGCACATTTAGAGGCTACGCCACTGTGTTGACACCCTGGTCATATAATAGGACCATATTATACGGCAAAGTACAATGAACTCTGTACATCAAGCTTTCCACAACTTTGTTGGATGCATTGAGGTATCTATGACTAAAACATGTTTGATGTAGCATTCCAAGAAAATACGCAATGAAGGCCTTAAAAGTATCGAACACCCACGCGAGTGTTTCAAACAATATATCATTGCGCAGAAGGGAAGCGGAATACAAAAGACTAGCTTCTGTCGAACAGAATATCCGTTTTCCTTATTCTGCAATCCGAACCTACGTACTTCGAAGTTGTACATAACTGTAAGAGAATGTCTTCTCTAGCTCTTTCTTTATGTAGGAATCTTTGTAAAACAAAAGCCCCATCAAAAAATCTCTGGAAGATTTTGTAGTAATAGAATTTCTGGCTGCACCAACTTCCTATGAATTAATCTAAATAAAATTGTGTGGTGCTTTCTTGTCGCAGCATATTGGAAACCAATCTCATCGGGACCGACGCCCGAAGTTATATCCTAAACACATTTTCTGAGAATAAGGGAAAATCACGGAAAATAAAAACGCAACTCGTCCCAATCGATATTCGAATTCGAGACCTCTTGAATGAAAGTCATGTGCACTACCCCTTGCTACGGAGGTGGGCAAAAATAAACATTTACTACTAGGTGTAGGCAAGTAAATGTTAATTAAAAGTACATATAATCAAGGAATGGATCAATATGAAATGTAATGTGAGAAAACCTTAAGTTTTGCATGCTATTCTAAAATTCATGCATAACAGTTAAGGTAATGCAAAAACAATACTTAGTAGCTGATTTCTTAGTAGGAAAGCAGAAAATATATATTGAATAAAAAAATTATCAGGTATTTATTTAAAAGATATGGTACTGGACCTGCTTTGTGCCAACAACACTACGCAACAACGATATTAAGCTAGCGCTTAAAAACCACCAGAGTTGTTGAAATCGAGTTATGCCTGCGTCGTTTATTTAAATACTAAAAATAACAAAAATAAATACGGAAGGTTCCTGTAAGAATCCTCACTAGTGTCTTTGAATACCATCGTGTATTGGAACACAAAGACATGGAAATTACATTATTTATCAAACAGTAACTGGGTAAACATGATCGTAGGTAATTTATTAGCTAATTAAACTTCATTGCGTACCGTATACAAGGATAAATGGCGAGTTGGCACATGATGTGGAGTAGAGATTGCAAAAATAGCGTAACGATTACATTGTAAAGTTATGTTAATGTAATGGTTACTGAATTAATGGAGACAGACAATAACTAGTTACCAGTAGCGGTTACAAAAGTAACGAATACAAAGTATTACCCAATAACGGTTATCAAAGCGACGAAGTCAGTAACTAGTTACCCAATAACGGTTATCAAAGCGACGAAGTCAGTAACTAGCTACCCAATAGCGGTTATCAAAGCTACGAAGTTAGTAACTGGTTATCCCGTTAACAGTTACCGAGTCTGAGTGACGTCATTCACTACATGTACATTGGTATACCATATCACGAACTAGTTACCTCATTTAGTTATGCAGTATCTCCTCCACAAGAGATCGGAGTGGCATTGTGGATCTAATATACCATCTGGCGAGAAAAAACCTATTATGTAACCAACTGACAATGAGATTATTTGTGTCTTTTGTGATGTCAGAGAAAAATGTGTGTTTGGGAGTTACTGCTTCTCTTCTCTAGTAACACCCTCTTTCAAAATAACGTTACCGTGTTTTATCTAACTCCTACGAGAATATTTTTACATATGGAACTTCAGTTAAAATTAAATTCAGTTTTATGTACGGACGCTCTTTAACTGCTAAGGTCCTTGGTGTCCCATTCTTTATTGGGCGTGAAAGACCGGTAATTTTGCTCAGAGGCCCCTTATCAGGCTTGAGGTTCTTTTACGTGCCGTAAATTTTCGTTACGGGGCACCGGCTTTACTTCCCTTCCGAAGGATTATGGACGCTATTTAACTGCTAAGGTCCTTGGCCTCCCATTCTATATTGGGCGTGAAAGACTGGTATTTTGCTCAGAGGCCCCTTTATCAGGCTTGAGGTTCTTTTACGTGCCGTAAATTTGCGTTACGAGGTACCGGCTTTACTTCCCTCCCGAAGGAAGCCATGCTAAGGATTATTACGCCCGAAAAAAATCCATCGCCCTCCGCCCTGTTTGAGCCCGCAACCTTCGGAGCTAGAGGCTAGCATGGTAATCACTACACCACGGAGGTGATGATTATGTTGACAATTATGGTGTGTTTTCCTTTGCTATATCTGCATCACGCAATGTTTATATTTAGGTCCCCATATAGCTCAGTTCACCTGTAAAAACTGTGTATATTGTGGACATATTGTTAGGAGAAAATGTGGATGCGCCTGAGATCGGTGACATTCGGATCCCAATACTTTTATATGCAGACGACATGACACTGTTCTCTACTACTGTAGATGGGTTACAAAAGGGACTAGACAGACTTCAGATTTATTGTGAAGAATGGCTATTGGCCGTTAATGTAAATAAAATGAAAACCATTACGTTTTGAAAACACTCGGTATACACCTAAACAGAGACCTGGGCTTGCGCAGAGGAAAAACTGAACAATATAAGGTGTTTTGTATACTTAGGTTTGACTGTTACAATGAACTGAAGATGGACTAAAGACATTCAGGTCACGAAATTCAAGGCAGGAATGAGAGCTGCTGAAACTCTGCGCACTCGGAACAGAATCCCAGATACGCCGGCAAAATTGCTAATGACAAATGTGGGGCAATTGTTAGATCCACAATGACGTATTGAGCGGAGATCTGGGAGTGGGAACCCGCGAAAAGGCTAAACCAAGTAAGAACAGGTTTTATAAAAGGTATCTTGGGTGTGAAAAGAGGTACGGCAAACTGTGACACGTTTAGAGAATATGGTGCACACTGCGAAACAATTGAATGTAAGTTACGGACGATCAAATACTGGATTAGAAGTATGACAGAGGATCTATCACTTATGAGAACAGTACGCTATAAGTAAGCTTAGAATGTGAAGGGACAAGATGTGGGCAGCGAAAATCAAAAGAGGGCTGGAGAGAATAGGGATGGGTAATATTTGGTTTGAAGGACCTGAAAATACAGCAAAGATGTGGAGCAAAGTTCAGATCGACAGCAGACGCTGTCACAATGTAAGGAGAAAGTATCATTAAGCTTAAAGTCGAAACTAAAAACAGAATGGGGTATAAAACAATATATTTTGTCCGAAAATAGAGCCAGCAAGAAGGGCTTGCTTGGCTCAGACTGGGATCATGGCGAGCGATCAAATTCATTAACGAAGAAGGCATAAGACTCTGTCCCTGGTGTACAGAGGCAGAAACTTGGATTCATATTTTGATGCATTGTACTAAGGCAGAACATTGAGGAGAAAGTATCTGCCAGGTTCCTTTGTTAACTCAAGGGTTACAAGCTTGTTGGACCTTGCTAGTTGAGAGGGAGGAGGGGGTACATTTTAAAAAAAGTTATCAGCTCATATCGGAATGTAAGTAAGAGGGTCAAGGGTGGGAGGGGGAGAGTTAGTAGCTTAGGGGCGGGTATTTGTTTGTCTTGTAAACAATAGCGTGTGCTTGTGAACAACTTTTTTCTCTTCTTCTTCCGTTTTGTTTGTGTGTTTTTGCTGTTAGTTTCTCTGTTTTTTTCTTTCTTTTCATTTCTTGTAAGTATCATTAACTTTAACATTCAGTGTGATGAATATAGTTTGAAAAATATGAACTACAGTATATTATATAATAACGTATGGTCTATCTGACCTGTGCGATGTATGAGTTTGAGCATGTAAATGTTTAAGACCAAATAATACACCAATCTAGTATACTTTCAAAGAAAAACTGGTTTTCTCCCCTTCTTTCCAGCTTGAGGTAATACTCTGTACATGAAAGTAAACTTCTACGGAGTATCTGTTCGTTTTCGATGTGCAGGATTTTTTTCCTAGCTTTTTTCTTTCTTTCTTTCTTTCTTTCTTTCTTTCTTTCTTTCTTTTCTATAGCCCCGTTTAACTGCTATGGTATTTCTAGGTTACTGTAAGTGCTAGTAGTTTTTAACGTATTTTCACATGCACATTCACTTACAACTACACTTACAGACTCTGTGGGGGTAGGGAATAATAACTAAAGCAACCTTCCCCCTCCGGCCGCGAATCAACCTGGGACTTCCGGGTGAAAAATCAGCTCGCTAACCATTCGTTCATGGTGGCAATTAATGTGCAGGATTTGTTTTTCAAAAAACAAATAAATTCCGCCAGATGAACGATTAGAGTTCAATTATTGAGTAAGGTTAATAAACTTTATAAATAATTTTACTTCAGTCAAAAAAGGGGATTTCTTACGTTTTAATAATACCTGAACGGCGAGTGGGGGATTGGTATCAAAAACGGCTAATATGGTAACCTTAGGCAAAAGTCGAGAGGTTAAACAAGGAAACAGTTAAACAATCAACAATGGCATTCATCCTGTTAAATAGAAGGTAGGCATTGTGAAAACAGTAAACGAACGATCTGAGAGAACAAAAACTGGACTAACAGAGACCCTTGGCGTTTTGTTACTTCCGGAACTATAGTGCAAAGTGTCGTGTTTCGGCAGGGGTTATGCAGTTATATGTAGACAACAATGTTAACCCATTGAAATGGCCTTTACAAAGACATGAGCCTTACCTTCTAAAGAATATATATCACCTTTCATTAATTTGAAACCGAACGAGAATTGTTAATAGCTACCATATAGTGGATGGTATGGTGTTTGCAGCAAGTGTGTGTCTGCAACTACCATTTTGATTCCTTCGGAATCCTTAGGTCTTCAGGTATTAATTTTATTATCCACTGAGTTATCAAACACCAGCTTCCATTTGTCTGAGTCTCTTAGCTGACTTTTAGATGTTTCATTAGTGCATCTAAATCACAAGTATCAACATTTGCTTTGTGTAAAATAGTTTCATCCAAACTGTGATTCGTGGAATGTAATTTGGAAGCTTTGTGAAACCGGCTGCTGACCTCAATTTCATAGATCCCACTTGGGACGAATCCAACCGGCACGACTTATCAAAATACATGGCCAAATTCCACCGTGCAGCTGCAAGATGTAGCCAAAGGAAGCTGCAATGAAAGGGAGGAAACTATTTTTCTCTTAAAAGTAAACCATAATAAAAACAACACAATAATGATGTATTATCACATGCTGCAACAATACCAAACTTCTTAGGAAGAGAAGGGAAAACTAGCAGGAGAAACTATTTCTCCGAGGATTTAAGAGACGACCTAGGAAACGTTTTGGAATGGTGCGCGATTTCTTTCTGATAGATTGGAGTAGGTATAGGATATAAAACGGAGGGGAACACCTAGCGCAGTACGACCTACAGAGATTTATTACGGCCACCCACCCCTCTCCCCAAGAGGAAGGGATGGACAGAAATCACACAGACAGGCTACAGAGACGCGCGGAGGTTCCTAACATTTCCTGGCTCGAAGACCCGATCAACTACTGGAGCTGCCCAGAGAGGACTATGGACGACCCATGAAACCAATCAGACACCGCCTCACGCCACGAAACCTAGAAGCACACTTGAAACATGAGAAGGAAACGGAATGAAAGGGAAATGGAATCGTGGTAAATGAGAAATCACCCCAACATTCGCTACCGACCGGGAAAAACCACCAAAGTTCAGAGAAGGCGGTCAGCGGGAATCGAGCCCGGGACCACCCGAACTTGCCTCACACGTTACCGCAGAGAGGTAGATAGTACAGGGAGAGCCAGGAAACTACGAACCGGCTGCACGGTGTTTTTCCTATCCGCGTACTCGGCGCTCGTTGCCGTCTGCCGCTATCATAGAAAGGCTGCCATTTCTATCTCTGGGGTGACTTAAAACATAAAGTGTACAAGACAAACCCACACGCCCTGGAATAATTAAAGCAAAATATCCGCCTGGAAACTGCCAGTGTTTCTTAACGTGCACTACGGTGAGTGATGGATAGTTTCCTAAAGAGGTGCCAAAATGTATGGACAACGATGGTGGCCAGTTTCAGCATCTCCTTTTATAAACTTGGTAAGTAAAGCCTTTAAAGTAGTTTTAAAAATGTTGTATAGTTTCAACCGCGCCTTTCTATGATAGCGACAGACGGCAAGGAGCGCCGAGGACGCATACAGGAAACACACCGCGCAGCCGGTTCGTATTTTTTTGGCTCTCCCTGTATATAATAATAATGTCAGTCTAACGTTACTTTAATAATGGTGGCTTTATTTTAACACAACTCTGCAACTAAAAGAGTTGCAAATAAACTGCATTGTGCAGACACAGCAAATAAGGTAGAATTATAACAATATTGGCACATACCGTATAAGAAAATTAGTGTACATAAATCGTTAATCATTTTAGGATATAGATAAATTTACGTTATGTGTAAAAAGGTTAATTTTTGCAATTTGCATGCTGAACTATGCGTGTGTATATTTAAAAGGATCCATGTACATTACTAGCTCAATCCCACCTCCCGAAAAAGTAAGAGAGACCATGGGTATGAAAGTAACACAAAGAGAGAGAAGAAAGCTTGATGAATTAATTGTTCTTCCACACGAGCCATGTGTGTAGGACAAGGTTGGAAGGTAGAATCAGACGGTCTGAAAAATGCAATGCCATAGCCGGGATTTGAACCACGGATCTCCCGATTTCCTTCCGGTTGATCTACCAACTGAGCTACAATGGCAACCTGCCATAGGACATTAAATCCTCCAGTAACTTGCATTTTTTTTCCTGTAAAGCACAAGATCTCAAATGGTTTTTAGATGACATACCCCAATGGCGACTTACAATGCAGTACGTACTTTAAGTCCCGGGCTTCACAGTAATTGACCTAATAGAGGCTAAACTATGAAACCCATGGTTCAAATCCCGGCTATGGCATTGAAGTTTTCAGTCATCTGATTCTAACTTTCAAGAAAACTTGATGATTTATAGCCGCACGACTTTCTGTACCTAATGTCAGTTTAAAGGTATCCGATGTTATTTACAATTTACATTATTCACAATAAACATTTGCCTAGAAATGTTTCTAAACGGACGCTGAGACAATACTCAACTGTTTACATCACAAATTGATTTTTCTTAGCCGAGAGTTTATAAAATAAACCTTTTGGCTATAACTCAGAGTGAAAAAAAGAGTAGCTCATTTGACAATTATGATACATTGACCACAAGGTGGGCTTTAGTGTGGGAAAATTTAAGCATATTCGTACAATAACGAATATTTTGCATACGATTAATGTTACTAAAAGCTGTTGAACATAAAGTTTGTAGTTTAATTAATTTTACATTCTTTTCTTCGTCGGTTTGTTTATCATTTATGGTTCCCCATTTCATTCAGTGAGCACGAATGGGGCCTCAGACTGAAATATGAGGATATATACTTTATTTTTCATGATTATCTTAATCTTACAATACATAATAAAATTCCTCAGAGCCATTTCTGAGAAAGAAAAAAATTAAATCAAGTGTTTCCATGCAGGGTTTTTCTGCAATGGGAAAATCCCATCAAAATATTTGCCCCACATTCTTAAAAATATCCTCTTTAAACACAAAGTTTAGCTTAAGTAAGCGTTACAGTAGGTAAATAAAAAGATATCCGAAAGAGCTCATTCACTTCGTTCCTAAAATGCAATGCATATAAACTCTATTTTAGTTCAATTAAGTTTGGAACATTATTCTGCGTCTTAAGGTTACAGGAATATGAAAAGATATACCCTGTAGTTATAATTAAACTGACGGTGTTGAGTGTGACATGGGCTGTAATGATATTTGGAGTTGATACACTAATAAACAATGAGCTTGCGAATTATACCAAAAGATAATTAGTTCCAAGTCTTGCCACCGAATGCAAACAGGCGCTATGAGCAAGAATGTAACTGTAATCATACCATTATATCCATGCAAGATGGGGCAACAACACATGTCACTCGCCAGGTGACAGATTTGTTGCAGGAAATCTTCAGTAATCGCTAGACAATTTTCATAAGCGCGGGCTTAAACATCCCCCGAACTAAGTCCAATGTGACTTCCAGTTGTGGGAATATTTGAAAAATCGTGTCAATCAGAGACATATACGCTCTCTGCGTGAACTAAATGCCAACACACAACAACATGCCACTCTGATTTCAACAATATGCTGCAAGCAAATGTCGATCATGAAAAATGTTGCTGAGTTGCTAGGCCATATTGCACACTGTTTATCACCATAATTCCTAATAAACATGCCACAACTGCCCTTATGCGTTTGGTCTCTTTTCCTGCTCCGCGCCACGTTCTGACGCCTACAACGCCATATTTTCATCTGCTGGCAAGATTTGAAAGTACATTTGCTTCATAATTCGCGAGCGCATTGCTTATTAGCATATATACGAATTTTCAGACTCCTACAATCATTACACTCCGTGCTGTGTCACGATGAACACCGCCAGTTTAATCATAACCACCCGGTACATGCATTAACCAATAGCACGTACCTTGTCTTCTCTCTTTCCATGAAGCAGTTCCAACATATCTTGAACCTCTTCTTGTACCAAACCCTCTGTCAGTGGGAACCGCCTTCCAAAGCCATAGTCTCGTAGATGTCGAAGGGAGAATCGGCGTTGCTGTTCCCAAAGAGATTCATCCGTGAAGAAAACTCCTATAGCACAGCAGTAAGATTTAAAACAACAAATGGATAAGCTCCTTCAAATATTATTTAGATATTATTTCTCATAAGTGTTGCTCTATATAATAATCACCACTGCCACAGAAATTTCTCCTGCTTATGATCTAGCACCCCCAGGGGCTTACCTTTTGTGAGTACGGGTTAGGCGCACCCGGGGTACCCGAGCCATTCATAGCCATTTTCACCCTTTCATCCCCGTCCGGTCGAGGTGGGTTCGTTCTCGTGACCGGGGGACTCAAGGTGGGCTCTCGCGCGTTCTGTGCACTTCATTCCATGTCGCCCCTCGCCATCGCTTCTTTCTTCTCCTCTATTTATGCACATTTCGCCCCACGCCTATTCATTTACACGTCTCTTTTACTTCTGCGCCGGCCTACCTTGAGTGTGAAACGCCCTCACACTTTTAGTTTCTTTTAACCTTTTATGTTAATCCTCCGTGGACACAGCCTGACGGATACCCGCGCACTGGGTGCGCAGCTGGGTGAGTGGGTAATGGCGTCATCCCCACCACCCGGGGTCGACATGTAGGGTATGTGTTCGTATCCGCTGTTCAACTGCAGTCCCGCGAGGGGGCCATTGCATGAGCAGCTGGCTTCTGACGGCGATTGGGTCCCTCTGTCTATGTTCTGGGAGGTGTGACCCTGGGGTGAGATAGGTATAGATAGGCCACTCACCCAAGCCGGGGTAACGCCCGGGAAGTCAAAGCCTGAGGTCGGAGACGGTTGCAATGGTGGAGGATTTTTTCGCTATGGAGCACCCTTTCTCCATTATTAACAACAAGCGCCGAAAAGTTTTTGCAACGGAAGTAGCACCGCCAACAGCTGGTTGTTACTTAGTGATTACCCTACAGAGGAAGCACTATCCTTCGAGAAGGTGAACCCTTTTATAATCCAGAAGGGCATTGACTCAATTGCTGGTCCTGTTCATTCCTGCACTCGCTTACGAAACGGTTCATTGTTGGTTCAGAGTAAGTCCGATCAACCAAGTAAGACTCTGCTGCGCGCCACGCTTCTCCACGGTTATCCTATCCGTGTTGAGAAGCACCGCACCGTGAATTCCTGTCGAGGCATTGTCACCATGCATAGCCTCGATGGTATATCGGACGAGGACCTGGTAGAATATTTTGCAGACCAGAGAGTGACAGCGGTTCATCGAGTGTAGGCCAAACGCGACGGCGTATTGGTACCCACTCGTACCCTGTTTCTAACATTTGATGGCGTCGATCTGCCCACGAGCATTTCAGCAGGATACGAACGGATTCCTGTGAGGCCTTATATTCCTAGATCTCTGCGTTGTTTCAAATGCCAACGTTTTGGGCATACGCAAGTCTCTTGTAAGAGTGCCGTTACCATCTGTGCATCATGTAGCCAAGCCTCACACGAAGGTACCTGTTCAACAGCCCCCGTCTGCGTTAATTACAAAGGGTCACATTCTGCTTCATTTGGCGACTGCCCGCGGTATTTGGACGAGACGGCGATCCAGGAGATCCGGATAAAGGAGAAACTCTCCATCGCCGAACGGAGGCGTTACCATGCGCGCCAACCTTCGCTCCTGCGATCGGGAACATTCAGTTCTATTGTTGCCTCGCCAATACCCCAGAAGGATGCTGGGAGTCAAACTTGGACCATGACTGCCTTGACCGCCACTACCATCCGGCCGTCCAAGTCTGCTACTGTTACCAAGCCCTATAAACCTGGTCCAACGTCTATGAAGTCGCCAGCCACTTAGAAAAAGCCGAAGCAAAAACTTCGAAGACAGGACTTTTTAAAAAACCCTCCGCGTGCCCACAGCAAGCAGAGTTCACCTTCTCCTCCTCGGAAGTCGCAGTCCCAGGAAGCTCCTGGGACAAGTCGGGCTCAGTAGCACCCCTCACCCATCGCCACCCAGAACCGATTCACGGCGCTTGAATCGGTTTCTGGCTCTGAGCATGTGGGCCCTCCCTTCGAGGAGGCTATGGAGTCCGACCAACTCCATACCAAAAGCACGAGCCCAAAGGTTAAACAAAAGGTAATTTTAAGCCGCCCTTCTAAATAGACAGTTTATCCCTTTTTCTTAATGGCTATCCTGACCTGGAATGTACGTGGTGTACGATCGCATAGGGCGGAACTGCAACTTTCATTGCGTTCCCATTCGCCTATGGTCGTGTGTTTGCAGGAGACTAAGCTTCGCCCTCATGATCCTTTTGATCTCCGAGGATATACTCCGGTTCGCTACGACCTTGAACCGGAGGAGGGTACTCCTGCTCATGGAGGTGTCATGTTGTTAGTGCGTAACGACGTTCATTTTCAACGTCTCATTCTTACGTCCGACTTGCAAGCTGTTGCCATTAGACTGCAGTTACCCGGTTTTATCTTTTCTGTTCGTCCTGTATATTCACCTCCATCGTCTCCCCTCGCTAACGCGGACCTTCTACATCTCTTGTCCGCTCTCCCAACACCATTTGTCCTGTTGGGAGATTTTAATGCCCATCACCCCCTGTGGGGTTCGCCAAGGGCTTGTGCGAAGGGAACTCTTCCTTACGACATTTTTTATCAGTTCAATCTCTCTATACTCAATACAGGTGAGCATACGTTTCTTTCTGATTCTTCCGGTACATTTTCTCACTTGGACCTTGCCGTTTGCTCACTCCAGCTTGCTAGTCGTCTGCAGTGGAACGTCGTCGCTGACACCTACTCAGCGACCATTACCCCTGCATCGTTTCTCTTCTGTCACACCACGTACAGCATTCGAGAGTACCTACCTGGATATTCACAAAAGCCGACTGGAGCTTGTATTCCAGCCTCGTGCATTTTGACGATCAGCCCTTCGCAGACATTAACCAAATAGTGCAGCACCTTACGTCTATGATTTTCTCTGCCGCCGAACGCGCAATTCCCCGTTCATCATCTCAACCTCGGCACCGCCTGTTCCGTGGTGTAACGAGGATTGTCGGGACGCCGTTCGTGCCCGTAGAACTGCACTTAGGGTGTTTCGGCGACACCCTACACTTGATAATTTGGTGACTTTTAAACAATCGCGCGCCCGGGCTAGTCGCATTATTCAGGATAGCAAGAAGGCGTCGTGGACTCGTTTTGTCGAGTCTTTTAATCGATTTACGCCTTCATCTGTTTTTTTGGGATAAACTTCGTCGCTTCTCAGGTAAAGCGTCGCATTGTACTGTTTCTGGCCTTCAGGTTTCCAATGCCACCATAGTGGAGCCGGCTGCCATCGCTAACACTCTAGGTGCTGCCTTTGAGGCGGTTTCCAGTTCAGACCACTATTCCGCCGGCTATCAAACACCGGTTGGATTCCGACACCTTTAATTTTCGGTCTGCTAATACCGAGTGTTACAATGAACTTTTCACAATGAGGGAGCTGGAGCACGCTCTTCATTGCTCTAGGCACTCCGCTCCTGGCCCTAACGGCATTCATGTCCTGATGTTAAAGAACCTTTCAGCCGACAGCAAACTCTTTCTCTTACAGGTCTATAACCGTATTTGGCAAGACGGCATTTTTCCTTCCGTTTGGCGCGAAGCCACCATTGTCCCTATACTTAAGCCTGGGAAGGATCGCCAACTACCTTCCAGCTACCGCCCTATCTCCCTCACCATTTGCGTTTGCAAGGTGATGGAGCGCATGATCAACGGGCGGTTGACATGGTGGCTTGAGTCTCAGAAACTTCTAGCGAATTCTCAGTGCGGATTTCGCACGCTATCGCTCTACCGTCGACCATATGGTGTCCCTGTCGACGCATATTATGAATGGATTTCTGAGAAAGTGTCAAACGGTGGCTGTATTTTTTTACCTGGAGAAAGCTTATGACACTTGTTGGAGGAGCGGCATTTTACGTACACTGCACGCATGGAATATCCGCGGTCGTCTTGCCATATTTCTTCGGGAGTTTATGACGGACCGCGTCTTTCGTGTACGTGTGGGCTCGGTTTTATCTAGTCGTTTTATTCAAGAGAACGGAGTACCGCAGGGCTACGTACTCAGTGTCACACTTTTTGCAATTGCTATCAACCCCATTGTTGATTGTATTCCACCTGGCATTTCATCGTCCCTTTTTGTTGACGATTTTGCCATTTATTGCAGTTCACGGCGGACCTGTCTACTCGAATGCCGTCTCCAGAGCTGTGTCGACCGTCTCTACGCCTGGAGTAACGCCAACGGCTTTAATTTCTCCGCCGAAAAATCCGTCTGTATCAATTCCCGACTACGGAAGGCTTTCCCTCTGCCCTCTCTCCATCTTGGGCCAGGGATACTTCCCTTTGCAGACGAGGCGAAATTTTTGGGGTTGATATTTGATAGGAAGCTGAGCTGGATTTCGCACATTTCGTTTTTAAAAGCAAAGTGTGACCGTTCTCTTAATCTTTTACGTGTTTTAAGTGGCACATCCTGGGGAGCTGATCGGAACCGTCCTTCTACATCTTTATCGCTCTTTGGTCCGATCCATGCTTGATTACGGGTGCATTGTCTATTCGTCGGCGCGTCCATCTGTTTTACTTCCATTGAATGCCATTCACCATCGTGGCATAAGAGTCGCTACGGGGGCCTTTCCAACCAGCCCTGTACCCAGTCTATATGCTGAAGCTGCAGAGCCTCCGCTGTCCTTCCGGCGTGAGATGCTTTTGTGCAGCTATGCCTGTCGATTCTCCAGCTTGCCTGACCACCCGTCTTTCGAGGTATTTTACGAAGATTCGCTTGATCGGCAATATTTCGTTAGCTCCTCTGCCTTGCTCCCTCCAGGGGTTCGATTTCGTCAGCTTCTTCGGCATTTGGACTTTACGCCAGCGCCGGCCCTTCGCAGGGGGAAACGCGCTTTCCTCCATGGTTGCGCGCTGAGGCCCGGTGTCACCTTGGGTTGACGTCAATGTCGAAAAATGATACCCCTTCTTCAGTTCTTAGATCGGCCTTTTTAGAACTTCGGGCGCAGTTCGGGGACTTTCGTTTTATATATACTGATGGGTCTAAGACTGATGTTGGTGTATGGTGTGTCTTTGTTGATGATAATCGTAGTTTTACATTTCGTTTACCCGGGCAATGTTCGATTTTTACCGCCGAACTTTTTAGTATTTATCAGTCACTTTTATACGTCCAGCGGTACGACTTACGACTCTGTTTTATTTGTTCAGACTCCCTGAGTGCTCTTCAAAGTATTCGCGCACTGTACAATTACCACCCCCTCGTACAGCGCATACATGACCTGGTCCACTCGCTTGGTGCCTCTGGCATCAGCGTCTCCTTCATGTGGATTCCAGGTCATGTGGGCAACTCAGGGAACGAGTCGGCCGACGCCGCTGCGAAATCGGCGATTTTATTACCCAGATTTTTTACCTCTGTTGTTCCCTCGTCAGATTCATGTGTTATTTTACGTCGCCACATCCTCTCGCTTTGGCGCGATGAGTGGACGGCCCTCCGGGGGAACAAATTGCGGGAGATTAAACCTGTCCCGTTAGTCTGGGGTACCTCTTCTCGTCGGGAAGAGGTACTTTTAGCCCGTTTACGAATTGGACATTGCCTTTTTAGTCATAGATACTTGCTCAGTGGTGACCCCGCTCCACTGTGTCAGCAGTGTGATGCGCCCTTAACGGTGCGCCACATTTTAACTGAGTTTCAAGTTTTAGCTCCACTGCGCGTTCGCGTGGGTCTGCCTGTTGGCTTAGCCAACGTTTTGGCAGACGACGCGCATGCTGTAGAATGTCTTTTACGTTTTATAAGTGACATTGGTTTTAATCGGCGGATTTGATGCGCTGAGCGTCTTTTAGCTTTGAGATTTTATATTGTCAGTTTTAATGGGGCTCTTCTCCCCGAACGACATAAGACACTCATGTCCCTTGCATTCTACAGTTCTTGACACGTTTTATTCTTTTAGTGACCATGATTTTAGTGTGTAGATTTTAGTTTTTGGTCTGTTGTGTTTTTTAGTGTTTTTGACCAAGCGGGTTTGTGTGTGAGTTTTTAGTTTATTGACTTTTCGATTTTATATTTTATACATTGTAAGGGCGCTAATAACCCTAGCTGTGGAGCGCCCTTAAGCCCTATCACATCACATCACATTATGATCTAGCAGTTGTAACCGTCCATCCGGCCCCAATTAATCAATTCAAAATAAAATATAAGGGAATATTAATGATAACTAAACAAATTATGAGGGAATATGTATAATAATAATAATAATAATAATAATAAAAAATAGTATGTATACATGAGGAAGTAGTAAGTAAAGCAGACACTGATATTGGGAAAAACTTTGTTAGTGAACAGACAAATTCCTGCATATAAATTAGCTTCTAAGAAGTGTGGAAAATCTGATAGTAGACCAAAGGTTCGCAGGCAATTTTAGGCGACACAGCGTCAGATCCGAATCCTTACAAAAATTTAACAAAACAGGAGGTGAACAAAGAGGCACCAACTTCTGGAAAACGCAGGGCAATTGATATAACCAACCAAACTAATAACATAAATTTCTGCAGAGAATGCTTAACTAACCAAAGAGCACTAAACACGAAAAACTTGGGATACAGAAAGGGATACCATTAGAACACACAGTGATTGGGGTGAAATGGAGTATATATGTAAATGTGAACAGACCAAACAAACTCTCACACAAAAAAATTCCAACAGCACAAATATAAGTCATGTTAACTCAACGGAAAACTAAGTGGAGATCAATCCTTGTCTCGAAGGTTGATCGATGTGGATAAGGGACAATATATCACGTGTACACCCAGGTGCCTTATTGAAACAGAATGAAAACAGAAACGACAAAGAAATGATAATCCCGCCTTTGATAAAATTAAATGTATGAAATAGCGAATGATATGCAATGACTGCTACGGGTGCAAGCACTTCTGTTTGCGATGAAAACCTGAAACTAGACAACTAGAGAAAATCAAGCAGAATTTTTACCTTATGCGGGATGTACTGTAGTACTGCTAATGGGAGAAAGAAATATCATATTAGGTTCCAAGTAAAGCTAAAAATAGAAATGGACAACTGGAAATTTTATTTCATAGCATTGGTAGTCCGTAAATTAACAACGCCTTTGATAATTGGCAGTGTGAAAGTGTAAAGTAAAGTGTATAATACATGGACTAATAGTTTACATAGAAGCAGCAAAAGCATACCATAAAATTTGTGGAAGAGAAAGATACAGAGTACGCTTAGGATAAATGTGGGGAAATAAGCTCTAACAAGGTTACTTCGTTGAGAGCATAAACTTACATGAACCTTTATTAGTGAATATCGAAACAAATAAAAATGAGGAAATTTATGAAAATTGAGATGTTGAATTCTGCAAACACATACTTTGTCTATGGAGCCATCGTAACAAGAAAATCAATAACCTCAACATGATGCATCAATAATAAATCAAGATACACAAATAATACAATTAATAAACCAATCTAACAATGCAAATCTAACCGCGACAATATTAAGATTTCAAGGCATGAGCCTTGTTTGTTCTGCTTGATCCTTCTCCAAACCTTGGCACGGCTATATTGAAATGTTAACTTATTGGTTATAGTTGGGTATCTTTTGTACCAGTAGTAAGCCTTGTTCTTCGCACTCAAGGCTGACTTACATTGTTCATTCAGTAAGGGAACCGCCTAGTTTTGTGGGATGCAATTGAAATAGGAATACGTGTAGTGCCTGACTGGACGACTGCATTGCTGAAATCAATTTATTAGCTTCATGCAAGCTAAGATCTTGAGTTGGAGTAGGATGTTCTGTTTTTTCTTGCATATATTTTTTGTATGTCTCCCGGTTTGCCGTTTTATATTTCACTTTGGATGTGGGTTAGGAGTTCGTGAAAAAGTGCGAAGATCTGTAAATAGTAGGGAAAGCGATCACTACCTTGGTAAGTGTTGTAGATCCACCATTGGAAAACGCCTGCGACGTCCAATGACATGCTTAAGTCGATGGAACTGTGTATACCGTGCTCCAAATTATAATATATTGGTATGTGGAGGTTGAGTGGAATTAGGTCATTTATGTCAAGAAACTGTTCAAATTATTATTCTTCCTCATGTGCCTGTTTCCTTACTTACTCAAGCAGTGGTGTGGCAATTTAAATCCCCAAGGACAATGAAAGGTCGAGAGAGTTGGTTTACCGGTTCATTAAGTCTGGAAAGTTCAATTGGTTTACTGTTAAGTAGGTAAATATTGCACACATACAATTTCACTGCCCAGAGTATAAATGTTGCTATCGCTTCAAAAGTGGTGCTCAAGGGCAGAGGTTAACATGGAATATGTTTTAACATAGGTGGCTACGCCGCCACTAGCATGAAGACAGCCAGGTCTATTTTTATGATGGTTGGTATATCTTCTAATTGGAGCGACGTATTCATTTTTGGAATTGATTTCCTGTAGACGCAAGACAGCCGGAGAGTGTTGGTGGAATAAGAGCTTTAGATATTCAAGTTGGGTACGGAAACCGTTCCATTGTAGAAGTTTCACTGCCATGGTTGATCGGCAGAAAAACCAGCTGTGAGAACCAATTTTATTTCTCGTTTGTTTAACAGTGGCGAAGAGCTCTTTCTGGATACGAGTACTTTTTTCTCTCATTCTACGGTTAGTATAGTGTGGGTAAAACCTGTTTAGTGTGTCTAAGAGGGTTTCAAGGTCCTTTGTGTATTGGAAAGCAACAGTGATTATATTGGTTAGTACTTACTGTATTTTCAATGAAGCTTTTTAATTGTAGGAAAAATAGTGTGAAAGTATGAGGTTCCCTTTCCATGAGTATTTTCAGTGACTGCAACACATCTGTATATGATTCCACTAGCTCTGTTACCTTTGCCGTTTTAACTCTGTGTTTTATGTGGGACTGCGGTTGGTAATCAATGTTGTAGTCCTTAGACATGACCTCTGTTGATAAAAAAAATAAAAAAAATCCATTGTTAACGACGCTGTCAATTGCTAAAAATCATATCAGCACCGCCGGTGTGCTAGAATTTCGTCCCACAGGAGTTCTTTTACATGATAGTAAATCTACTGACATGGGGCTGTCGTTTTAAGCACATTTAAAACCATCGGCCTAGGCCTGATTTGAACCCGCGAACTTGGGGTCGGAAGGCTAGCGCCTAACCAACTAAGCCACCCAGACCGACTCTATTGATCCAAGGGAATCTATCAGGGATGAAGTTTTTCTAATGGTTGTTTCTGTAGCATTTGTGATACAAATGGAAGCAGGAACAGGAGTTCTTTGAATATGCGTGATTCAAGGTGTTTTCTTGGTGTTGAAGTGTTTTCCTTTGCAATGACGGCTAACGGTGTAATCTTATGGGAGTTATTCCGGTTGGTTAGATTTTGGCGATGGATCTTGAAATTGTACCGGGTTGATCTCTTAAGGCCGTTTGCCGAGTCAGGATTTTGTTTGCAGTGTCTGGCTAAATGTCCTTCTTTACAATTAAAGCAAGTGGGTGTTTCGGAAGTGGCATAGATGCAACAATTTGTGCCCTCGTAATATAGGTTAAAGCTAGGTTAAAAATTGAGTTTTATTTATGGACGCCCATTAATGCCATGGTTCTTAGCGTCCCATTCTATATTGGGCATGAAAGACCGAAATTGTGTTCAGGGGCCTCTTTTTCAGGCTTGAAGTTATCTTACGTGCCGTAAATCTACGATACGGGACTACCCGTTTTCTTCCCTTCCGAAGGAAGCCATACTAAGGATTTTTGCACCCGAAAAAAATCCATTGCCTTCCGCCGGTTTGAACCCGAGACCTCGGGAACTGGAGGCTAGCATGGTACCACTAGACTACGGAGGACAACCTTAAAGCTAGTTGCTAGCTTGGTAATGTATGTACACTTCTCTGAGTGTGTGTACATTTGCCTCCTAACGCAAAAAAACTCAAATTTATCTGATTGACAATCAAAATATATTATTATCAATATACTAGTTCCTATTAAATATTCAAAACCCCGTAACAAACCATAACTCCGTAATTTCAATAACACCCCAGGATATGGGAGAACGCAGGTTTATTTAATCCAGCTCTAATATAAGCAATATTGGAAACTGGTTTGATATCCTGTTTCTCTAATGCACTAAGTATGATCTGGTTGGATATGATGGGGCATACGTTAGAAAATATAGCTTTTTAGGCATTATTACGGTCTTAGTTGGCAAGGGATATTATTTTCTAGTATTGCTGTACATTTAGACGTTAGATCTTCAGTCAGTTTGACACTTGCTAGATACACGCATATTTTGGAGTTGGATATGCGCTATATATGTATATAGAATATTGCTTGAGTCACTTAGTTTGCTTAGTGACATCGCATAATATTTTATGGTCTTTTAAAGCCATCTTGAGATTCAGTTACCATAGTTTGCTCTTTTTTCGGTGATGCATAGTTCGGAGGATTAATAGCTGTTATGGTGTACCTTGGTTTTGCTTTGGTGCATGAGTTTGATTAAATTTCTTTATCAGCGGCTAGAAAAAAAAATGACTGCAGTTTGTTAAACAAATCACAGTCGATAGCTTTTTGGGAAACTAACTAGGTCACTACGTTTTCGTGGCTTTACAATGGTTCGATTACATTTGAACTAAACTAAAGTATATGCAGCATCCTAAATATTGCTAATACAGACACAAGTACCCGTGGTACTGATGTGTAATTCTAATATCACGCATGACCTGAAGAATCTGTTAGTACTTGAATGGATGTAAAAACCTTGAAACATGAAACCTCTTCTGCATAAGCAGCACTCGCTCGTCCTTTGTCCTATGTTGTGACTTGTGTAAACAGAGAAGAGCTAACGAACTGCGTGGCTTAAGTAACATGATTCGACTATTTATTGATTTATTACATAAATGAAAGTCATGAAGTTACATGCAGGTAGAGGGGGTTTAGTAAGTAAACCATCAACCTAGGAACGCACTGGGGGTTGGTGGCGAGAGAAGGTAGAAGCGAATGCAAACTTGCAGCATTCTCTGTAAATAAATTTGAACAGTTGAAAGCACTACACCCTGCTTCGAAAACATGTAAATCAGGAATACGGAGTATCTGAAAAAAAAAAACAATATAGATATATTTAGCTACCGGTAATGTCCAATTAAGTTACTTCATTATTTAAGGTATTAATGTACAGAAATCTGAGCTACATTGGATTTTCTGTTTTCTGTGAGTTTACGATAATGTGTTTTCGAAATACATGGAACATAAATTGTATGCGATTAGCACGTAGACACTTATTATATTTGAAAAACTACGTTCCGTACCACCCGACGTAGTAGGAGCAAATAAAGAGCGAAATATTATATTTGTTTGGGATTCCTAGCCTCGGTAACGCGTCCCTCGTTTTACACGTTTTTGTATGCCCTGAATTCTTCTGTAGAATACCTTTAAGTTTATTTTTCACGCTTTCTTTAACAATTTCTGCTTTATACTATACTCAGTATTTCTTAAGCCCGTTCTATTGCCTCAGTAGTCCTTGGTATTATAAGTGTATATGCTTGCAAATACATGTGTTATTGTAGTTGCAATATTACTGAATTATTGTGAATATATGAAAGATCTAAAAACAAGCTTGGAGAAATTACTTCCTTCACTGTACGTATAGCGGCATTTTTCTCTCGTTAAAAACATGAATTACATTAACAACTTGGTCGTAATATTAAGCATAGGATACTGCATCCTGTAGCGACGTCCCCATCGAGTTACAATTGGTTGAGAGTCAAGAGAATTCCAGGTTCCGTCCCCTTAAATGTTTTTATTCTAGATGGTTTCGCCATTTGTGCTGAAGTTTTCCCTGGCAAATTCCGCCAGAAACGGTTCTAATCATGATGATGGTTTCTGTGTGGAATTCTTCTGTACTATAGGCATTTTACCACAGTTCTCCACTGGTTTGTAAGCAGCGAATAATGGTACAGTCGCAACGAAACCGGTTGTTGTGAAGGAAAGGGAAAGATAGTGTCCATCACCTAACGCCAGCTATACTCCATGCCGTAACACGACTGCTCTGTTTACTTACTAAAACCCCTCTGCCTGGATATGACTATGACGGCATTTGCCTATTTTGATCGTTCGTTTAGAATCGTAGGCATTCCATATATAAATATGTTTGATTTATAGTACTCATAATTGCCTATCTGCACAGTGTGCCTTTTCGTAGCATAAAGGGGCTTGCTTTTGCCTATCGTAATTTCATTACTTTTGTTATTGGCGGTTATTCATGAATATTATTTATTAATATGATGTTAACATTGGTACTGCAATTAATATTTCGCTCTGAGTCAATGAGCCATTTTTGACAAAATGCCTGAGGAAGTTTGTAACGCGGGTATTCCTTTCCTAACTTTAGGAATTCAATGTTTCGTGTAATAACGAGATTAGTGGTTAGTAATCCCGTGGCGCTACAGCCCACTTGGGGCCTGGGCGACCAATCCTACTTAGACAAAAAGTGTACGCTAAATAGTCACCTACAAAAAGCTATTGGTTTTTCGACTGAGAAATCGATCATTTTAATCTTAGCTAATCGCTTTATTCAGTAATACGATGGCTTCATTGTTTTCTACTTCCCATGGGGGCGTAAAGCAGTACTGACCTAAAGAGACTAGATTTATTTCATTACAAACGCAACAGTAGCATGTTTTAGCAATTATACATGGCAGGCTCAATAATAATTACAAACCACTGTAAAAAGTATTGAAGAGAGAAATTACTTAAAAACTAATAAGAGGGTTTTCCATTAAAGAAACATATTGACTAAAGTGTGCAAATTTAAAGAAACAATGTTCATAGCTTAAACTCCACTAAGAGAGCAGTGAAATTTAATAAATTTAATATATAGCTTTTCATATTTGATATTTCTGTACTGCTCTGTCATGTCAAAATTTGTTTTTAAGTGGTAAATGAATAAATGATTGTGCCTACTTCAATGCTTATCATTGCTGAAAGTGCCTATATTAGCGGCTATTTCTAAATTATTATACTGCGTATTTGCCTGCCTGTTTTAAATTTTTGAGCCCATTACGACGAGCTCTAGTTATGATTGACACAGATCAGTCAAGGCACGTAGGACGTAGAAGGACAATTTCCACATATTGTCTCATCTTACATTCGTATTCATTGTCATTTTATTTTCCTATTATTATTATTATTATTATTATTATTATTATTATTATTATTATAATTATTAATTTTTTGCCAATACGAGCGGGAGCTCTGTGCCATCACCCACCTCCCCAACTTCATCGTATACTATTGCTGTAGCGCACTCTCTTATTGATGGAAAACGTAACTAAAAAACCTTAACTTCTCTAGAATCAGAATGCGCAACTTTAACAATTTTCCACGATTAAAAGAATTACTTTCTTATCAAATGATTTTTTCTCTTATTCCATAAGGAACATTATTCTATTAATATTTATATAAAAGGCATACTATATGAATTATTACGCTAAATTGAGCATAAATGAAACCCTTCCATTTTTAGGAATTATATGTTGTACTATTGTCAAGCCCATCTGTCGATCGGAACATAACTTCATATAAAGTAATTTTGACGGATGCGTTGAGTGAATGCTTAACATGCGCACTGTCAGAGCAAACACTGCTGTAAGATAATATCCTTAAATAATAATAATAATAATAATAATAATAATAATAATAATAATAATAATAATAGGTGAGCATACCTTTAGTCGGTGGCTACGAGGACAAATAGACCACACTGGGTTAAATCCATGATTTTTGCTGTTATTGATGACGATTATCGTTATTATTATTATTATTATTATTATTATTATTATTATTATTATTATTATTATTATTATAATTATGAAATAACCCATGTAACAAAGAAAAAAGCCATTTTAAAATATTTTTGCTGTTATTGACTACGGTTATTATCATTATTATTATGATTATGAAATAATCCATTTAACAAAGAACGAAACCATTTTAAAAAATTACACTGACCGTATTCCTTCATGTAGTTCCCTCTACTCTTTGAGATGAAGACACTGATGCGCCCTTGGAATTCAGGCCGCAACAAAACCTGACGGATGAGATCCTGGTCCTCCACAACGACTCCAGGAAATGGACCCAAGTAGAAACCCATTATCTTGGTTTTGTATATCTGGCATAGCTTGTGCAGGGCTTTGTGTGCCCAAGTATAGTCCATAAACAACAGTATCCAATAGCTTCCCCAAACAGGGAGCTTCGGCGGCCCTATGAAAAAAAATACTTGATATAGACAGGCTCCCTTATTCCAACAGGAAACACGAAACTGTAAATTGAAACTATACAAATAAAGCTATTTATTCATTAGCTAGGAAACAGTCGAGGCATTCTAGGTAGTAAGGGTGAACTCTTAAAATGAGTCAAAAGAATCGTTACATATAATCTTAATTATGTTGATCAGCGGCCATACTTATACAGCTATATGTTGAGATTGTTCTTTCTTCCTGTCAAAGAGAGGCTTAAAAATTAACTTTAAATTTGAATGTTTAGAGCACAGGTATAAAAGCTGAACCAGTACTTCACCTACCATAGGATGGTTCAAATAGCCTCGAACACCGGATTATATATTTGTTCACAGCTTTGTGGTACATTACTCTGAGGTAAACTAATAATGTAATTGATGAAAACCCATATTCAAACTCCTTAAACTGTAGCAATGAGTACATAATGTTTTTGTTCGGTCCCAGTTCAAGTTTCTCGAAGGCGTCGACTGACAACTCATCCAATGTTCTTCTCATTACATACATATAAAGCAAACCTAGAGATCATACGAAGGGAGTTCTAAAAGTTCTCGGTCTGACTCAGAGTCGTGGAGATGACTAAATCACTATGAAGTATCATCCTATAGACGAGCGTTGTAAAGTTTCAGACGCCCGAGTGTTGTCACTTGTTTGTGACGATAGTGTAAAAGAGTAATGTTAACTTTTCTATAATATGGTTAAGCTGTGATGAAATGTTTCGCTTTGAGGGGTTTAACAAAGTGTTAGCAAAGTGAGTTAGATTTGGCATTAAAGCATTCTTCCCCTTCGTTTTCGACGGTAAAAAAATAGGCTGTTGAATTTATAAGCGCGAGCATACATCCATTCAACATGAGAGCTCAGGGCGTCTCAAAACCACTACCACCGAAGAGATTGTGACAAAAATTAGCAGTGTCTTACTCAGTGACCCTGATTGAACGTTCGCGGGCTGATTGACATTGCAAAGGCCTCGATAGGCCTTGTTAATTATATTTTAGATGAAGTTTTGGATCTAAGAAAGCTTTTCGCTCAATGTCTGCCGCAGTTGTTTACAATGAATCAAAAACACCATGAATGAGTGTTTAGATTTGTTTCGACGCAATTCAAGTGAGCTCTTCCAATATTTCATAACAGTAGATGAAATATGGATTCATCACTACACGTTAGAGACGAAAGAGCAGGCCAAATAGTAGGTGGCAATAAGTGAAAGTGCGCCAAAAAACCAAAAACTGTTCCATCTGTAATATTGCAACTACAATAACATATGTATTTGCAAGCATATACACTTATAATACCAGAGACTATTGAGGCAGTAGAACAGACACAGATGGATACATCTTATTTTATTGGGGACATTAAAAGGTTAGAAAATCGTTGGACTAAATATATTAATTTATAAGATGACTATGTTGAAAAAATAAAGGAAAACATTTCTCTTAAGTCTTGTGGTTTCTTGGTCAGGCCGATAACTTTCAAAACGTCCCTGGTATGTATTATTGCTGCAATCCTGTTATTCAGTTAAAAATAATTCAATATAAAATGCTATCGCCTCCATTTATCATTTTATCTCGTTTAATATTTTATGGATTTGCTTCTAATACTCGTGAAAATCTAAAGGAACACAATATTTTATGGCATATTATAGTGTTAGTGTATTATGGAGGACGCGTAGCCGCGGTCACTGGAGCGTTTGACTTCGGTACTCTGTGACACAAAGGATCGTGGGTTAAAATCCCGCCATGGGCATGAGTATTTGTGTCCGTGGGCTCCCATTAGGGACGGCACAAAGGACTTCTAATGGTCGAGATGCCAGGGTCTCTGAATCCTCCATCGCCCCTCTAACTCCACTATCACTATACTACTGATGTTTTATACCCTAACTAGATGTTTCCGACGTTACATACACTGTTGCGAGGGTCATCTAGAAGCTAGAAGTAACCTGGCTTGAGCAAACGGCAGCATAATTTCAGGCTTCGGCAAGATGGGTTCCCGCGAGGAAAGTCTAGCTTTCCGGCCTTACCAATGGCCGGTTTGTATTGAAAGAAGAGAAGCTCCGACGTTGGCTATACAAAAAATCTTATACGTTGCATACAAATTATTTTCTCTACTCATTCTTCTATAAACCAGTCTTACAAAAGCCCATTCTTCTATCTACTGCTTATTAACAGAGAAAAACTTTAATCACACATAAATAAGAAGGATACAGTAGGTTTAAACGATAGCCAGATTTTTAAAAGCGGATCGTTATGCGATGGCTTTGAAATTCCATGCTCTTTACATCAGAGAAAAGACGAATAGCGACTTGCCACTTGCATAAAGTAATATTTGAAAACAATAACCAATAAAAATCTGGAGATTTAGTGAAAATAGTTATAGCAATTTGAGAAAATCGGATATTTAGAAACATATTTCACATAAAGGGCAGTTTGGGGTGGGAGATTTCTTGAAAATCTTCGTATCACATCTTTGAAAGATGCTGAATCTATATACCAAGTTTAATATGTATTGTAAACTTCCCTTTTGGGTCATGCTGTTCACACGCACACATACGGAACCTTTTCTGAAGATCCTAGTTTTATTCAGGGGACATCAAAACTTGTTATTCTGGTGGAATTTCCATATGGAACTTTTTTGAGGAATGCAATATCCTCTCCACCTACTAAGTACGTGGTACAGGAAATAAAAAAATGTTTTTTTCTTTATTCAGAGGGCCTCAAAAAGCTATTTTCGATGAAATCTCGACATCATATATTTGGGTGGAATACAATACTTTCTCATAGGAAAGTGGCAGTGAAAGTAAGAATTTGATCTGTTACATTCACATGAGTTTCTCTACCCTCTATCATTTTCATATAGCTTTTACAAACGATTCTTACGAAAGCATATTTTTCTATCTATTTATGTTAATCGAGATAAACATTTGCAGAAATAGTTTCACTACACATTTTGTTTTAGGTACAAGGGGGTTAGAGATAACTGAATGGACAATGACATGTCTAAAAGCTGAATGCTATATGCTGGTCTTAAACTTTCATTGTCTTTCCATAACATCACGAGACACAATTGAATAGTGACAGCGCTTTAAAAAATGACCAGTATTAAAAAATTCAAAACAATAATTACGGATATCTCGGAAACGGTTGAAGCCACAAAAAAGTTATTTGGAATAAATTTTGTTTTATATATATATATATATATATATTTTTGCGAAGAATGTTTTTGTCTATCTCTTATTCAAAATTATACAAAATTCCTTTCGGAAGAAGAGGACTTCACAAGCTATTCCAAACCACTTCAAGTTATATATTTTATTTGTCATATAAACATATTAAATATGTATATACCTGAATTTAATCAAAACCGTTAGTCGTTTTTGAAAAAGTAAATAATATCGAACATTTTTCCATGTAAAGAATAGTTTGGTGTGGCGGTTTTCTTGAAAAACTTCGGTCGCATCTTTGGAAAATGCAAAGTTTGGTATTTATCCAGCATTTCTTCTTAGAGCTATGCTGTTCAAAGAAGCACACGAACATTCGGGTATCTTTTCCTAAAAACATATTTTTTCAGGGGGTCTCAAAACATGTATTTCCGATGAAGTCCCGGTATCAAATTCTTGAGTGGAATTCCTCTACCTATTAGGCACATCTTAGAGAAAGGAAAACGATAAGTATGTGAAAATTCAAACTAATAACACAGAATATGTCGGTTATGGTTAGTGCCAGAATATTTTACATAAACTGTGGGCGTTAACGAATGTATATATATATATATATATATATATATCGTAAAGTTTGTCTGTCTCTTACGGTTTACCATTATACAAAAGTCGTTCATAATGAGGAGGACTTAGCAGGATATTCGCAAAAAAATTAATGCATGCATTTATTTCTCATGTAAATATCTTAAATGTGTGATCTTTCAATCAAAATCCCTAAACCTGTTTTTGGGAAACTGAAAAATATTGGAAAGTTTTCCATATAAAGGGAAGGACTTGTGGTGGGAAGACGCTGAACTTAAATACAAAATTTAAAAATCTGCTTTAATACATTCACAAGACTTGCTCTACCTTCTATTGTTTATTACTGGGTATACAAACTAGTCTTACTAAAGCTTATTTTTATATCTACTTCATTTTAACCTGTAGATGTAAACAGATTTTTTTCTTGTCAATTGTGGTTATTTACCATTCGTAATGCAGCATAAATGTCGAAGCATAACCAGCCAGCATAAATGTTGCGTAACCCAACGAAACTACTAGGTGGATGTTGTCTTCGTGAAGTGAGAAGTGTTGAAGTTGTGATTCTTAGCTGACTCGGCGAGTTACGAGGTCGTGCCTTCCCTTCCAGCTGCTGCATAGAATTTCTGTGTCTAAGGCTGCAGTCAGCAGTAAGAAATCTTGTTGAGCATGAAACTGAATGTCTCGAAATGTGACTCATAAGAAGACTTGCTAGAATGAAGGACACTAATGAATTTGAACTGATGATTTTTACTTTTAACCACCTTTACAAGAAACCTTAAAGTTGTTAACAATAACCCTTTACAATGGTCTCCATGCGAGAATTGGACGCGTTTCACCTTTGGACTTTGGATCATGCTTTATTATGCGGTGCAAATCTCTTGACGTTTGAGGCGTGTCCACTAATACGACACTAGCGAATAGCAGCAGTACGGAGTTCCCTCATACTGACAGTACACCTCGCCGCTGATAAAACTCCAATTGCAATTTCACGTGCGCGCATGCGTATTTCATATTTCAGAAAAGCAACAAGTAGCTAGGACAAAAGGTAACGTTTTCGTGAACAAGTACAAAAAAGAATCATATTTTTACACCCAATGTTTTGCCATTAATTTATAGTTCTTTTTCGTGATGTTTAAACGCAGACTCTTACTTATAGTTATGCTTGTAATAGCAATAAATCCATTACTGCTGTAGTTATTTTATATATTATGTCATAGACATAATTACCACTTATTAATGTGCAATTCTCCATGTTCTAAATAAATTTGGAAACATTTATTCCACCAGATTTTCTAATACAGCTACAAACTCGTCTTAAAAGTACTTTCAAAATCCTCTGACGCAGCTCTACAAAAACGTACATGAAGTTGTTTTTTTAATGAACAACGTCACTCATGTTTTTTTTTTGTTTCACAGAATAAATACCATTGAAAAAGCAATGTGCATAATGCCTAGTTCTAGAACGAAACACGCATACGTTACACGATAAGAGCGTGTTTTGTTTTTTACAACATTCAACACCTCGTTACTTGGAATGCACTACAACAACAAAAACCACATCAAGAATAAGCCAACTGAGAACTTTAAGCAAAGAATCACCAACTGTCCTCACATTCTCGAGGAATGTAATTCATTGCACCATTGAAGCGATAGCTCAAGGTTAAAACATTGCTAAAACATTGACAAAACAAAAATACTACTGGAGTACTTTTTGCTGCGCGTTTAATTGAAGGTTAAGCGACTCACTGTACATTCAACTGCGGTGTAGCTACTCAGTGCTTACGGTAATAGTGTCTTAGCGTTTATAAAGTAGCTCTTCCATGAAAATATCGCTTAGTAAGCCCAATAGTACCAGTGGATATAGCAGTAAGGTTCGGGCTATTCTTTTTGGCGTGTATAATTCCTTTAAAAAGTATGCCAACGAAGAAAACCCCAAAATCTTAACTTCACGATTTGTCAAGAACTTACGGCTGAGGCGTGCTCATTAAGTACACCAACTGTTTTACGTGCGTGTAGGAAAGCGAAAAAAGATATGGCGTTAACCGTGCCACTTGAATAATATAGGATGCATAGAAAGGTATGGTTTTTATTTCTCTGTTTGTGTATTACATTTTCATTATTGTGTCACATTGTTTTCTTTTAGTTTTTAAGAGAACAATGTGATAGCATTTATAACAAACGTGTAAGTTGACAACCGCGCGGTCACTACGTATTGGTTGTCAGGAAACGTCAAGAGATTTGGACTGCACAGTAGTGTACACACTTTGTTCGCTGGAGATTATTCACTTCAGATAAGCACGTTCAGTAAACCATTTTATTCGCGCACTCGACCCTTCTTTGTCTCGACACGCACTGATTTCCGAATGCGGAATTGTTTCTCTGACGCTAGCAAATTTTACGTCTACGTAATCAACACAAATGCTTCATTTGCAATAATTCCCGATCGTTGCGCCACTTAATATTTTTATTTACTTTTTTATTTATTTGGCGCGGAATGTTTACACTAAGTAGCGCAGATTTGTTCGGTGAGCGAATTAACAGAACAGCGTAATCTTTTTATAGACCTCAGCTCATTTAGTATGCTAGTCTGTCCGTCCGTATTTTAAATTGAATTTTCTTATTAGCTGTTTCATCGTGCGATTTGTCAAATTTTAGAATTTTGGAGGGTATTTAGTTCTTCCCTATTGGCTTCTAAGAAAGTCGCATGATTTAACACAAAAATGAATTCCCTTCTTGAGAAATATCTTGGTAACACACGGAGAGTAGCATATATAGCCTATATAGCGCGCACTGTGAACAAAAGTTCTTTGTCATTTTTCGAAATTTTCCCCAGCTTTTGTGTGTGATGCAGTTGTCGCTCGTGAAACCAAGTCCAGTGGAAAATTGCTTTGCGTCATATGCCAAAATTATCGCTAAAGTATTTTAAACTGACAATCAAACTAACGTAATTACTCACATGATAACATAAAGAATATAGATAATACACGTAATTATTAATAGCACGTAACATATCTACTATTGTTTCCGTACAGAAAACTGCCTCAAATCCAGATAAACTTTTGCAGAAATACCTACATTACATTTCGTTATAGATACAAAGGGAACAGCGATAGGCAAATGTTTATAAAACTGGACCCTGCACCTAGCCTTAAAATGCCATACTGTTTAAATGGAATCGCGAGAAACAACTAAATGTGTACAGGACTTAAAAAGAATGGTTATGTATTGAACAATTTGAACCATTAATAACGGATATCTCGGAAATGGCTGATGCCAAAACAAAGTTATTCGAAATAAATCGTGTGTTTTAAAGAGGTGTATTTCTTGTCTAGTACGTTTTCGTCTATCGCTTAACGTTTACCAGTAATACGAGATTATACAAAATTCCTTCCGAATGAAGAGGACTTCAAAGGATATTCCCAGAAAATTCCAAATATACATTTTATTTGTCGTGTAAATATCTTTAAAATATGGTGCTTTAATTAAAATCGTTTGAGCTATTTTTTTTAAATAAAGGATTCCTAAAAATGTTCCATGTAAAAGGTGGTTTGGGGTAGGAGATTTTTTTGGAAATTTTTCGTGTCGCATCTTAGGAAGGTACTGAATTTAAATACCGAGTTTGGTGTTAATCCGACTTTTCCTTTTTGAGTTATGCGGACTCAAAAGGCAGACACACGCACATTAGACTTTTCTAAAAATGCTTCTTTTTTTTTATTCAGAGGGTTTGAAAACATGTGTTTCCAGTGTAATCTCGATATCGAATTTTTGGATGGTATGCAATACATTCTCTACCTACTAGGTACGTGGTAGAGGAAGTAAAAATTAAACGACTTTTCGCTTTTGAGTTATGCTGTTCACACACAAACACACACACACACACACACACTTACATGGAACCTTTTTCTAAAGGTGCGTTTTTTGAGTTCCGAGCCTAAAAACGTGCATTTCGGATTAAAATCCCGATGTCAAATTTTTAGGTGAAATGCAATACCTCCTCTCCTTACTGTAGCTAAGTTGTAAAGAAAGTAAAAAGGAAAGAAAACTTTATCGATAGTGGATATTTAGTACTTAAACTCGATATCTCGAGTCGGCCGTGTCTATTACGTGTGTCGATAACTCTATGATTGCCTAATACTAGAATTCTACATATTTATATTAGCGGCAATGCTGAATTCATTATTTATCTTATTGTGTGCAAATTCTGAAGTATACGAAAATAACAAGTCCTTTATTTGATTTCGGGGGTATTTATCCCTAACCCCTCCGCATAACTATGTCCCTAAGCTCACCAGAAACAGAAAACAACGGTTAATAAATACAAGTAGTATAATATGCCCAACTGTGCCTCATTGGAAAACTCAATACACAGGTAAGATTCACTGTTTTCTATACTAATTTTCATGTAATTAAGGCTTACCTGGAGGAAAGTTTGGTGGCCGTTCTTTGGCACATCGGTAGAGATAAACACAAAGTAATACAAAAACAATTAATAGTAAGAGAGGAGACATGCTGCTCACTGACTTGCTGATATCACTATGGGCCTTTTGACCAAGTCCTCAGCTGAAAAGCACAGCACTTCTCCTGCTGTTGAGAAATGTGATGAAATTACATGTTGTTATTGTGATACAGCCGGCGGCAGACTAAAGAAAGATAACTAAACTGAACTGTGGTCTGCTAACCATTGTTCGAGTAAAACGAAAGACATTTATGTTTCTTCCACCGGGCCTTCTATAAGCACTAACCTTTACTGTCTCTACTATTTAATTATAGTAACCGAGCGAAATGGCTCCGTGGTAACGTGTGAGGCTCGCATTCAGGAGGTCCCCGGTTCGATTTCCGGTGGTAACCCACTCTGATAATGGGTTTTTTCGTGGTTTTCCCTGGTTGACAAAGGGAATGCCAGAGAGGTGTATTGTATCCTTCCCTTTCTCTCTCATTTCATTTCCTTTTCGTGTTTCAGGTTGACTCCGGGCTGCGTTTCGGTCGGTGTCAGGCAGATAGAGCGGAAATTTGCGAGTTGGAGCTTCTTCTCGGCCCCGCTAGAGGGAAGCTTGTTGAGCCTCCATTGCCGAGCTATGTTTCCTCGCTCTCAGTTCCAGTACGATCCTCCGTAGCCGGGTGATCAAGCCTGGAACTATTAGGGAACTCCGCGTGTCTCTGTCAACTTGCGCCGGCTTCTTCTGCAGCCCAAACGTCCCCTGCTGTTCCCTCTCTGCCTCCGTTTCTCCGAGGAGGTGTATGCACAAAATATCTATGGAGGGATGTCGAGGTATTAGGTGTCCCCTCCGGTAACTAGCTCTGTCCTATTCTTACCTATAAGTTGCATTCCAACCAAATATTCGATACCGAGATTTCACTGAAAATACACTCCTTAAGGTTCAAAAAGCCGTATGTTTAATATATTTGCAACACAAATAAAATGCTTATCTTAAATTTTTTAGGAATAACCTGTGAAGTATCTTTATTCTGAATGACATTTCTGTAAGTGGTAAACCGTAAGAGTTAGACAAAATCTTATTACACAGAAATCTAAATGTCGTTAAAGCACACAATTTATTTCAAATATATATTCGAAGTTCACCATTTCCGAGATATTCCTTGTTATTGGTTTGAATTTTCAAATACTTATAATTTTCCCACGTGGGAAGTTGTTATTCTTTTCTCCCCAATCCCCCCATGATAATTTAAAGCAAGGAATTTTAAAGGCATTACATAGCTAGAAGCTCCTTAAAAATCTGACCATCGCTTTACCTACGGTATCACACAACGAAATGTGTAAATGTGAATAGAAAGTTTATCTGGATTAACAAGAAGTAGCCAGAATAATGGCTTTTGTAAGAATAGTTTGTAGAAGAGGGAGTAGAAAATGTCATGTCAGTGTAACACTTAAGAGTTTTCTTTTTTTGTGGTCGTGCAAAGAGAGGAATTTCAAAGCCATTATATTGGGCCATTTAAAAAAGATATGACTATATCTTTAGATTATAGTATTCTTCTTATACCTACATCGAAATGTGTAATGAAGATTTAAATCTATTAAAAAAAAGGACAGAAGAAAAAGCTTTTGTATAAATGGCTTTAGAAGAGTGAGCAGAGAAGTTCATTTGAATGACAATGTCTGGCAAATAGACTTTTTTTTTTAATTTTACCCAAATGTTTCTCTTACTTAATATCCCACCGCGTAGAATATTTTCCACACTGACCAATCAACTAAATATTTCATTGCCAAACCAGCCTCTTCATCCTTTCCTGTTTAACGCTTCCCTCTTTCTCTCTGCATATGAACCACTTTTGTTAATATACTCCATAAACTGGACTCTTGTCATGCCCAGAATCTTTTTCTCATTCAACATTCCTCTGATTGCACATCTTAGAAAGCCATCCTTTCTCATGAAATGTTCCAGCCATTTACCTTTTTTTCTTCCAGTGTTTCGGTATTGTACTTTCTTCACCCATAAAGTCGTTACTGCTTTATTTCTGTTTCACACGTTGTCTATAAACACATTTAAAATGCTTCCAATCCAGCTTCATCGCTTCGTCGTAACGTCCAAGCTTCCGCTCTGTAGAATGTCATATTCCACATAAGACACTTGACTAGTCACTATTTTAGTTTTTCTCCAAGTAAGACAAGATATTTATTTTCCATTAAATGTCTTCCTTGCCAATGCTATCTTTTGACTTCGCAACTACAAATTTATACCACTATTTAAGGTACAGACGCTTGGGCATCTGAAGCTGTTCCTTGTTCCACATTCTCAACTCGAACTCAAACTCACAAATATATCTACTTGGCTTTTTTATTTTCGTTACCATGTACTTAGTAGGTAGAGAAGATATTTTATTAAAAAAAAGTTTAGAAAAAGGTCCGTGTGTGTGTGTGTGTGTCTGTTAACAGCATAACTCAAAAACGAAATGCCGGGAAGATACCAAACTTAGTATTTAAGTTCAGAACCTTTCAAAGATGCGACACGAAGATTTCCAAGAAAATCCTCCAACTATTCTTTACATGGAAACGTTTTCGAATTTTTTATTTTCTTAAAAATTGCTGTTTTAATAAAATACACGATATTTTATTAAAAGACCATGTATTAAAAATATTTACATGACAAGTAAAATATGTTTTGTATTTTCTAGAAATAGCCTGTGTTGCCCTCTTCACTCTGAAGGAAGAGCCTTGTATACATAGCCTTGTATAAGTGGTAAATGTTAAGCTATAAACGAAAGCATACTGCGCAGAAAAATGCAGATATTTTAAAACACACAATTTATTTTAAATAACGTTTTTTGTGCTTAAGCCATTTACGAGATATCTGTTATTAATGATTCAAATTGTTCAATACTTTTTCATTCTTTTCAAATCCTGTCGATATTCAGTTGTTTCTCGCGATTGCGTGGAAAGAGTATTAACTTTTAAGACCAGCGTCCAGCGTTATATAGTGTGCAGTTCTTAAAACATTTGACTACCGCTATTTCCTTTGTATTTATAACGAAATGTGTGATACAGCAGACTAATATCCCTTGTTAATTCTGCAACGGTTTATCTCGATTAGCATTAAGTAGACCGAAAAATAAGCTTTCGTAACAATAGTTTGTACACATACTACTAAGCAATAGAGGGTAGAGAAAGTCATATGAGTAACATTAGATTTGTTTCAATTAATAGCCTTTGTTGACATCTTTATTTGTCACCATTTATCTTAATTCCATACCCAATCTTAGAATTTATCTGCACCAGCACATTCTTTATGCTCCCTAGAATCCTTAGCAGTACAATAGCATCAGCAAATCCAATGTGTTTCACTCTTTTTTTAATGTCGCTCTTCCCATGTTCATGAAAGAACATTTACAAAGTTATCCAAGTTCATGATGAACCCAATGGGCGATATGGATATCCTAGTCGCACCGCCCCCCCCTTTCTTAGTTTAGAGGCTTCACACAAAGACGAGTAGGGAGCCATCTTTCTTTTCAGGGCATATCAATGTTTAGTTTCTCCACAATGTACCTATAGTATGTAGAGGAATTACTATATTCCACCCAAAATTTCAATACGGAGATTTCACAACAAGTACACATTTTAAGGTCCACTGAGCCCTCTAAAGCGAGTATTTTACAGAAAGGTCTCTCACTCTCACTCTCTCCCTCTCTCTCTCTCTCTCTATCTGTGTATGTGTGTGTCTGTGTTAACAGTACAACTCAAAAAGCAAAAATCGAATAACTACATTTCTTTCTTTTGTTTCATTTTCTCCTCCGTAGCTCTGTAGATCCTAGATTGAAATATGTTTCAGATGAAATAGAATGTTCTTTAATTTTCTGTGAAATTCTTTTCATTATAAATGAATTTTTATAATTCTATACAAACGACAAAGCATAACAGATAAAGAAACACTTAATTTCGGGAGAATGCAGAGCTCATTAAAGCACACAGTTGTATAAAGCAATTATTTTCGCACCATTAGCCATTTTCTTAACATTATATGCTGTATGTTTCAAACGTAAGGGCATCATCGACTGAAAATGCTTGAAATGTTGCACCTTTTTTTCTTTTTCTTTTCTTTTTTGTTGGTTTCTTTCATTTTTTCTTTCTTTCGCAAGAGATCGTTATTATAATTCCTGAATTTATTTCTCCATGCCTACGACAAACATATGAAGTGTTTTTCACCCGTTGTGTACAACTAAACACTTCTTATTTTTAATTAATTTATAGACAAATGCAATGTATATAGCATAACGTGGATAGAAGAATAACTTTTTTGAACGCTATAATATACCATGTGTCCCAATATCTGTAGGACAATCCATCACAAAAAAACGTTTTAAAGTATACATTTTAGCAGAGGGAAAATAGCTTGGGGATTTGCATTAAAATTTCCCTTTCCATACACACTTTGCAGCTAAAAATGTGCACATCATGTGTAAAGTGTTTTCTTTCTTCAAATGGCTTGAACACAAACCCATGACACTTAATGTCCATGTCGTTTGAACCAGGATGAAGAATGCAGCTAATTTATGTAATAAAGTATGGGGTGTTCTATTTAAAATAACACGATTTTGTATAACTACGAATTTCTGGAGCGCCCTCTATAATTACCAACCACTTCATATTGTGGGCTTTGATAAGCACTACAACGTAACTACAAAACAATTCTTAAATATACCACTTTATGCCGGTTATGAGATTATCCCATGGATAATGGGAGACACTGAGTAGGTATTTGGTTGTCTGGAATTTGTAATGGTAGAGAACGTTATTTGACTGTACACGTAAGAATATTTTCAGAAGTTAATGTCTTGAATGTGTGACAAAACCTCGAATGCGCACGCGCGCGCGCGCGCGCACACACACACACACACACACACACACACACACACATACACACACACCTGCACATGGACCCTTTTATAAAACACTTTCTTGTGGGGTTCATGGATCTCAAGCGTGTACTTACGGCCAAATCTCAAAGCTTAGTTTTTCTGTCTACTTTAAAGGTAGGTGGTAGAGAAAGTAATAATTAGGGTTAGGATTTTTAGGTGCGCACCTTTTTTCTTAGGGTAAGTTAAAGCTGTGCGGAAAGATGTCACAGTGTGAAATTTTGTTTCTAGTTGCGAAAAGATGCATTTTGTCTGACAACTTTTTCCCTTTTTTGGGACCTTTAACCCTTTTTGGTACCTTTATCCCATTTTCCCCAACCATGCCCATAATCCACCTTTTTTTCTTTAAAGTTTCATTCCAATTTATTCTTTAACTTTCAATTAACGTCTCCTCAGCTTGCTGTGTACGTGCGAATAGTAAGCTTACCTCTTTCAGTAAACGCCACGAGGGAAAATAATTGTGTGTTCGAGGAAACCCTCTTTCTCTCGCTTTACCGCTATAAAGTAGCCCGCAATAATGCAGTTGACAATGAGTGAATCTATCCCATCAGAATCAGTAGCCTGCTGTTCGTGAATGTGAGTTTGTTACTGTGAGAGACGCCATCTGTTTGCGTGGAGGCGAAAGCTGGGCACGCAGCCTCACCCGCGGAGTTCCGAGAATTATTAAGATTGGGTTCTGCTCGAAACTACTAGAAATCGCTGAGACTGAAGTTCCAGCATCAATGCGAACATTGTGGTAATTGGAATTAATTGTTCTTTCACACAAGCCGTGTGTTGGACAGGGTTGGAAAGGTAGAATCAGATGACTGAAAAATTCAATGCCATAGCCGGGATTTGAACTACGGATCTCCCGGTCTCCGTCCGGTTGCTCTAACCACTGAGCTACCATGGCAACATGCCGACACGACATTAAATTCTCCAGCTGATTCGCATTTTTCCCGGTAAACCACAAGGAGATCTCAAATTGTATTGAGATGTCATACCCCAATGGCGACTTACAAACATTGTAAGTACTTAAGTCCCGGGCTTTATAGTTGCAACCACTATTAGGTCAAATAATGGAATTAATTGTTCTTTCACACAAGCCGTGTGTTGGACAGGGTTGGAAAGGTAGAATCAGATGACTGAAAAATTCAATGCCATAGCCGGGATTTAAACCACGGATCTCCCGGTCTCCGTCCGGTTGCTCTAACCACTGAGCTACCATGGCAACATGCCGACACGACATTAAATTCTCCAGCTGATTCGCATTTTTCCCGGTAAACCACAAGGAGATCTCAAATTGTATTGAGATGTCATACCCCAATGGCGACTTACAAACATTGTAAGTACTTAAGTCCCGGGCTTTATAGTTGCAACCACTATTAGGTCAATTAATGGAATTAATTGTTCTTTCACACAAGCCGTGTGTTGGACAGGGTTGGAAAGGTAGAATCAGATGACTGAAAAATTCAATGCCATAGCCGGGATTTGAACCACGGATCTCCCGGTCTCCGTCCGGTTGCTCTAACCACTGAGCTACCATGGCAACATGCCGACACGACATTAAATTCTCCAGCTGATTCGCATTTTTCCCGGTAAACCACAAGGAGATCTCAAATTGTATTGAGATGTCATACCCCAATGGCGACTTACAAACATTGTAAGTACTTAAGTCCCGGGCTTTATAGTTGCAACCACTATTAGGTCAATTAATGGAATTAATTGTTCTTTCACACAAGCCGTGTGTTGGACAGGGTTGGAAAGGTAGAATCAGATGACTGAAAAATTCAATGCCATAGCCGGGATTTGAACCACGGATCTCCCGGTCTCCGTCCGGTTGCTCTAACCACTGAGCTACCATGGCAACATGCCGACACGACATTAAATTCTCCAGCTGATTCGCATTTTTCCCGGTAAACCACAAGGAGATCTCAAATTGTATTGAGATGTCATACCCCAATGGCGACTTACAAACATTGTAAGTACTTAAGTCCCGGGCTTTATAGTTGCAACCACTATTAGGTCAATTAATGGAATTAATTGTTCTTTCACACAAGCCGTGTGTTGGACAGGGTTGGAAAGGTAGAATCAGATGACTGAAAAATTCAATGCCATAGCCGGGATTTGAACCACGGATCTCCCGGTCTCCGTCCGGTTGCTCTAACCACTGACATCTCAATACAATTTGAGATCTCCTTGTGGTTTACCGGGAAAAATGCGAATCAGCTGGAGAATTTAATGTCGTGTCGGCATGTTGCCATGGTAGCTCATATGACATCTCAATACAATTTGAGATCTCCTTGTGGTTTACCGGGAAAAATGCGAATCAGCTGGAGAATTTAATGTCGTGTCGGCATGTTGCCATGGTAGCTCAGTGGTTAGAGCAACCGGACGGAGACCGGGAGATCCGTGGTTCAAATCCCGGCTATGGCATTGAATTTTTCAGTCATCTGATTCTACCTTTCCAACCCTGTCCAACACACGGCTTGTGTGAAAGAACAATTAATTCCATTAATTGACCTAATAGTGGTTGCAACTATAAAGCCCGGGACTTAAGTACTTACAATGTTTGTAAGTCGCCATTGGGGTATGACATCTCAATACAATTTGAGATCTCCTTGTGGTTTACCGGGAAAAATGCGAATCAGCTGGAGAATTTAATGTCGTGTCGGCATGTTGCCATGGTAGCTCAGTGGTTAGAGCAACCGGACGGAGACCGGGAGATCCGTGGTTCAAATCCCGGCTATGGCATTGAATTTTTCAGTCATCTGATTCTACCTTTCCAATTGTGGTAATTGTCGCAGTGTTATAAGAGAATGAGGACAGCGAATGGGCGAGGGAGTGAGTTGTGTGACAGGCGCATTGTGTTAGCAAGTGAACTAGTGTTAGCTCTCCAAACCCCCCAGGGGCTCACTTTTTGTGAGTACGGGTTAGGCGCACCCGGGGTACCCGAGCCAATCATCGCCATCATCATCCTTCCACCCCCATCCGGTCGAGGTGGGTTCGTTCTCGTGACCGGGGGAATCAAGGTAGGCTCTCGTGCGTTCTGTGCATTTCATATCATGTCTCCCCTCGCCATCGTTTCTTTCTTCGCTTTTACTTCTGCACATTTCGCACCACGTCCATTCATTTACGCATCTCTTTTTCTTCCTCGCCGGCCTACCTTGCATCCGAAACGCCCACACAGTTTTAGTTTCTTTTATCTTTCTTTTAATCCTCCGTGGACACAGCCTGACGGATACCCGCGCACCAGGTGCGCAGCTGGGTGAGTGGGTAATGGCGTCATCCCCATCACCCGGGGTCGTCATGTAGGGTTTGTGTTCGTATCCGCTGTTCAACTGCAGTCCCGCGGGGGGGCCATTGCATGAGCTGCTGACTTCTGACGGCGATTGGGTCCCTCTGTCTATGTTCTGGGAGGTGTGACCCTGGGGTGAGTCTGGTATAGATAGGCCACTCACCCAAGCCGGGGTAACGCCCGAGAAGTCAGAGCCCAAGGTCGGAGACGGTTGCAATGGTGGAGGATTTATTTCGCTATGGAGCACCCTTCCTCCATTAATACTAACAAGCGCCGAAAAGAATATGTAACAGAAGTGACACCACCAACAACTGGTTGTTACTTGGTCATTTCACGAACCGAAGAAGGACAAAGTTTTGAGAAGGTGAACCCTTTCATCATTCAAAAGGGCATTGATGCTATTGCTGGTGCGGTTCAGTCCTGCACTCGTCTACGGAATGGTTACTTATTAGCCCAAACGAAATCCGATCAGCAAAGTAAGACCTTGTTGCGCGCTACGCTTCTCCACGGCTATCCCATCCGTGTGCAGAAGCACCGCACATTGAATGCCTGTCGAGGCGGCAATACCACCCATAGCCTCGATGGTATATCGGACGAGGACCTGGTAGAATATCTTGCAGACCAGAAGGTGACAACGGTCCATCGAGTGCAGGCCAAACGCGACGGCGTATTGGTACCCACTCGTACCCTGTTTATTACATTTGATGGCGTCGATCTGCCCACGAGCATTTCCGCAGGGTACGAACGGATTTCTGTGAGGCCTTATATTCCTAGACCTCTGCGTTGTTTTAAATGCCAAGTTTAGGGCATACGTTAGTCTCCTGTAAGAGTGCCGTTAACATCTGTGCAACATGTAGCCAGCCCTCACACGAAGGTACCTGTTCAACAGCCCCCGTCTGCGTTAATTGTAAAGGGTCTCATTCTGCTTCGTTTGCCGACTGTCCGCGGTACTTGGACGAGAAGGCGATCCAGGAGATCCGGGTAAAGGAAAAACTCTCCTTCGCTGAAGCCCGGAGGCGTTACCATGCGCGCCAACCTTCACTCCTGCGATCTGGCACATTTAGTTCTGTTGTTGCCTCGCCAGTACCACGAGTAGATGCCGAAACTCAGACTTGGACCATGACAGGATTAACCGCCACTACCTCCGGCCGTCCATTAAAGCTACTGTTACCAAGCCCTATAAACCTGGTCCAAAATCAATGAAGTCGCAAGCCGCTGAAAAGAAGCCCAAGCAGAAACTTCGTAGGGAAGATTTTTTGAAAGACCCTCCGCGTGCGCGCGGTAACAATAGTTCACCTTCTCCTCCTCGGAGGTCGCTGTCCCAGGAAGCTCCTGGGACAAGCCGCGCTCAGCGGCACCCCTCACCCATCGCCACCCAGAACCGATTCACGGCGCTTGAATCGGTTTCTGGCACTGAGCGCGTGGCCCCTCCCTCCGAGGAAGCTATGGAGTCTGACCAACTCCATACCAAAAGCCCGAGCCCCAAGGTTAAACAAAAGGTAATTTTAAGCCGCCCTTCTAAGTAGACAGTTTATCCCTTTTTCTTAATGGCTATCCTGACCTGGAATGTACGTGGTGTAGGATCGCATAGGGCGGAACTGCAACTTTTATTGCGTTCTCATTCGCCTATGGTCGTGTGTTTGCCCTCACGATCCTTTTGATCTGCGAGGATATACTCCGGTTCGCTACGACCTTGAACCGGAGGAAGGTACTCCTGCTCACGGAGGTGTCATGTTGTTAGTGCGTAACGACGTTCATTTTAAACCCGTCACACTTACATCCGACTTGCAAGCTGTTGCCGTTCGCCTTCACTTACCCGGCTTTTTGTTTCCTGTTTGCTCTGTGTATTCCCCTCCATCGTCTCCTCTCGCTCCCGCGGACATTCGAGCTCTCCTGTCCGCTCTCCCAACACCATTTCTTCTGTTGGGAGATTTTAATGCCCATCACCCACTGTGGGGTTCGCCAAGGGCTTGTGCGAGAGGAACTCTTCTTTCCGACATTTTTATCAGTTCAATCTTTCCATCCTCAATACAGGTGCACCTACTTTTATTTCAGATTCGTCTGGTACATTCTCTCACCTGGACCTTGTCATTTGCTCATTCCAGCTTGCACGTCGTCTTCAGTGGAACGTCGTCGCTGACACCTACTCCAGCGACCATTACCCCTGCATCGTTTCTCTTCTGTCGCACCACGTACAGCATTCCAGAGTACCTACCTGGATATTCGCAAAAGCCAACTGGAGCTTGTATTCCAGCCTCGTGCATTTTGACGACCAGCCCTTCTCCGACATTAACCAACTAGTGCAGCTCCTTACGTCTATTATTTTCTCTGCCGCCGAACGCGCAATACCCCGTTCATCCTCCCAACCTCGGCGGCCACCTGTTCCGTGGTGGAACGAGGATTGTCGGGACGCCGTTCGTGCCCGTAGGACTGCACTTAGGGTGTTTCGGCGACACCCTACACTTGATAATTTGGTGACTTTTAAACAATCGCGCGCCAGGGCTCGTCGCATTATTCAGGATAGCAAGAAGGCATCTTGGGCTCGTTTTGTCGAGTCTTTTAATCGTTTTACGCCTTCATCCGTTGTTTGGGATAAACTTCGTCGCTTCTCAGGTAAAGTGTCACATTGTACTGTTTCTGGCCTTCAGGTTTCTAATGCCACCATAGTGGATCCGGCTGCCACCGCTAACACTCTGGGTGCTGCCTTTGAGGCGGTTTCCAGTTCAGACCATTATTTCGCTCTATTAAAGACCGGCTGGATTCCGCACCATATACTTTTCGGTCTGCTAATGATGAATGCTATAACGAACTATTCACAATGAGGGAGCTGGAGCACGCTCTTCATTGCTCTCGGCACTCCGCTCCTGGGCCGGACGGCATTCATGTCCTGATGTTAAAGAACCTTTCAGCTGACAGTATACTATTTCTCTTACAGGTCTATAACCGTATGTGGCAAGACGGCATTTTTCCTTCCGTTTGGCGCGAGGCCACTATTGTCCCTATACTTAAGCTTGGGAAGGATCGCCAACTACCTTCCAGCTACCGCCCTATCTCCCTCACCAGTTGCATTTGCAAGGTGATGGAGCGCATGATCAACGGGCGGTTGACATGGTGGCTTGAGTCTCAGAAACTTCTAGCGAACACTCAGTGCGGGTTTCGTCGCTATCGCTCTACCGTCGACCATCTGGTGTCCTTGTCGACGCATATTATGAATGGATTTCTGAGAAAGTGTCAAACGGTGGCTGTATTTTTTGACCTGGAGAAAGCTTATGACACTTGTTGGAGGGGCGGCATTTTACGTACACTTCACGATTGGAATATCCGCGTTCGTCTTCCCATATTTCTTCGGGAGTTTATGACGGACCGCGTCTTTCGTGTACGTGTGGGCTCGGTTTTATCTCGTCGTTTTATTCAAGAGAACGGAGTACCGCAGGGCTCTGTACTCAGTGTCACACTTTTTGCGATTGCTATCAACCCCATTGTTGATTGTATTCCACCTGGCATTTCATCGTCCCTTTTTGTTGACGATTTCGCTATTTATTGCAGTTCACGGCGGACCTGTCTACTCGAACGCCGTCTCCAGAGCTGTATCGACCGTCTCTACGCCTGGAGTAACGCTGACGGCTTTAATTTCTCCGCCGAGAAATCCGTCTGCATCAACTTCTGGCGCCGGAAGTATTTCCCTCCGCCCACTCTCCATCTTGGGCCAGGGATACTTCCGTTTGCAGACGAGGCGAAATTTTTGGGGTTGATTTTTGATAGGAAGTTGTGTTGGACCTCGCACGTTTCCTTTTTAAAAGCAAAGTGTGACCGTTCTCTTAATCTTTTACGTGTTTTAAGTGGCACATCCTGGGGAGCTGATCGGACCGTCCTTCTTCGCCTTTATCGCTCTTTGGTCCGATCCAAGCTTGAGTACGGGTGTATTGTTTATTCGTCGGCACGTCCATCTGTGTTACGTCGATTGAATGCCATTCACCATCGTGGCATAAGAGTCTCTACAGGGGCCTTTCCAACCTGCCCTGTACCCAGTCTGTACGCTGAAGCTGCAGAGCCTCCGCTGTCCTTCCGGCGCGAGATGCTTTTGTGCAGTTATGCTTGTCGGCTCTCAAGCTTGCCTAACCACCCGTCCTTCGATGTATTTTACGAGGATTCGCTTGATCGCCAATATTTCGTTAGCTCCTCTGCATTGCTCCCTCCAGGGGTTCGATTTCGACTGCTACTTCGGCATTTGGACGTTACGCCAGCGCCGGCCCTTACCCGAGGGGAAACGCGTTTTCCTCCATGGTCGCGCGCTGAGGCCTACATCCACCTTGGGCTAACGTCGATGCCGAAAAATGCGACCCCTGCTTCTGTTCTTAGATCCGCCTTTTTAGAACTACAGGCGCAGTTCGTGGACTGTCATTTTATATATACTGATGGGTCTAAGACTTATGTTGGAGTAGGATGTGCCTTTGTTCTTGGTGTACAGAGTTTTGCTTTTCGTTTACCTCGACAATGTTCAATTTTTACCGCCGACCTTTTTAGCATTTATCAATCTGTTTTATACATTCAGCGGCACGACTTACGGCACTGTTTTATTTGTACGGACTCTCTGAGTGCCCTTCAGACTATTCATGCGCTGTACCATTACCACCCACTCGTACAGCGCATACATGACCTACTCCACTCGCTTGGTGTCTCTGGCATCAGCGTGTCCTTCATGTGGATTCCAGGTCATGTGGGCATCTCAGGTAATGAGTCTGCCGACGCCGCTGCGAAATCGGCGATTTTATTACCCAGATTTTTTACTTCTGTTGTTCCCTCGTCTGATTTTAGTGTTTTGTTACGTCACCGCATCCTCTCGCGCTGGCGCGATGAGTGGACGGCCCTCCGGGGGAACAAGTTGCGGGAGGTTAAGCCTTTCCCGTTGATCTGGGGTACCTCTTCTCGTTATTCTCGTCGGAAAGAGGTAATTTTAGCTCGTTTACGGATTGGACATTGTGTTTTTAGTCACAGGTATTTGCTCAGTGGTGACCCCGCACCACTCTGTGGGCAGTGTGACGTGCCCTTAACGGTGCGTCACATTTTAACAGAGTGTCAGGTTTTAGCTGCATTGCGTGCTCGTGTGGGTCTGCCTGTTGGCCTAGCCATCGTTTTGGCAGACGACACGCGTGCTGTAGAATGTGTTTTACGTTTTATTAATGACAGTGATTTTAATCTGCGCATTTAATGCGTTGGGCGTTGTTAGCTTAGTACTTTTATTCTGTCTGTTTTTATAGGAACTCTTATCCCCAGTGGACATATGGCGCTCATGTCCCTCGCATTCTACAGTTCCTGACACGTTTTAATCTTTTATTGCCTATGCTTTTAGTGTGTTGGTTTTACAGAACTTTGTATTGTTCTTATTGTTGTTATTGTTATTATTGTTGTTCTTGTTATTATTGTTGTTCTTGTTATTATTGTTGTTATTGTTATTGTTATTATTGTTGTTATTGTTATTATTGTTATTGTTATATTATTGTTAGTTTTAGCTTTTTGAACATCGCGGGTTTGTGTCCCGTTTTTTAAATATACGGTTCTTTTACCTGTTTTATATTTTGACCCTATCTTTTATACATTGTAAGGGCGCTGATGACCATAGCAGTTTAGCGCCCTTAAACCGCATATCATCATCATCATCATCATCACAGCTCTCCAAACGAGTGCACTAGTACTAGATTTTACCATGCCAAAGCTGTCCAGTGCTCGAGTTATTGTTCTGGCTGAGGAATTCAAACAAGATTTCATAGACACTGATGGAACTGTTATGCGATATACCATTTGTGATTCAGGAATTTTGTTAGATAAAAAACACCAGCGAGATCGCATCAAACAACACATTTCCAGCTCTAAGCATCAAATGAACAAAACTCTTCAGGCAAATAAATCACGCCAACCTCCATTACGAAATGCGTTTCAACAGAATTCTTCAAAAAGCCAAAATTTGAAGGAATTAAACATTCATTTGTGTGCAACTCTTACACAAGCAGGAATTCCACTCAATAAGGTGAACCATCCAGCCTTCAAGGGATTTCTTAAAAAATACACAAAGATGTCAATGCCCGATGAGAGTACTTTAAGAAAAAGCTACATGGAGCCTGTTTACCAAGAAACCATAGAAAGAATCAAGGAGAAAGTGTCTGATTGCGATGTGGGAATCATTGTGGATGAAACCATAGACTCAATGGAACGATACGTTTTGAACATTTTAGTTTTTCCCTTAGCAGGGAAGAAAATTAAGACCATGTTGTTAAATATGTACGAGCTGCAGAAAGCCAATGCCAGTACAGTAATGCAATCCATTATGGACTTCTGCCAAAAACTCTGGCCTACTGGTATCCAGTTTGAAAAACTTCTTGTGGTTACGAACCAGATTCCATACATGATTTCAGCTATTACCCAATTGAAACCTTTATTTCCTAACTTGAAGCATGTGACATGCTTGGCTCATGCCCTTCACAGGGTTTGTGAATCCATAAGGAACGAATACGACATCGCAAATCAATTCATCTCTGCCCTGAAGAAGATTCTACTAAAAGCTCCGAGCCGTGTTGTTTACTACAAGGATATCACTGGCCTGCCCCTTTCGAATTTCCCGGTCATTACTCGTTGGGGATCTTAGATTGAGTGTGCTGCTATGTTGTGTGAGAATTTTGACAAAATTAAAGCGTTTGTGCTTTCTTTGGATCCATCCGACGTATGCAATTTCCAAGGCACAGCAACTTCTATTACCGGAGAAAATACATAATTCGCAGACAGAACTATATTGTGTCCATAGTTACAAGTAACTGCCTGCAGTTATTAAACGATTGGAAGAACAAGGTCTGGAAAAAGAAAAACAATGGGATATTTTTACTTCCGTGAGGGAGCAGTTAGATTGCTTTGCCAAAGACAAGGTCTTCAAAAAAATCCAGACATTGAGAAATTCGCCAGTAGAATATATAAGACAGACCTGGCGCAGTTTTTTGCATTTATATGGGAAAAGATAGGGAAAACGAGGGTAGATGCTAGGCTAGGAGAGCATCCAAGGAGCTTTTAACTTTTAGTTTAATAGCTTTTGATCATTAAATATTTTGCTCTAAGATAATAGTAAAAAATTAATCCTTAAATAGCTTGATTACAATTATTTTCTAATGATACCTGAAAAGTCTTTCACTAAGCCTCTTAGTGCTAAAACTTATTCTGATTTTACTATATTTGTCTAAGTCTTTTAACTCATTAAGAATTAACCATTTAGGTTTTACCGATTCGAGGTCGGATATGAACTTCGGACTCCTAAATAGTTGTTCAGAGAATCTATCCACTGCTATCAATTTAATGTAATTTGTTCGAAGAGTCTAGCTGCCCTACTTCGGGAATAATGAAACATCAAAGTTTAAAACTCTGGTGAGACTCGAACTCCGGTCCCTAGAGATATCTTTCCGTAACTAATCAATAATACAGGACTATGTGAATCCTTGTTGATGCTAAAAGGGCATAAGTTAGTAGTTGTTATTGGGGTGTGAAGTATCAATTCTTGGTAGCGATATTTATTTGTAGTTCTAGTTATTAAAATTATTTTCTTGGTAAATATCGACGTTTTTAGAACGCTTCGGAGAAATGCACGCAGGACCTTTTAACAAGACATGTGGAGAAGCCACTAGGGCGAAGCTTGGATACAATAGCCGCTAAATTGTATACAGAAGGGGAGACTGCTATAAGGGTTCTCCCCCTCCTCGCAATAACATACTGGTATAGTGTGCTCCAAAAATTGGTATACAGACTTTCTCATTCTTCTATACCGCTTACAGAAGGTTTAGCGTTCTTATCAGGGTATTTAAGTACAGAGTGACGCTTGTTAGCCTTTAAAGCTAAATATTCCAATATTTTTTCATCGCTTGTGATTCCACTCTGCAAAATTTCTCATTGTAATAAAGAGGTGTGCTTTAGTTAGCGAACACCGTATACTAACCATTCTACGATCCCTTTCAGAACCCTCCTGTTGCATTTTAGCGGATAACACTAGAGTGTTATCGACCCGTTCAAAGCAACAAGTCTCGGTAGGATGGTGAAAATTAAACCTTTTGATTTTTAAAAGGTTTTCAGTCGTTAGGCGCGTTCGCCACAAAAATTGAAACTTGTATTTTTTATTTGATGTATATGATTAGAATTAACGCTGTGTACTTTATAGGGGTGAATCATGTCTCATAGCTGACTGGAAATGCATACATTATTTTGATTACCTCCCTCACCCAAAGCCGAGGAGGAGGGAGCCTTTAAATGCTTCTTCAAGTAAATGGCACCACGTGGACATGTAAGCGACCCTCGCAATTACCCGCTCCAGCAGTAACCATTAATATATCCAGAAGACTCATGCACTATAGGTCCCCTTTGCCTGAAAGACCAATTGAACCAAGCGAACCAATTAAAAAGCCATAAATTGATATAGAAGGTACCATGTACTTAGGTCGGGCTTCCATGAAAGACCAATTACAGCCAATTTAAATCAATTAAGCCAATTTTAAAGCCATAAATTGATATAGAAACCCCAATATACAACTACTAACTTATGCCCTTTTAGCATCAACAAGGATTCACATAGTCCTGTATTATTGATTAGTTACGGAAAGATATCTCTAGGGACCGGAGTTCGAGTCTCACCAGAGTTTTAAACTTTGATGTTTCATTATTCCCGAAGTAGGGCAGCTAGACTCTTCGAACAAATTACATTAAATTGATAGCAGTGAATAGATTCTCTGAACAACTATTTAGGAGTCCGAAGTTCATATCCGACCTCGAATCGGTAAAACCTAAATGGTTAATTCTTAATGAGTTAAAAGACTTAGACAAATATAGTAAAATCAGAATACGTTTTAGCACTAAGAGGCTTAGTGAAAGACTTTTCAGGTATCATTAGAAAATAATTGTAATCAAGCTATTTAAGGATTAATTTTTTACTATTATCTTAGAGCAAAATATTTAATGATCAAAAGCTATTAAACTAAGGGAGTTGTATGGGCGGAACAAAATGTATTTATTAGATATAATTCATTATCTGTGTTAAACCGTGATACGTACTTAGGTAACCTGTGGTCCTTGTTCGAATCTTATAAAAAATTTAATGGTTCATAAATATTAAACTAGGAGACATATACGGCTGGAATAAAAAGTGTTTAACCCATATATTTATAAGTATACTTAAGTATCCTCAGGTCTGAATTTGAATTATTAATTTTCTTTCTTTTTTTCTTTCTGTTTTTCTTCTTTCTCTCTTTCCTTCTTCCTTTCTACTTTATTCCTTTCTTCTTCTTGATCAGCACACACACACGCACACACAGACATATACACAGACACACACACGGACACACACAGACACACACAGACACACACAGACACACACAGACACACACACAGACTCACACACAGATACACACACACAGACTCACACAGACATATACACACACGCTGACATACATGCACATAGACATACACACACAGACACACACACAGACTCACACACACAGACACATATACACAGACTCACACACAGACACACACACACCCAGACATACACACACAGACATATACACACAGACACACACACAGACACGCCCAGATATACACACACGCAGACACATACACACACAGACACAGACATATACACACACAGACATACACACACGCAGACATACACACACACATATACACACAGACACACACACAGACACGCCCAGCTATACACACACGCAGACACACACACACAGACACATACACACACAGACACGCTCAGACATACACACACGCAGAGACAGTTCAAAACACACTAATAGAGATATCCACTGGAACTTATAGGTACGTGGCTCTGTTATAATATAGCTTCATATGTGAGAGGTTCTGTCTTTAGATGATTGTATTGATTAATGTAGCGGTGAAGATGACGGAAATTGCGGGATTAGGGAGCTATGGTATTAATGGAGTTATGTGGTGGGGGTGGCGAATGTGTAGAGTTACGGTGCTGATGGAGGCAGGCGATGGTCATGGACGTATAAGTTAATGTACTTGTAAGTGTGAAGGAGTATTTGTGATGGTGGTGATAGGAGGCGATGAGGATGGTTATATTGTCGGGAAGGCTTTTGGAAATGATGGTGGTGATGAGAGGTGGTGTTCATTGTTTCGCTGATGCTGGTTCTTTTTTTTGTGTTTAGAAGGGCACACATTCATTACGAAGAAATACACTAACACTGTAAAACATAGTGAATTCTTACGAGCATAAAAACGACCTTTATCAGCGTACAAAGCGGTTCAATGGTGTTAAACTATCTGATAATGGACTGGTTATTAGGTACGGAAAGTTGACTGTGAACATGAGAAATGTGGTTGCGGAAGTTATCGAATTCCTTTAAAGCATTCAAAGTTCTTGATTTAAGAGAACATTTAAGTGGTTTATGGATCCGGTGAGGCAAGGATGGACTCTCCATTCAGCATATAAGAGACTTCACCTAGATTAGGCTAGGAGCGGTAAAGCCAAGATAGCGTATATTGTGTAAAGCCACTTTAGGTTGGACTGTTTGAGGTTATGATAGGAGATCACAGATAATTAACGTATAGCTTTAAGTTATGACCGTTTTGAATAGATGATGGGGGGGGCTGTTGACTAAGAGTGAGACATGTTAACATGCGCGTCATCGAGCTAGGTTAGCTAATAGCAGGCTGGACGTGAATCTTGCTTATACTATCTTAGGCTAGGTTAGGATGTTCAGTGCTATCCTAGGACTGGATTGTTGGACAGATTATAAGGAATGGTATCAGATTGTGTTAGATTATTACTGGGCAGAATGCATATTGTTAGGATAGTCTGGGATAGACAGAGTTAGGCTTACATGATTATTCGAGTTTGAAGAATGGTTTGCAAGACTGAGGCATTAGTTCTAAGTATGTTGAACTTACAATGGTGCTGTAGTAATGGCTGCTGAGAAAGGCTTCTTTGTACAAATTATCTCTTTCTACATTGTTATATGCAACATTAAACCTTGTGTTATTGCATGGTTCTGTTAGCATAGATTGTCTTGGGAATAGGTCGTTATCATTGTCACGTATGGTTACGTTTCCTGGTTGCGTTAGAGGATTACAGAATGGAATAGACAATGAGAAGATGATTCAGGGCAGGATGATCGGTGAGCGGGTAAGGTAGGGTAGTTTAGAATACTTCTACATTCACTAAAACTGTAAATCGATATACAGTTTATCCCTCTCGGTCTCATAGCTTATCTCCTCAAGATATATAAGTTTGCAGAAATTTAAAAAAAGGTGTTTTAAAAGTATATAAAAGCGTTCTAACACTGCATAATAAATGTTCGTGAGGCATTAAAACTATGTGCAGAAATATATCAAGTCCTGAAACCTGAATAAATACGTGGGTGAATACCTGATTTACTCATAAAATTTCACAAAATGTTTTAAAAGCTTGCGACAGTGCCTGATTAGTTGCTAAAGTACATTTAAAGCTGTTCAACTACTCCTGGAATAAGCTTTGAAAATGTCTGAAAAGGGTTGAAATACTTTGAGGCAATAGCATAAAATACCTTTTAAGTGCTAAACAAAAACCTCAATCATTCTAAACACCCTCAGCATACTCTAAAATCATGTGCCAATACCCCAAAAAATAACCGCTAAAGTTTCTAAAGAACCGTTCAGAGTACTCTAAAAGCCTGAGTTCATGCCGCATTCATAGCCCACAATACGTTCAAAGAGCCTTAAATACTCCTACCAGTATCCTGAAAATACCTTATAGATGTTAAAATATCTTAAAATCAACATAAAACACCTCGAAATATTCCTAAAAATCTTAAACCCTGTATCAATACTTTGAAAAGGCCCGCTTCCAATCTCCAGAATGCTATTGAAACACCTGAAAATATCATTCCAGTATGTTAGAATGTTCTAAAAGCCTGTACTCATATCTGATATCATAAGCTGAAATACCTTTAAAGAGTCACAAATATGCACATGAAAACTTCGGAAAGGGATACCCTCGGAAGTGTCGCAATACTTCAAAAAAAAATGGAAGCTTACCCATGTGCTGTGTATACACCTAGCAGATACCTAAAGAATAAATAAAAATAAGAATGTTGAAGGGATGCGCTAACCCTGCTATTAGGTGTAAATCATAGTGCTAAGCTCAAGCCTAGATAAAAGGGGGGCAGACACCTACCCTTACAACCCTTATCTAATAAAGCATCAATTAACTGGTAAAGACGATACACCTAGACAACAATTAACCATACAAAAACAGAAAAGCTGAATAAAACAATAATATCACTAACAGAGCTTAAGGTTGGGTTATAAAAGGCATCTCTACATAGTTTCTTGCATGGTAGCATTAGAATATTGAGAAGACCATAAAAGGATCCTATATGACTGTAAAAACGTTAGAAATGGTTATAGATCATAAGACCTGTGTAATACAAGAGAAAAACTCTATAAACAAGAGAGAATGCCTGAAAACCATTTTCCCAAAAGCCCACCAGGAACTCTAATGACATAAAAATAGCCTCTGCACTTTCCAAAAGTCCATAAAAACAGCCACTACATTTACCAAAAGCCGATAAAACAGCCACTACTCTTTCCAAAAGCTGATAAAATAGCCCACTACACTTATCCAAAAGCCGACAAACAGCCACTACACTTATCTAAAAGCCCCTTCAGGAACTCTTAATGGTCTGTGCCTATGCCACATCCATAACCTAAAATACCTTTAAAGAGCCACAAACACTCCTAGCACGAACTTTGAAAACGCCTTGAAAATTGTCAAAATACCTTAAAAGCATCATAAAACACCTCGAAATATTCTGAAGCCTATATGAATACCCTGAATCTACCTGTTCCAGTTCCCTAAATGCTGCTGAAACATCTAAAATTTCCCTGCCTCATACCAGAATGTCCTGAAAGCCTTGTTCATATCAAAAAAAATATCTGTACCTGTGCCTAAAATGTCTCTAAATGTTTCTAAATGCTCCCGCAATTCCTAGTACACTGGCTAAAATGCTTACCCCAATACCCTAAAACACGTATCTGTATCTATGTCTAAAAATATTTTAAAGCCAGTAAGAGGATGTTAAATGTCTGTTCCACCGCATTAAAACAGGATCAGCATACCTGCAAAGTTAGCTAAGCATGTTGCTAAAAAGCTTCTAAGTGTGATCTAAAATAATTATATTGTGCTTGTGCTCTAAATACCTCCTGAAATTCTTACTCTTCCCTTCTGGAAAACACCCTACATACCTTCAGTCCCTGTCTTCCCTAGCATTTCTCCCCGTATCCCCTACCTCTCATAAAGCGCATTCCTCCTGCTCCCCCCCCTCTAGCTGAGTATCACTCCTTGGTTTCCTATCTAACCTAACTTTAACACCTGTCTATCCTAGCATAGGATCTCTCTCCGTTTTCTCGTCTCTCCTTATAAACACATACTCAATTCTCCTAACCTAACACCCCTCCTCCTGTTCCTAACCTCTCTCATATAAAGGACATACTCTACCCTTCAACTCTGTCTAGCCTAACAGTCCACCTCGTTTTCCTATACCATTCATATAAACCATACTCTACTTCTTGACCTCTATCTAGCCTAACACCTCTGCTCCTGTTCCCTACCTCTCTCATATACAAGACATGCTCTACCCTTCAACTCTGTCTAGCCTAACACTCCTCCTCGTTTTCCTATACCTTTCATATAAACCATACTCTACTTCTTGACCTCTGTCTAGCCTAACACCCCTGCTCCTGTTCCCTACCTCTCTCATATACAAGACATGCTCTGCTCTTCAACTCTGTCTAGCCTAACACCCCTCCTCGTTTTCCTATACCTTTCATATAAACCATACTCTACTTCTTGACCTCTGCCTAGCCTAACACCCCTGCTCCTGTTCCCTACCTCTCTCATATACAAGACATGCTCTGCCCTTCAACTCTGTCTAGCCTAACACCCCTCCTCGTTTTCCTATACCTTTCATATAACCCATACTCTACTTCTTGACCTCTGCCTAGCCCAACACCCCTGCTCCTGTTCCCTACCTCTCTCATATACAAGACATGCTCTGCCCTTCAACTCTGTCTAGCCTAACACCCCTCCTCGTTTTCCTATACCTTTCATATAAACCCTACTCTACTTCTTGACCTCTGTCTAGCCTAACACCCCTGCTCCTGTTCCCTACCCCTCTCATATACAAGACATGCTCTACCCTTCAACTCTGTCTAGCCTAACACTCCTCCTCGTTTTCCTATACCTTTCATATAAACCATACTCTACTTCTTGATCTCTGCCTAGCCTAACACCCCTGCTCCTGTTCCCTACCCCTCTCATATACAAGACATGCTCTACCCTTCAACTCTGTCTAGCCTAACACCCCTCCTCGTTTTCCTATACCTTTCATATAAACCATACTCTACTTCTTGACCTCTGCCTAGCCTAACACCCCTGCTCCTGTTCCCTACCTCTCTCATATACAAGACATGCTCTGCCCTTCAACTCTGTCTAGCCTAACACCCCTCCTCGTTTTCCTATACCTTTCATATAAACCCTACTCTACTTCTTGACCTCTGTCTAGCCTAACACCCCTGCTCCTGTTCCCTACCCCTCTCATATACAAGACATGCTCTACCCTTCAACTCTGTCTAGCCTAACACCCCTCCTCGTTTTCCTATACCTTTCATATAAACCATACTCTACTTCTTGACCTCTGCCTAGCCTAACACCCCTGCTCCTGTTCCCTACCTCTCTCATATACAAGACATGCTCTGCCCTTCAACTCTGTCTAGCCTAACACCCCTCCTCGTTTTCCTATACCTTTCATATAAACCCTACTCTACTTCTTGACCTCTGTCTAGCCTAACACCCCTGCTCCTGTTCCCTACCCCCTTCATATACAAGACATGCTCTACCCTTCAACTCTGTCTAGCCTAACACCCCTCCTCGTTTTCCTATACCTTTCATATAAACCATACTCTACTTCTTGACCTCTGCCTAGCCTAACACCCCTGCTCCTGTTCCCTACCTCTCTCATATACAAGACATGCTCTGCCCTTCAACTCTGTCTAGCCTAACACCCCTCCTCGTTTTCCTATACCTTTCATATAAACCCTACTCTACTTCTTGACCTCTGTCTAGCCTAACACCCCTGCTCCTGTTCCCTACCCCTCTCATATACAAGACATGCTCTACCCTTCAACTCTGTCTAGCCTAACACCCCTCCTCGTTTTCCTATACCTTTCATATAAACCATACTCTACTTCTTGACCTCTGCCTAGCCTAAGACCCCTGCTCCTGTTCCCTACCTCTCTCATATACAAGACATGCTCTGCCCTTCAACTCTGTCTAGCCTAACACCCCTCCTCGTTTTCCTATACCTTTCATATAAACCCTACTCTACTTCTTGACCTCTGTCTAGCCTAACACCCCTGCTCCTGTTCCCTACCCCTCTCATATACAAGACATGCTCTACCCTTCAACTCTGTCTAGCCTAACACCCCTCCTCGTGTTCCTATACCTTTCATATAAACCATACTCTACTTCTTGACCTCTGCCTAGCCTAACACCCCTGCTCCTGTTCCCTACCTCTCTCATATACAAGACATGCTCTGCCCTTCAACTCTGTCTAGCCTAACACCCCTCCTCGTTTTCCTATACCTTTCATATAAAGCATACTCTACTTCTTGATCTCTGCCTAGCCTAACACCCCTGCTCCTGTTCCCTACCTCTCTCATATAAACGCATACTCTCCCTTCTTCAGCACCTGCCTAGCATTATCATTTATTCCCATTACGACGTATGTGAAGTCTTATGCTTATATCCTCGTATTCCCTGCCACTCTCATATAAAGCACATTCCTCCTACTTCAACCTCTGTCTAACCTAGCATCTACCCTCGTTTTCCCTATCTCCCCCGTATAAACTCATTTTCCTCTATGAAGACTCTCTCAACCTAGCATCTCCCATCGTTTTCCCTATCCTTTCCCTTATAAAGCATATATTCAGACCTTTCAAACCCTGTCTAGTCGACATCTAACCTCATATTCCCTATCTCCCCCATATAAACGCATTTTTCCTCCTTGGATGCTCTCCTAGCCTAGCATCTACCCTCGTTTTCCCTATCTTTTCCCATATAAACGCAAAAAACTGCGCCAGGTCTGTCTTATATATCCTACTTTCGCCACATCTGTAAAGTTGTCAGTGAATACAAGGTTTGCCCCACTGGTTTCTGGGGATGTTGAAAGAAACTTTAGCATCTACAAAGACCTTCTATCTCCTAATAGAAACAAACTTACTTTTAAAAATGTGGAGATGCCTAATGTCTTGAAGTACAACAGCTTCATGTTTCTTCCTTCTTTTGGTGAGTGATAACTTGATGTACTTGTTTGTAGTTCAATAAATTAGAATAGAGGAAAGAGAAATCGTTGAATTAGTTAAGGGAATGCACAACTGAAATTAACCCAAAATCTCAAAAAATCTAAAAAATATATATAATATATATATGTTACCAAAAAATTCTCCATTGCTTGTAGTTTTAGCATCCACTTTTATTTTTGACCTAGCGAACGCTTCAGGATCGTTACGAGACTTTTTAAACACCCTTGCGGATTTGGTTGCTACCTGTTTATATTTTTAAAACTTCATTTTAAGGTGTTTCTTATTTTCAGCATTTTTGCATATTCAAAATGTTCCTCGCGATGTAGTTTTCATCCATTCATATTTACATTTTTATGCTTATTTCAAAAACCCAAATAAATAAAATGTCATAATTTTTCTGTGTAATGAATAGTTTTTGCGCTACTAATTTTTGAAGATAACAATGTATACAAAAAAAATCTGATGTGTTACACTCACATGACTTTCTCTACTCTTGTACAATCTATTTTTATAAACGCTTATTCTCCATATGCTTCATATTAATCGAGATATCGAGATGTCAATCTTATTTGTAATTTTCTTGTAGATGCAAGGGGAATATGGTAGCTTTTAAGCGATAGTCAAATATTTTATCGCTGGTTGCTATGTGGCGCATTCCATTCTCTTTGCATGTCCAGGACATAAAAAAATGAATAACGAATTTGAGAAAAAGTATAAGTATTGGAAAATTTAAGGAAATAACAAGCAATATCTCGAAAACGGTTCACTCAACAAAAAAAATGTGTATGATATAAGTTGTGTATTTTAACGCGATCTACATTTTTTGTGTGGTAAAATTTTGTCTATCTCTTATGGTTTACCAGTTATGCAAAAGTCGTTCATAATGAAGAATACTTTTGGAGACATTCCCAGAAATTTCGAGATATACATTTCATTTTTCATGACATTATCTTAAACATATGATATTTTCATCAAAATCGTTAGAGCCATTTTTGAGAAAATTAAAATTTTCGAAAAATGTTCCATGTAAAGGGTAGTCTGGGGTGGGGGGATTTTCTTGAAAATCTTCGTGTCGCATCTCTGGAAGATACTGAACGTAAATACCAAGTTTGGTGTTTATCCGACTGTTAGTTTTTGAGTTATGCTGTTCACAGACACACACAGACACACACACACACACACACACACACACACACACAGACACACATACGGACATGTTTCCAAAAATGCTTTTTTTGGATTCAGGAAGTCTCAAAACATGTATTTCCGGTGAAATCTCGGTATCGAATTTTTGGGTGGAATGCAATACTTCCCCTACTTACTATACGTAGTAGAGAAAGTAATACGAAAAAAATGCAAATACAAAACTGCAAAGCTTTTTTTTCTCTTAAACTAAGAATGGTAGAAAAATATATATGACAGATTTGTAGTTCCTTAACATAGACGCAACATAAGATTTTTTTTTTTGAAAAATGCATCATGTGTTGCATTTTGCATATACCTATATTTTTATACTTTGAAAATTAATAATTTGAAAACTAATTAAGATTTTGGATTGAAATTCACAAAAAAATTATATCTAAAGAAGACTGACATGTGGTTAAAATTTCAGCCCAATTGAATGGATAGTTTAGAAAATAACAATTTCACTTGTGCATCCCCTTAAATCTTATTGTCCCTTTTTTCACCTTATTTGAGCACCTTTTCCCCTCATTTTTTCATCTGAAATTTGCACCTAAAAATCTTAACCCTGGTAATAATGTATACCTTCCTATTGCAGAGTTTAACACTGACTAGAGTTTTAATAAGAATGAATCCCCCTGCCTAATTTTACCCCCTAATGGTTATTTGTTTTTATTAGAGACGGAGTGGGCCCCCAGCCACTTGAGTTCAGCACCGCACATACGCCATTTCAGGTCCTTTATGACTTACGTGGTTCTGGGAGGAAGGGATGAAGTGGAGAGGATATCTGGAGACGATGCACGCTAACATGGACGGGGTTACTAACGATTCCAGAGTGACACCAATCCTGACGCCGTCGAAATAAACCCTGGGGTGCCCCCGAGCGCAAGGGAGAAATATTCACACAGCGCAAAACCCATCTTCCCGCCGTAACGCACCAATCGCCGTCACCTGGTCCTATAATCCTGAAATATTTGAAAATGAAACAGATGAAAGAAAAGATGGAGACAGGAAATAATGAACAGGAAATTCTTGTCAGAAGAGGAACCACCTTAGCATTTGCCTACCAACCTGGCAAAACCACGAAAAAACTGGCCGGCCTGAAGGGAATCGAGGCCGAGATCTCTCGAATGCGAGCTTCACACGTCACCGCACTGTCATCACACTCGGCATTTGTTTTATCTACTAGACAGCTGAGCAGAAGATGAGCGTTCATCTATAACGTCCGGTGACGGTTATTGTTACTTATGTGGTAGCTATTTTATTCTCTTACAACCTGACGGATGTTCCGGATAGATTCGTCAGCTATAAACAAACAAAATTCAGAGAATATTATTACAAACGGAAGTTCAAATAAATTTATCTGGTTGCAACCCACGAAGCTAATCTTTATTTTCATACATTTCATTAATGACAATTAGGTAAACGAATGCCGGATGAGTAGGATTGTATTTAACGCGATCACATGTGTAAGTAAACGTGCTCTTTAGCCTGCAATTTTATGCAAAAACAAGAAAAACTTTCTTCTAAGAAAACTATGCACATTGCCTCTTCTTTTGCTAAGAGTCACTAATTATGGTTTAACCTCTGACTTCTAATTGACCTATAAAATGTTTCGCTGTTGCGGCAATTGAGAATGTTTTCTGCAAGCGTTCCTATGTAAAAAATAGAAAATCATGATAGAGCTCTTACAAAACATGCACAATCATAACAACATACTTCTCTGCCTTAGTCTTAACCTTTAACTTTAGGATAAATCGCAAGCTTAATTCTTAGGTCGTTGCTTCTTTGTTATAATTATTAAATTAATGATGTACAAATAATACAAGATATCCCGCAAAAGTGGTCAGTACGTCATTTGTAACCATTTGGCTTGATAAATCCTTGACCAGATTGAGGCCGACATCGGGTGGCCGAGGTCGTTAAAGCACTTCAAATACATCCAGGATCGTCTTCCATGACTGAGGTTTTCTCCAGGTTTTCCTCAGTCGTCATAACCGGCAAATGCCGAAGAGATGCCCTAAACGTTGACCTGAAACGTTTCCTTCCCGAATGTCCTTCCCAATTATCATTTTCATATCATGAATCACCAGTCACCACCTGTGGTGCCGTATGAAGTAAGAACGGACGCCAAACACTATTCGAAAGATCAGACAGGGATCAATCATCAAGTACTGCTTAACAGAAATATTCAAACAAACTTACCTAGGTGGCTATTGAAGAAGCGGTTTCGGAGAACGCAAAATACATCTAGATAATCTCATCTTTATGAAAACTTATAATTATAATTGGAAAAAACTGCCTAATCAGCAAGTTCAAAACCGACAACATGACCTTCGTATACAAGGCAACATATAAATGAAACAGTCTTGGAAATACTTGCTTCGTACAAAGCAATTAATACATTATTTAGTTAATGCCCATTGCTTTAGAGCATTATTTTTATAATTATTTTATAAATCCATAATTATTTTAAAGTGCAGTTCAATCTTATTTTTTTATTTAGTTTTTTTTTTTATTTATGGAGCTTTTAACTACTATGATTCTTATCGTCCCATTCTATATTGAGCGTAAGAACAGAAATTTTGCTCAGAGGCCTCTTTAACAGGCTTGAGGTTTTTTACGTGCCGTAAATCTACGAAACAGGACCCCGGCTTTATTTCCCCTCCAAGGGAAGCCATGCTAAGAATTTTTACGCCCGAAAAAAATCCATCATTCTCCGTCGGGTTTGAACCCGCGACCTCGAGAGCTAGAGTCTAGCATTGTACCCCTAGAGGGTATATATTCCCCTTATATTGATTTATCTACAATACTCAAACGATTTCATCGTGTGTATGATACTATAAAATCTAAGAAATACCAATATGGCCATGTCAGTCATTAGTTAAGCTTTAAGATAGACTATAAAAATCTAACTTATTACAAATAATGAACTTCATAAAAGTCAATCATTGGTTACGGATAGGCTGTAAAAACCTAACTTATTACAAATAATGAACTTTATAAATAGCTGTAAGTTATATCATAGTTGCATTGTGATATTACGTGTCTTTGTTTACGTTGTATAACATATTATAACATCTTAATCTGTAGAACCTATAGTGAGCTAGACCAGCTTAAAGAAAGCTAGTCTACTCTAGGATGTAGATTACGTCATAAATGCATAATTATATTGTGTACTTGTATGTAAATAAATTGTACTTCTTATGTAAAGTACGTTAGAGGTAAAAAATTTAAAACAATATTATTTATATTTAATGTATTTATAAAACTCAGTAACATTTTATAGTCAGTTATTTTTTTGGATGAAAGAAATTCTCCTCTGTATAGAAGGTGTGAGTGATAAGATATCTTTTCAATGCTAAATTGAATTTATTTTTATTAGTTTTCAGTTCCTTAATATATGATGGAAGTGAATTAAACAATACTATACCATTGTAGTAAGCCCCTTTTTGGCATACTTGTAGGTTATTGCTTGGCCTGTGTAAGTCCTGCCCATTTCTGGTTTGTTTGCTGTATATGTCTGATTTTTTTATGAACACTTCTGGGTGGTCAACCACGGTTAAAAGTACAGCTAAATATACTCACAGGATAATGGTAAAATTCCAAATGTTTTGAACAGTGGTTTACAATGAGTTGATTGCTTTACAGCTGCCATTATTCTTATTACCTTTCTTTCTTTTTTTTCAAAAGAAATATTTTTTGCGTCTACTGAACTTCCCCAAAATATTATTCCATAAGTCATAATTGAACGAAAGTAAGCATAATATACTGTTTAGGATGGTTTTATTTGTAAAACGAATTAATGATCTAATTGCAAAACGTGCAGCGCTTAGTTTCGGTAGGATGTAGTCAGTATGGTCTTTCCAATTCATATTATGATCTATAATAAGACCAAGAAATTTTATGTTACAACTTTCAGTAATTTCATTGCCTTCATGTTCAATTCTTATGTCTGCAATACTTTTATTTTTGTGCGAAAATTCATATACTTAGTTTTTTCAAAGTTTGTATGAATTTTGTTACTATCGAGCCAATTGCTTAGCACACTGAAAATACTGTTGGATAACTCTGAGAGGCGACTGATGTGTTCTTTAATTATAATACTTGTATCATCTGCAAAGAGAACTGGGTGAGCATGTTCATTTATTATTCTGGGAGGTCGTTGACATATATTAGAAACAATAATGGACCAAAACTCGAACCTTGTGGAACACCATGCTTTATATCTGACCATTTGGAATATGTTTTGGAATTATCTGCAGAATTTATTATGGCCTTTTGATGTCTGTTTGATAGATAAGATGCAATCCATTGATATGTTTTATTCTTAATGTCACAATATGATAATTTTGATAAGAGTATGTTATGATTTACACAGTCAAATGCTTTGGATAGATCACAGAATATTTCTAGTGTGTTACATTTATTATCAAGTGATTTCAAAATTCCATTCGTTAAGTTGAAAGTAACATCATTGGTTGACATGTTTTTCCTAAATCCAAACTGTCCCTTTGCTAAAATATTATTTTTAATTAGGTGGTGACTTATTCATTTTAACATACTTTGGAGAAAGCAGTTAGTAATGATAATGGTCTATAGTTCGACAGTTGTGACTTTTGCCCTTTCTTTTATAGGGCTTAACTATAGAATATTTTAGCCTATCAAGAAAAGTCCCTGCTACAAAGGAGAAGTTACATATATGACGTAAAGTTTTTTTTTAATTTTATCGGCGCCTAATTTTAATATCTTAGTAGTTATTTCGTCATAACCCGGTGAATTATTGCTTTTGGGGGGATTTTATTGCTTTATTTACTTCTGTTGTGCTCATGTGTACTATTTCTATACAAGTAGGCTGTTCTAAGCTTGCTTTTTTCAAATATGAAATAGGGTCTTCTACATATGTTTGGACTGTAACAGTAAATTTTCTGCTAACTGAATATAATACTGATTAAATAAGTTGCTATTTCTTGTGGTGATATTATTTACTGTAATTTCTTTTATTTCATATTTTGTGTAACGTTTACCAGTCTCTTTTTTTTATAATTTTCCATATTGCATTAGGCTTGTATTTGAGGACTCTATCTGCTTTTCATAGCATAGTTTTTAGCTAAATTTATAACATGTTTTAGAATTTCACAATATTCTTTATAGTGTTGTCTATGTTTCTCACAGTTGCTTTCTCTAGTAGCCATGTGGAGTTCTCTTTTGTGTTTGCAGGCTAACTTAATACCTTGTGTTAACCCGCTATTTCTAGATGTGTTAATAATTTTCTTTACTTGAGATGGAAAACTTGAGTTATGAATCCTTATGAAAGTATTTAGAAAGGAGTTAAACTTGTCATTCATATTGTTATTTTAGTATATTTCTTCCCAGGATTGTTCCGAAAGCTGGTGATTAAAGAGTTTTATGTTCTCACTGTTAATGACTCGGTAGTTGGATACATGATTCGTTATTTTGGAATGGGGAATGTTATAATTGATTTTAAGCAACTGTCCATCATGGTCTGAAAGCCCATTAATTAAGGGTTGGATTTTATGGTACTCATTTTTAGACATATCTATGAAATATTATCAATAGCTGTTTTGGAATTTTTTTTAATTCTAGTTGGAAAGTTGACTGTATGCATAAGGTTGTATTTACTTAATAATGAACAAACTTGTTCCTTTTGGCTGTCTTTAGTAGGTTGCGTTTCACAGTTTTATTCACAGAAAATTTTGATTTTAGCTGCAGCAAAGCCTTTGGTTTATTATGAACAATAAATCTCACTCAATACACCTATTTTACAGAATTAATACGACAAACCACTATATGAACGCTTAAACTTACCAACCGCAATAGCAGCGACCTGCAAAACATACTGTTAATGCCAATGTAACTTCGTTGTTAATTCGCAATAAAATGCATAATCGACCGTGCAGTATCTACGTACATATTCATCAGACGTGGAAATAAACCATAAAATGGCATCTTGAATGGCCACGGAACCATCCTCCATCCATTGATTCAGCTATGCAGGGTCACTCCGAATATTACTTCCCTACCTATAAAAACAGATACTTATAAGATTTTAAGTGAACAAACAAATGAAACAACAGAAGTTTCTCGTTCTTAAAATCAAAACACCTACAGTCGTGAACAATTATCAATCACTAATTCAGGATGTTACCAGTCATACACAATCCAAATTTAGATACAACGAAAAGAGTCTCTGGATTAACATTTTATGCAACCACTTTATTAGATTTTTATGCTCTAACAAAATATCTTGAATCTGTTCCCCAACCATATTTTTCATATAGAGGTTCTGAAAGTAAAACATTCTCGGCTACCACGCATGGAATTGCTTACTCGGTTGGAAAAGGATATCTGATGCAGGAGTGAGATGTCTTGATTTGTTTCAGTTAATGACCGATGCCTACACATAATAGGACGCAGACTTTTTGCACCTCTATTTTAAATCTTCATGAATATACCTCTGCTTAAAAAACCTTTCGCTCTGTATTTAAATAACTTAAGAACCCATATATATATATATATATATATATATATATATATATATATATCCTTGACAACTGGTATTTATTTTGACTTAAATAACGGCTGAGAAAACTTAATCTTGCAAGTTTTCAAACTTCTGCAAAACGGTTGTACTATTATTGAGCAAAGCTCGGATGTCCAGGAACATTTACATATACGCATATGTGTTCGTGTATTATATATGCTTGATGTGTGTATATATTTGCTGAATTTGGACTATGAAGTAAAATTTTTGTGTATTACCCGAATGATTCTGCCAAATTTAGCATGCACAAAATTTTGAAAGGATGAATATTTAAGGAGCTAATCGAAATGTTTTGTTAGTTTTATCCGTGTATATAAACTAGTAATATTTAATACATAATTATTTCTGGATCCTTTATTGTACTCGTATTTTACTTTCCTTGCTAGTAAGTAAAAGAGTAAGTTTTAGTTTTCTTTATTGTTTCAGTTGTATAACCTCCTCTGGAGCTTTTAACTTGAAAAGTAACGGATGGTGTTTTCTCACTCGCTGAAGGATTCTCAAAGTTGATTTTCATTAACTTTTGCTATTAAACATATTCATATTCACGCCAACATTCATACATCTATACTCTGCAGGGTATAGGAAATAAATCTGATAGGAAAACTCTGCTCCAGACGGGAATATAACCCTTTCTGAGTAGAGAAATGAAATGCTGACAACTTAGCCGCAGAAGTAGCCAGAGAAAATATTGTATTCCAAATAAACGTTTGATATTATTTCTCTGGAAATACATGTTTTGAAACCCCTGAATCCCAAAAAGCATTTTTAGAAAAAACTGGTCGCGCCTAAATGTGTGTGTGTGTGTGTGTGTGTGTGAGAGAGAGAGAGAGAGAGAGAGAGAGAGAGAGAGAGAGAACCGCATAACTCAGAAACGAAAAGTCGCTTACATGCGAAACTGGTAACTGGCATTTAAGTTCAGCATCTTTCAAAGCTGCAAAACAAAGTTTCAAGAAACGTCCCCAGTCAATGGAAAGTTTTCATGGAATGAGGAAGTTATGGTTTTGATTAAAATACTACACATTTAAGTTAAGATATTTGTATGGCTAATCAAATTTATATCTTAAATTTTTTGAAATTGCTTCATTCAGAATGAGTTTTGTATAATTTTGTTTTATTGATTCCATAAGACAGACTAAACGTACCGTACAAGAAATGTAGATCTCGTTAAAACACTCAATTTATGGCAAATAAATTTGTTGTGGCATTTATCATTTCCGAGATATTCGTTGCTATTACAGTAAAACCTCGCTAATCCGAACCCGAAAATCCGAAATTCCAGATAATCCGAACACAAAATCGGCTATTAAAAAATAATAATTAGTTTATTTCTAGTGTAATGAAAGGATTTTATTATAGAACTGACAAACTCATTATTTAAACTACACATCGGAACGAAACGTTTATTGCACAAAAATGTTTTGCTGAACTTTTTATTTAGGCAATGCACTTGTACATTTTTATAATTTACTGTTAAACAACATTGTCATATTTACTTAGGTACTGTACTGGTAACTATAACATGTTTATGAAGCAGTAATTCTCACTTAATTTGCAAAATCGGTAATCTTCTGCCGCAAAAAATTAAACCTGCTTGATGATGCGAAGTTGCGCCAGCGTCACGTGAACATCAAGTAATTTTGTGTGGCACCAGCGTGCTGTTCTACGTAGCGTAATGCCAATTCAAAGACATTTGCAGCATCACAATGTGACACAGTACCCTTAAGGTTACCTTCTCCTTCACAATCTCCGTCTTCAGAGTTGAGATCGGATTGATTCTGGACCATAGAGACAATGGCTTCATCTCTGATGTCTTGATGACCATTATCGTCTGCTAACATTCATTCAAGAAGGCAATTTACCCCTGCATTTTCGCACCCCTGGATTTCTTTAATAAGTTGAATGATATCATTATTGTTTGATGCGGAATGAATGGGAGACATTCCACAGTTTTATTCCACAATTTTTATATAAACTATTTATTCGAACTGTCCTAAGCCTCAGCTAACTAGTAGATGACATCCTTTATGTTTTTTGTTTTTTTTTTCTTCATTTTTTAAGATGGAACAATGAGAAATCGTAAAAGCATTTTTCTGTAATTTAACTTTATGCTATGTAACACGCCTTAGTCCATTGGTTGCAAGATAAAGGTTACATTTGGTGGAAAAAATGCTTTATGTCTCCATTGACTAACTGTATTTCAGAGGATGAGATGGCGTATTGTCAGTCAAACGTAAAGCTCGAGGTGGCAGTGCATTTTTTCTATTGAATCGATTAACAGAGGGAACGAATTGTTTCTGGAATCACTCTTTAAACAGACCACCTGTCGTCCAATCCTTGTTTTGATTTCTGTAATAAACAGGAAGACAGTTTATATTCATGTCTTTTAAGAGTTCGTGGCTTTGCAGACATTCCAGTTATCATGAGCGGTAATTTGTTTGTTGCCGCTGTACTGTTATATGCCAAAATTGTAAGGCGTTGTTTGTTCATTTTGAAACGTTTTCTTTCCAAGCAAGACTTTTAGTAGGAAGTACTTTAAAATTCAATCCAGTTTCGTCGGCGTTATAAATTAGCTGTGACAAGTAATTTCCTGTCGAAATGAAGTCTGCAAACTCACTTAAGACTGCTTCTTTGGCGGCAACATCGGCTGATAATTTTTCTCTACTTATCGTTAATTGCCGTATCATGTGTCTATTTTTCCAACAGTTTAGTCAACCATTGCTGAAATAAATGTTAGTATGTGCATATGGGAATTTATGGCAAAGTATTTACTTCCGGTATACGCCATGGGCATTCACGGCCAAGTGTTTTCCCCCACTCCAAGCTAGTACTCTCATCCGATATGACTCACCTCTGAACCTCGTGTTCGCAGGATATTTTGGGTATGGAAGGGGATGCTTTTCCAGTGTAATGGCTACTCTAAGTGGCATTCCAGGTCACGTGTTGGCTTTAATGCCAGAAATTACTTAAACGCCATGGTACGTTACATTTTCACTCAAATGTATCGCAGACAAAAGATGTCTCTTCCTCCAAAAAAGTGAGAAGTAGGACGAAATGCGGAAACTAAGCCAAGTAATAGTACATATATATTGGCGTTGTGGATTATTCTTAAATGCAAATTGATTTTAACTCACAGCAATCTTAAGACGTGCCTTCTATTACTAAAACCTATAATTATGAAACCAAGTAATGATTGAAAACACTTAATTAACATGGTAACTTAAAATAATTGATTAAACCTTGAATTGTTTGCGGAAACTCTACAATTTTCTAGAACTTATGCTGCATAATATATAAAAACTATCCTTTACAGCATACAAAGAGATTAACATACTTAACTTATAATATCAAAAACTGAAAAAACCTTAAAAACCAGTAATATGCTAAAAATAACCTAAATAATCAAGGAAAAGCACCTTTTCTTCACTCATTGAGTTTACGAGCTTAAAATTATTATTTTCAGACAATATGCTAGTAAAGACGATATCCCCGTTCACCCCTACTGATATATGTCCTTTTAGCATTAACAATGCTGTATATCAGCTTATTGTTTACTTACGTGGAGGAATCTGGAGGGTCCTCACTTCAACTTCTAGCATGCTCAAACTTGGATCTTTAAATACTTCTGATCTAGGGCACTTAGACGGGTGCAAAAAATGCATTTAATTTTATATCAATAATCAGATTGTTCTGAATAACTAGTTAGGTATCCCCGTGGTGAACACGCACACACATCACACATCACACATACATACATACATACATACATACATACATACATACATACATACATGCATACATACATACATACATACATACATACATACATACATACATGCATACATACACCCTCCGAATACCTCTCCAAACACACGGACATGCACAAAGACCTACGGGCACATCCGAACACGCGCACATACATACCGACTCATCCACGTACATACACACACAAAAACACACAAAGACACTCACATAAGCAGATTCAGAGGCATACCTACACATATATACCTCCGAACACCTCTCCAAACACATGACATAAGTGAAGACCTACGAATACACTCAATACATACACATGCATACATAACACACCTGCACATACGGAAACATACAAAACATTAATAGAGAGACAGGCACTCGAACTTGCAGGTACGTGGTTCTGTTATAATATAGCTTCATATATGAGAGGCCCTATCTTATTAGGTGGTTGTATTTTGATTAATGTAACAGTGATTATCATTGCGGAAATTGAGGGATTAGGTGGTTATGATGTCAATGGAGTTATGTGGTGGCGGTGACGACAGTGTAGGTCGAGGCATGTGGGCATGTGGGCGGTGGTGGCAGTATAAGGTTATGGTATAATTGGAAGTAGTGGTGTTGGTGATGGTTATAGTCTTTTGGTGGTTTTGGAAATGATGACGGTGGTGACAGTACAGTTATAATATTAGTTGAGACATGGTGGTGGCAGTATAAGGTTACGGTGTAATTGGAAGCGTGGGTGTTTGTGATGGTGGTGATAGGGGTGATGATGATTGTTATAGTGTTGGGGTTTTGGAAATGATGGTGATGATCATTGTTTGGATGCACACACTCATTATTAAGATATACACGAACACTGTAAAACATAGTGAATTGCTACGACTAGTGAACAATGTCTTTATCAGTGTACAAAATGGTTTCAACGGCGTAAAATACCTGATAATAGAATGGTTATAAACCATGGAAAAACGAATGTGAACGTGAGAAATGTGGATGCAGAAGGTATCGAATTCCTCTAAAGGTATGCGGAGTTCTTTATTTAGGAACAATTTATGTGATGTATGGATCCGATAAGGCTATGATAGGCTCTCTATTCAGCCGATACGAGGCTTCTTTCAGTTAATGCTAGGGCGGACAATGACAAAATAGAAACGTTTGTGTAAAGGCAGTTTAGGCTAGCCAAGGTGAGGTCATGATAGTGTGTCATAGATAATTAGAGAATGGGCTAGGTGATAGCTTTAGGTTATGACGGATTGACTAGATGATGAGAGGATTCTTGGCTAAGATTGGAATAGGTTAAGATACACGTAATCAAGCCAGATTAGGTGATAGCATGCTATACGTGAAATCTGCTTATACTATCTTAAGATAGGTTAGGATACTCAGGGCTAGCTTAGGACTGGATTGTAGGACAGATATAAGGGATGGTCTAGTTTAGGTTAGAATGCTTGGCATCAGGATAGGTTAATTTTTCATATATTACTCATGGGTAGAATCGTTCTGTGAAGTATTATATACCAAGTGAGTCACCTGCCCCTATTTATTTATGCAACGTGCTAAGCGACATATTTGACTTACGCCTTTCTTGAATGCATTCTAATGGCTTATTTGCATAACATTTTATAGAGGGGGATAGATAACTCAGTGCACAAGTGTTTTACAGGACAGAATACAATCGTTATGTATGTCGATACAAAAAACATCCCACCCTAACACTTGGAGTTGCAGTAGCACTTTTAGCCAATTTTACAAACTTTTATTATTTAGCATACATTCATGTACACCTTTTAAAACGCCCCTGAAGGAACAACCTATCACATGCATAGGTTGAAAAACCATTTGAAAACAAAATGGCACATCTATGCAGTGCGACTAATTGGATTTAAGCTGTCAGTCAATATTGTACAGCCTTGTCAAAAATGCTAATTGTTAGGTAGATAATTTCTATTCTGTAACAAATTATGGTATATTTCAGTTAATGCAGTTGTCCCATTCTATGTTGTAATGACTGACGCAGTTTACTTCTTTGAGTTAAAACTGCCAAACCGAGCTCAAAACACTGTATGAAGCTGCAAAAAGTGTGTAAAGATTCGAAGTGGGGTCTAGTTCTACGATTACTAATTCCTATAGGAACCTCAGACATAAGGTAGCTTTGGTCGAATGGTATTATCATGGTTGCTGTAAAATTATGCCACACCAGTTCGGGTTCAAGTCCTTCTTGTTGAAATTAAACCTTTTATTACCTTTTGTTTTCTCTTTGGACCTATAATTTGATATAATGGTACAAATAACATTTTGATAGTATTATAAGTGTGTAAAATAGTATAATCGCCATGTTTCCACCGCAAAACCCAAATCATCTAAGGACACTCATACGTGAAGAATGCAGGCAGATTACTCGCGCATGTTACAACATGCAAGGTCTCTTCGTCGACGTTCACAAATGTGCATTGATGAAGAGCGTCGTCATTTTTAACATTTATTTCGTTGATGAAATCCACGCTCTTTAACAATTTATAATTCTGTTTACCCATGAACTTCGCACATTTCCAACTGTTTTGTCAGTAGAAGAAGTGAAACATCAGAGTTAAACGTGAAACAAAACTGTTATATTTAATATCGTCGATATGCGGCCAAAAGAATGAAAGCTAACTATGTAACACGGTTCACTACACCACATACGGTCAGATTATTACGATAAACATGATACACAATTATCTGCCTGTAATTCTTGTGTCTTGGGCTCACAGGAGAGCCAATAACAAAAAGAAATAAATTAGTATAATAAAATACAGAAAATAAACACAAGTAGAAATATAAAAGAACCAAAACAAATAGAGTTTTGTATTAGATTCGAACCTCCGCAGCTAACCTTTGTTTCACCACATTCCGGCAGATGAACCACTCAGCCAGACCCATGTATTCTGTCCGGCTCTTTGGGAAAACATACCTCTATCACCTTGCAAGCATTATATACACGAAAAGCCGTCTTTTTAAGGCTTTCGCTGCTGCTTGATTCTCATTCAGGCCTTTAATGATTAACGCTGGTTGCGTATAGTACCGAATAGAAGGCAGAGCTACAATAACAGTTTGTTTGCTAAAAGGGTCAATGTTTTCACTTTAGACTATAAATTGCGGGTTGCATAGATACGAATACCTAGGGGCAGCTGACTCACACGGTATACACTAGCATTTTAAAACAGCTGTATATCAAGACTTAAACAACACGTCAAATATGTAGTAATGAAGCATTAAACTATGCAGTACTTGGAAGTCATGTAAGTGATCCTGAAATCTCTTCCAGACCAGGGATGTTAGATTTAAAATATGTAGTACTTGTAACATTCGTAAGTGCTCCTGAAATCTCTTCAAGTCCTGGCATGCTAGATGCAAGCGTAGCGGTGTCTTTGGATGATCAAACCCTTAATAAACAGCTGAATGAAAATAAACAGTTTAGTGTTCATCACCAAGTCAGGATGATATACGCCAAGCGAATATTGAGGAGCTTTTATATTCCTAGACAGATCCTAATGACTTAGTACACGAGCTAAGACTGCTAATGACCTCCCGTGAAGCTGGTAAAATGGATTTTCTACTGAGATTAGCAATATTATTCAGGAATTAAAGTGGGTCGGGGTTATAGCATGATTAAGCTGAACTTTGCATGAAAAGCCTTAACATTTAAATGAAATGACTATGTTAAAGTGTTGTTTGTCGCTGTTCAGTGTTCTAGTGTTTAAAATTAAAATCAAATTCAGTTTTATTTATGGACGTTCTTTAACTTCTGTGGTCCTTAGCGTCCCATTCTATATTGGGCGTGAAAGACCGGTAATTTTGCTCAGAGGCCCCTTTATCAGGCTTTAGGTTCTTTTACGTGCCGCAAATCTACCACACAGGACCACCGGCTTTACTTCCCTTCCGAAGGAAGCCATGCTCAGGATTTTACGCCCGGAAAAATCCATCGCCCTCAGCCGGGTTTGAACCCGCGACCTCGGGAACTAGAGGATAGCATGGCAATCACTACACCGCGCAGGGAAATGTTCTAGTGTTTGCTTAATATACAGTCTACAATGCCAATTGTCGTCTTCCAATTTTTTTCTTTTAAATAATATTATTATTTTATTATTGATGCCTCATTGGAATTTTGGATTTTCCCCACATCTCTTCAACAGTTCCTCTTTTGTTAGTTTCTGATAGATAGGGATAAGCTTCTTAATTAGTTGGTTTGTTAGTGGTGTTTTTACTGTGGAGCTATTATGTGGCGAAATCACCTCGCCTTTTACAATGGTTCTATTGTAGAAACACAGGAATTTGAACTTCCAGAGCATTTATGGTGTTGTAAGTTAGTGTCTGTTGAGCCGCAGTGATACAAGGTAGCACATATTGCTGTTTTAATATGCCTCACATTAGGGTAATTTTCTTTAATGGCCTTTCTATAATGAATTGTTAATTTTATTATTGTATTCTCTTTCAAGCTTCCAGGCTTCTGTCCACCCAAAGTGACTCCATTTGTCTTCCATTCCTTTACCAAATTTCTTATCCTGTGCTTAACCTCTTGGCTACATAGTATTCTTCTTTTTTATTTCAGTTTCACCATATATTGTCAATCCCTGTAGTTGCGTATATGTTTCAGAATCTCCAACTGACAAAATGGTTGTGTATCACATTTTGCATGTACTAATAATTCTCTTTTACAACACCGCTGCAGCTGTCATCTTCAATTCAGAGTATAATCTGGAACTGTATTTTCACAACATATCTTTATATCATTATTACCTGAAAATTTAGATAGTTTTCTCTGGCCATATATTGCAATACATAGTAGAGCAGGCGATGAAATTCACTCACTTGCTTGACGTTGTTGTGGAGTGGAATTTTCAGGTTCCTCAATATTTCCTCTCATTTTTCTATCTTATTGCAGCTGGAAATTCAGCACTTTGAACTTTCTTTTTGTTTTCTTCCCCTTAATTCTCTTGTCTACAGTCTGTTCATGGTAGCTCAGTTATATGAGCTAAAAGATCTATATTTGAATGCTACACTCTAGAGGCAAATACACAACACTAAAAAAGTTCTAAGTTTTAGCACCATAAAAATAATAAAGGCTCTCATTTATAATATACCATAATAGTTGTAGGTAACTATAACACTAAAATAAGCACAAACAACTAATAAAACTAAAAAAAAACAACTGAAACAAATACATTTCACAGCATCAACAAAACCATGTGTGTTTATTTTGTTTGAAGCAAACACAAAATATATGGTAAATCATATTCATTTGTTCTAAAAGCCTTATTGAGCAGGTTATCCAACACAGTAAATGCAAAACAAAACTTCCCTGTCACTAAAGAGCGCTAAATTCAATCCTAGAAAACTATATGAACATAACAATTTCGGAATCACAAGATTCTGTGGGCATGGCACATAGGTACTAACCATGCGCACGGGGATTTAAAAGAACACGTGATTCAGAGTTTAAATGCCCAAAAAACATAATGGGATGCATTTACGTAAAGTTTAAAATCTATACTAATTTATCACGCAAAAAGATAGTTTTACAGTTTTCCAAGATTTTGGTCAAATTTTACAGATGCATCACCTTAACAGGAATTGTAACGGACTTACGTTTTATTTCATACTTCATTGTAGATACAATTGGACAGTGAAGCTGTTATGATCTGTGTGTGTGCCGCGTGTGTATACAGGCTGGACCATTTAATTTGAGACTGTACAATATATCCAACTTAATGTAGAAAGAAATGTCTTGAATAAAAGTTCCTTGATATTATGGGGGGAAGTAAATGCCATTAGTGTGTTCCATTTGGAGGACGTTGTGTGGTCATTTTAGGGCCAATTTAATTTGACCCTAATTGTAGGTTCCCATTTTAAAAAAATAAATTTACCCGAATATGACTAACACAACGTCCTCCAAACAAAACACGACTAATGGAGTTTAATTTCTCCCATAATATCAAGCAACTTTTAATAAACACATTTCTTTCTCCAACGCTTACTTTTGGAGATATTGTACCGTCTCGACTTAAATGGTCCACCCTGTATATGCAATATACGCATGCTTGCGAGAGGAACATCCTAACATGTTTCCTCTAGAAAGAAACATATTTTATAAGTGCAACTTAATATGTGATCGAGTCTGTTATACACTTAAAGCATTTAGTTAAAATAAGGATTCGCACCATGTTTTAGATGCAAATATACATTATTTTTTTAATGGTAGCGATAGAGACCCGTTTAGGGCTGAATTCAATAGGCATCTATAGTTGGATGTGGAAATTAACAGAAGGGACAGCGGCTCCCTCGCTTCCCAATCAGAGATGGTGCCTTTTAGCTGCGCTGTCTAGACTTAAAAATGCGGGTACATAGGTTGCCCCAAAATCTGGTAGTTAGAAATTGCTCGTTAACTTGTATTAACATTCGCAGAAGTCGCGGCTTTCGTGTCATAGCCTTTATGTACTGGAGGGAGTTGTTAACATTTAAAGTTAGAAAATATTCTAATATGTTGTTTCATTGCCCGTCATTCATCTCTGCGTGATTTCTCACTGTAAAAATAGCATGCGCTAGTTGGTGCACGCCGTATACTAATGCCTCTCGAATTATTTGACAGGTCTACCCTAATGTTTCTTTTTGTTTTTAACACCACAAAGAAGAAAGTGGCGACGGGGAATGTCCTGCATGGTGGAATGAAGTCTTTTGATTTTTAAAGAACCTTTTCATTCGCTAGGTGTGTTCACAACCTGGTGTAGCTTCTATTCGTGTATTCTGAAGTGTGTATGTGAGTGTGTCTGTGCGTGTGCGTGTGCGTGTGTGTGTGTGTTTGTGTGTGTGTGCGGTATGCTTAGAATGTCTTGCCGTGCTAATTTATTACACTAAAACCCCGTCACATAAAATGAAAATGAGGCTAAGAAACCTCCCCACTCCACTAAGAGACGCCGCGATCTTGAATCTGGCCGTGAATGCTATTGATGTTTAGGTTATTTCTTGCATTAAAGCCAATACGTGGCCGAGAAATGCCACTTAAAGTAGTCATTACACTGAAAAAAACCACCCCGTTCCACATCCAAAATATCCTGCCAACGCGCGGTTCGGGGTGTGAGTCATACCGGAATTCTAGCTTAGGGATGGCGTATACCTAAGTGAGTACTTAGACGTGAATTCCCAAATGCATACTACTAATGTGGAATCACCATTCAGAGGGTTGTTCAGTTCGAATGTCTTTTCTTGTATCAATGTGCCGCTAATAGAAATGCCTTTTTGTCTTTCTTGAGTAAGACAAAAGAAAGTCGCTCCGTCAATTTTATTATACAAGACGACACGGTGGAGTTGTGGCGTTGTTCCAATACTTTTTACTAGTTGTGCTGCGGAAACTCTCAATTGTTCCCCGATTTTTTTTTACCAGTCACTGATAGTGGCTTTCCCAACAACAAATCCAATTGCCAATTATGTAGCCCTTTCCCCATTGTCAAGCCCGTTAATCACTTCTAACTTTTCTTGTAATGTATAGGAAGTACGTTTTCGTTTGCTTGAAACTGTACTGCATGGTAGAGCACAAACAAGCGGTTGTGCTTTATTAACTTAATTTATGAACGAAAAGCATAAATTAATTTAACAGAATAATCGCTAACAATGGCGAAACAAACTGAACTACATACAGCCACTATTCCATGCGATCGGCTTTGTCCACAAGTCAGAAGAATAATTATACATTACTTTCTCACATCGCTACGCTACGTGACCTTGTAGCTGCTAATCCTATAGCTGTATTTATATACATGTTTTTCTTTCGTTTTTCGGATAAACCGAACATTTCCGAATATGAACAGACCAACTACCAATTAGTTCGGATTAGCGACGTTCTACTGCATTTTATATTTTCCAACACTTCTTAAGTTTTGAAGTGATAAAACACCTTTTTCCCTCTCTCTCTCTCTCTCTCTCTCTCTCTCTCTCTCTCTCTCTCTCTCTCTCTCGTAAAGCCACGCAAAGAGTGGTGAAGTATTTGAAGGGTAATTTTCATTTAGCGTGGATCTTTCACGATTTTCTGAGGAGGAATTAAAAGCATTGATCCAAGAAGCTAATTCCAACTACAGGAATTCGTTAATACGTTTGCGGTACAAACTGCCCCATTTTCGCCAACGATATGCCGTCGATTCCGGGCACGCTTAAACCATTACTTAGAAAGTATACAGTTTCTACAAAAATCGTCACTTTTGAGGTTGGAACAGGATAATTTATCTATACTCTCTCGCATTATTACAGAATTACTCTACGTTAGGCTCTTCGGGGATAGATAACCTTGATTTACCGGTTGAGCCGGAGACACAGGAAACTTTTTTTCTCTTCCGCCGTATGATTGTTGAAATGTGTTAGTCTCGCCATTTCAATTTCAACCTTTCAAAATCGACCATCAGGTGCAGGTTAGATTGCAAACGTACGTTTTGGGGTAAATTTACCCCACGAAGCTCTGGATTCTTTGCGTTTCTTTCTAAAGACTTGTAATGGTACGCCGGATTCATTACTTAACCCTTGCGATGTATTTAAATTGCTACTGACCCTAATGACGGAAAAATAGTCTTGCCGCTGGAGATGGCTAGAACGTTCGCATTGGATTTCGCCGCCTTTCATAATTCCATTTTACAATCTTTCTTCCCTTCAAGATTACATATTACTTTTTTGGCTAAATATCAATATGGCCCTGCAGCTATACATGAGGACTTCAGTGCCTTTGTAGCACGTGTTCGAGAATATGCTCGATTATTTCCTGTGCCAGAAACTGAAAACCAAATTCGCGACGTTACATGACGATACACGTCTTAAATCTGCCTTTCTGGCGAGGCCTCGTACATTTGAAGGACCTTGATAATGCTTCTATGTGGTTACAACAGGTGCAAAGTTCACACACTCAATCAGATAGACCGTCCGAAATTTCCTAAGCTTTGGAAGCAGTTTTCCAACCGCATAGTAAGACATCAAGTGTTCCTGCTACTTCGTTAGCACCAATGCTACATTGCAATTATTACCAATTTCGAGGTCATGCTTTCGCTCGTTGCTTTCGGCAACAGAGGCAAGCACCCAGATCTACTCAACAAACATTATGGCTATCACGGCACAGCGGAGCATTGGGTTCTAATTCTCCTCATATTAAAGGCTTACCTTTTGTATCATCTCCGGTAATTTCGGTGTTTTGTGGAAAAATTCCGTTTTGGCCATATTAGATAGGGTATTAGTTTAAATTTGGTTGACGAACGCTTTCCTTCCAGCCTCCCTCGTCATTTAATTATTAAAGGAACTTGTCAACGCGCTTCCGCCACAACCATTGCGGTTCCGTGGTACCTTGGAACCGTACGATTACATCTCAAAATCCATAGCTTTTCGCGGACAATTTAATTTTTTATCGTTTTGAAGTTGCCCTATTCGACTGTTTTGGGAGCTCCTTTATGCTTTTTTCGTAGTTCTTCGTGTGTAGTGGTTGCCATGCTAGCCTCTAGTTCACGACATCGCGGGTTCAAACCGGCGGAGGGCGATGGATTTTTTTCGGACGTAAAAATCCTTAGCGTGGCTTCTTTCAGAACGGAAGTAAAGCCGGTGGTCCCATGTCGTAGATTTACGGCACGTAAAAGAACCCCAAGCCCGATTAAGAGGCCTCTGAGCTTAATTACCGTCTTTCACGCCCAACAGAGAATGGGACGCTAAAGGACCACAGTAGTCAAAGAGCGTCCATAAATAAAACTCAATCTAATGCTTTCTTCTCAGCTGCGACCTGATTTTACGGTCAGATTTGCTTTCAATTCGTCATCCGGTTTGAAATTTTCCTTAAGATCTCGAACTTTGGCTTGTTTAGCTACGATTACTCAATCGGGGCCGGCTTTGCATCCAAAATTATTACATTTGTCGGAAGAACAACGCTATCAAATCTTAGGAGATCCAAAAGGCCAGCTATAGAAAAATTGGAAATATTCGGCGGAACGTCTGAATTATCTTTCAATAATTTAACAAGCTGAGATAGTCAGTACAGCTTCGGGACACAAGCCACGCAATTTTAATGCAAAGTGTAATTCCTCTTTACGTAACAACTCGTGGTTTGTATTCGCCATTTAACTAATTATTAGAACACGCGTGACGAAACGTATGCAATGTGCATACAGGCAAGTGTGAGAAGGAACCAATCCAACAAGTGCACGGCTCCAAATACAAGAAGGGAAAAAATTCGAGAAAAAATTTAGAAGCAATATAAATCCCAGAAAATGTAATACAATAATAACGTTCACATCTCTACTACCAGTTTGTAACGTTCTTGCAAGGCCGATTTAGAAGCAGTCGATGCATAGAAGGTCACAATTACTTAAAAAATAAATAAACTAGAAAAGAAAACTGTCGGCCCCATTATAGAATGCATTGGAAATAAAGCATTCCCCCAGAGTAATAATTGTTTTGTACTAACAAAGGTTAAAGGAATTGAACAAGGATTTAAAGCAGCTTTAAACAAAGGTAGCAATCCATATAGCCCCAAAAGTACTGAATACATTAACACTCAAATTTAGAAATATATATATATATTACAATTGAAGCACATTGCATTTGAATTTGTCCTTCTCACACTACATTTGTCATTTTGAAATGAAATTTAACATGCGATAATATGATACCAACTCGTTTCCATGAGGTTTTAAATACCGCTCCACACACTACAAGCATTTAGAATTTTACTTATGCCAAAAGTATATGTTATGGATAATTTAGACACAGCCGAAAAGTGTGGAGACGGCCGTTCCCAGACATAAAGCTCAATAAAGGTCCTTCTTCGCTGGTCGTTGAGAACTAACTGTCACAACACTTCTTCCTCGAAACGCATCGCTCGGGGTGCACCGGGAAGGTCAGGTTTACATGACGTGAAAACAGCATAAGCGCTACCTATACTGACGGAGAAGACACAACCTGGCGAGTGCTGTAGAAACCTGGTGCAGCCGACTTCTGGCTGTGTTAACCAGGCTGTCGGCGTAATGACAAGCAGGGACCGAAAATTGTAGTTCATGATTGCAGGCACATAAAAGAACTGTGGCCATCTCTGCAAAAACAACCATTCGGTGAAAGAAGAGGCACAATTGGCTCAACTCACAATATCGTGATATTCAGTATACGAACAGGAGCATCTGGACATCATGAGTTTTCAAATCTTTTTTTTATCGTTGATTTATTTCAATATTCATTTAAAGTGTATAAGAAGCACACTTACATGCGAGGAGAAGTCAGAATTTGCAGTAGTTTTAACAGCAATGCCTCCTGAATATATGCAATAGTATACAGTGGTCGTAACACTTTCAGGTTAGTCAATACATATATGGATATAAAATAATAGATGCAGTTTATCTCTACCCCACTGTCCTAAGTTACCTCATTTTACATTATTATTATTATTATTATTATTATTATTATTATTATTATTATTATTATTATTATTATTATATAATACTATAACTACCATAATATCATTTAAGGCAACAATAACCAAAGAAAGGAAGAAAGAAACAAAGAAGGAAGGAAAGAAAATACATAAAATATAAGAAACGGCGTTGCTTTACCAACTCCGACAATAAAATACCGCACAAACTTTCCCATCTTTAAAGGCAGTCATTGCTTAAAACTTAATCAAAGCAAACCAGAACACCTACTTTCTACGTTATCTAGACAGCTGATACAACAACTCCAGATCGTTGCACTAGGAGCGCTAGTACACCCTGTCTATACTTTAGTTCGAGATTCCTCAATTGATTCGTAAGTTTGGTGTTTTGTGGCTGATACTGTATGGTATTTGCATCTAGTATCTCCGATTAGGCTTCAATTGAACTCCAGCAAAGGGGAAAAGAAAACCGTGGTTAATTTAGGGTGTTATGAACTGGATTCAGGCGCAATAAAGTAGCCGAGAGCTAATCACAGTTATATAGGGATATATAATGGAGCTAACTTTAGTCGCTCCCAACCACAGTTTAATATTCCCATCTAATCTGTGCTCCTAGCCGGCTGGAGGAAGCACGATAAATAAGCTTCCAAAAATAAAAACAACTACCATTATGAGTGTTATAAGCATCTGTGGTTATAAGAGTCCACTGTAAGCAATTCGAGTGCAATGACATTTCGCAACGAAGTATGCTTTATTTGAATAACAAAAGTTAGGATGGGCTTCTATATATTTCAGTGCAATTACTTCAGTTATTATTTATTTACAATTAACCAGGCATTTAATTGTTGCATTGAGTGTAGAAGACAAATACCGCATATTTAGGTTTCCCTTCTACGGAGTAGTTAATCTATGGTTCAGGGCAGCATTACAGACAATACGTATTTTGAATGTATGTATTTCAATATTGGGGTGTTTTAGTGGCCAGTTTGCAATTAAAATCAGTTTGTTTCTTATTGAAAGTGGTTTTAGATCGTTTATTTGATTTATTATTAGAAAGGTTCTATAAAAATGGTTAGCGATAGGATTAAAACTGTGTGGTAGTAGTCCAGCTGTCAAAAATAATTCTGTGTTATCATGACGAAATTGTTGCTATTTTCAGCTCAAAGAAACTATTCATATTTAGGGCATGTGTTTGCTTAGCTGAATGTCATAGAATTTTGCATGCAGTCAAATTTAGTTATTTTTATTCTGTCCAGCATGACAAACTATGATGTTATCTTTTAGGTATATCTAACGCATGGGAATATGTCAACAGAAGGCAAAACATACAAAGAATACATTCCCCATAAAGGCCTTCTGCACGAAGAGGACAAACATGAATTTATACTCTGTAAGCCGAAGTTAATTCCACTGAAGTCGGTTACCTTAGAGAAAATGGAGAAAATGCAAAAAGAAGCAGAAGATAAACTTAAACATCAGTCACAAGAATCACAACAAAGAAGCTGAACATTTTTAATATTAGGAATATTTTAAAAGAAGTGGAAGATGTCTGCGGCACAGTTGTTAACAGAAGTTATAGTAACGTTTTGCTTGGCAGCGGGTTTGCTCTATAAGTATGGTAACTGGCTGAAACACCATGTGATAGTTACAGTAGCGGTTCTAATTGCATGGTACTTCTCATTTCTCATCATCTTTGTGTTACCTCTGGATGTATCATCGGTAAGTACAATGTCAGGTTTCAAACTAGCATAGAAATCCCCAGTAGAATAGCAAATAGGTGTGCTAGAAATATACATTTGACAGCATGTCAATCATACATGATGGTGCATTGCCTCAAAGCGAACTACAGCTTGCAGTTTGTATAGTCATAAGCTTGATATTTAAATTGCTAATGATATTCTCTTATCTCTGTATCTTGTTTTTTATTTAATTCAATATCCTCTAACAGGGTACATCATATTGGACTCTAAGTGAATGAAATTTGTGAAATTATGTTCAAATGAGTGGGGTCTGTAGAGCTTAGTTACCCAAAATTCATCTTCTGAAGATAATGGACGACCCAGAAAAAACTTAGCCAGGTAGCTCACCCTAACCGAGATTCAAATTCAGGACCTTTTGAATGTGAGATAGACATGCTAACCCTATAATGTGGAGATATGACTCTGGGACATGTATACCGACAATGTGTAACAGTACCTACATATAAATTTTCACTAATAAAAGTAGAGGGATGAGCTTCATGTGTTACACACTGTTGGGAAAAAGTTATGAAAGCACAAAAATAAATTGAAGAGATTAGGAAACTATAAAAAAGTGATGTTGAGAAATCTTCACATTACCTGAGTGTTATCAGTAGTATGTAGTGCACTGCATTCTTCCTTCTGATTAAATTTTGTGTCTTCTTATAAACTCGGAAAAGAAAAACAAAATTGATATTTTGCATTAACATGACTTTCTTACTCTTCTAAGAACTGCTCTTACAAAAGTGTATTCATGTATTTGCTTCTTGAAAAACTTTCATTACACATTTTGTTGTAGGTATAAGAAGAATACAGTAAATAAAACCTCTAGTCAACTCTTGGGTCGCTATGTGCTGCCTTTGAAATTCCATTCTCTTTAGATTACCATGAAGGAAAGACAAAAAGAAATAGGAATAGCGATTTGCAGTTGAAAAAAGTATAAAACATTTGGAAATCAAAGCAATATCAAAAATATTTCGGAAATGGTTAATGCCACAAAAAGTTTTATTTCATATAAATTGTGTGCTTTCACAACATCTATCTTTTCTGTATAGCAAGATTTTGTCTATCTCTTATGGTTTCCAATTATATAAAAGTCATTCAAAATGCATAGGACTTAACTGGCTACAGAAAATTCAAAATATATATTTTGTTTGTCATGCAAATACCTTAAACATATGGTATTTTAATAAAAATCATAGAGCCATTTTTGAAAAAATGACAAAACTTTTACCATCTAAAGGGTAGTTTGGGGCAGGGGATGTTCTTGAAAGTCTTTGTGTCATGTTTGAAGAAGCTGAACTGGAATACCAAGTTTGGTATTTAATCAACTTTTTGTTTTTTGAGTTATGCTCTTGGCATCAAATTTTTGGATGGAATGCAATACTACTTCTGTTTACTGTAGCTAAGTAAATAGGAAAAGTGTAGATATATGATGCAAGTGTTATTTCTGGAACCTTTGAGTGATGGTATAAATAATTTTGTAATTGCCTTTAAACCTTAGAGCAAATGAGTAAGTTTTATTTCTAATTTTTCAGATAAATGCTTAAAATGTGTTTTCTTTAATTTCTGGTCCAAATTAATGTTTGTTGGCTTTGATACAGAAGTATAGATTAATTATTCTAATTAGTTTCTCAAGCCTATGTCCTTATCTCAGTCACTTACATGGACGGAACACATACAATATATCTGTGGGAAAATCAGTAAATCTCTGTACTTGCTTAGGCACTTTTCCAATCTTCTTGAAGAAAAAGAACTAAAAATGATCTACTATGGTGTCATTTTTCCCCATCTGATTTATGGGCTTGAGATCTGGGGGTGCAGCGCAAAATCTAATATGGAAAGAGTATTGATATTACAAAAGAAAGCAATTAGAATAATGTATCACCTGAACTATAGGGATTCCTGTAGGCAATATTTTAGGGAGAAGCAAATTTTTACAGTTTTTTCTTTATATGTTTACAGAGTAATAACTTATGTATTAGGGAAGGATAATTTAAGAAATAGTGATATACATCATTATAACACTCGACATAACAATAATTTCTTCAGACAAGGTTTTAGAATAAGGTGTAGCATTAAAGATCCAAGTGTAATGGGGTTAATTCTTTACAATAAGTTACCAAATTCGGTAAAGCAATTTGAATCAAAAAGTACATTTAAGAAGGAGCTTAAAAGATATTTAATAGATAAGGCTTTGTATACCATTGAAGAATTGTAATTAATAAGTAATTTGTCTAATTGTATTGTGGAATGTACATATGTAAATATTTGTAAAATGGAACTGACAATGTCAGAAACTGCTTGCAGTCTATTGGCAATAAACGCATTACATTACATTACGCATTACATTACATTACATTACGTAGTAAGATCTGGTTGCTAGGTTTTAACTATATATTCATGATTCTGAAATTGTGTTGTTCTTAATGTGAAACAGCATGCCCTATTAAGATAGTTGAATTCTACCTACCCTTGATGCAAGCTTTGTTTACAAATTTTGGTAAAAAAAAATGGGTTGGTTAGATTAGCTTAAATGAACTGTTCAAAGCTGAACTTTTTTTCCCAGAAAATTTGTTCCCAGACTTTTATTTACATGAATATTCTTCCAAATGAAAGTCATTACATGTATAATTTTCTTCATTGGGAAGAATACAACTACACATTTCATCACAATACATTTATTTACAGTGGATTTTCAAAAGATTTTCAGCAATGTACTTTCAGGTTGCATAAATCTAGTTTAGCTACTCTCCTTAAATTTTGAATAATAACCAACAGGCCTTTCCGCATGTCTGTCTGTTTATATCTTGGTAGTTCTGTTTCATAGGAGAACTGTTGCCTGTAACTCGTGAATTTTGTGATTGATTTCAGCCACTTCAGCTTTGCAATTTTTCTAAATGTGGATATGGATGAATTGAATTTTGCTAAATAATTTAATCTGAATTGTAACTATTAGTCTGTGATTCATGGGATCCGAACCATTACAAAGTTGTAACAAATCCACACTTTAGTGGGAATAAAAGCCTACTAACCCTCATCTTCTTTCCCAGTTCATTATGTAATTCCCATTCACTTGCTCAAATATGGATCAAATAGTACATTTAAAGCTTCTGGAAATTTTTAATGTCCAAAACAATTTATTTGGTGATTATAAACTCAAGCAGACAGTGATATTAATAACTGCATTTGAAGCTTCTGAGTCAACTAAAATATTTATATTTACATTTTCCTGATTGTTGATCAAATCAGCAGAGTCAAATTAATGAAGTTTCATTGAACATACAGGCAGGGAGCACAATTACTACTTGATGTTTACTAACTAAAAAGGATGCATGCACCTTAATATTTATATTTACTTTCCCTTTTCTGTAAGGGGTAGGTTCCGACCCCTTCAGCTGCCATGATGCGGGCGCTGCGGACCCTGAGCACGCGTGGTACTTCTGACATCACTAGAAGTACGCTGGGCCGAACATTCGAGCCCCTCCTGATAGGGAGTTGTTCGGATTTGGTTGGACTCGGCGTTCCCAATACCCATGGGTGATTGGGTACGTCTGGCTGGTTTTCCGCCCATGCGGGGTTGTGAGATGCCTCGATGTTCTCCGGCACCAACCATGAGTGAGTTGGTAGACGGCATGCTAGATTGCTGTCGACCCTACCAAGGTTTTCGGTAGTCACCCGACTTAGGGTGATATACATAAGTGGCGTATCCACTTCCAATCCTGCAAAAGCGGGGGGGGGGGGGCCTTTCTAGGAAACAAAGTATTGGCCTCATGGGGGACTCCCATGGTTGGAGAGCCGCTCGAATGGCACTGATCCTGGGTTGTTAGGAGGGGGCTTGGCCTTAGGCTCTTGCCTCGGTAGACCTTTGAAGCAAATGTAGCATCAACGTATAACAGGTGGAGGATGTATGGCATTTCACCCAAAAATTCAATATCAAGATTTTGCCAGAAATGGATGTTTTGAGATCTCTTTAAAAAAAACATTTTTAGAAAAAGGTATATGTGAGGTGAAAACGACAGAGCATAACTGAAAAATGAAAAACTTTATAAATACCAGACTTTGTATTTAAGTTCATCTTTCAAGGATGCAACACACAAAGATTTCCAAGAAAATTTCCCACAGCCCAAACTACCCTTTAAATGGAAAAATGTTCATCAGTTTTCATTTTCACAAAGCTGACTTTTTAACTGTTTTGATTAAAATGCCATAGGCTTAATAGAATGTATATACTGAATTTTCTTGAATAACTTGTGAAGTCCCCTTCATTCAGAATGAAGTTTGTTTAATTCTGTATAACTGGTAAGCCATAAGAGATAGACAAAGTCTTATTGCTCAAAAAATGTAGTCCTGTTGTAAAGCAAAAGTTTGTGGTAGTATTAATCATTTCTGAGATAATTTTTGCTATTGGTTTGAAATGTTTATATTTTTTTTAAGCACTAGGGCAACATTGTTTTATTTCTTGTGATGCCATGCAAAGAATATAAGTTTTAAACCCAGCATACAGTGATCCACCATTTTAAAGATTTGACTATCACTTAAGTCACCTGTATACTCTTGTACTTGAAACGGAATGTGTATTAAAACCATCACTGCAAATGTTTATCTTGATTAATATGAAATAGATGGAAAAATTATGCTTTGACACAAATAATTTGTGGAAGAATGGATAGATTTTTTGGGGGGTTCATTCAGTTTACGCCATTAGTTGGTCACATCTTTCTGGACCTAGTGAGTTGTGAATAACTGAAGTAGGTACACCTAACTATGTCGGGCAAAAAAGGATTACTTCCTCATCTAACCTAGTGCAGGTTTTTTGGGGTACTGCTCTTTTTAGTACCCTTATTTTGCACAGGGAGAGAATGGGGAGGTGAGTCAGTTACAAAAGGAGCCTGACAATAGCCATATTATCAGTACTGAAAACAGGTTTTTGTTCACAAAAGCATATCTTTCAAAGATTGAAATATTCGGTAGATGGACTTGACCACTAAGATCAGTTTTTAAAATTGAAAATATTTGCACTTATATACCTCCTAGCAATTAGTATTGTTTCATATTAGCATTCTGTGATGAAAGTAAATGAAATGGCCTATTCATCACATCCTCTACATTAAACATTTGATCATGTATGCTGTTATAAAACAAAGATCCACACTTATGATGTAAATCTTATAGTAGTTAAAATTAATGTATATATATATATATATATATATATATATATATATATATATATATATATATATATATAGTGAGTTTGAATTCAAATAGTATTTGGATACTGTACTCCTACTGTGTGACTACTCTTCTAGAGCTATCCAGGCTAAAACTGTCCAGAGAGAGGATTAAATAGGTTTGCAGTCAAGAATCCCATTGTCTTAAAGAATCACATCCAGAATTCTGGACATTCCTTGCAACATTGCAAGTAACTTTTAAAGCATAATATCTGAGGAGTATTTGAGAATTGAGATCACCTTGAAAGTTTCCGTGGATAAATGAATTAGCTGAGAACATTTAATATAGCATTCAAGAATCTTGCCGTGGTAGCTCAGTGGTACAAAAAACTTAAGATCTGAGGTTCAAGTTCTGGCCATGCCAAACTTTTCATGTGCAGGATACTTGGCCAGCATGAAAGAGATATTATTAACCTAAATAGTGGTTAGCAGCAAAGCCTAGGGAAAACAACTGCTTGCAATGTTGTAAATCACCTTTAAGATCTGATATCTGATGCTTGTGTTAATTATTATTGGTATAAGGAAATGCTCATTAAATTCCAGATAGGAACTGCAAAATTTGTATACAACATGGCACAGGTGACGAAACTTGGATATATTCATATGAATCAGAAACTAAACAACAATCCACTGTTTGGGTGTTCCAAGATGAACCGAATCTCACAAAGGTGATTTGTCCATGAAGCACTTCCAAAAGTGATCACTTGTTTCTTTGGTTGTACTTGACATATCACAACTGTTCCTTTAGAGAATCAAAGAATAGTTCATGCTAAATGGTATGCAACAATTTTTATTTCAGAAGTTATTGACGAAACCAGAAAAAACTACCAGAAATGTTGGATCATTCTTGTCAATGCCAATTCTCATGCAGGACGTCAAGCTGTTTGATTATTTGAAGGAGAAAAACATTGAAATTATGCCTCATTGTCCATATTCGCCTGATTTATCACCTAACGAGTTCTTTTTGTTCCCAAATGTCAAACAAAAAATGTGTGGGCAGCAGTTTTCATCATTTCAAGAAGCTGTTGAAGCCTTTAAAAAACATGTTTTTGAGATATCAGTTTCAAAGATATCAGTGTTTCGAGAATAAAATTGGTTTGGACCCATACAAATCTCTATAAATCTTAAAGGCAAATATTTTGAAACGCTATAAAACAATTTGTTGCAAAAAAATTGTTTTTCTTTCCTAGTTTTTGTAAAAACTTAAAAGGTGGCCCTCGTATGCATTTGCGATTGTAGCTCTAGTAGTAGGGTATCAACACAGAAAGCCAAGGATCAATTGCTTCAAATCCAGACATGGCATTGAATACTTCAAGTCTGATTCAGTGGTCCATAATGCTGTCCTCCTCCTCACCATTTATTATTATTATTATTATTATTATTATTATTATTATTATTATTATTATTATTATTATTATTATTATTATTATTGTTGTTGTTGTTGTATCATCACCATCATCATTAGTATTATTGGTTTAAGCTGTCAGCTGTTCCATTTTATTTAAAAGTTTCATACAGGAGACTAAAGGTCTTTCCACAGTGCACAGTCTGTAGAATTCTAGTCGTACCATAAATTGCAGTTTATAATCAGCAATCTGCATTCTCAAAGTTTGTATTCAATTGTCGTCTGCACTTTCATAAGTGGAAAAGAACAAAATAGCAATGAATGGCAGCATATCCATGCCATGTTTGGAAATAATATAACCAAAGAAATATCAAGATGACATCTCCATTCTCATAAATTGAAAGAACGTGTCATGCCTGATTATTATTGCTTTATGTGCCTTGAAAAGTGTTGTTACTCTCCTGCTACAGCTAACATTGGAATCCCCCCAGGGGCCTACTACGGTAGTTACAGGATTGGCGCTCCCAGGGTCCCGAGCCACACACTCGATTGGGTTCCTCTAAGAGATAAGAGGGCTTATGCCAAATGTCCATCAACTTTGGTCCACAAGTGTGTTTGACCAGTTATCAGTTACCTCCCTGAACACAGTCTGACGGATACTGCTGTGCGGGACAGAAGAGGCGAGTCTCAAGAGGTAACTGGGTAATGTGTAACTCCCAGCCCCTGAGCATCATGTGGGACTTTGTTCATATCCGTTGATAAAGGTCAGTCCCGGGTAGGGGCATTACATGAGCTGTTACATCCTGAAGGCGATTGGGTCCCTCTATCTATAAATTGGGAAGTGAGGCTCTAAGGTGAGCAAGGTCCAGGCTAGGACTCTCACCTAAGCTGGGGTGGCGCCCAGAATGTGAGCATGCCATCGGAAACATTTGCAGTGGTGGAGGATTTAACCGCTATGGATATTAAAAAATCCAACAAAAAATTTAAAGGTCACTGTAAAAGAAATATTCCAGTGTTGTGGTCCTCGCTACTTGGTTACATATAGAACCGAGGAAGGAAAGAAATTTATATCGGTGAACCCTTTTATAGTTCAAAAGGGTCTCGATAGGATTGCTGGTCCTGTACAATCGTGCATTAGAAATCGCAATGGCACGCTCCTGGTTGAAGCAAATTCAGCACCCCAGGCAGCGATTATCTTGAAATCTAACATGTTAGCCAGCTATCCGATACGAGTCGAGAAACACAAGACTTTGAACTCCTCGCGCCATGTGGTAAACACCCGTGCATTGGACGGAGGTAAATTACTACATAATCGTACCCTGTTCCTTACCTTTGATCGGGTAGATCTCCCTCAAAGAATGAAGGCAGGGTATGAAGCCATCGAAGTGAGACCATTTATCCCGAATCCGCTGAGATGTTATAAGTGTCAGTGCTTTGGACACAAGTAACTTCTGCATTGGCGAAGCTACCTGCCTTAACTGTGGAGACGTCTCTCATGATGGAGCATGCATATCAGCTCCAACGTGCGTTAACTGCAGCGGCGAACATCCATCGAGTTCCTGAGATTTCCCTCCTTTTGCAGAGGAAAGGACGATCCAAGAGATCCGGGTTAGTGATAAGGTGTCCTCGGAAGCCCGGAAACTCGCGCGCATCCTCCAACACTCTCTCCCGAAGTCCGGTACCTATAGCTCAGTTGCAACTAAAGCGGTACCGAGTCGGGAAATCGCAACCCAAACCAGCGATATTAATGGGGCCACAATTTCAGAAAAGATTCTCGTAGCCACATCGCTTCCAAAGCCCACGAAATTAACATCAACATCTGTAACATCATCTGCCAAATCGCTGCTGACAAGATCCCTTCAGTAAAGTCACCATCAAGACCATCGACCTCAACATGACTGGCAAGTCTGTAACCTATAATGCACCATAGATAAAGTTCAGCACCATCTATAACTGACTTACTGAAAGAAACCGAAGAGTCTGTACCCGTAACATCCCAGGGAAAGAAGAGTTCACGATTATCTCTTCTGAGAAATCTTCCGGGAAGGAATCAGATCGGCGATCCATGTCTTCGCTGATCTCCGTTTCCAATCGGTTCAAGGTTCTCGACAGTGAAAAAGAGCCAGGATAAGCCCTCCGTTAAACGTGTTGGCAAGAGGCCTCTGAGCAAAATTATCGGTTTTTCACGCCCAATATGGAATGGGACGCTAAGGACCACAGCAGTTAAAGAGCGCCCATAAATAAATTAAAAAAAAAAAGACACCAAAGGAAAGGGTAATTTGATTGGATCACCGCTGTCCTCAACGTAGTAGACTTTTACGATTTAGACATCCCGTTATAATTACTATGGCTATCCTACAATGGAACATACCTGGAATTAGAGTGCATCGACCAGAGCTTGAACTTTTACTCAACAAGAATAATCCTTTGGTTGTATGTTTACAAGAGACAAGTTCCATCCGAAAGCCGAGGTCGCGGGTTCAAATCCGGCGGAGGGCGATGGATATTTTTGGGCGTAAAAATCCTTAACATGGCTTCCTTCGGAAGGGTAGTAAAGCCGGTAGTTCCGTGTCGTAGATTTACGCACGTAAAAAACCTCAAGTCTGATAAAGAGGACCTCTGAATAAAACTACCGGTCTTTCACGCCCAATACAGAATGGGATGCTAAGGACCACAGCAGTTAAAGAGCATCCATAAATAAAACTCAATTTTAATTTCCGCCCGCAATATAACTTTCAAATCAAGCGGTATAACCCAATACAGTGTGATCTTACACCCGAAGAAGGTATTCCTGCGCGCGGGAGCATTGTGATACTCATCAGAAATTATATATTCGTGGAATATGTATGCATACAGTCTGACATACCGTCAGTGACTAAGGATTAAACTGCCATCTATCCGATTTACCGTCTGTAACATTGATCTACCTCCATCTGATGACCTCTCGCTCGCTGATTTACAAGATATAGTTTCCCAGTTAACAACACCGTTTCTGTTGTTGGGAGACGTCAATGACCATCACCCTCTTTGGGGCTTGCCTAGGGCTTGTGCGAGAAGCAAATTAATCGCTGATTTCTTAGACACTTATAACCTAGCTCTTCTGAACTCCGGAGAGCCTACATTTCTTTCAAACCAACATTTTTTCACACCTTGATACAGCAGTGTGTTCACTACATTTAGCAGTTCCTTACAGGGGAATGTCATATCTGATTTACACTCTAGTGACCACTTTCCATGTCTTATTAGTCTCTTAACGCAAGATATATGTTGCACACACTTACCTAGATGAGCTTAGATCATGCCAACTGGAACCTTTACTCCCAATTGGCTGTGTTTAATTACAATGAGCACGACTCTGAATTTTTTGGCCGAATATCTTACAAAGAAGATTCTTTCTGCTGCTGAGCAAGCTATTCCACGGTGGACTCCAACCCCACCGATTTCCATTCCCTTGGTGGACGGAAGAATGTCGAAATGCTATTCGTGCTCGCAGGCGTGCTCTTAGGGTTTACCAGCGTCCCCCACACGGATAACCTAATCGACTACAGGAAAATGCGTGCCAAATCTAGACATGTTGTAAAGGATAGCAAAAAAGACATCATGGAGCAAGTTTGTAGCTCATGTAATGACCCACATGCCATTTTCCGGTCTTAAAACAGCTGCAGGAGCTGTTGTTAATACATTTGACGTGGCTAACACATTTGGCCATCCTTTCGCTCAAGTGTCTCGCCCAGATAGCTATTTGCTCGAGTTCTTTCCTGTTAAGACTCAGGTGGAATCTCAAGGTTCCTGGTTTCGTTCAGGAAATCGTGAAGATTACAATCGCCTTTTCATCACGGTGGAGTTAGAACACGCTCTTTCATCTTCGCGACTATCAGCACCAGGACCATATCGTATCCACGTACAAATGTTGCAGCAGCTCTCTCCTGAAGGTAAGGCTTCCCTACTCGAGCTCTATAATCGTGTTTGGGTTGATGCCACTTTTCCATAAAAGTGACCGGAGGCCACTGTCATACCCATTTTGAAAGCTGCAAAGGACCGTCATCTTCCGTCCAGCTACCGTCCTATTTCCGTCACTAGTTGCGTTTGCAAGGTAATGGGACGCATGATCAATGGACATTTGCTATGGTGGTTGGAAACTCACAACCTGCTGACCAACACCCAGTGCGGTTTTCGAAGACACCGTTCAACAATGGACCACCTTATGCCATCGATACAGATCATGAACGGATTCATTAAGAATTGTCAAATTGTTGTGATATTTTTTTACCTTGAGAAGGCTTATGATACGTGTTGGCGAGCAGGGATACTACGTTCCCTACATGCTTGGAACATACGTGGACGCGTACCACTGTTCATTCAGGAGCTTATAAAGGACCGCGTTTTCAGTAGGCCGGCTCTTTTTTTTTTTTTTTTTTTTTTTTTATTACCGTTTTGATTGTACCTCGGGGATCGGTACTAAGTGTTACACTGTTTGCTGCTGGAGGCAATTAATTCTATCTCAAAATGTATTCCTCCAGGGGTATCGTCAAGCATTCGTCATCGACTTTGCTGTCTATTGTACTTCTCAGCGTACGCCGTTTTTGGAACGCCTTATCCAACGGTGTTTAGATAATCTTCAAGGATTGAGTTCTGAAAACGGCTTTCGTTTCTCAACCGATAAGTCAATCTGCGTGAACTTCTGGCGCCGTAGGAGACGATTACCACCTTCGCTCCTATTCGGATCAGATTTATTGCAATTCGCAGATTCGACAAGATTCCTGGGATTGACCTTTGATAGGAAACTTAGCTGGTCATCGCATAATGTACAGTTGAAAACTCGATGTGGCCGTTCCCTGAATATTTTGCGGGTATTAAATGGCAAATTTTGGGGAGCGGATCGAACAGTTTTGCTGTGACTGTATCGCGCACTGGTCCGATCAAAAATAGACTATAACTCTATGATTTACTCAGAACGACCATCTGCCCATAATCGGGGCATTCGAGTGGCTATTGGTGCTTTTCGCACTAGCCCAGTTATGAGTCTTTACGCCGAATCGGCAGAACCTCCTCTGCGATACTGGCGTGATGTCCTCTTAGGAAATTATGGCTGTACACTTAAATGTATGCCAAAACATCCAACGTTTGCTTCTTCTTTTCACACTGCACTGGACAAACGTTATAGGAACAGCTCGATTAATCCAAGGCCTGCAGGTGTTTGTTTCCGGGAGTTTCTTAGAAAGCATGACATTGAAATGTGGAGCATGTTGCCTAAGGAAGATGGTGCCTCCCCCCCCCCCCCCCCGCCGCTTGGTTATGTGTGACATCTCACATCTTGGGATGACAGCATACCGGAAGTCTATGATGCCTAAGTTTAATATCTGCACCTGTCGTTTTAGAATTTCTGTCCAGTTACAATTACCTAATTTTTATCTACACCGATGAATCTAAGTGCACCAGTGATGTTGAATATGCTTATGTTCATGGAACTGAACCCCATACATTCGGTTTTCATGATAGCACATCCATTTATAGTGCAGAGCTGTATGCCATATACCGAGGCATTTTGTATGTGCATTGTTGAAAATTGAGAGACTGTCTCATTTTGAGTGATTCCCTTAGTGCACTTCAGAGCCTTCGTGAGTTGTACAACTACCACCCCATTGTTCAGCGAATCCAGGATTATCTCCAAGTTTTATACGCTTCTGGCGTTAATGTGGAGCATGCTTGGATACCTGGTCACGTTGGCTTGCCGGGGAATAAACTTGCAAATTTGGCAACTAAGTCGGCAACCACAGAAGTCAGTGTTACAATATCTCGGGTAGCGTCGGAAGACGTGCGGAGAGCGGTGCTGGCGTGAGGAGTGGTTAGCTCTCTGCGGTAATAAGCCTACAGTAGTGATAAACTAGGTAACTTCCTCTCACGTATCTCGTCGTGAGGAGGTGATTTTGGCTTGGTTGTATATTGGCCACTGCAATTCTACACACAGTTATCTTTTTAAGGGTGACCCTGCTCCTATTTGTTCGCGTTGTGGTAAAGGTCTGTTGGTCCGTCACGTGTTGCTAGAGTGTATTGTCTAGCATATTCTTCAGGACACTGCAACTGCTGGCCAGCCTTACAGAGGTCTTAGCAGATGATAATCAAACAGTTGATAGAACTTTTACTTTCTCTACTACATATAGTAAGTAGGGGAAGTATTGTATTCCACCCAAAAATTTGATACCGAGATTTCACCGGAAATATATGTTTTGAGGCCTCCTGAATCCAAAAAAAAAGCATTTTTGGAAACATGTCCATGTTTGTGTGTCTGTGAACAGCATAACTCAGAAACGAACAGTCGGATAAACACCAAACTTGGTATTTAAGTTCAGTATCTTCCAGAGATGCAACACGACAGTTTTCAAGAAAATCCCCCCCACCCCAGATTACCATGGAACATTTTTCGAAAATTTTCTCAAAAATGGCTCTGACAATTTTGATTAAAATATCATATGTTTAAGATATTTTCATGAAAAATGAAATGTATATCTCAAATTTTCCAGGAATGTCTCCAAAAGTATTCTTCATTGTGAACAACTTTTGCATAACTGGTAAACCGTAAGAGATAGACAAAATTTTACTACACAAAAAATGTAGATCGCATTAAAATACACAATTTATGTCGTATACATTTCTTTTGTTGAGTGAACCGTTTTCGAGATATTGCTTGTTATTCCCTTAAATTTTCCAATACTTATACTTTTTTTCAAATGGGAATTCATTTTTTTTTTTTTTTTGTCCTGGTAATGCAAAGAGAATGGAATACTTGACATAGCAACCAGCTCTTAAAATATTTGACTATCGCTTAAAGCCTACTAATTCCCCTTGCATCTAGAAGAAAATTAGTAATAAGATTAACATCTTGATTAACATGAAGCATATGAAGAATAAGCGTTTGTAAAAATAGTTTGTACAAGAGTAGAGAAAGTCATATGCGGATTTAGCCATGTTAATAACAGGTGTTTCATACTTCTTGGTTTAGTTTTATATATATTCATATTTATATCTGACTTGTGCTATGATTTTTATATTGATCTTTACCTCTGGCTTTTGCTATGATTTTTGTATTCATGTTTATCTCTGGCCTTTGCCATGATATTTTGTGCTGATCTTTATCTCTGGCCTTTGCCCCATGATCCGTTTTACAATGACCTAGTTTAAGGGCATTAATGACTTAGCAGTTGAGCGCCCTTAAACACAAATCATCATAACATTGGAATTACCAATAATGTTGCCCGCCATCCCTTTTGATGCTTCCAGGATACTGTATCACTAATAAAAGTAATAAAGCAGTGAAAATAAATAAATAACAAGAAAATATACAATTGTAAGTCATCCATTTCCTACAAACATGCAAGCTTTAATGAACATTAGTTTATGAATTTAATTTTTTTTCTTTTCAAATTTGATTTAACTTGGTAAAACATTGGTTTGTTTGAAAAACAATCACAGCCATTTAGAAAAATAATGTTGAATAGTTGCACAGTCTAAGGTTCAAGAACAAGCTTTAGACAAGCATAAGTATGCAATCAGAAAGCACATCTATACGCAATGGGAGCGGCAATTGGTTGCATATTGTGAGCACCTCTCAATAACCACCTACATATAAACTCTGACTATCAGCTACCAACTGCCAATTTAGATAGACCTTAATAGCAATGTAATCTATCTCTTTTGTTAAAATTTAGTGAAAGAGAATAAAAACTATGTACAACATTAATCTCTCTTATCATGTGATACCACGGCCATTTAAGGTGTGACAATTTTAAGCTGATAACCAAATTGTTTATTTTTGTAGGAATAATGAGCCATATGTAAACAAGAAACTATTGAATGAGTCTTATAAATCCTTTTCACTGCAAAAATGCATTTCATTTTACAATAGAATGCTGTTTTAATATGGAAAATTTGTTTGGGTGTTGAAGTACTTAGCATATAACTTGACTGCTAGATTGGCTCTCGAACTACCTGGAATTCCATATACAATTAGCCAGTATGTGGAAAAATCAAGTTTAATAGTCATATATAGCACCTTATCTTATTGCATTTCTAACTTTAAAGATGATAGAGGTATCCATAAAGAAATCCATGTCCAGAAACATTCTGTTTGGTAGTTAGGAGGTTTTTTTATATTTCATTGTGAACTTGATTAATGATGTTCCAAACATTGTGACTTATATCAGCACCATTTACAGAAAATATTCAAAATATTTTCCACCAGCCTTAGTATAGGCATAGCCACAATGCTCCATGAGGGTGCCACATGCATTTGAAGCTGGCTGGAGAAACATTTAAATATCCAAAGAGGATCATACTATTAATCTAAACTTATATTAATTTTGTCATCATCTGGTCATCTGCATTTTAAATTTTAAAATAGTATTATTCTCTTTTGTTTGTTTATTCTGTAGAGATTTATCAGCAAGCAATATACATCTTCAACCTTTGTGCTTATGTAAAATAATACCACAAAAATGTCATGAGAACTTCTTGTTTTGGGCTAGGCTGCTTATAAATATGTATAGCTATGTTTTCATTCTTTGGTGAAGTATTTTGCCTTTTATATGATTTCTATGCTCTTCACTGTAATCATTGTAGATTACAAGAGAAGAGCAAATTGGTGCCGTAAGAAAAAAAGCCCAAATACATTGTAGATTATCATGCATTTAAGCATGGTTTTTACAGAGATTATGAATATGTTTTATTCATAAAACAGTGAAATGAGCTAAGAATATTTTTATGCCTTATCCAGCGTGTACTTTTCAATAGCTTATAGTATCTGTTCCAAATCCAAACCTAACATGCACCAGACATTCTTTATTACATTTAGGATGTCAATGAAAGCTCTGCAATCAATAAATTAAGAAGAAGACTACCCATTCTATAGAAAATGTCTCAAAAATTGATCCACCTGACTGATGGAAAAATAAAGAATCATAAATTGGTATGGTGCAGGTGACTAATAAATAAGATATTACTGCCTCTGTGGTCTAGTGGTTATTGTGCTGACCTAAGTCCAGAGGTTCTAGGTTTGATTTAGTCTGGAAGTAAGAGAGAGAGAGAGATAAACAGATTAAACCAAATCTAAAAATCCAACAAGATGAGTAAGTAGCACTAAATGAATTTTTCAAAAGTCGAAGTCACCAATAAGTATAGTGTAGTGTAATATGTGAGTACATGAAGATGGCTGTGTATGAGAAATTACAGAGCAGAAGAATGGTGTTTCACAGAAATGCCAAATATGTTTTAGCAGAGCATATCAGAAAGAGTAGATTTTTTTGTATGCAGTGTGGATGGTGACGAAATTAAACAAATGAAACAATGCTGATGCCATAGAGCTTAGAATGACCCAACATTTTTCTATCTGAGGGATAAGACAAAATCTAATTAAAGAAGAACAAACTTATCTAGGAAACTCACTTAACTGAGATTCAAAACTCAGGACCTCTTGAATTTGAGGCAGACATGCCGCCCCCACACCAGGAGGTGGATCTCATAAGGTTGTTTAACTTGCAGTCACACCCTTTAGTGTTTCTAAAGGTATGTTCAAATTTCTAAATTTCGCTTATAGCATTGTTTTTGGAAATTGAGTTTATAATTAAAGTGTGTGCTGCTATTTGCAGACCAGTTACTTCACTAGCAATTCAGCACTTGTGGGGATTTAATTAACTGCCTGTAAATGTGTGTTGATAAGAGATTTGATTTAGAAATATGTTTGAGAGACCAATAAGTATATACCAAAATCGCTTTATATTATATAGCAAATGGAGTGTTTCTGGATGTGAATTGCCAAATGATTGTTTAAACTCATAGTGGTCCCTTTTATCATCAAAAATTTGAGACCTAGCCACAGATAAATCTTGTGCAATAATAAAACTATTAGAGTTAAAAGTAGGGTTGGGACCTCAATATTCGGTGGTATCGAAATATCTAATACTTTGAGATAAACCTTTGATACTTCTAAATTTTTAAGTTTTGCATTATTGAAGATTGTTGTGTTTAGTTTTGTACTGGATAAGAATGAAAAGAGTTGAGACTTCACGTTATTATCTCGCACATGTCCCAAAAAGAGTTACTGGACTATAGTTCTTCATAGAACTTGACTGTGTTTCCTGTGAGTTAATCAATACAGCATTCCGTAGACTCTTGTGTCTAAATGAAAACTTGCAAAACAAGGGAAGGAGTAGATGCACTCATGTAACATGCAATGTTAACTAAATTGTGAATGAAGCTGATTTAGCTGAAGCACAAATTCACGTTTCTGCAATAGCCCAACTTGGTGACTCACTCTCAACCATTACATTTATCTCTATATCCGACAGAAACAAATCAGAACTTAAGACATATTTGTTCTTTCCTTCCATCTGTTAGTTTGTGCTTATGCAAGTCAAACTCAGATCACAAGCGTAGCTTATAGGTATACTGTACGACTAATTTCCATCATATGACTAGAAAATCCTTTAAAAGAAGGTCTTGAGCACAAAATATAGTTAATTAAAAGGTGAAGCAAAGACATCATCATCATAATCATCATCATTATTATTATTATTATTATTATTATTATTATTATTATTATTATTATTATTATTATTATTATTATTAGTCTTGACTAACAATAATTGGGTATGTGCATTTATACAAAGAAAACTACTAATAAGAAATTAAACCAGTGAACAAGCTATCACCTTTACAGTTTTTCATAAAGTGAGTATAGAGTATCGGTGCTCAAAAATTGGTATCAGTATCGAGTATGGAGAAATAATGGTGTCATCCCAGCATTAGTTAAAAGTAAGAATGGATGATTGTTATTTTTATGCATTTCTTTTAATGGAAAAATTCAAGCAAATGTACAAAATAGCATATCATTCTTTTAGAGATTAATGTGGTGCTAAAACTTAGATGTTCATTATTAATAAGGCAGTTTTACTTGTGTATTCTCTAGCAAAAATAAAGCTAAAATTTCTCTAACAAACTTATGGTGTAAATATCCAATGCTGCAGTCAACAACTTGCCTTCTAAGTAAATATTACAACCCCCAACCAGGAAAAATAATTAATGACTAGTAAAGACAGCCATTGCAACTGAATCTTATCCATCATTTTAGTTGTACAGTCATAAGCTTTATGCAAGATGAAAGCATGTGTTGCTAAGACAGCAGTCTTTTTATTGTGTCGTTATAAGTTTGGTAAGAATTGAATGAACAACTGTTTGATATTTGCTGCTTATACATTAAGTTCAGTAAACTGATTTCATGGCAGTTGCTGCGAGTTAAATATGGTAGATCTCGGACTAATTTGTGTAAGTTTATTGCTCTATATAATGCCATGCAGGTAGAACTAAATCACAAAATGTATTCTGATGATTGTAAAATATGCTACATAAGAAATTTTGGTAAAGAAAAGGAAGGGAATGGAACAAAATGCCAACAAAAATAGTATAACCAAAAACAATAATTTCTAACCTTTGCCCACCCAATGGTATCATTTTGCATCATTATGTACCTACATTTTTTGCTGAAAGTTAAACTTGAAAGGGTTAACTTATGATGATTCTCTATCTTTTTTGCTAATATTTTGGTCTTTTTTTAAATTTATAGACATAAGTGTGTCTTAACCAAAAACCCCAAAATAAAACTTATTGTTGATCCATAAATGTTTTGGTATTTAAATGTAAAACCTGTGTTCCACTACAGTGCAACCAAATTCTTGTCAACAGCCATACATACCAATCACCATTTATTATACATGGGCCCATTCCATCATTTACAATGACTTTGGTAGCATTGTATTAAGGATTCAGACACTGAAATCCTATCCAGGGATGTTCATGCTTTAGCTAAATGAGCTACAATATCAGGTAACCCAAGTTTCTAAGGACACAAGTATCCCTTGTATTCTGCCTGGTGTTTTTCAAATACCAGTTTGAACCAAAAACGATTCAAGCTGGAAAGGGTTAAATAACCTTATGAAAAAAACATATTTGTATTGTGAAACCATACAAAGCAATCCTGATTAGAGCTTTGCAACCATATGCAAATAACTGGATCAATATTTGGGTCCAAACTGGGCCAATTATTCATTCAATAATTTGGTGTGTTAAAACAACTTCTTGTTTAGTAGCCACTGTATAGTAGATATTATTCTGGATTTCTTCTTTATTTTTAACTGAAAAGCTTAAGCAAATGCTGCATACATATCCATTTTGAGATGTAAACAGAAAACCAATGGGAAAGTATAGGCATGAATGAATCGTTTTTGGATTATTTTGCATTTCTTGCATAGTGATGTATGACTGTACAGGTAAAATTATGGATAACATTGAGCCACTATGGCTGCCATAAGTTCAACTTATTACAACAAAACATTGTTAATAATGAATAGCTTACATTTCAGATATCGCAGAAGTAGTAAGCAAAATATATAGTTTTTCTTTGTTTGAAACAATAGTACCTCGTTTTAGAAAGTGCAGAGTAATACTAGAGATAAGGCAGAATTAATACCAACTGTGCTTATTGTTTTACAGACAGTATTCAGAAAGTGTACGCTAGAGCCAGTTGATAACATCAATGTGACGGAAATGCTACCCCTGTTAAACAGTTCTGTAAATGCAACCCCACCGACTCCTACAAGATCATGCAAGGAGCCAATGAGTAATGTAGGGGAGAATGTTTACCCCAACTTGTGGCGTGTAGTCTACTGGACATCACAATGTCTTACTTGGTGAGTTGCATACTAATAGCATGTTAACGTTGTAAAGTGGTTTGGTCTATTATACCTCACAATTGTACATATCGTTACAGGCTTGTTCTCCCACTGATGCAGTCCTACATCAAAGCTGGAGATTTCACAGTACGAGGCAAACTCAAGTCTGCCTTGATTGATAATGCAATTTACTATGGATCCTACCTTTTCATATGTGGAATACTTCTAATCTATATTGCTCTCAAACCAGGTCTTGATCTTGATGGGTAACTATCTGTTGTATATTTGCTGGTGAATTCCATGTAAAAATAGTATACCTACTAGTAGTAATTTGTTGCCTAGTGCTGTTTCTGGTACAGTTTGCAAAGTTGACAATGTTGAATTGCAGAAATAAAGATAAAACTATTGCCTACCAAGAGATATAAGTAGAAAGCTAAGAGTTGGTGTACAATGCATGTTTTGATTTTATGCCATCCAAAGTTAACTGTTTTAACATATACCCAGTGACGGCTACTATATAAGAGCACAAGTACACCTTAATTATTGACACCTTATGAATTTATTGGTTATTTTTTCTTAAAAGTTATTACACATTGCATATATGTGATAATTTAAAGTCTACAGTATTGAAATCTACCTAGCAGCTTCTCTAAACTCTATGAAATATAGCAATAGGTTCACTAGCACACCTTGACATGTGCATTTTTTAAGGAGCTTTTATGCATGCACAACTGGTATGATGTAATTACCTTATGGGCCAAATACATATGAATCATGCACTAGACTTGCAAACTCTTTCCCACACTCTGGTTCCACAGTATCACTACAATTTTACATCAATGCCATTAGGTAGTAGCACACTGACTGAAGTGCATGAGCACAGAAACTTCTCTTGCTTTCCCAATATCATTCATTCAATTACAATTTAATTTACATGTTACTTCATTCTTGCCCTAAAACATTGTACCTAATTATGTATACAACAAACATCCACAAAAACAACCCTTTCTTTAGGGTTGTTGGTTTGGATCCAAATTACATATTGTTGTCATTGTTATTATTATTATTGTTGCAGTTGTATCGGTTTCTTCATAATCATAACTATTATACAGCAGTTGCTATTTCACATTTTCAACTCTATCCAAATCTAAAATTTTGTGAACGCCCAAAATGTACTCATGAGCCACTAGTGCTTAAACTGTTTAGTACCACTAACATACAAACAAAACAACAATTTATTACAGCTGTTTGGATTCTATATTGTCATACTAGAATAATTACCAGGTTTTTCTTTAATGATGTGATTGGCAGCCCATTGCTCCCATGGCATTGTTGCATGAATCCATTCATGTAGTAGTAGTGCACCAGCCTACCACTAGAATTTCTGTATAGACAAAATATTGGAAAACAAAGCTGGATACCATCTTCTTCTAAATCGTTGAGTGAATGGGGATTTGTTGCATCAACTTTATCTTTAAGCATTCCTCACAGATAATAATCACATGGATTTAGATCACACCAGCCAATAATTCAGTCATCTAAAACATGTTATGTGAGACAGTAATTTTCTTGGACTTTTTTTCAAAACAGCCGCCATCTATCCAATTTTTCCTCATAACTATTGGCTGCCCATGTTTCCTTTTAACATGGATCCAGCCTATTTAAATTGTGCTAATAACCCATAAATTGTGAATTCCTGCATAAATTCAAGTTGATAGTCCACATGTGACTCTGTTCAAGCTAAATGTAACACAATAAATACACACTGGTCTGTAGTATAAACCATGATAACTACCCATGCTTCACATGACATTATTCTGACTGTACAACTTACCAAACAGTATTGAAGTGAACTGCAGATGTATCCTCTGTAGGCACCTGAGCTAGGCTACTACAGAGCAAGTTTAGTGACACAATACCTGCTACGAGTTGGATCTGGTAGCCACCAGTCATTTCAGTCAAGATAAATCCAGTATACGAGACAATGCAACAGAATGTAGCAATCTTCAAAATTAAAAAAGAATAGCTTGAATAATGAGTCTTTTTGGCTTCACAGATTTTTATAGACCATTGTTTAACAAATTAAACATTTTGACCCAGCCTTACGTATATAAGTACAATCTAAATATACTGGAAGGTGACCTATAATCATCCTTTTAAACTATGAAATAGCACATTGTTTAGAGTGTTTTTCGTTAATAAATTTTTTTTTCCTTAAAGCTTTCTTGAGATAATTACTATTTTATTTTGCACAATATTGCAACACAGCAAATTCAACAAGTTCACTTTACATTCACGAGGTTAACTTTTAATTCTCCAGCTTCTTCTGCTATGGCAACAAAACATACACTTCTGGTATAATATAAACAGAAAACTACATATGATTGCAACGTAACGTAAATATCATATGGAATATGGAACTGAGGAAGCATTTACATTATTATGCAAATTATTAATAGGAACGCTTATTTATAAAGGTAAATAAAACCTTAAGCAACCCAGTATTGTGCTTCCTTTCTTTGTGAATTATAAAACTCTGTGAATAATCAAAGCAACACAAGAACAAAAAATCATCGAGAACTTATTTTTAATGTTTAGAGGAATTGCTCAAAGTGTGCACATTCTTCACATTTTCTCCAATTCTGCTGCACTCTACAAAGTACGTCTGGGTTGTTTTTTATTTCTTCCACTGCTCAAGATATTCTTTTTTGCAGTGTTTCCACATCAGGTGCTTCTGTAATGTATATGTAAGTTTTCATATTGCCCCAAAGAAAAAAAAAATTATTGGATTTAGATCTGACAACCCTGGTGGCCATCTTTTTGGTCCATTCCGAGTAATCCAGCATTCTACGTAGGCTCTACTTATGTCGGATGTGCACCATTGTGTAATAGCCACATATAATTTCTTACTGCCAAGGTAACATCTTCATCAGGAACCGTTAACATTTCTTGAAGAAACTGCAGATAGATGGCTCCTGTCAAAACCCAAGGAAGAATCCACAGATTGATTAATGTGTTTTCTATGATTCCTGTCCAAACTTTTACAGAAAATCTTTGTTGAAAGCTGTTTTGAGTTATTGTGTGTGGATTGTCGCAAGCCCAGGTCTGTCCATTATGGTAATTAGTTACTCCATTTCTGGTCAATGTTGCTTTATCCATTGTAAGGATTTTAAGGGGCAAGTCCTCTCTTGTTGAAGAAACCATTCAGAAAGTGCTACCCTTAGTGCATAATCTGCTTCAGAGAGATACTGGATGTGCTGAGTACAATAATGCCTTAAGCAATTCTTCTTTTAGTTTTCTCAAAACAGTCCATTGGGATATACTGATAGTGCGAACTATACCAAAGCTGCTGCTTCCAGGATCTTCTTCCACCAAGTGAAGAATTTCTTCTTGTTCAACATTTCTTTGACCAACTCCTTCAATATGGGGAAATACACTTCCTGTATTTAAAACTCTTTGACAGATGAAAATAAATGTCCTATGATAAGTAAGCCATTTTGTAACTGATAATCCACTGTTTCGAAAACAAGCTATAAGTGCAATAAACAACAGCTGAAGTGCATTTCTTTCAGTCTTAAAGTGTTGTCGTGTTGTGTAGTCTCATGGCTAACAATGTAGATTCAACTGAGACAGATTTCAAAAGCTTATAATAATAGTAAGAGTGTGAATTGTTTTAATTCAAAATTTATTTCAACATGCAGAAAATATTTATCTTTCAATCCCCTCTAAGAAATATTTGAAAAAATATTTAAGTTTTGCAAAATCTTCATTTAAAATAGAGTTAATATTAAGCAATTTTAGCTTTTTTCTCAAAAACTGCTTTAAAAACAGCAAAACTGCATTAAGATGTTTTGTTCTATTTATTATAAAGAGTCATCCTGTTCAAGGATGATCATAGGTCACCTTGTGCTGTATATGTGTACAAAAATTACAATCGTTTCCTTAAAGAATAATATCAACTTAAGTATAACACAAGAGGTAAATCTGACACCAAAAATGTTCCAAAAATATGATAAATAGTTGCACAAAGCCAAATGCTGCCAAAGTCTGGTTTCACAACAACAACCATTTTAAGATATCATCTGAAGAAGTGATGGCAATTGCATTGATTTAATAAAAGAAAATAAGAATAGTCAACACCCTGAATTTACCTTCTTGCAAGTAACTCCAGAAACAGTACTAAGGACAGTGATTAAACTCAAACCATCTGATAGCACCGACATCTATGGTTTCTCTAATAATTTACTAAAAAAGGTTATAGACTGCATAAATGAACCCCTCACATTCTGTTTAAACAAATGCTTGGCTCAGGGAGTTTTCCCTGAAGTATTGAAACTGTCCAGAGTCATTCCAATTTATAAAAACGGAGATAAACGTCTAACAGCTAGCTACCGTCCAATATCTCTTGTTCCCATTTTCTCAAAAGTACTAGAATCGATTATGTATACTCAATTATATAATTATTTTGAATTGAACAACATTATTACCAAATCGCAATATGGATTCAGGAAAGGGAAATCTACCTGTGATGCAATAGTTTCATTAACAAGAGAAGTACTCACAGCATTTGAAAACAAAAATTGTGCGCAGGCCTCTTTCTGTGACTTAAGCAAGGCTTTTGATTGCGTGGACCACAATTATCTACTTAACAAATTAATATTCTATGGATTAAAAAACCCAGCAATTGAACTACTTAGATCATACCTAGTAAAGCGAAAACAGAAAGTTTGCATAGGCAGTAAGAAGTCAAAAATAGCAGAAACTAAATATGGTGTCCCACAAGGTTCAATTCTGGGACCTTTATTATTTTTAGTAATGATTAATGATCTACCATGTTTTGTAGACTCTCACTCTACTTTGTATGCAGATGACACTACATTTTTTAATATGAGTAAAGATTTACAGACACTCAAATCCACAACAGAAATCACACTGACCCAAGCAGACAAATGGTTCAGAGCTAATGGCTTTCTACTTAATAAACAAAAGACACAACACATGATTTTTAACTGTAGAGATACTCATAGTACAAATTACACGGATAAAGTAAAATTCTTAGGCGTTATAATAGATAATAAATTAACCTGGGCACCGCATATAGAGTTTATAACAACTAAACTCTCTAGAGTAATACATTTGATTAGGAAATTGAAAATGCATGTTCCTGAAGTATACATTAGATCTGCATATTTCGCCTTCTTCCACAGCATTATTTCTTATGGCATTTTACTTTGGGGCAACAGTACTCACATTCATGATATTCTTGTATTACAGAAAAAAGCTATTCGCATAATGTCTTATGAATCAAAATTAGCTCATTGTAAACCATTATTTAAGAAATTAAAAATTTTGACAGTAATTAATTTGTACATCTACACAGTGATATTGTTTATAAAACAACACATATCAGAATTACAAAACAGACAAGACATTCATTCTTATAATACTAGATCATGTCAACTGATTGATATACCATATTGTAGATTGACTACAACACAGAAGAGTTTCGAAATACTTGGCTCTAAATTGTATAATAAGCTACCAGTAAAGTTAAAACAAAGTCCCATACCTAGTTTTAAGAATAAATTGTATGACTGGCTTGTTACTAAACCTTTTTATTCACTACAAGAATTTTTTGATGAGTAGGTACATCTTAGTACCAATAATAATGTAAATATAATTTTGTAAATAGCCTATACTATTATTATATTATCTGACGTCTATTACTGTAAAAGTTCAATGACAATAAAATTATTCTTATTCTTATTCTTATTCATAGAGAACACATTTTCCCATCTATACTCTACCAAGTTTTGCCAGCAACTGAGTAACCTCAACGGTCAAAACCCATAAGCTTCGGTATTGCAAGTCTGATTGACTAATTCTAGTCCAATAGAATATCTGCATTTAACTTAAAACCTTTCTTTGCTGTTGATTGGCTAATTTTAAAACTGTTACAGAATTTACGTCATCATCGCCCTAATCATGACCAGTTCATTTTAAAACTCTAAACTCATTATTGTCACAATTATCTCATTATTACTCATTGTTAGCAACCTAAAATTTACTATTCTCACAGCTCTTGCATTATTAAAGTATGTAATGTATTCACATAACATTAATAAAATATGTTTACAATAAAAATAAGCATTTGCAATGATTGTTACATACAATTTAAATAATTATTACATACATATTATTTCAAGTTATTGAATTTAATTATAATAAAATTACAATTGAAATTATTCAGGTATTAAAATACTGCCTCAAATCAATAAGTCATACTGCTCTCTGAGTATATAGACGAAATGTAAACTTTACCACACATATCATCAATCATTTTTCACTTTACCTATATATTATCATAAACATCTATAAGTTGTTTTTATTATCATATATGCATTCATAATCAATAACTTATTCATTCAGCCTCTTGTTCCCAAGGTTGCAGGTTCAAACCTGGCAGAGTGCAGTGGATTTTTTCGGGCCTAAAAATCCTTAGCATGGCTTCCTTCAGAAGGGAAGTAAAGTTGGTGGTCCCGTGTCAAAGATTTACTGCATGTAAAAGAAACTTAAGCCTGATAAAGAGGCTCTGAGCAAAATTTACAGTCTTTCATGCCCAATGTAGAATGGGACACTAAGAACCATAGCAGTTAAAGAGTGTCCATAAGTAAAACTCTATTTAATTTAATAACTTATTCATATGGTTAAATAGCTCACATTGTTTGATATATTTGCAAACTGTTTCTATATTTGTAAACTTTACAGTAGTAGATTATGACATATTTCACACTTATGAATTTATACTCCAGTTATCTCATTAATGTAGAAATTTTTGACAATCACTTGCTTATGAGCACTTGCTCAAATATGTGTTACATGATACTAAAGCTTCTATTCTGTTCTATGACTACATCACTGACTTATTTTACCTTATGGTCAGAAAATATTTTTTAGAGTTGTATGATTAGATTAAGAGTTTTATAAGCTCAAATAGCATATTGTTTACAATGACTGAATTTTAAAATAAAATTTATAATCTAGAGAAATAAGAGTTTTATACATCTCTGTATTTGTGTTTGTTCAGCATATTGCCACTTACTGAAATAAAATATTGGTTTAAAAACAGCAGTTGTAATGAGACACCTGGGTTGCCATATGCGACCAAAGGAGTCAATTCCAGACCTCCCTCCCACTCCCCATTCATTGTTTCAACTGCTAGAAGAGAGTTAAGTGTATATTTGATCTGCCCTTCTAACTTGCTTGGAAATAGAAATATGAAAATAGTTTTTGCATGAATAGCAAAGATTTTTAGAACTAACACTTATAGATAATTAATTGCTGGCCATAGAAATATGTTAGTAAATGGGTTATGAAATGGATGTATGTATGCATAGCCATATTTTGCAGACAAAAGTTGAAGGTGATAGCTTCATCAGCCAGTAACACATGGGGCCTGTTCCTGTTAGTATTGCTATTGGGATATGCTCTGGTCGAGGTTCCTCGTTCCCTCTGGAACTCCAGTAAACGTGGATATGTTCTCAACTATAGCTATTTCAAAGCTGCCAAGTTGAGTTCTGAAAAATGTGAGGCTGAAGAAACCGTTGATGATATTCTTGAGGTTAGTGAATATGTATTAATATCTGCTGTAATTTAAAATAAAATAACTGTTTGGCTTTTCTACACATTTACAGCTCTTTTTATTGGTAGTAATGGTGGTTTATTGTAAATTATGATAGTTATGTACTATTGAGTTATTGTGGTTATGTAGAAGACGAGATCAAAAAACTAGGGACCAAATTTGTGGCTCTTAAACATCAATGGCACTGTAAGTCTTGTTTTCTAATAATGCAGTAATAATCAATTTCTTTACCCTTAATGCAGTCACTGCAAGCAGTGTCACTAGCAGTGGGACCTGGCCATCCCTTGCATCGAAACTTGGAGACAATTTTCCAAAAAGTACCTCCAGAACTGCGAGAGAGAATGAATCGCAGACAGCTGCCTGATGACACTCCTACAGATGCACCTTCTGATAAAGCCCTTGTACGATTACATAAGCAGGTACATATATAACATTGGGTTAAGATTTTTTTTGAAAGTTTAAACTTCTGGCAAATGTGTGTTGGAGTGCATACCAAAGCCAAGTCTTTGAATGTTCTGAAAAACAGTTTAGCAGCAGCACATTGTCCAGTGAAACCAATTTTTGTATTTGTGGAAATAAAATCTGGTTCACAATCAACACAGAATGAGAACCAGAGCAAGAATGGAAAGCAAAGAAATATAAGCTCTGGTTATGGGAACAGAAAATTGAAAACCTGACCAAGTAGCCTGTTTCTGTCTCCAGGCTCCAATAAAATTCTCATTAATTGTGAATACTGATATTCAAATACACATATTTTTATCTTTGTCTTTCCACTCTGATTTTTGTTCCCATTTATTGTGAACCAGCCCTTTAGTTGAAGTCACAGGTCTATTTTAACACAGTAGATAAGGTAATATATTGTGATGGATAAGGTCACTTGTCCTGTATATTAAAATACACTGGTGTGCAAAACCTAAGGATGAAAGTAATCTTCGCATGCTGTGACACTGCCAAGTAACATAGCTCAATGAAACTTGAATCATACATGGAGGGAACTGCTACGGTATGCTACAATAGGCAACTAAACGAAATATGCAATGAGACAAACAGAAATGCCACTTTTATTCATAGACCATAAGCTACACTAAAGTCAATACGACATATGATGGCTATCTAGATTTACAGAAACAGATACATGGTGCTTAAAAGGGTGTATGATCACCACGGACAGCAATGCATGGTCTGCATCATGCTCCCATGCTGGCCACAAGGTTGGTAAGCAGTTGTGGTAAGGCGTTCCATTCCTTCACCAGCGCTTTTGACAGCTGTTGGATGGTCATTGGTGCATGTGAATATGCTGCAATGCCTCTCCCCAAAACATCCCACATGCTACAATGGGATTTAAATCAGGGAACGGGCAGGCCAGTCCATTCGCTGAATATCCTCTCGTTCCAAGAGATCTTTCGCATTGTCATTCATAAAAATGAAGTCAGGGCTGACTTCACCCCTGAAAAGATGCACATGGGAAAGAAGTACAGTATCACAATAAAGTTGACCAGTGAGCGTACCGTGTTCAAATATTTGGAGGTCGGTGCGCCCATGCAACATTATGCCTCCCCAAACCATAACATCCGGTCCACCAAAACGATCATGTTCAAGGATGTTCCTGGGTTCATTACGTGTTCCCACCTCTCGCCAAATGAGGGTACATCGAGAATCACTATTTAGACTGAATCTGCTCTCATCCGAGAAGAGCATGCGACCCCATTCCTTGTTGGTCCAATTTTGATGCTCTTGGGACCATTGCAAACGGTGCCGCTGATGTGCAGATGTCAATGGAACACAACGTACTGGCTGTCGGGCAAAGATACCACCTCTGTGTAGTCGCCATGCCACTGTGTATCATGAGATTGTGTGCCTAGCTGTCCTATTAAATGTGGTTGCAATTGCACCCACTGTTTGGCGTGGATCCTTTCTTGCCTGTTGCACAATGTAGCTGTCATCTGCTGCTGTAGTTGAGTATGGTCGACCACCACCTCTCCTTGGGACAGCAGTGCCTGTGGTTTGGAAGGTTCCCCATGCATGTGAAACAATGCTGTGAGCAATTCCAAACTTCTGAGCAACACTCATCACACTTTGCCCTTCTTCCAGTTTCCCGATGATTCTTCCCCATGTGAAGTCATCCAAATGGTGTCTACGGGCCATGCTGCAATTAAGAACACCACTACAATGCACCGTAACAACTCGCTAATTGCCACACACCGCCTTGTCCTGTTTCATCAACTGCCCCGTGTTGCGCGAGCAGACCCATTTGCCACTATAGGCTCGCTACACTCACACCATGTGACATCCAGCGTGAGACGTGTGCGAGACCTCTGGCAACATGCTCCTGCACCTTCATCTACTTCCACCATGTAGTTTATTTGTTATGTTGCTTTACCCATCTCGTCCTTAGGTTTTGCACACCAGTGTAGTTTGGTATAGATGTAAGTGTGTAAGTGCAGCTATTATATTGAACATTTTGAAATTATTGCTGCATAGGATGAATGGATATATGTTAATGGAAAAATAGTAAAATTACATTGTCAGCTCAAATTTTATTCCTAAGAGTATTTAAACAACAGAATCCTCAAAAATATATAGAAACAAAATTACGTTACGTATAACATAACTATATTATTGTAATCTAAATACAGTATTAGAATCATTGTTCACTTTCATTGCTTTCAAGGAATTCAAAGCTTGGAGTTTCTACCCAGAGATAGTTTCCTGCTTGGCTCCATTTTACTGATTAGCTCTTTTCTTTGTTTATTGCAAGCAGTTTTTGTTTGTTGTGAAGTAGCATTACATAGGCTCTTTGTTTTTTTGTATATATATCCTCCAGACTCTGGAAAATGTGATTATTGCAGTGATTGTGTGCTCACATGTTTAAATTAATAAATTCAATCATTGAAAGCGAATGTAAATCAGATCTTCAAACACCAATAATTGTTTTACAAGTCAAAACCACTTATATGATCAGTAGGTGGCTTATAAGGAGGGAAAGCTCTATATGCTAACAAGTTTGAGTTCATTCACACAAGAGATTCCCTAAGAAAACTAGTGCAATTAGATCTCAAAAATTGTATTAGCAGTATTGGAAATACAAAAAGTATTTGAGAAATTGGCTAACACTACAAAAAGATTATTTTTCATAAATTATGTATTTTAATTAGCTCTACATCTTTTGTGGCTTTTGAAAATCTAACATCAAAATATTGGGAAGCAAGCTGAATGATTTCACTATTAACTCTTGAGCATTAGACACATACACACACTTTTTTTCTAATGTAAGTTTTTGTCTCTCCGTCATGATTTCCAAGTTATTTAAAATTCGGTGAGCATGAAGATAACTTAATTGGCTATTCATTTTAAAAAAAATTAATATTAACAAGGGTTGTTTGGAAGGTTCTCGGCCTGAGAAAGAAAACAAGATTTTTAATCTGACTTCCTTTTATTTTTCAACATAGTAATGGGTCATCAAGAATTTCCTCCGCACCTTGCTGCTGGCCACCACTCAATAAAAGGTTGGTATCCCTAGGTTTATCGCATTCAATTCCGACGGGATGTTATGATTATCGGCGTTATCAGCGGCTGCGAGCGCATGAGTTGTTTATTGTACTGGTTAGTATGGTCTACTATGCTGTAAGTTCTGATGTGTGCCTGAAGCAAATTCAATGTATTCTTCAGAGGAACGTGTGTTTCTAGTGGAAAACGTTTTTAATGAACGTGGAAATCATACTGAGAAAGTGAAGCAAAATTTCGTTGTCAGGTTCCCTAACTCAAAACTACCGCACCGAGATACTGTGCGTGATTTATTTAATAAATTTCGGGAGTCAGATTCCGTGCATGATGCTGTTAGAAGTGGAAGACCCAGTGTGCTAACAGAAGAAAAACTATCGGATAGAATGCTTAAAAGTCCACAGAAATCAATAAACAAATTGGCCCAACAATGTGATATTTCTTACGGTTCCACATACAAAGCAGTCAAAAAAGAACTAGAATTGTATCCATATAAGGTATCAGTCATCCACGAATTAAAACGCACAGATCACGGGAAAAGAGTTCAGTATTGTGAATGGTTTCAGAGGTTTATTTTGCACCATGGAATTGACGTATTAGATAGGAAATTTTTTACTGATGAAGCTTGGTTCCACTTATCAGGATGCATAAATTCACAAAATACATGAGTATGGTCTACTGAAAATCCTAATGCAAAGAAACCCCTTTACATTCAGAGAAAATTGGTGTATAGTGTGCAATCTCTCGCTCTCGAATTATTGGGCCAATTTTTTTCCATAACTCAATTAATTCAGATGTTTATTGCTCGGATATTCTTTTTCCATTTATTTCACAGCTAAATGAAGAGGAAGTGAACAGTGCATTTTTTCAACAAGATAACGCCACTGCTCATACATCACATAAATCCATGGGATTGTTAGTGGAATTTTTTGGGGGAAAGACTAATTTCTAAAGGTCTGTGGCCTCCGCAGTCTCCTAATCTTACCCCTCCGGATTATTTTCTTTGGGGAGCTGGTAAAACTTCGGTCTATAAGGACAATCCAAAAACAATCGATGAGCTGAAAACGGCAATAGAAGATTACATAACATCTGTAACAAAGGAGACATTAAGTACAGTGTTCGAAAATAAATTAAAACGAGTGAATTTGTGTCTTCGAAAATAAATTAAAACGAGTGAATTTGTGTCTTCAAGAAAATGGTAAACATTTTCAACATCTTCTTTAAACAGGTTAGTTGCATATTAATTTTCTACATTACCTTTCATGCATGAATATAGTGAACGTAGCAATTTTCTTAACCAGCGAAACATTTTCATCATATGCTTGCGCCAGCCAGTGCTGCCACCAGAATTCCCGACTCTAGGGGAATCTTGGTTACACGGGAAGTGCGGAGCGACTTCTCGATGACCCGTTACTTTTCAATTCCTTAAACCTGGACCAACAATATTCTTTAACATCTTTATACCTTCAGTATAAAACTTGTACAGCTCTACAAAATAACAGTTTGTATGATCTCTGTATCTGAAGTAAATCTTTGTCCAGCAAGCCATTTCTTCAGATTTGGAAAGAGGAGAAAGTACACTGGAAGCCAAATCTGGTGCATTTGGCAGCAGTTCAAAGCACAAGTCATGTAACTTTGCCATCACAGCTAAAGAGTGTGCTGTTACATAGTCTTGGTGGAAAAGAGCTTTCTTCTTTAGCAAATATGGAAGTTTGATCTTCATAGCATCCTTCAACTAGTCCAGCAAAGCTGCAGAGTGTGCTTTCAGTTGATGGTTTTGTCCTTTTCCAGATAGTCTACCTACACCACTACCTGGACATTCCAGGAAACAGTGGCCATCATCTTTCTGCTGAAGGAACACACTTGGCCTTCTTTGGATCACTCTCCCATACTGCATGCATTGTTTGTGGACTGTTGCTTCAGCTCTTGGTAGTGAATCCATGTTTCGTCAGCAGTGATGTAGGTAACATTGTAAAACATCGGTCAAGTTGCATCTGAACATGTCCAAGCACTCCTTGGCACACATGGCACCCATAACGCTGCAAGATATCTTATCTTATGTTCAAATGCTTATGCAAAATATTCCAAACACAATCTAATGAGGTCTTAACAGTTTCAGCAAGCTCTTATACCTTAATTCATCTGTCATTTAACATGGTATTATGGATTTTTAGAATGTTTTCTTCAGTTATAACAGGAACTGGAAGTTCATCATTAAAAATGGAAGAATGCCCACATTTAAATTCTGAGTTCATTTCCTCACCATAGAAAATGATGCTGAAGAATTTTCCAAAGTGGAATCCAGTTCCTTTTGTATTCCATTTGGCATTAAACCTTCTAATACAAAGTATTTAATCACAGCACAACATTCAATGTTATCCATTTTTGAAGAAAACTCAGTCTGCTTGATATGCACCACTATAATAATCAAACAAAAGCACATGCATGAAATTGTATTTTGCACTGTCTAAAGGATCGTACTTAAAAACTATCCATTCTATTTGATACTGCCAGCACCATCTCTGTGTCAGATCAAGAACTTTACAAACTGCCCTTGAAATTTTGTAATGGCAAGATATCAAACACATATTATTTTAATAAAAAACTGTGTAGTCATTTTTGAGAAAATAAAAGTGATAAAAAAGTTTTCAATACAGAGGATTCTTTGCTATTGGGAAGAATTATTGAAAATCTTCCTTACATTCTTGAAAGATGCTGAACTTAAACACCAACCTTGGTATTCATCTGAGGTTTCATATTTAGTTATTTTTCAGATTCAGGGGATCTCAAAACATTGTGGTAAAATTGCTTCATTAAACTTTTGAAAGGAATACAATACTTCCTCTACTGTTATAAATAAATGGTAGAGAAAGTATAAAGCATGGGTTATTTTAGGGACTATCCCGTCATGTCAGTGAAAGAAGCTGAAGGGTTACCACTCTCTTGTTAGGTCATCAAAGCTTTGCAAACGCAACATCGCACAGAAACACAGTGGGGACTTCTTGTGGACCGCATTGTCATGCTAGAAGATGTTGCTCGTAATCAAGTGAGCAATGATCATCGCTATAAGCCAACATTTCAGCCTGCAAGGCCATTTTGGATAAGAGTTATATACACACCAAGAGTTGGTAAGTTAAATACGTATTTGCAGTAATCATGTAAAAGCTTTGCTTTTCTGCAATATAACAGAAACAGACATCCACACAACTTCAACCAAAGATGCAAACACAGAACATGTCATAATAAGGTAAAAAGAAATTAAATAGTTAAAATGTTTGTGTTACTAATACTGACATTTTTTAACACTACTCATTTTAAGATGTTTCTTTTATAAAGCTTTGTACAGAGGAAATAATTTTCATGAAGTTATTTTCCCAACAAAATTACTATAAAATTGGGGATTCTTTCAACTCTATTACATTTTTCTTTGAGCATATTGTAAATAAATGAAAGGTGAGCAGTGAAAAGTTGTTTTTGGTTTTGTTCAGAATGGTACTGGAAGTGTGTAATCCAAGGATACCTGCTGAAGTTGGCAGCTATTGTAGCAGGCTTATTGTCAACTGCAGTTGTCTGGTCAGAAGTCACTTTCTTCAACAAAGACCCTGTGCTCTCACTTTTCGCGCAGTTTGTCAAACTTGCCAAAGAGAATTATGATTATTTCACCATAGAGGTAAGCATTTTCTATTTCTTACTTCACCAATAACAGATTAAGTCAGATATGCAGTTACTTATATTTGAATTTATAAACAAACATAAATGCAAGCTATACATTCTTGAAGATCAGAATGTTAGCCAGAATTAAACAGGTACAGCTCCATTAATTAAACTCGTAACTAAAACAGTGAAATCTATTCAAGACAGAAGTGATGTGATCCTCAACTTATTTCCATTTTGGTGAGGTTTTCATATTATTCAGATATTCAGAACTTTTCCTATGCATAATTTCAAGATTAATCACAGACACCATGCCAATAGTTTCAATATCATGCATTTTATCAAAAGTCACTCACCTTAGTATATATGTAGTTTTAAAATCACTATGTATGTTATATTATTTCCTTTCATCAACACATTCATCACAATGCTAATTAAGAAATTTTACACTGTACATTTGAATCTCTTTTTTCCTTGCACTAACGCATGCATCACAACACTAAACTAGGAATCTTAACATTATAGACATATCTGAGTCTCTTGTCCTCTCACATGTTAATTTTCTTGGAGCTCTATGTATCTGTCAGCTTCAGCTGCTTTGTGTTGCACTCAATAGTGCTCTTCTCTGAGCATTTCTTCACCACACTTGTTTGCAACTATAACCCCTTTCTCTTATCCCTGATCCCCTCAGGGGCTCACCTTTTGTGAGTACGGGTTAGGCGCACCCGGGGGTTCCCGAGCCAATCATCGCCATCTTCATCATTTCACCCCCGTCCGGTCGAGGTGGATTCGTTCTCGTGACCGGGGGACTCAAGGTAGGCTCTCGTGCGTTCTGTGCATATCATTACATCTCGCCCCTCGCCATCGCTTCTGTCTTCTCTTTTATTTATGCACATTTCGCCCCATGCCCATTCATTTACACGTCTCTTTTACTTCTTCGCCGGCCTACCTTGAGTGCGAAACGCCCACACACTTTTAGTTTCTTTTAACCTTTTATGTTAATCCTCCGTGGACACAGCCTGACGGATACCCGCGCACCGCGTGCGCAGCTGGGTGAGTGGGTAATGGCGACATCCCCACCACCCGGGGTCGTCATGTAGGGTATGTGTTCGTATCCGCTGTTCAACTGCAGTCCCGCGGGGGGGCCATTGCATGAGCTGCTGACTTCCGACGGCCATTGGGTCCCTCTGTCTATGTTCTGGGAGGTGTGACCCTGGGGTGAGATAGGTATAGATAGGCCACTCACCCAAGCCAGGGTAACGCCCGGGAAGTCAGAGCCCGAGGTCGGAGACGGTTGCAATGGTGGAGGATTTTTTTCGCTATGGAGCACCCTTCCTCCATTAATACAAACAAGCGCCGAAATGTTATTGTAACAGAAGTAGCACCGCCGTCATCTGGTTGTTACTTGGTCATTTCAAGAACAGAAGAAGGACAAAACTTTGAGAAGGTGAACCCTTTTATAATTCAGAAGGGCATAGATGCTATTGCTGGTGCGGTTCAATCCTGAACTCGTCTACGGAATGGTTCCTTATTGGCACAAACTAAGTCCGATCAGCAAAGTCAGACCTTGTTGCGCGCTACGCTTCTCCACGGTTATCCCATCCGTGTCGAGAAGCACCGCACATTGAATTCCTGTCGGGGCGTCGTTACCACCCATAGCCTCGATGGTATATCGGACGAGGATCTAGTAGACTATCTATCCGATCAAAAGGTGACTGCAGTGCATCGAGTGCAGGCCAAACGCGACGGCGTATTGGTACCCACTCGTACCCTGTTTCTAACATTTGATGGCGTCGATCTGCCCACGACATTTCCGCAGGGTACGAACGGATTTCTGTGAGGCCGTATATACCTAGACCTCTGCGTTGTTTCAAATGCCAACGTTTTGGGCATACGCAAGTCTCATGTAAGAGTGCCGTTAACATCTGTGCAACATGTAGCCAGCCCTCACACGAAGGTACCTGTTCAACAGCCCCTGTCTGCGTTAATTGTAAAGGGTCTCATTCTGCTTCGTTTGCCGACTGTCCGCGGTACTTGGACGAGAAGGCGATCCAGGAGATCCGGGTAAAGGAAAAACTCTCCTTCACTGAAGCCCGGAGGCGTTACAATGCGCGCCAACCTTCACTCCTGCGATCTGGCACATTTAGTTCTGTTGTTGCCTCGCCAATACCACGAGTAGATGCCGAAACTCAGACCTGGACCATGACTGGATTAACCGCCACTACCATCCGGCCGTCCATTAAAGCTACTGTTACCAAGCCCTATAAACCTGGTCCAAAGTCAATGAAGTCGCAAGCCGCTGAAAAGAAACCCAAGCAGAAACTACGTAGAGAAGATTTTTTGAAAGACCCTCCGCGTGCGCGCGGTAACAAAAGTTCACCTTCTCCTCCTCGGAGGTCGCTGTCCCAGGAAGGTCCTGGGACAAGCCGCGCTCAACGGCACCCCTCACCCATCGCCACCCAGAACCGATTCACGGCGCTTGAATCGGTTTCTGGCGCTGAGCGCGTGGGCCCTCCCTCCGAGGAAGCTATGGAGTCTGACCAACTCCATACAAAAAGCCCAAGCCCAAATGTTAAGCAAAAGATTCTTTAAGCCGCCCTTCTAAGTAGACCGTTTATCCCTTTTATTCATGGCTATGCTGACCTGGAATGTACGTGGTGTACGATCGCATAGGGCGGAACTGCAACTTTTATTGCGTTCCCATTCGCCTATGGTCGTATGTTTGCAGGAGACTAAGCTTCGCCCTCACGATCCTTTTGATCTCCGAGGATATACTCCGGTTCGCTACGACCTTGAACCGGAGGAGGGTACTCCTGCTCATGGAGGTGTCATGCTGTTAGTGCGTAACGACGTTCATTTTCAAACTCTCGCTCTTACGTCCGACTTGCAAGCTGTTGCCATTAGATTGGAGTTACCCGGTTTTTTCCTCTCTGTTTGCTCTGTATATTCACCTCCATCATCTCCCCTCGCTCCCGCGGACATTCGAGCTCTCCTGTCCGCTCTCCCAACACCATTTCTTCTGTTGGGAGATTTTAATGCCCATCACCCACTGTGGGGTTCGCCGAGGGCTTCTGCGAGGGGAACTCTTCTTTCCGACATTTTTGACCAGTTCCATCTCTCTATTCTCAATACAGGCGAGCCTATCGTTTCTTTCAGATTCTTTCGGTACATTTTCTCATTTAGACCTTGCCGTTTGCTCACTCCAGCTTGCTAGTCGTCTTCAGTGGAACGTCGTCGCTGACACCTACTCCAGCGACCATTACCCCTGCATCGTCTCTCTTTTGTCGCACCACGTACAGCATTCCAGAGTACCTACCTGGATATTCGCAAAAGCCGACTGGAGCTTGTATTCCAGCCTCGTGCATTTTCACGACCAGCCCTTCTCCGACATTAACCACCTAGTGCAGCACCTTATGTCTATTATTTTCGCTGCCGCCGAACGCGCTATACCCCGTTCATCCTCTCAACCTCGGCGGCCACCTGTTCCGTGGTGGAACGAGGATTGTCGGGACGCCGTTCGTGCCCGTAGAACTGCGCTTAGGGTGTTTCGGCGACACCCTACAATTGATAATTTGGTGACTTTTAAACAAACGCGCGCCAGGGCTCCTCGCATTATTCAGGATAGCAAGAAGGCGTCGTGCGCTCGTTTTGTCGAGTCTTTTAATCGCTTTACGCCTTCATCTGCTGTTTGGAATAAACTTCCTCGCTTCTCAGGTAAAGTGTCGCATTGTACTGTTTCTGGCCTTCAGGTTTCCAATGCCACTATAGTGGATCCGGCAGCCATCGCTAACACTCTGGGTGCTGCCTTTGAGGCGGTATCCAGTTCATACCATTATTCCGCCGGCTTTCGCTCTATCAAAGACCGGCTGGATTCCGACACCTTTAATTTTCGGTCTGCTAATGATGAGTGTTATAATGATCTTTTCACACTGAGGGAGCTGGAGCACGCTCTTAATTGCTCTAGGCACTCCGCTCCTGGGCCGGACGGCATTCATGTCCTGATGTTAAAGCACCTTTCAGCCGACAGTAAACTCTTTCTCTTACAGGTCTATAACCGTATTTGGCAAGACGGCCTTTTTCCTTCCGTTTGGCGCGAAGCCACCATTGTCCCTATACTTAAGCCTGGAAGAATCGCCAACTACCTTCCAGCTACCGCCCTATCTCCCTCACCAGTTGCATTTGCAAGGTGATGGAGCGCATGATCAACGGGCGGTTGACATGGTGGCTTAAGTCTCAGAAACTTCTAGCGAACGCTCAATGCGGATTTCGTCGATATCGCTATACCGTCGACCACCTGGTGTCCCTGTCGACGCATATTATGAATGGATTTCTGAGAAAGTGTCAAACCGTGGCTGTGTTTTTTGACCTGGAGAAAGCTTATGACACTTGTTGGAGGGGCGGCATTCTACGTACACTTTACGGATGGAATATCCGCGGTCGTCTTCCCATATTTCTTCGGGAATTTATGACGGACCGCGTCTTTCGTGTACGTGTGGGCTCGGTTTTATCTAGTCGTTTTATTCAAGAGAACGGAGTACCGCAGGGGTCTGTACTCAGTGTCACACTTTTTGCAATTGCTATCAACCCCATTGTTGATTGTATCCCACCTGGCATTTCATCATCCCATTTTGTTGATGATTTTGCCATTTATTGCAGTTCACGGCGGACCTGTCTACTCGAACGCCGTCTCCAGAGCTGTATCGACCGTCTCTACGCCTGGAGTAATGCCAACGGCTTTAATTTCTCCGCCGAGAAATCTGTCTGCATCAATTTCTGGCGCCGGAAGGCTTTCCCTCTGCCCTCTCTCCATCTTGGGTCGGAGGTCCTTCCATTTGCAGACGAGGTGAAATTTTTGGGGTTGATCTTTGACCGGAAGCTGAGCTGGACTTTTCACGTTTCCTTTTTAAAAGCAAAGTGTGACCGTTCTCTTAATATTTTACGTGTTTTAAGTGGCACATCCTGGGGAGCTGATCGGACCGACCTTCTTCGCCTTTATCGCTCTTTGGTCCGATCCAAGCTTGATTACGGGTGTATTGTTTATTCGTCGGCACGTCCATCTGTGTTACGTCGATTGAATGCCATTCACCATCGTGGCATAAGAGTCGCTACAGGGGCCTTTCCAACCAGCCCTGTTCTTAGCCTGTATGCTGAAGCTGCAGAGCCTCCGCTGTCCTTCAGGCGTGAGATGCTCTTGTGCAGCTATGCCTGTCGACTCTCCAGCTTGCCTGACCACCCGTCCTTCCCGACATTTTATGAGGATTCGCTTGATCGGCAATATTTAGTTAGCTCCTCTGCATTGCTCCCTCCAGGGGTTCGATTTCGACTGCTACTTCGGCATTTGGACGTTACGCCAGCGCTGGCCCTTACCCGAGGGGAAACGCGTTTTCCTCCATGGTCGCGCGCTGAGGCCCACAGCCACCTTGGGCTAACATCGATGCCGAAAAATGCGACCCCTGCTTCTGTTCTTAGATCCGCCTTTTTAGAACTACAGGCGCAGTTCGGGGACTGTCATTTTATATATACTGATGGGTCTAAGACTGATGTTGGAGTAGGATGTGCCTTTGTTTTTGTGGTCACTGTAGTTTTAAGTTTCGTTTACCTGGACAATGTTCAATTTTTACCGCTGAACTTTTTAGCATTTATCAATCTGTTTTATACATTCAGCGGCACGGCACGCCTTACGGCACTGTTTTATTTGTACGGACTCTCTGAGTGCCCTTCAGAGTATTCATGCGCTGTACCATTACCATCCACTCGTACAGCGCATACATGACCTGCTCCACTCGCTTGGTGTTTCTGGCATCAGCGTGTCCCTCATGTGGATTCCAGGTCATGTGGGCATCTCAGGTAATGAGTCTGCCGACGCCGCTGCGAAATCGGCGATTTTATTACCCAGAATTTTTACTTCTGTTGTTCCCTCGTCAGATTCGTGTGTTATTTTACGTCGCCGCATCCTCTCGCGCTGGCGCGATGAGTGGACGGCCCTCCGGGGGAGCAAGTTGCGGGAGGTTAAGCCTTTCCCGTTGATCTGGGGTACCTCTTCTCGTTCGTGTCGTCGGGAAGAGGTAATATTAGCACGTTTACGGATTGGACATTGTGTTTTTAGTCATAGGTATCTGCTCAGTGGTGACCCCTCATCACTCTGTGGGCAGTGTGACGAGCCCTTAACGGTGCGTCACATTTTAACAGAGTGTCAGGTTTTAGCTGCATTGCGTGCTCGTGTGGGTCTGCCTGTTGGCCTAGCCAACGTTTTGGCAGACGACACGCGTGCTGTAGAATGTGTTTTACGTTTTATTCATTACAGTGATTTTAATCTGCGCATTTAATGCGATGAGCGTCTTTTAGCTTAGTAATTTTATTCTGTCTGTTTTTTATGGGGACTTTAATCCCCAGTGGACAAAAGGCACCCATGTCCCTCGCATTCTACAGTCCTTGACACGTTTTAATCTTTTATTGCCTATGCTTTTAGTGTGTTGGTTTTTCAGATATATTTATTGTTGTTATTGTTATTGTTATTCTTGTTGTTATTGTTATTATTGTTGTTATTGTTATTGTTATTCTATTGTTATTTTTAACTTTTTGGACATTGCGGGTTTGTGTCCCGTTTTTTAATTATGCGGTTTTTTTTACCTGTCTTATATATTTTGACCTTATATTTTACACATTGTAAGGGCGCTGATGACCGTAGCAGTTTAGCGCCCTTAAACCGCATATCATCATCATCATCATCATCATCATCATCATCATCATCATCTTATCCCTGATGTGGTCTCAACATAGGTATGTACGTTTATAAAGAAATCTCATTTACTAATTTTACATGACCTACATTTCCTGTATCCTTAGGTACAGTATGTCCCAAAAAAAATAAAATATTTGCAGTTTCCTTGGAAGCACAGTATATCCCAAAACAAATGGTTTTAATACTGCATATTTTCATTTTAATCAGTTGCAGATAGTTTCTTTTTCCAATATTCAAGAAAAATTATATATAAAGCATATTATTTCCACTGGGACCAAAAATGTTTTCCAAAATGACAGGATTTCATCTTAATCATTGTCCAATTTGTGTAGGTTTCACTGTAATACATAGTAAATGAAGTAAAAATGTACATATATATGATCTGTGTAATTAGTAACTGTGATACTTTTAAAGGTAGCTAAAATGAGGATATGTTTAATTACACATTAAAATATCATGCGGTTGGTTTGATTCAAACGTTTTCTAATAAGACTTTAGGCTTGTTGTGTGGAGAGTGGTGCTATCTTGCTGGCGCAAAGAGTGGTCAGCTTCCTGCAGAGTAGTCAAGGACATTCCGATGAACTGGGTAACTTCCTCTCATGTATCTCATCATGAGGAGGTGATTTTGGCTCGGTTATGTATTGGCCACTACAATTTTGCACACGGTTATCTTTTTAAGGGTGACCCTATTCCTATTTGTCTGCTTTGAAGCGAAGGTCTGTCGGTCCATCATGTGTTGCTGGAGTGTATTTCTCTAGAACATCTTCAGGCCTCTCTGCAACTGCCGGTCAACCTGCAAGGTCTTAGCAGACAATAACACAATTGAAAAGGTGTTTAAGTTTTTATCAAAGATAAACTTTCAAATGAGGATTTAGTCAAATTGATATCTAGTTTTTTGTGCCTCTCGGCTTAGTTTTTTATATTCATCTTTATCTCTGGTTTTGCTATGATTTTTATACTGATCTTTATCTCTGGCCTTTGCCATGATCTGTTTTTCTAAGGATGCTAATGACCTTGCATTTGAACACCCTTAAACACAAACCAATCAATCAAAACCCTTCCTAATAGGTATCTTGTAGGAATGATACATTCCTGGAAAAAGGGTATTTTATTGTTTAATTTTTCAGCAGACAGATTCACTTCTTTTGTAGAAAGAGGAACAGAATACTTACCCTCTAGTCTGTCATCCTTTGGTACTGATTAGTGACTGCAGCTCAAGGAGTGTGAGGTGAGCAACGGAAGAAGGTTGTATCTGCAGGAAGCTCTGTCAATGAGAAGAGAAGTGAAATAAGTGACAATGGGGGTAGATCTCACTGTCTACAGAATGAGAATAGGACTATTTAAGATAATGAAACTAAGAAAAGGCAAAATGGAACAAATTAAATAATGATGAACTGGTTAGTATTAGGAAGCATAATATTTATATTACTATTGATTGGAGGGATTGAATTAAATCCAGGACCTGAAGGAATTGAAAGAATGTTAGAGAAACTAGAAGAAAAACTAAGTAAAATGGATGGAATGGAAGAATGCAAAAGAAACAACCTGAAGCCAGTAGCCAATGAAATAAAAGAGGATATTGGAAAAGAGGTGCATGAAATAAGGAGGAAAGTAGATGGAATCAAGGAAGAAATGGAGAGAATGGATGAGAGGAGGAGAAGACTGAATTTGGTTTTCACAGGTATAGAGGAAAGAAGAGGTATCTGGCCAGCAGAAGAAGTAAGAAAAATCCTTATGGTCTAGCTAGAAATGGAACTGGCTGGATGGGAGATTGTGGAGGCATATCGAGTAGGAAGACAAAGCAGAAAAAGGTCAATTATAGTAAAATTTGCAACTACCAACATAATTTATGAAATTTTAAGAAGAGCAAAGTGGTTAAAAAGGGAGCAACATATTCATCAAGGACCTGACAATAGCACAGAGAGATCTGAAAATGGCCTTAGTTAAGAAGATGAAGGAAGCAAGATCACAAGGCAAACAAGCATTTATACGAAATCTACATCTCTGGATAGATGGAGTAGATGTAACGTATGTGAGTAAGAGCAGCATATGGATGAAAGGAATGGATTGGAAGGAAATAAGTCAGCAAAAAAGAAGTGAACAAAGCGAATCAACACCCGTGGCAAGCAGAGGAAATGCAAAGTCCAGCACAGAGGCAAAGGATAAAGAGGTATCAAGACCAGTGAGAAAGGAAAATTATGTAATTCCAATAGGTGAAGAAACGTCACAGCAATTGTCGGAGCCAGCAGCTGTAAAGAAAGAGAAAGAAGATATGACGACAATGGAAATGTCACGAGATACGTCATTTCCAAAGAAGGTAGTTTCGCCAAGAAGGTAGGAGAGTGTTGCAGCATGTGCTTTAGCGGAAAAGGGGAAGGAGGCGTGGCGCCAGTACAATGAAGTGTCTAGTGAGGAAGATGAGGTGGGGAAAGAAAGAGGGGAGCAGCGGCAGAGTCTCGGCTTGGAAGGAGAGGGAACTATTATGTCATCACCACACTGAAGCATTTTGGTATTACAGAAAGAAAGCCAAAAATCAGTGGAAGGTTACAGACTGAGAAGTAAACAAAACTTAGAAAAGTTTAGAGCTTTCAGGGGCAGAACAGGGGTCCAGAGCAAAAGAAGTACTATGTGTTATATTCCAAGATAAACGGCTAGATGATGGAAACATATGTGTAGGTATAGTTGATAACCTGCCAGTTACCTCACAGTTCCAGAATCCAGATTTATATAATCTTTTAGAGAAAGATATAGAGAGGCTAAGGGGTAAGTATACACATATTGAGATAGTAATAATGGGTGATTTCAATGTAAGAATAGGGGAAAATGATATAAAGAGTTGAACAGGGCAAGAATCAGCTCACATTAGGGAAGTAAATGATGTAAGTGGCGATGGCAGTAGGAATAGCAAGGAGAGAGTGATTATAGCTCTTAAAGGGGTGAGGTCGAGAAAAAAGGAAATTTATAAGTAAATTGGACACAAGGGCTAAAGTATTGGAATATAGCAAAGCGGACATAACCTAGTGAGAATGTTGATATAAAGGAACTGGAAAGTTTAGAGACAGAATCATTACATTTAATGAATACATTCAACAATATGGTAAGTAGCAAGATGGTAAGGAGGACACTGATAGAATCTGTTAGCGAAAAGTAAAACCAATGCTAATGATTGTTAAATACTGTAAGCTTGGGTATGATCAGCAAAAGGAGCCAGGGCTTGATGCCGATCAGGCCCAAATGAATTGTAAACCTCAACACTCAATAAAGAATTATTTTATTTTATTTGATTTGATTTGACTGCGGCTTAACAGAAATTCCTTTCAAAGAGCATCAACATCAAGCCCAAATAAATTGTAAACCTCAACACTCAATAAAGAATTATTTTATTTTATTTGATTTGATTTGACTGCAGCTTAACAGAAATTCTTTCAAAGAGCAATAAGGGTCAGCGATGGATTTCCCATCATTTCATGACCACATACCTCATCCCCTTCATTATCAATTGCTTCAAGTTAATGTTTCTTGTCACTGAGAGCTTCCCAACAAACCAATCCCATCTCTTAAATTATCCATACCCAAATAAAACTGTTGATATGCATGTGTTTGCAAGCTTTCTCCAGAGTTTTTCTGTCATTTTTTTCAAATGTATTTTAAACGGTTCTTTAAAATTGCTATCCCTTACGATATATTGTGTTTTGCAAACATCATTTTGGGTAGGGGGTGCATATCAGTGTTGGAGCATTTAGGTCACAGTGATATATATCGGTAGTGTGTGGTGCATTTCCACAGTGATCTATTCCATAAGTTTTGAGAGTGTATTTTCTTTTTAATTTTATATGCTCATATGTATTAGCAACCATAAATTAATAATTTAAGATATAATAAAAATATGTCTAGCCATAATAATTTAGTAAATTTACTGTCTATGTAATTTTTAATACTAGCTAATTAATTGCATTTTCAAATTTATTGTGACTTTAGAAAGTGAAAAGACATTGTAGATATACAAAGTCAAGTGTTTATCTTGTGTAAGCTTACGTGTCAGGTGAACACTTATGAATATGGCAGAGATGTGGGTCGCATTACAGGTATATCAAGCACGAATCGGGCTGTTTAACAGAAGGAAAATAAAGAGTGCAGATACAGAAATGGGTTCACAAATGTTAAATCACTGGATTGCAACGGTGCTAGCATTCTATTAATAATCGGAGGTGTAGAACTCAATCCAGGACCGGCAATGGATGAAGTTAAAGCAATGTTCAAAGCAATATCAGAAGACATAAAGGAGATCAAGAGCAGAGAGAAGAGAATATGGAAAAGAAGATGAAAGAAATAAAACATAGCATTAATCAGATGGAAGAAGAAATAAAAAGAGAGCTAGTGGGATGCAAAAATAGAATATCACAACTGGAGAAATTGGTGGATGCAAATAGGAAGTGGAATGTTATAATTTTTGGAATAGAAGAACAAAGAGGAAAAAGTACTTGGGAAGACTTGGAAGAAGTCATAGAAGGAAACTTGGCACTAAACTTACAGGTTGGGAAATTATACACGCCTTAGAATTGGATGAAGGTGTTGAAAACCAAGACTGATTCTGGTCAAATTAGCCACAATGAACTTTAAGTGGAAAGCACTAAGCAGCACAGTGAAACTGAGAGGCACAAGAATATTGATTGAAAATGATTGTGGGGAAAAAAGAACAAGAAGTAAGAGATGAAAAAAGCCAGAAACAAAGCAAGAAAAGCTTATATGCAGTTGTATATCAATGGAATTCCCATGACTCAGCAACATGATTAAGGAACTTCGGACAGAGAGGAAAGGAGGGGAGAAGAGTCACATGAGCCACAGAGAAAGGAGAATGCAAGCAGCGGGCCAACCTGGGAGATGACATCACCATTGAAGGTTAGTCCACCGAAACAGCTGATAAATGAAGCAAGGAGAGATGTCTTAGCGGCATCAGCTGGAATTGACGTATGGAAGGATGAGTGTTGTGTCATCACCGACAGGGAGTTTTTGCACAGTAGAAGATCAGGGGAGACTTACGGCACAACAGGAGGAGAGACTAGCCAGGGCAAAATCAAAACTATAACAGTTTAGGTTGGAAAGGACAGGCTCAATATAGGATGGGATACCCCTGGCGGTAGTGTGTTGGAATGTGGAAGGTTTGCTAGACAAAATTAACAAAGGTAAACTTACAAAATTGCTGAAGTTGGGTGATGTGGCAGTGGTGGAAACAAGGTTAACAAAAAATACAGTGATAAACTTGCAAGGTTTTGAGTATTTGGGGAAAAATGGGATAAAACAGTGAGAAAAAGGTTGAGTTTAAGGAGGAATAGGAGTGTTTATTAGAAGGAAAATGAATTTGGGAGCAAAGGAAGTAAAGTGTGCAGGATCAGAAAGAGTGATATGGATTGTGCTACAAAACTTGAGAATTGGAGTGGTATACAATTCACCAGGAATGTCTGATTTTTATGACCCAAGTTTTTTAGAGAAAGCTAAAAACAGATATTGAAACTTTGATGCAGAAATATAATTTAGATCTTTTGATATTAGGAGACTTCAATGCAAGGGTAGGGGAAGAACAAATACATGTAGTCGAACCAGAAAACCAGCAAGTAAAAGAAAATTTACACAGAGAAGAGACACAGTAAAGATAAAACAAATAATAGACAGAGCATAAAATTAATCGAATTTTGTGAAGTTGATCTAGTAATGTGCATGGGGCAAGAGGGTCAGATAAGTCTGGAGAATTCACATTTGTTAATCAAAGAGGGGAAAGTGTAATTGACTATATGTTGTATTCAAACTATTTAGACAATTATCTTTCAGATTTCAAGGTTATTCAGAGGGTGTTGAATAGTTCCCACTTTCCATTAATAGCAAGATTCCAAACAGTTAAGGTAGTAGAACAGGAAGAGGATTCAATGCAAGGAAAAGTTGTTGAAAATTATAGGTGGCGCCTAGAGGAAAGGGAAATTTTTATTGAGATTTAAACTCAAACAGAGGAAGAAAATCCGAATGTGGAATTTTGCAACTAATTAAAGTGGGAAAAGCTGATGAGGCAGTATTGTACCTAGAATGGGAAGAGAAGTCTGCAGGTAAGACAATGAAAATTAAGAGTCAATAGAAAAGAGTTGGTTTAATGAGCATTGTTTGTCAGTAAAGAAAAGGGCAGAAAGGGGGTTTAGGAAGTGGAAACAAACTGAAGAGTCATTAAAAAATGAAAATTTCTAACAGCCAGATGGGGTTTACAAATGTCTAATCGAGGAAAAAACGAAAGAGTGGAGTGAAAGAATTGGCCAAAAGATTTATGAGGCAGCAAAAGAGGAGGACAGTAAAATGATATGGGAATTGGGAAAAAAGTGTATAGGGTAAGATCAATAGAGAACAAAACTGGCTTTAATAAATGGAGGGGTTACATTGAGAAACTACTTGTTGGATGCAACTTGGTAGGGTAGGCGAATATGTTAGGGAAGTTAAACAATTATCCCAAAGCACTAGATCAGAAAATACTGGTGAATGAGATAACAGAACAGACCACATTGGAAACTTAATGGAAAAGATGGAATATCGAGGGAATTCTGGGAGGTCTGGTATGAAGATGTGGGAAGATGAGAAATATTAGAAAAATTGTTCAATGTGATATTAAGGGAGGAAAGATTCCACATAATTGGAAACTAGGAGTGATTATACCAATCTTTAAAGGGAAAGGGGAGGTTAACAACTATAGAGGCATTAGTCTCTTATCAGTGACAGGTAAGGTGTTTACTGGGCTAACAGCAAAGAGATTACAGGAATGGGCGGAGAGAGAAGGAAAATTATCAGAATTCCAAGGGGAGTTTAGAAAACAGAAATCTACAGTGGACAATATATTTATACTAAGAACAATAATTGACAAATACTTAAGTAAGAAAAGAGGAAAGTTATATTTGTTTTTTGCAAACCTAGAAAAGGCCTTTGATACCATCCATAGAGAGGTACTCTGGAGCAAGTTGAGGGTAAAGTAAATGATTGGGAGGTTCATAGGACTGTATACAGATAATAAATTTTGTATTAGGCTTGCCAATAACAAAGTAATGACTGGGTACCGAATATAATTGCTTAAGACAGGGTTGTAAATTAAGTCCCATTTTATTCACTTTCTTTATACATGACATACTGAAGGAGATAAGGAAGAAGAATTTGCACTGTCCATCAATTAATAATAAAGAGGTCCCAGGTATGGCCTTTGCAGATGACTTAGTAGCAGTAACAATTGCAAGTGTAGGATTAAAGAAAGCAGTAGAAGTAACAGAAATATACTGCAAAGAATGGGATTTAAAGATAAATACAAGTAAATAAAAAATTATGGTTAGTAAAAACGGGAATAAACTCAGCGAGATGAGAAGTGGTGGTTAGAGGGTAGCGAATTTGAAATTGTAAACAAATTTTATTACTTGGAGGTAAGGCTAAATAGCAATGCTAAGTGAACAGAGCAAAGAAAACATGAACTATGCAAGGGAAAGTTAGCTGTCAACAGCATAAGAACGTGCTTGAGGAAAATACCAAATATGAGAGTAAATTGGCTAGAGAGAATATATTCAACTACAGTGGAATCGAGAATGATGCACAGGATAGAGATTTGGGGGACAGAAAAAGGGTGGGAATGTATAGGCCAGATTCACAGAACCTTTTGCAAAATAATATTGTGGTTCCAGAGTTTATTGAAACTTGGAACTTACACACAGTGAAGCATTCAAATATATTGAAGAAAGAGTGAGTCGACTCAAGATACTCTTTGCTCCACTTACTACATATTACATGCAGGACATGTTTCATGAGGCATTCCCCACATCTTCCGCTGCTATGTGTCGACTGACTTCGAAGTAGGATTCTGGTTCTCTGGTGCCATCTGTTGACCAATTGATGAACTTAGTGATGAGATCTCTTCCCAGTGGTATTTCAAAGTTCATCAGTTGCTCTTGGAACTTTTTGATGTATATTTTCTCCCACAAGCTTAATTCCAGCGGTTTCTTGATGTACTTTAGTAATTTTGCTTCTTTTTCTACTGTGCGGTTCTCTTTCCAAAAATGGTTTGCTACAGCAGACCTTTCTACCTGTTTATATCTGATGTTGCAGTAGTGTTCCTTTAGCCTGGTTCCAATGTTCTTCTTGGTCTTCCCTATGTATATTTTGTCACAATCTTTGCAGTTTATCTGATATATACCTTGTTTCTTTTCATGTGGAATACTATTAGTAGTGCTAGATTTTAACATCTTTCCTAAGCTGAATTTATTGTATGGTGCCAGGGTTATCTTGTATTTCTTGAAGGTCTTTTGGAATTTGTGGAAGGCCAAGGGGTGGAAAGCAATTCTCTTGTATCTCCAATTTTCCTCAATTGGTGCAAGATTCGTAATCTGTCTGATTTGCTTTTCTCTGGTAAACTTGTTGATTTTTCTGTCTCTCATGTGTTTGTCGAATCTGTTGGCTTTTGCTGTTTTTACGATGTGTTCGTATTCATTCTTGTATTCTATTTCTTTAAGAGGGGTGTCTATTAATCAGTGAATTAAACTGTTGAATATTGCATGTTGGTGTGATCTGGGGTTAAAACCTTGAGCTTTTATGTAGTTGTTTGTATGCGTGTTTTTCCTATGTATTCTATATTCTATCTTTTCCCCATTGTGTATTATTTTCAGATTAAAAATGGTAAAGTGTTTTGATCCTCTATTTCAAGTGTGAATTTTACTGTTATGTTCTGTAGGTTAAGCAACGTTAGTGCGTCTTCTATCTGCTTCTTGTTCACAATGGCGAAAATGTGTCTACGTATCTGTGCCAGGTTTTAAATATGTGTGGGAATGCCTTAGTCATGTGAATTTCCAACTTGCTCATGAATAAATCTGCCAAAAAGGGGGACAGTGGATTTACCATTGCTAAGCCTGATCTTTGCTGGTAGAAATGCTTATTGAATGAGAAGTATGTTTGGTTTATGCATATTTCTGTTAGTTTGGTGTATTATTCTACTTTTCCTATTTCTATTTCCAGGGAGTGTAGCCAATTCTTTAAAATAGTTATAATTTTTGTTTTTGGAATGCTTGGGAACAATGAATTTACGTCGAAAAAAACCAGTCTGTCATACTGTGTTAATCTTATGTTTTTTGTTTTTTTTCAATTAGTTCATTGGAGTTTCTGATGCTAAGGCTTTTGAATTTTGGCAGGGACTGGAAGGTATTAAGAAGCCATTTTGCAAGGTGATATGTTGGAGAGTCTATGTTGCTTATAATTGGACGCATTTTATTTCCTGGTTTGTGTATTTTTTGGCAATCCTTTCATTCTGGCAATTACCAGGTTGGGTGTTTTTAGCTTCCTTTTTTCTTTTTTGGGAATGTATTTGCTATCTCCCAGGGCTTTATTTAATGATTGTATGCATTTGTTCAGGGGGTCTTTCTTTATTTCCACAATTTCTTCACTACTCAGCAGTTCATTCATCCGGTTTATGTAATCCTCCAAATCCATTATTACAATTTTGTTTCCCTTATCTGCTTTGGTGTATATCACATATCTTTTATTTAACGTATCTATTGCTCGTTTGTAAGTTTGCCGGTTTGTTTGTATGTTTCTACTTGTTTTATTATTCCTTTGCATTTCCGCCTAATTGCAACTTTATCTTCATCTGTCATATTGCCGATTGCGATCTCCACATCTACAGTGTAGTCAAAAATGTTGTGTGAGAATGTTACACATGTTTTTAGGCCAAGGTTTAGTGTTTTCTAATTCTGCTCCACTGAAGTTTGTTTGGATAAGTTTACGACATTTTCATCAGCATCTTTTAGGTTAGGTTTCGCGGTGTATCCTCTTATGTTGGTAACCCTGTCTCTATCTTGTGATCGTTTCTCTGACTTTTCTTTGTGATTCCAGTTTTTGTGGTATAATTTGTCCAATTTCTTCCTTTGCTTATTACATTTTTGTTTCATCCTGAAATTTATGTGATCAAACGATGCGCTTTCTAAGCTTTCCCAAGTGAAATTCCCTATTGTGTTCGCAATTTTAAGATGTAGTTGGTACATTTTAACGTCAATGCATGCACGCTGTTCGTATTTCTTTGAATTCTCTATTTCAACAATCTTCTTTTCCACGGCTTTTTGTTCTTGACTCCCGTTGTTGGTCTTTACTATCCTCCTAACGAAATTTGGACAAACCTTTCCTTTTAAACATTGGTTTAGGAATTTTATTACAGCTGCAATTTTCGTTCTTTTTTCTTCATATTTTAAGAATGTCTTTATTTCTTTTTTCAACCCAAGAAAACCACCATTAAATCGTTGTATTGATATCATTTACCTCCATCTTGAAATCCATCACCTTGCGGTTACGTGTTCCTGAAGACTTGACAGTCTAAATTTCAGAGTTTATTGAAACTTGGAACTTACACACAGTGAAGCATTCAAATATATTGAAGAAAGAGTGAGTCGACTCAAGATACTCTTTGCTCCACTTACTACATATTACATGCAGGACATGTTTCATGAGGCATTCCCCACATCTTCCGCTGCTATGTGTCGACTGACTTCGAAGTAGGATTCTGGTTCTCTGGTGCCATCTGTTGACCAATTGATGAACTTAGTGATGAGATCTCTTCCCAGTGGTATTTCAAAGTTCATCAGTTGCTCTTGGAACTTTTTGATGTATATTTTCTCCCACAAGCTTAATTCTAGCGGTTTCTTGATGTACTCTAGTAATTTTGCTTCCTTTTCTACTGTGCGGTTCTCTTTCCAAAAATGGTTCACTACAGCAGACCTTTCTACCTGTTTATATCTGATATTGCAGTAGTGTTCCTTTAGCCTGGTTCCAATGTTCCTCTTGGTCTTCCCTATGTATATTTTGTCACAATCTTTGCAGTTTGTCTGATATATACCTTGTTTCTTTTCATGTGGAATACTATTAGTAGTGCTAGATTTTAACATCTTTCCATGCCTCACGAAACATGTCCTGCATGTAATATGTAGTAAGTGGAGCAAAGAGTATCTTGAGTCGACTCACTCTTTCTTGAAATTATTGTGGTTACGAGAGCAGCTCCAAATTGGATAGCCCTAATTAAATTGGGAAGAGTTTGCGGAAAGAATTAGTGATAAAATGTATAGTGAAATGTTGGAGTAGGATCCAAGCACTGGAGCAAGAAAATATTGTCAAAGACTGTTTAAGAGTGCAAGAAAAAGCAAAAACGGAAAGAAACTGGTTATTCAGATTAAAAGAAATAATGACAGAAACTGGAATGGGTGAGCTAGCTAATTTGCAGACAAGTGGACAAAGTCTTTGGATTAAAGTGAAATTTAGGATAGATGACATAGAGAAACAGGAAATATATGGTAGCTTAAGGGATATGAGTACTCTGATATACTATAGAAGTTTTAAGAAAGATTGGGGAAGGGAAAAATACATTGATGTTTGTGATAAAATGGAAAGGGAGGGCCTGGCATGGACAAGAACCAGAACAGTGTTGTTAAGGGGTTTAAAAGCTGACAAAGATTTGTGCCCACTATGTTGCAATGCAGATAAAAATTTACACTGTATAATGGAATGTACAGAAACCAAGATCTGGAGAGACGAAATATGGAATAGAAAATGGGATAAATTACAGATAGAGATACTGTCCGTAAAACTTCTTGGAAATAATATGAAAGAATTTCTGAAGCAACTAGGCAAATATACAGGAAAGGTAAGAGATAAATGGTGAAAGAAAGTCATTAAAGAAAAATAGGATCTTAATAACAGGATTAACGAGGTAGGTAATATACAGTGCGTTTGTAGATCGGCCGGACCGTAGTATGGTGCCATTGGACTGGGTGAGGATTGGCACGCCTTCGGCCAGAGTTACACGTAAACAACCAGCAAGTCAGGCTACGGTACACTAACTACTGTATTAACTTACATCACAACATGCTGAAATTGATGACCTTCAATGCGAACACATTTCCTATATCTCCAAAAACAGTTCTGTTTACTCGCAAAAGTTCATGTTGACCGATTGCCATATTTCTCTCATGATGTCCTTCAGTTCTTGTAACATGTGAAGATTTGATGCATACACTTTATTCTTTAACGTTCCCCATAAATAAAAATTGCATGGAAATAGGTCAGGAGAATGAGGTAGCCACAATCCTCAATTAATTATTCTGTCACCATACACACTTCGCAATTCTTGCATAGAATTTGCAGTAGTGTGCGCTGTAGCTGAATCCTGCTGAACCCAGCCACACAATCTTTTGTTTCTTGTTAGTTGCAAAAAAAATTTATTTAAAATTGAATTTACATAAACGTGTGAATCAACTGTTGTGTCGAAAAATATGGGACCGATAATTCTACGCACACTCACTTTTACAGCATGGTGAGAAACTTCTGAATAATATGGGGATTTTCAGTGGCCCAGTATGTATTGTTCTGAGTAGAAATGTGACCTTGAAGATAAAACCACACTTCATCAGCAAAGAACATTAAAAATGAGTCCTCCTCGCCATTATGAATGGACTGCAAAAACCAGTTGCAATAATTAAACCTACTTAGAGGATCTTGTGGTTGTAAAGCATGAACTACAGTCACCTTGTACGGCTAAGTTTCAGAAGTTTCGTTGCCACAAAAGCTGACGACGTCTTGGAAACGTTAACCTCTTGTGCTAAACGTCTCGGTGATTTTTGGGGTGAGTGTCTAACCGGGCCCCTACTTCATCAAGCTTCTCTTCTGTCAGCACACAGCATTGTTGAACACGTTTCTTGTTCAAAAAAGATCCTGTATGCCTAACTTTATTGCCAAGGTCATGAATAGTTGACCTGCTAGGAATTCAAACACCTGCAAACCAATGTTGAAATTCTCTATGACACCTTCTTGCAGAGCATCATACAGAAAAATGTGCTATTCTAAAGTGTACTCAACCATTATTAATGAACAATTTATCACCAAGAGACAACACAATTTTGCTTTAAACACACACACAGATGTCTTTCCCTCATGACAGATCCAATTCGACTGATGCTGCAATGCTACTCTCTGGTGGCAGACGCACCACTCCTCACCCAATCCAATGCCGCCACAGAACGGCAGGCCAATAAATCTATGGTATGTATCTTAAATGTATCATTTGCCAGTCCTGCTTAAACATGCAAGAAAAATGCGTTTGAAAGCAGTGTTCTACTCAATTCACAAAATATAACCAGTATAACCAATGTATACCATAACACTTGACACAGGCTGACCCCATAGCTCAGTCAGTAGAGCACCTGCCTGCTGTGCAAGGGGTGTTGGGCTCAGTTCCCAACTGGGTGGTGAGAATTTTTTTCTACCGTGCGGTAGAAGAGGAAACTAATTAAGTGGGAAATTGTGTGATGTGTGTACAGTAAAATGAAGGATACATATACAAAAACAACCAAGGTGTTAAATGCATATGATCCGAAACTTAAGCAACTCCTAGGTGATCAGAATAATTAATGTATGATATTTGTAATTTGGAAGTGATGAAATAAATATTACTACAGTGTAAGCTGTATTTTTATATGCCTAAAATTGATTTTTAGGACCTAAACCTCTGAGGTCTAGGAATGACACATGCACACAGAAACAAAGAAAGAATTAAGTCATTTTGTCATAAAGATTTTTACAACACATTACTTTACCTGAATAATCACAGAAATTATAGAAAAGCAATTTTAACCTTGCCTTCTATAAATAGTGATATTTTCTGTCTGTCACAGTATATATGGTGAGGCAAGGGTGCCAGCTTAATGAGAAAAAAAATGCATTCTCTGTATCAAAAATGATTTAGGAAGTATTGTGCTATAAAGATCATTATTAAAGGATGATGTCAGCTTACAAATTCTCCAAGCTGGAAAGAAGATCTGTAAAGAACTGTGCTCAAGGATCATTATTGTATGATCACTTGTTCTCTATTGAGTTACATGTACATATAAGTTCTAAGCCAGAAAATAAAATTAATAACTTGAAGTACAAAGTGCGTTTCCACAAGTAATAAATATTTCTGTCTTCAGGATTCCTCTTACACATCCCTTCATTTCTTAAATGTATCATTTGTCACTCCTGCTTAAACATGCAAGAAAAATGCGTTTGAAAACAGTGTTCTACTCAATTCACAAAATATAACCAATGTGTACCACAACACTTGACACAGGCTGACCCTATAGCTCGGTCAGTAGAGCACCTGCCTGCTGTGCAAGGGGTGCTGTGCTCAATTCCAGGCTGGGTGGTGGGAATTTTTCTCTAGTCAAGATTATTTCCCATATTCCTCAGTGTCTGGAAGTATGAATGAGAGTGTAGTGCATGCGTGTGTGAGAGAGATCTAACATATAAAGCCCAAATTAAAAAACCAGAAATCCAATGACAACAGTATGCGAGTTAACACCATTGCGAATAGACAATATGTTCCAATATGACCATTGTAATTAAAGGCAGGGTAGAAATGAAATGTTTAAAACAAAAACAAAATTGACACAAAAGGTAAACTGACTGAAAACCAGAAGACAGCATTCAGAATAGAAAGTTGTAAATCTCACAAGAGGTTCTTTGAACATAATTTCTCAGTAAAACAGGATGATTGCAATGATGATAATGACAATGCTACAATAAAGTTGCTACAAGAAGTTGCCAACTGCTTCACAATCAAGAGAATTTGATCAGAAATCTGAGCTAGGATTTCAAAGATTAATGTTTTCCTCTAATTTTTTTTAGTCCTTTTATTGAAGTAAATGTGTTGTAAGCAGATTTGTTATTAATGTTTAACATTGCCAAATTTAAATAAAATATACAAACTTTTTGCAAAATGCACAAATTAAGACATTTTGAGAAATTTAAGAAAGTTCATAAACAATTTTAGTAATTCATCCATTCCTTACATTAAAGTTCAGCAACATGGAACATAATAAAATGAACATACTTAAAACTAGATTTTTAATCACCTTCCAAATTGAAAACCTTGTAATGTAAAGTTCAGTATTTGTGATTTACCTGTATATGGCAGCTAACCACAGATTTAACGTACCAAATGTTTCTATCGGTAACAAAAGTAATGAATTTCTCAAGTTGTAATGAAAGTAATAAATTTAGTATATTTGCAATCAAGCCTCTTGTCAATTGCATACCTCTTAACAAGAAACAAAATAGTAGCTACTAATGTTTGATTTAGAATGACTCGAAAATATGTGCTACCAACAGAGATGATGATGCCTTCCCCTCCTGCCTTTGAACTGCATACTATTTTTTAAGTTTTGCACCCGCATATATAGGATGGACGATTTAAATTGAGACTGTACAATACCTCCAAAACTAAGCATTGTAGTAAGAAATATCTTTAATAAAAGTTGTTTGATATTATGGGAGAAAGTAAATATCCTTAGTCGTGTTTTGTTTGGAGGACTTTCTGATGGTCATTTTAGGGTCAATTTAAAGTGACCGTCACAACATCCTCCAAATAAAACACAACTAATGGCATTTACTTTCCCCTATAATATCAAGCAACTTTTATTCAAGACATTTGTTTTGGAGATATTGTACAGTCTCAACTTAAATGGTCCACCCTGTATAGGCTATAATGTCAAACGAATGAAAGAGCTTTTGAGCAAATGATATTTTTTTTCTCATATGAAGCAAATGGATGGTTACGTACTAAAGAACATTTAAGTCAAGACTACTCTTTGAATGTAGAATTAAGTTGAGTGAGATGTGAATATTAATTCAGTTTGTGTAATCCATTGCCTTATATTAGTGAGGTTCATATAAAATTTTGTAAATTGATTATAAATCAGCAACCATGCAAGGAAAATGCTGGTTTTAAGACACGTGGTTGGCAAGTGAGGAATTTAAATTCATTTGGAGACCATTTGATGGGCACAAATACGATGCTTACTGTTTGTTATGTCCAACAAAAAAAAAAAGTTTAACATAGGAAAAAGTGGTTTTTATACTGTCCAACTACATGCGAAAAGTAGTAAGCATATGGCATTAGCCGAACCCCATAACTCTGGCATTCAACCAAAGCTAGAATTCCTGATTTCATCTCAAAAATCATTTTAATACGACTGACTGTATCATCTTCAAAGGGGAATCCAGATTCCAATCAGGTAGAACTTCTGCCAAGGCCCAGTAGTGGTGGCATTTCTAGTTTTACTTTATCACATTTGCATTCCACCCAAAATTTTGATATCAAGATTTCTACAGAAATACATATTTTAAGGTCCTCTAAATAAAAAAGGACAATTTGTAGAAGAACCAGTAGAGAAAATCATGTGAATGTAATGAACCATACTTCCTCTCATCTGTTTCTGGTACCCATGGTGCATGCACGCACACTCTTGCTCTTGCTCTCTCTCTTGCGCGCGCTCTCTCTCACGAAGAGTACAGCTTTGAGTCCAAGTAACCTCATAACATAGGTTTTCCAGTGAAATATCCACATAGAATCTTTTGTGGAATTCAACTGTTCCTGTAGTACAAGTAAGGAAAACAAATATAATGTATTGCGCAGGTTAGGATCTTATGTCCCACATTTTCTAAATACTGGGCCAAAGTGTGCCATTGCTAATGCAACTTGATGTTTTTTCCAGGAAGTACTTGAAAGACAATGCAACAGTAAGTATTTGGGTTGACCACGCTTGTTTCACTGCTGTCAATTGTTTTGCCTGAGCTCATGTTTCTTTAGTGTCTGCCCATCCATTTATAAAACATAAGGGCTTTGTATATCATTTTAATCTTTTAGTAATTTATAAAATGAAATGGGAAGATGTTTTATAGCTGCATGTCTGTCAAAATGAATTGGACTTTTCAGTGATGAAAGAATTATGAAAATTGGTTGAGTGGTTTTTGAGTTTACCCTTCATATGAATATGAGCAAAGCTGTAAATATTCTGAACCATTTTGTGAGTGATGACAGATAATGGATCAGAGCTAATCACAGCCAAGAACTGCAGGGTATAAGGTAACTAATTTTTACTTCATGTTCTCAATAGACTCCTTGACTATATACCTGTGTTTTAATCTTTTTTTGTAGGTGTTGTCAACTCTGATCATGGCATACATGTGCTATTGTGCCTATTCAACTGTTCTGAAGATCCGTCTGCTGAATCTCTATTATCTTGCTCCTCATCATCAAACTGATGAATACTCACTAATATTCTCAGGGATGATGTTATGTCGGCTCACTCCACCCATGTGTCTCAACTTCCTGGGTCTTATTCATATGGACAGTCACATTATTAAGCAGCACATTCTGGAGACGCACTACACCCAGGTAAAGACTAGCCTTGCATGCAAAAATCAAGTGCTGTATTCAAAAGCTGAGAAAAGTGAAGCAGTAATAAATCATATAAATGTTTTAAGTAGGAAAGGTACTTTACAATGCACTCAATTTTTACAAAACATGTTTCAAGACTCCTATCTTCAGTTGAAGTCCAGGTGGCAAATGGAGATGCTTTTGAAGAGTTAATGGATGCAGGGATCTGTGATATACCTTCTGGGAAGTTTTCAAAATCATATAGTGAGACATCGAATTCATCAGCTGTTTCTTGATCATATTGCAATGGTTATTGTAGGTTCGTTGGTCAGTGTATATCGGTCAAATAGACTTAGTTGCATAGTTATCTTCCTATGCTATCCAGTTTATTATTTGAGTTTTGGCACAATGTGGACTTTTGGGATCTTAGAACTGCTGGCTACTGTTTGAATATGTATGTAGTCATTGTGGAGCTGGACAGATGGCCTTAGTTGCAAAATCATCTTCATATACTATTTGTACCATCTACTTTTTATGTTTATTTCTTTGGTTTTGTAGGTGGAGCTTTTATTGAATATCCAATCCAGTATTTAACAGGCAATTGAGACCTGTCAGATTGGCCAGTACACAGGATTTGAACCTGTTACCTCCTGAATACAAGCCACAGACACTACTGCCGAGCCATCTCTATATCAATAAATATTGTTGGCACTTTCTGACATTATGTACCCATGCACAAGTGACTCCCCCCCCCCCCTGAAAATAATATTATTGTCTTAAACTAACATCTTTTAATGATACTAGTTGAATTAAACCAAATATTACTTTTTATAATATTTGAATTAGGTAGTAACAGTGATGTACTTCTCTAAATTAGTGCAACACTTATACGTCAAATACACTTGGGAGGAGAGCATAAAAAATGGCTCATATAGGAATAAGGGGATTAATTTGGTACAGATATATGTAACCCTGCTGTAATGGTGAAAAATAATTAGTAAAATTGAGAAATACATCAAAAAATATCCTTTTGGCAGTAATAAAGATAATTTTTAAACTTTGTTTCCATTCCTACTTCTGAAGAAATGTTTGACAAGAATTATGCTGGTTGTACAATTGCAGTAATGTGGGTAACTCATTGGTCAACCAACTCTCCCTCTACAAGGTCGAGTAGTTAATTATGTTACATTGGACTAGCCATTTTCTTTTTTAGCTGAATCAAAGTAAATTCATTAAGAGAGACTATTTCTGTTCCCTACTTTATTTCACACTAAGTATAACATCACTTATTGGTTCATGTTTGTTTCTTGGGATTTGTTTCAAGCCTATCATAGGTAGAAGTGATAAGAAGGACTGAATGGAAACCAGTGTTAGTTAGATAAATATGAAAACGTTAGAGAAGAAAAAACATATTGCAATCTAGGAGGAATTAGCCATTTTGCTGTTCATGAGAGTATTTGGTTTAGGGTGTTCAACAACTGACGTTATTAGCAGTTTCATAAGTGTGGAGGAAATGTAATAGATTCAGTCTCAGTAGCTAGCGTCCTTAATGATCAAGAAAGTTTTATCTTGGTGATCCTCTTAACAATATACCATCTAAAACTTGACAGTTGGGGTTATATTGGTTTAATCTGGCATGTTGGAGTTATGATTATACAGTAAATCAAATATAAACAGTAATTGAGCCAGTATACTGAGCAAGTGGTTCCAAGCGGGATAGTGGAGTGGAGGATGAGGTTCCCCCTCCCAATATATTAGGGAGAGGATACCAGCTTGGTTAGCTGCTTCACTCTGTTCTGGCATCAGTACAGCCATTAGTGAACAAGAGGTTCCTTCGTCTGTTGCACATTGCATTATTATAAAGTTTTTAACTAATGAAGGGGTTAAATCCTCTGAGATTTTAACTCTGAAGGCACAGTGTGGAGACACTACACTGTCCCAGAACCAAGTGTTTATTAGACCAGCGAATTTAAGCATGGCTGAGAAATTATAGAAAATGGTCATGCTTGATGCCAAGGTCAACTCTCACAGATGACAACATTTGTGCCATTCAAGAGCTTATCAAAGGTGATTGCCAGTGCACTGTTGAAGAAATCACATCAGAAGTTGGTATCAGTATTGGGAGTGCTCATACCATTACCAGTGAACATCTTGGCTTTAGAAAAATTAGTGCACAATGGGTTCCAAAGTTGTTAACTGAACTGCAAAAACAGGTCAGGTTGCAGATCTGTGAGAGTCTTCTGAATCGATTCTGGTAAGAAGGGGAGGATTTTTTTAAGTGCATCGTTACATGTGATGAGACATGAGTCCATCATTACACTCCGGAATCCAAAATGGTGAGTAAGAAGTGGCAAAGAAAGAATGAAGCCTGTCCAGTGAAAGCCAAAACCTGCCTCTCAGCTGGAAAAGTTGTCGTGACGGTGTTTTTTTACTACGAAGGAAGTTTATTCATTGATTTTCTTCGCAATCGATGTACAGTGGATGCAGCTTAGTATTGCCAGTTGTTTAAGTCAGCAAAAGCCGCCTACCGAAACAAAAGATGTCATATGCCCATCAGAGAAATCATCATTATGCATGACAACGCTAAGCTTCACACCACAAATTTGACAAGGGACACGTTGAAGGACATGAATTGGGAAACCCTCGACCACCCTCCCTACAGTCCAGATTTGTCCCACTAACTATTTTTTGTTTGCGCCCATGAAAGAATCATTTGGAGGGCATTGATTTGAAAACAATGAAGACTTTCAGGAGCATGTGTACAACTGATGGATGACATGCCCTCAAACGTTTTTTTGAACAAGGAATGTTGAAGCTCCCAAATAATTGGCAAAAGTGTGTAGAGCATGAAGGAGGCTATGTAGAAAAAAACTTAACGTGTGATTTTTACTTTCTCTACTACGTATAGTAAGTAGAGGAAGTATTGTATTCCACCCAAAAATTTGATACCAAGATTTCAGCAGAAATACATGTTTTAAGACCCCCTGAATCCAAAAAAAGCATTTTTGGAAACATGTCCGTGTGTGTGTGTGTCTGTGAACAGCATAACTCGGATAAACACCAAACTTGGTATTTAGGTTCAGTATCTTCCAGAGATGCGACACGAAGGTTTTCAAGAAAATCCCCCCACCCAAGATTACCCTTTACATGGAAGATTTTTCGAAAATTTTAATTTTCTCAAAAATGGCTAACGATTTTGATTAAAATATCATATGTTTAAGATATGTTCATAACAAATAAAATGTATATCTTGAATTTTCCAGGAATGTCCCCAAAAGTATTCTTCATTGTGAACGAGTTTTGCATAACTGGTAAACCATAAGAGATAGACAAAATTTTACTACACAAAAAGTGTAGATCGCATTAAAATACACAATTTATGTCATATACACCTTTTTTGTTGAGTTAACCATTTTCGAGATATTGCTTGTTATTCCCTTAAATTTTTCAATACTTATTTTCTCAAATGGGAATTCGTTATTCATTTTTATGTCTTGGATATGCAAAGAGTATTAATCTGTGGCAAAGGGAATGGTGCTGCACCTAGTAACCAGCTATTAAGAGATATGTATGTGCTTAAAGGCTACTGTATTTCTATATTGCCCTTGTAAATATATATTCCCCTTACATCTACAAGAAAATTAGCAATAAGATAGTCTGCAAATGTTTATCTCGATTAACATGAAGTAGATGGAGAATAAGCATTTGTAAAAATAGTTTGTACAAGAGTAGAGAAAGTCATGTGAATGTAACACATCAGATTTTTTTATATAACTAATCAATAAATGTATTAAATGTATTATAATTATAATGTATTATGTATTATTATTGTATTACCATTTATATTTCAATTACCCTCATAGTTCTAGGCATTTGAGTTTATAACATCTATACATATAATAAAACTGCAACCATAACTTTTGCGATAATTTTCAACTTTTTATTAATGATTGATACTAAGATACAATAATGGTCTATCTGAAGCCAAAAATTGCATTTTTAAAATGTTGGTACATTTTTTTCTTACCTGTGCATGCAAGAATGGCCAAACTGATTGTTATACCTTCGGTCCCAAATAGGAAATGGGCTATATGGCATCTTAATTACTTTCCCTAAAATTGGGGTTCTAAGGAGAAGCAAAATCAAAATATCTGCCTTATTATTCTAGGTTATGAAAATCAAGAGATTATAAGATAGTACTTTTGAAAAGTTTTGTTATTTACAAAATTCCAGTTAGTTGAATATTTAAGAATTTTAACTATTATTCCTGTACGTAAACCAGTTACTAGGGAAACAGTATAGTTCTGACCACATAACAAGCATAAGGAACAGACTTAAGTTTGTGTACTGTTAACCTCTTATGTTTTAACTTTTATTAATACTCCAGAAAAGACAAGTTTTTGGTGGTTTTCAAAACATTTTATTACATCTAAGTTGCACAGAGAGGAAAGAGGGGGGAGTGAAAGTAGGAGAGAAAGGGGCAAAGTCAGAGAAGATTCCCCACATTTAACACAATAGTACAATAATTAAAGCTACAGGTTCTGCTAGTAAGTGCATAATTTACATGGATTCATTTTTTTATTAAAATGAGTATGTCTGCAGCTGTATTAATAAGACAGAATTAAATATGAAGTGTAACTGTATATCATTTCCAGTTTAAAACATTCTTGCAATTGCATGCTTAGATTGTATTATGGAGGCTGTGACATAACATTGTGTTCCGTTTCAGGTGATGGGACATATGGATGTTATATCCATAGTCTCGGATGGCTTTAATGTATATTTTCCGATGGCCATGCTAGCATTCTGCCTGGCTACATACTTCAGTGTGGGCTCCAGGCTGTTGTCCATGCTAGGCTTCCAACAGTTTGTTGGTGATGATGAAGTCACTGCAGACCTTGTGGAAGAAGGTCGAGAGCTGATCAAACGAGGTTAGTCATTATAGAAATAATCTCTGCAGTATCGTAGGTTAAAACCTGCCATGGTGGTAGCAAGATAATTATTGTAATGAAGCAGTAACTGACAATTAAAATACGAGTTTCTCTCAATACATAAACCTATCATTGTGTTAGATATCATACAGTTTTTATTTTAATCCATTTTAGAATGACAGACCAAAACTGTGGTGCACAATTTAGGAGGCAATAATCCTTTTGAGTTACAAGATTTGTTAAGGAGTCATCTTTAAATACCTGCATGTCACTTTTATTGTCTTGATGTGTAATGTGAAACCAAGAATGGAGAGCTTAGCTTCTAAGACTCAGGCTCAAAAAATCACATTTGAGCTGTCAAACCAGGCTGCGTAGAGCATTTTTCCAGCTAATCTTGTGTGTTTTGTTTCGTTGCCTCCTATATACTATTTATAGCCAGCAAAATATTTTGAAACTTTAAATTAAATATTTAATGAATTTGGTGAATGTAAAGGATGTAAAACTGTAATTGTAAGCCCCATGTTTTATTTGCTATGAAACATGGATCTCAATAGTGAAATACATCTTCTTTTGGACAGCAGCTAAAAAGGATTGTGCACCACTGAACAAGACAGTGAAAGCCCATGAGTTTGATTACATACCATATTTTTGTACAGTTGTTTAAATTACGTGCCTCAAATATGAGCTGAAGCTTTTCTGACATTGTGAATTCTCTAGATTTTCTCAGGCTTTCAGCAAGTTGGTGAGATACTGACATTTCAGGAACATATATTGTTCCCTCTGTAGGATAAGTTACAGTAACGTTGGTATGTCACGAGCTCTATACCTGACTGGAAACCCAAGAAAATCTAGAGAATTACGCACCTCAGTTTTTAAATACTTTTGTTTCCTTTTTTATTTTTGTGAAATTCTATTTTTCCAAAATTGGTGTGCAACACACCTTTGTTGTGTGTATCAGATACCTAATTTTTTCACTGATTGAGGTGAAAGGAAAACTGGGATGGGTGGGTAAGACAGAAAGGGAGCTGGTTTTCAAATCCTTGGAACTGTGGCCATTCTGTGACCTGCTGCTGCTGGGATAAAGAGATGCTTTCATAGTCAAGTCTAATGCTTACGACAGCTTCCACCCCATCAGTTGATCAGACTTAAGTTCAGTTATACATTTGTAATTCTGAGTTTATAGTGTTTGTCTTGCCAACTACCAGCTGTTTATGTGCAAAACTAAGATAGTGATCAATCAACAAAGTATAACAGTTATGTGGCAAATTTAAAATACATGTTATTTTATATGCAGAAGAAAAAGGGAACCATGCCACTGAAAAAGAGTTTGGTTTACCAAAGAAGTTTAAAATCTTTGCTTTAACTCCTCAAATAATTTGTATACCCTTCTTTCCAAACCATGTTTTGCCCAAAACGTTGCTAAAGATATGCATGAAGATCCAGTATATGAAAACTTAGATGTAATCATGGCAGTAGTAGTAAAGGAAGTGTAATCCTTAAAAGAAAAAGGCAGTGAACTAAGCTAAGTTATACACCTAACTAAGAACATATATGTGAATATACTTTAACTTTACTACTATCACACATGCTATATGAAAGCAGCTTGCTCGGCCATTTTGCCCTAATTACATTCAAGCACCAGAGACACACCCATTTGAATAGTATAAGAGTCCAAACTTTAATTGGTACACAATGAACTGGAATGATAACTTTAATAAGAAACATTCCAGTTATTGTAGCACTTCTTTTGCTTCACTAACCTAATTTCCTATCAGACATGTTTCATAGACATGTTGCCATACTTCGACTTTCAGAAGTGTTGCTGGTGTCTCACATGGAATCTCTTTTTTTTTATGGACGCTCTTTAACTGCTGTGATCCTTAGCATCCCATTCTACATTGGGTGTGAAAGACCGGTAATTTTCTCAGGGGCCTCTTTATCAGGCTTGAAGTTTTTTTTACATGCTGTAAATCTACAACACGGTACCACCGGCTTTACTTCCCTTCCAAAGGAAGCCATGCTAAGGATTTTAACTCCTGAAAAAATCCATCGATCTTGAAGGAGTATTATTTTTAAGAGAAGTTGTATTGTAGTTCGACTGTTGGGGAGCCGAACTTGAAGTAGTTGCAACCGCGTACAGTACAAAGTTTCCAGTAGCCTTTGCCCCAATGTTTACTTTCCGGTGGCCATTGCCCCAAGTTTAGGAGTCAACTTTGTATTTTAATGTTTTCTTTAAATATTATATATTTAGGTTTGCCTCAGCTGTAGAAACATGTATCTCTGAACAAGGTGTGATGCAGCTAAAGAATGTAGGCTTACACAAATTATAATTTTTACTTCACTCCATTTATTAATCCTTCACACAATTAAATAACACTTCACTGATATAGAGAGCTGTGAGATTATTTATTAATTACTTGCACTTTTTAACACGTAAACTTTATAATATTCTCGCCATAATGAATTTTCGTCTCACACAGAATACATATTTAAACTTCACGACGCGTCCGGTTAGAAACGCTGTCTACTACAAGTGACTTCTACCGCCTGAATTTGCAAAATTATTCTCTTTTAAATCTCTGATTGGCTAATCCTGCTCCAATAGAATATTTTTATTCAACTTTCAGGTTTTCTGGTTGTTGATTGGATATTTATAAACTGTTTTAAAAATTACATTATTGTTGCTCCAAGAATTACTAGTAGCATTATTAAACTTTCCAATTCATTATTGCCTCAAGGTTACCTCATTGTTACCTCATTGTTAGCAACTTTTGGCTTCTATTATCACAGCTCCTATATTGTTAAATTACCTAATACATTCACATAACATTATTATACATGTATACAATAATATAAACATTAATACAATGACTGATACATACGTTTTATATATTATATTGTACACATATTGCTTTAAGGCGGTCTGTTATTAAATTTATATTATATAATTAGACTGAAATCATTTAAGTGTTAAAAATACTGCCTCAAATTGCTCCCTTTTAGAAATATTTAAAAATTGCTCTTTTTGTTTTGTTCTTTTAAATTTTTAAATATTTTCTGAAAGTCTCCTGAAAGAAAGAAAGAAAGAAAGAAAGAAAGAAAGAAAGAAAGAAAGAAAGAAAATAACCTTTTTATTATAATACTTGCTATTTCTCACTGTCACTATTTATTTAACACTCACTGCTTTTCACTACATTCGTGTATAGCAGAATAATTTATTTTGTTCTTCCACTTGTTCGACACTTTAAGATCAACAACCTGGTGTAAGGTCAGTGATCTGGTGTTCAATAACCTGAGTGAAGTTTGTTCATTCACTAACACATCCACTATTAAGTATTTTATTTGCTAGACATTTAACACTTAATTAGGCATATTAACACTTGTTACCCTTTCTTTACAATTTATTTCTTAAGCATTTTTATAATTCTTATAATTTCTAACAATTTATATCTTATATAACATAAATGCAGTTGCTATTCAGATTTATTATGTTTTTCTTACTAACAATGGATTTTCTTCTATTATATCTTTTTATCTAAACTCTCTTTTGTTATATTGACAATTTGTTTCATTTAGTAAAGATATTTTTATACATTTTTAAATTATATTGCTTCCCCCCCTTTTTTTTTGTTCCAGTTATTTTATTTTATTTTTCTTCTTGTGCCATACATAACCTGCATACTTTATTTTCTTTTTCTTATGCCACAGTCTTTTTAGACTTGCTCTAATCTTAAGTTGCACAGTTGTATTCCAAAACTTATTCATAAATAAAACTTTAAATGTTTCAAAATTCATTTCACTGTCTGCTAGCATATGTAACCATTCTAAGGTTTTGTTATCCAAGTATTTTCTAACAAGTATCATCTTTAATGCTTCAGGCACATTTTTCAATTTAAAATATTCTACTAGATCATGTATAAATTGTACTGGACTTGAGGAAGCATTAAAATAAGGTAATGGTAATTCATTAAGCACAGAATAATAGTTTCACATCTGATTTGCTACATGCACATGTATGTCATCATTATTGTTTTGTGTTTGAGAGGCTGATGCTATGGAGAAAGCAGTAGGATCTCTTGCATTATTAAGGTTAGAGAGCTGTGAGATCGTTGCTTTAAGGCGGGCTGTTATTGAATTTATATTATATAATTAGACTGAAATCATTTAAGTGTTAAAAATACTGCCTCACCCTCCGCCAGGTTTGAACCAGCAACCGAACATGGAATCTGGAAGTCCCTCTGACAGCATCTTGTGAGCTTGTGTAAAGGGTTATCTTAGTGGGATTTTCAAAATTCACCAAGATTGCTTCATATTTTTTTATGTAAATCACCTCACACCTTTCAAGTTCTTTTTAATCATTGGGCATGTTTCAATGGATAGACCTGTTTTCAATATTGTGAATGTGAATCCAAAAATATGCTGCCACTACTGATTTAATGGTGTATTTATACTTAGTTAGCCTGAGATGTTTTTTAAGTATAATTCCAAAATTTAGTAAAACAAAAAGAAAAATTGGAACCAGACTTAAAAAACATCTCAGCAGCATTAAAATATAAACACATCAATAACACTAGGTTACAAATGAAAACTTTTTTCTGTGGTACGATTAAAAATAGATGACTTTTATTTATTTCGGTGAGCAGAATTAAAAAATGCATTCCATTTTTCCGTAGCATATCTCATTTTGGCAATGTGACAATGTTCAATGAAAATATAATTGTAAAATTTGCAAAAATATTTCACACTCATATACAACTTTTAAAGAAAATAAAGAAAATAAATGAAAGCATACCTCAATTTGAGAATGTGTGTTATCTTGTACCCCTTTTTCTTTACCCATGGAACTTCAGTGTAATTGATTTTCTTGAGTGTTCTCTGATAGATTTGTCGCGTGGAAGCCCAGTAGTAATCGGCTATCATATGTACTTCACAACATCTCTGATAACATCATTCAACATTTTTCAAGTCCTGGTGAAACCTTTCACCTTGCTCTTCACTGACAGCTCCTAAATTTGACGGGAAGTAGTCAGGATGTGACTTAAGGAAATGAAGCTTCAAACTCATGTTACAGCTGAGCAGTCTGAAATTTTCCAGCATACTTTTGACAGTCTTTCACATTGCCCAGAAATTTCTTAACAACCTCTCTGAGTCCATTCCACACATCTTTTTCAATTTCATTCATAGAGCTGGTAAAGTTAACATCTTGCATCAATTTCCTTATTTGTGGTCCATCAAATACTCCCTCTCTGATTTTAGCCTGTGACAATGATGGAAACGTTGTGCATAAGTACTGGAAGCAAGAGCAATCTTTGTGAAGTGCTTTCCCAATTGTTTCATCATGCCAAGTTTTATGTGTAATGGAGGAATAGAGTTTTTTGACAATCAACAAGAGGCACATTAGTAACATTTTTTTATCCAGTTCCAGTTGCTGCCTCTCAGGCTATTTGTCAGTTTCCCAATCTTTGTCACTTGCCATGCTATCCTATTTGCAGAGAAAGTGAGAGAATTTTGTGTATCCTCCCTGTTGTCCTGGTAACAGACCAATGACCTTCAAGTCACCACATATTTGCTACTCATGGTCACGGTACTTAATTTTTTCAAAAACATGCTTCAGAGTTTCATAAAGCTACTCGTCCACAATGCAACTTAAATGGCTTGCAACTTCGAACTGCGCAACAAAAGTGGAGTTGCATCGTGTAAACTGCCAAGCAAGTAGGAAAATTGCACGCGCAACTCAAATTCAGCGCAATTTCTAAGTGGCGTGCAACTTAGGAAGTTGCTTCGTGTACACAGCGAAAAAAAACAAAGTTGCGCCATCTGAAAGTGGCTTGAACAGTTTAGAAAACTTTTGTGGCGTATTCCGTGCAACTTTGTTATGTCGTCTGCTGTGATAATAAATAGCTGTTTGAGAGGTTGGTACAAGGGTTATAATTTGTGTTACACTAAATACGGAATTAAGACAGCTACATGCATTTTATTTCCTTAACAATACGAACAATTTATTGCAGTATGGTGACAATTTATTTCTTCATTGCTAATAATGTCCTTAACAATAAATGGACGAGGGAAATGACAAAAGCGTTTATTAACTGATTGAGACCAAAGATTGCTTATGGAGAGTAGACACTGTGGATTACAGAAATAAAAAAAGCGACAAAATACGTTACATGATATAAAAATAGAATTCTACATGTCAGCAGAGGAAATTAAAGTAAAAATCCACAGGTTGAGAACCCAGTTCACCAACGAAAGGAACAAAATGAAGGCAGGGAAATCTGGAAGTGGTACAAGACAAGTATAAAACAAAATGGGAATTTTACGATGTACTGCAGTTTATGTTTTACCACACCAGCACCAATAATGATGCAGTAGATGAGTAGATTCTTTGGTAAATACCAACATGCTCACTTTAAATGTAGCGATATTGCCATGGAACCTCTCCTTCACGACAAAAAATACTTCTTGAATTCCTAACGTTTTTGCTGCAGTATGAGGATTAATACTTACAGTTCTTTGCAACAGCACAAAGTCTAAGGGTGGAATTCTCAAACACTCCTTTGAAGCTCCTTCACTTAAAATTCACCTTCAATCCTCCTTACATAGCTTTTCGAATTCTGAAATCGCCCTTGTTGTATTTAAGAAAGGAAGACTCCTTAGAGTTGTAAGGTAGCCTTAAACCTTCCTTACATGGGTAGTTTTGCTATTCATAAAGCTTCCTTTACTGTAAAGAAGAAGGAAAGGAACGCTCCTTTCCTTAAAGACTGAAGGAAGCTAAAGTACTACCTTTTTTTTTCCTTCATGCTCTTTAGAGGTTATATTGGTGCATAAGAGATATCGTAATGGCTTTACTTGCAGATGATTTTATTGAGTCTATGAACTATGTAATGGACGACGACTTATATGAGAATGTTCCACGATTATTTCTACGGACTATGAGAATTGACAGGGTTATTGCTGCCCCACATATTGCGGGAGATATGTTTCTTGGAGTGTTCGCCCCACGTACGATACAAACTTTCCGGTGACCTTCGCCCCACGTTTAAAAATCAATTTTGTATTTTAATGTTTATTTAAGTATTATATATGTATGCTTCGGCTGCGTCAGTAGTAATTTTCAGAACACATATCTCTTAGCAGGGCTGGTGTGGCTAAAGAACAAGGTTTACAAAAATTATAATTTTATTGTACTTTGTTTTTATTAATTCGTCACACGAATAAATAACACTTCACTGACGTATTCTACTATAGAGCTGTGAGATTATTAATTGTACTTTTTAACACGCAAACTTTTTATTATTCTCACCGCAATGAATTTTTATGTCTCGCATTGAACACGTATCGTACTGATCGGGTACGCAATCTTAAGTAGCGTCTGCCGCCTGAATTAGTAAATTTCCTCTATTTCAAGTCTCTGATTGGCTAATCCTATCCAATAGAATACTTTTATTCAACTAAAGCTTTACTAGTTGTTGATTGGCTATTTATAAACTGTTTTAAATATTACATTATTGTTCCAAGAATTATTAGTAGCATTATTAAGCTTTCTAATTTATTGTTGTTTCAAGGTTACCTCATTGTTAGCAACTTTTGGCTTCTACTTTATAATTCTGTTTGCTACGGAAAGTATTTTACTTCTATTCTCACAACTCCTACATTGTTAAATTACATAATACATTATACATGTACATAATAAATATAAACATAATACAATGACTGTAACATACACTTTTTATATTATATTATATTATATACATATTGCTTTAAGGTGGGCTGTTATTTTTTATTATTATTATATAATTAGACTGATATCATTTAAGTGTTAAAAATACTGCCTCAGAATCCATTACACAAATACAGTGATGCCCAGTTTCTGAGAAGATTTTCTTTTTCTTCAAATCTTTCTGCTTGCACTTCCATATTTTAAAACATTGTACAACTGCAATGCAAGTTATCATGCCATCTCCTGAGCTATACATCCCATTTACTTCTTCTATCTTGCCATGCTGAATGTAAAGGTGTTGGAAGGTATTTATCTGTTACAGCGGTTATAAAGTACACAATTCTCATTCATCAAATTGGGCTAGTAGCAAGCTCATTTAAAAATGTAAACTGTTGAGTGCAATCATCTCTCATCACACTAAAGTCCCTTACTGAATGGCAGATCAGTTAATATAACAACCAAATTTTGTGACTTTCAAGAGATGAATGGCACAAAGAAATCTTAATGCAATCTACAATATGTGGTGCAATCTCCATGATTTTGCAGTTTGGTGCTTCTAGAAACTTGAGATTTTATAATACCAATACTGAGAAACCTAATTTCACTCAGTGTGCAGTATATAAAAATATTTTTTTGCATTGCTAGCAGCCCAAGCAAGGCTTTTATGTTTTACAGTTGCATTGTGAATGGTATCAACACATTACTTTGATTTATTTTGTGTATTAACATTTGCTTTTATTGCTTTCTTCTTAGGAAAGTACAGTAAAATTTTTAAACATGTTAAACAATTTAAAATGGATTTCTGAAGCGCTTAATATTATTGTGATTATGCTTGCATTATCAAACTTTGGTAAGCCCAGTTAATGCATATTTAATTCAGAACAGTGACAAGTTGCAATGATGAAAAACAATAAAACAGAAATGAACCCATATGCAACAGTTAAATGGGAACCCATTTAATAGATATTTTCTATTTTCCTTCTTAATGTAATCTTCAGGTGCAGATTTGAAAAAGAATTTGTTACATATATATCATTATAAAGTAAGTAGGTCAGTTGATATAAGCTAAATAACCTAAAAGATTTAAAAGTGTGGAAGAAATGGACAATAATGCAAAATTCAATACTTCTGTGAGTGAAGCTCAATTTCCACTTTGCTGACAAAGGACCCTGCTTTTGTAAGTGAATTTTTGTTTGTGTATTTTTAACCTATGCAAAACAGGCATCTTATTGAATATGGTAGTCTGATTGAAATATCTGCTTTTTTGAGAGCAATTATTCTAAATCATATCTTTCATTTTATATTTATCATGGGCTAAAAAATATGGCGCTGTAAGCCTATAATTTATCAGCTGAATTGTGTTATTATATTATATTTGTTTTTGGGTACTGTTAAAGGAATTGAATTCAGAATACATTGTTATTGTTAATCTGGAGAGTAGCACATTCATGCAAACAAAATTTAATGTTTTATGTAAGTAAATGCTATACAAAAGTGCAGACATTTCAAACAAATTGTTCAGTAATTCAGTAAACAGTAATTCTCAAGGTTAGCACATTCATCTGAATATATTGAAACGCATGATTACTTCCTTGTATGCCATGTACAGACACACATTTTAACAATGAGGATGAAGATGTGGTTGAGGGCTGTAACATAACATTTACCTCATGAAATAGTGTGCTCTATTTTCAAGGGACATGGATATCTGCATATTTCCAATATTTCCTATTTCCAATTGCTGAAAAATGGAATAAGGGATTAATAAGGAAATACAACATATACATTTTTGTGATACAAAATTAGCTCTTTAATCTGAAGAAACAATCACTATTATGATTCATATGGAACAATCATAATAATTTTTTCAGCAATAATTCCATCTCAGCTTGGTGTTTCTCTATAGCAAATTTTGTCTGCAGCTGATACAATCTTTTTTCAAAATAAAATCTTTGTTGAGCCGTAACAATTTTAATTTCTTGTTCTTTTTTGCCATTTCCCTGCTATGTTGAGGTTGCTCCAGTTCTTCTAATGCCATTTGTTGGCAGATTTCTGCCTTCTTTTGCTTTATTTGATGCAATTCAAGTTCACATTCGGTAAGTTTGCTAAGCTTATTAAGTCACACATCTAATTCAGCATTAATAGCTATTTGCCGTGCTGTCGATAATTTTCTTTTGTATGTTTTTGGTTCTGAAGAAACTGAAATAGAAAAGAAAATAATAAATTTAAGGAGAAAGTAGGTGCTAATATGACAAGGACTGCTGCAATATAGTTAGTGTTGATAGTGATGGTTATAGCAGGTTTAACAGAATAATGTAAGGAACAAGAAATATTATACTGTTTCTATGTACATCTTGAAAAGTTACAATACCTGTAATAGAGTTATAGCACTAAGGGGAAGTAAGTTACCTAATTAAAACACTATCTTAGGGTTTCTACTGAAATAATAAAATCTATTGTGAATTTGTATGATTGCTAATGGAGCGCTCTAGATGAAGGTAATTATATAGCCTACCAACATAACATTATTTGTTGTTTGCCCAGCTATTTTCATGGTTTTTATCAGTTACTACTGATACAAATGCGGTTCCATTCATTGGAAACATCATAGGAAGTTTTGTTGGTGGAGACAGATGTGGTATGAGAGGTGGGCAGCAAGTATTGCTATTGAGCTTGCCTAATATATGAGTAAGAAAAAAGAGAGTTTGAAGCAGATATACTTCTGCCATTTATGGTATTAGCACTAACATGCTTTTAAATTTACTTGGAAGAAAAAAGCACATGAAAAATTAAACTTTCAGTTGAAGAATAAAGCAAACACAACTCTCAAATTATATTTAAAAGAACCTATGTCAGTTAACATAACCTAACATTTACACATGGGTATTAAGCATTTTCACTGGATAGGTTTACTTCACATTTAGATTAGTGACAGCTCTGTGTGTGTGAGAGAGAGAGAGTGAGAGTGAGAGTGTGTGTGTGCGAGCGACCTGTGCAGAAAATTTTAACAACCACTTGGACATGGTTGTTGAAGACTTTACTGCAGCTTGCATTCATTTAACTCTTAATATTTATGATGGCTTTGATTAGGTACCTGCATTTTACCTACTTATCATCTGAGTAATTGTGCTACAAATGCCTTTGATTATTAATAATAATAATGTCACTAGCCATTTAGATCAATTTGTGGGACTTCATTTTCTGCAGAAGCTGGCTCTTCTACTGTGGCTAATGATTGTGCAGGCACAAACACTTCACTAGAGAGTTCATAGTTTTGATTCTGTTCAGATGTACCTAAAACAATAATACATTCTTTACAGAAATGGAATAAATTTCAGTTAATTGTGGACTTAAGTTAATTTAAACCTGCAGCATTTATAAGTTACATTTAATTTAGTGTACAGGAGAGATTATAGCAGAGAGATTATTCAGAGCAGAAACTGATTAATAAAAATACAAGAATATGTCAAAGATGAAAGTTTCAGTGCTAATGCATATTATATTCTACCCAAAATAAATTTCAGAAAATAATATAAAAATGGATTTCTTTTATCAACTTACATGTAAGCAACATAACCGTATTCGTATCCAAGGCATCCTCAAGCTCTACATTTGTTGCATTTAGGATGATAGCAAACGCTGGACTGTCATCATCTTTTGATATTTGCATCGGACCACCTTCTGTTGCCAATCTGGCCCGTTTGGCAGCGGCCAACTGTTGCTTTCTTTTGGTTTTAATGTTGTTCCAACATTTTTGAAGTTGGATAACGGTTCTCTGCAACAGAAGGTAATAAATGACTCGTCACATTAACGAAAAAAACCAAACAAAAGAAACCAAGAACTGTTTAATGTGGTATTAAAAAGCAGGAATGGGTAACTAACCTCCAAATGGTCCGATTCACAATTGAACCGTTCTTGTATCTCGGTCCAAGCTTTGCGTTTTTCTTGAAGGGTTGCGTCATCTGTTTCTTTATTCTCCACTACATTCTTTGTATTTGTTTATAAGATGGAATAGAAAGCTCTTTTCTTGTTCTGAAAATCGCTTCTTTTCCATTTCAAACACAATTACAAGTACACGCTGATTATAGATACGCGAGAAGTGCGGGACCTTGCTAGCACGTTGCTTTTGTTGCCAACATAAACTAATTTTCCTTTAAACTTCCATTCCTATTCTACTCAAATGCAGTGTGCTATTAGAAACAAATTTTAATTGGAATGCATAATGGCGTCAAACTATGAATGTATTTATTATACGAAAGTAATTATTTATGCATTGTATTAATTTTACGATTAACACGTGGGAATATTTATCTTTATGTGGATGCCGGCTATTTCCGGCAGTAGAAGGAGACCTTTGGTTCTTTCCTTCGTTAAGGTAACCATAAGGAAGCTTCAAGAATACGATTTCACATTTAAGGGAGGGACATTCCTTATTACTTCCTTAACGAAGGAAGTCTTAAGACCATATTTTAGGAACGTTTGAGAATTCCACCCTTAGTTCTTGTTGTGCCAAATATAAGAAATAAATACATCTTTGACTGTTAGCTGCTGCCTAAAAAAATTACATTGATTATATAGATGACAGCCGAAAGTGTAAACTCAGTAATGTTGCCGCTGCATTATTTTAAGCCGAATTACCTGTGGCTAGAAATCTCAGTGTCAACACAAGACGTTCTGTTGCTGATATTGACCTTCTCATTATTGTATCTTGCTTTTGTATTACAGGTGCTATTCTTCTAAGCAGATAATTAAAATCAACCGCTGACATGCGTAGGAAATTCTAAATTTTGATCTCCGTCGTAGAGCTCTTGCAGCAAGTTGTTTACAACCCCACAATATTCACAACTTAAAATCCACTCTCTTACCCAACACTTTCTGGCCGTCCTTTTACGTTTTTCTCAACGTCGATAAGTAAAATAAGAGACAGGCATGCTACGGATAAAACTTCATTATCAGACGACATATTCGCCATACCAAGCACACAGCTGGCTAGAAAGTGGCATGCAGAAAAATTACCGCCACAAATATAGCATCGTGTAAACGCTCGGTGCAACATTTATGTGGACATGCCACTTTTATAGTGGCGCAACTCGAAATCGTGCAACTTTGCAAGCTGCGTGTAAACAGAACATGGCACATTTGTGGCCCACAAGAAAAGTGGCATGCCATAAAACTGGCATCGTAGACGAGTACCTTTAGACACTCTTAGGCTCATAGAATGTGCAAGCAGTATTGAAGCTAAGTTGTTGCCATTATGAAGTAACACTGGCTTAAGCCTTTGTTTGGAAGAATCAATAAAAAGACGCCAGTTACTTGACTCAAATGCTTCCTTGCCCAACTGTTGAATGAAATTACACGCATCTACACAAAATAAAGTTGATCTTCTTCTGTGTAGTACTTGTGGAACTGTATTTTGCAATTCCTATACCATGAAAATGCAATGCCAGGTTATAGAAAATTCTTCTCATATAGTTTTGAGCCCAGTAATTCACTTTTTTGTTTTGTGAGGCCTAAATTCCTCACTAAATCATTTAACTCAATTGATTAAACTGTTATGGGGAATTGTCAAATTCTTTTGGATCAGGTCTGCTGGTGGTGTAGGTGTGGGTAGTTTGGGTCCATGAAGAATAGGCCATGTAGCTGAGTTCAGATTTGGATATTTAATTCCTGTCTTATTTTTTTTGTTGTAGCCAGCAATTTTGCGCATGCAAAAGTAACAATTGTCACAGTGATTCTGCTGCTCTCTCCACATCATTGGTTTGGCAAACAGCATTGCCTTCCATTTTCCTTTATACCAATAACGTAATCCCTCAACAGAACACTTATGTGCAATATGAGGCACAACAATTTACCCTGATCACCAACTTCCTCTTTGAAATATAATAGAGTTTCTTTGTTTATGAGTCTATTTTACGTATCTTCCCGTCAAACACTTAAAACCCACAAATGTAACAAAACTTCTGAGGCGTTTGTAGACACTGTCTCCTGCGTAATCGTGATATGGAGGTTATACTCCAACTTTTATTTTAGCGCTACACATATAGAAGACAAATGTGCGTATTAACACAAGTTTTCAGCTCAACTGAAGTTGAGATCTATGATAACTGTAAATGTAAACATAAATACCTCACAAGAAGACAGACCTGACCCATAGAACAAAACTGATAAGTGCTGGGAATGTAAACATAAACACCTGGGTGATAAGGGAGGAAGGAAGTGAGCCGATTAGGAAGAAAATCAACAACAGATCTAGAATAACATAATAAAACATAGCAGTAAGCTGTATAAGCTGAATGAATTTAGCACCTTAGATATATATGCACATATCATAAAAACTAGATGTGATGGCCAAAAACGGACTTCACGGTTTTAAATCAGGGCACTGATTTCCATTAAAGTCACATATTTTCCTTTATACTGCAGAATCAATGTAATCAACAGTAGCAGCACATATTTGTAGTCATAATCACAATATTAAAACTCGCCCAACGACCAAAGCACTTGACATATGGCAAAATATTTACATAAGAAAATGTGAAACAACCCTGATGACTGAAAACCCTCTACAAAAGCTTAAAAGATGCCTGGCAAAGGTGTTTTCCAGATTTTACGTGGGACACCAGCAGCACTTCTGACACTAAAATCAGTTGAGCATGCATACAACATGTCTGTAGAAATTAAGGTTAATGAAATCAACTCGAATGTTACTCATTAAGGTTATCATTTTAGTTTGTTTTTTCTCCAATATTCAGTGTAAAGCAATCTTTCATGCAGCTATTATGTCATTCTCTGTAGCAAAGACATTCTCATTTGTCATAATTATACATTTGACAGCACTTTGTCTCATCAGTGACAGTATAGAAAACTAAAAATATTCCGTCATTGAATTGATAACATTGTTATAAGTATAAATCATAAGGGATGATATTCTACAGAAAATTATGCTTATGAGACTGCATATATTAACCCTTCGTAGGTCAAAACCTTTACTTATTCATCTGTCTGTAAAACTGATATTCTCCTGAGAGTGATTCATGTTATTCTGAACCTTGAACCTTAATTAGGTGGCAAGTACATAATCCATAAGGCTCATTTTCCCATGATAATGACACATGTTATGTTGAGCCCTGAACCTTATGTAGGTAGCAAGCATAGAGACCACTGACCTATACCCTGGCTGCTGAAACATTGCACTTGACAGCTAGCAGCTAAGTTGGCAAACTCATAAAATAACAAGCAAAGAGCACTTCCTGAACCAATCATAAGGCAGCCTTCCATTCGTCAGTTGCATGGCAGAAGTGGAAGTAGGGCAAACTCTGTTGCCAAATTTCACCATTTCCAAGTTCCAAATACAAGCTTCAGTTTGTGATTTCTATCACATGCATCTAGTTGGTCTTGGCAGGTTATATATATTGTTATTTATATTTGTTGGCATTGTTCATAGTATTTTTATTGTTATTGTTGATTTTATTTATCTTTATATATTTATACAAGAGATCAAGTGTGACAATGTCTCACAAGAGACGATCACCGAGTGTTGATATGCAGAGTGAAAATTCAGTACATTGAGGTGTGTCCTTAATAGCCAGGCTTTGGAATTAATAAAAAGAACTGGCAAATTTACAAGCAGGAGAAGGAGTTTGTGAGCATCCATGGGCATCCATCTATTTCTGCCAATAAAGTTATAGCAGACCTCAAGAACTACTGGACTAGGCTGAAGAACAATTATTAGCAAGGGAGTGAAGCTACAGGAAAAGGAAAATAAAGTTGTTGGACCATCTCGAATGCCCCAGGTATTTTTATCAACTCCAGGAAAGAAAAAGAAGCAGCCTCATCTGGCCACCGAGCTCAATTCTTTCGAGATAGATGCCATTCACCCACTATGACAGAAAAGAGTATCCCATGATTTGAAAGCTGTTCAGGTCTCTTAAAGAAGCAGAGCGTTTTACTGGAGGCAAGACATTGCTGAAAGCAGTACTGAAAGATATTGGATTCAGGTATAAGAAATTGAATGGTCAGGAAAAGATGCATATAGTAGTGGCACACAAAATCCTTGGCAAAGACCTCCACAAAATAGTGTGAGTGGACAAAACATGGCTTAATGCAATGCCTACTAGGAATAAGGCCACAACACTGGGCACATGATGTCACGGTAGGAGGCCATCATCAAACTCAGCCCAGGTTACACTAATCTCAATGCATTATTTTCCATACCTCGGAGCTCAAATTGTAAAGTTAAGTGGACAAAACATGGCTTAATGCAATGCCTACTAAGAATAAGGCCACAACACTGGGCATATGATGTCACGGTAGGAGGCCATCATCAAACTCAGCCCAGGTACACTAATCCCAATGCATTATTTTCCATACCTCGGAGCTCAAATTGTAAAATCAGTTATGGGGATGGGGGGGGAGCTCGAGTTCAAACAAAAAGAGAAGTTACCATGCCATTTAATTTGAACTACATTATAATTCACAGTGCAATGCCTACAAATGTTATTAAATGCTAATTTGTTTCTTGGGCATTAATAAACACTAAAACACGCCTATATAAAACGTACCTGTTCCTATGCTTATTTTGTGATCGAAACCTTTAAAACCTCTCCCTTTATAACCAAAATAGACAATGAAATTGTCTGACGTGCACAAATACATCATAGTAAGGATAACTTCATGTAATTTCCTAAGCATTATCCTATCAAAAGTTTAAATAGCAATACATGACAAAGAGTTCCAATTTCACTATGCAAATTATTTTAAAATAAAGGATATTACAACCCCACTTTGGGGAAATTACTAAAATGCCACATGGCTTTTGCTCTGTGTGGGGGAAAAAGTATGTTAATGTATGTAGTTTCACAGCAACTGATACAGGAAACATTTTAAGAATGGAATTTTTGGCTTTATGTAAAATCAGTTATTTATTCAAAATTAATCAGACAAGTTTTTGTTATAGTTTTATTGCATGCCATTATCACCTTTATAGCAAAAGCATGTATAGGTTAGAAAAAGCACAATTTGGGCAACTATTGCAGCCAGGGATGAATTCCCCAGTATTAAAAAATGGAAAGAATGACAAGAGGAGAGGAATTGTTATTAGAAGTGTAATTATAAAAGTAGGCATATTTCAATTACAGTGACAATATTTTATTTATTTGTAAAAAGAATTCAACAACTACCTAAATTTGTGGACTGCCATGGTGGACAAAGTATGATACTCCATAGAGATGAATTTGTTTACAAACAAACTAAGAAATGTTGTGAACATATTAACATCATAGGAGGAAGAAAATTGCATAGGATGAAAATTTAAATTCAAAAGGATTTCTATTAGATTTTAGAAGAGAATGGCTGGATATAACATTTTTATCTAAACGGATGTAACTTACCAACCATTATTTGCTTATTTATTTATAGTCTGGCTCATAAATGCGCTTGCTTAGTGACACAGTATAAACATATACATTTAGTGATTTAAAAAAAAAAAATTTATCATAAATTATAACAGTTATAACAATAAAAAGAATTATTTGTAAAAATAAACTGCTTTCTAAAGATAATACATGTTATATACTGTTTAAACCATACACATGATTTCGAAAGATAGCTCAGAATATTTTATAATGTTCTGTGTAATTGCATATTGAATACTTTATAAATTTATATCTGCCCCTACATTTCACAAATATATTTGTGATATTCCTCGGGATCCAAAAAGTAGGCTACTATTATTTTTTTGAGGTCGTTATTGTTACTTCAGAAACTTGATTTACTTATGAGAAATACAAAGGAGGAAAATGCCCAACTATTCTTGTGGCTTTTCTCATATTCTTATACATGAAGTAGATGTGGACACTTCAATCTCCAGTGTGAGAAGATGGTTTGTTGTATTGTTATTTTTAAATTATTTGCACCACGTTTTGGGAGCCAATTTGAAGAAGGTTTGTTGCTGCTCGTATGGAAAGTTAGGTTGAAGATGATGTATTATACTCCAACTGTTGGGAGCTGAACTTGAAGTAGTTGCAACTACACGTATGGTACCCGCTTTCTGGTAGCCTTCGCCCCAAATGTACTTTCCAGTGGCCTTTGCCTCAAATGTTTAAAAATATTAATTTTGTCATTTTTACTGTTTCTTTAAATATTAAATATTTATGTTTGCCTCGGCTGCATCAGTATTATTGTTAGAGACATGTTTCTCTTTGCAGAGTTGTGGTGCGACTGAAGAATGTAAGCTTACACAGATTATAAGTTTTTCTTCACTCCATTTATTAATGCTTGACACGATTTAAATGACACTTCACTGATATAGAGAGCTGTGAGATTCTTTTGTTAATTACTTGCACCTTTTAATACATAAACTACTTTCTTCTCACACTGAATACAGAGCTCCTACATTATTAAATTACGTAATACATTCACTTAACATTATTACATGCATACCATAATATAAACATATACAATGACTGATACATACATTTTACAAATTATTACATACACATATTGCTAGGTGGGCTGTTATTGAATTTATATATTATATAATTAGACTGAAATCATTTAAGTGTTAAAAATACTGCCTCAAGTGGAATATGTGTAACACTGATAAAATTAAGAAATTATTAGGTGCACTTCATGTTAACATGAAGTGCAATTCGACCACAGTGATATATACAGTGGTTCATAATGCTTGGAAAATAACTCGCTAGGTGCTGCCTTCTATATTGAAAATCTCATTTCAAAAACATTCAAGCTAGTCTTCTATGTCTGTATTTAATACTGAAATATTTGCTATTAAACAAGCTATTCTTTATGCAGCTCAGAATTTTCTAAAGAATTTAGTAATTTTAACTGATTGTCTTTTGCCTTTAGACTCACTAAAATTAGTTTATTACCATTCCAATTGTATCTGGCACTTACTGAATTTAAATTAGTTAATATTTAAAACATACCATATCTGTCAAATTCTATTGGATTCCTGGACATAAGAATAATAAAAGCAATGAAATGGTAGATAAATTAGCAAAACTAAGCAGAGAAAAAGGATAATTCTTTGACTAGTTTGCCATATACTTATATTTTAAGATATTGTAAAAAATTAGTAGTTGATAAATGGCAAGAAAAGGGATAAACTAAATACTACAATATTTAGATGATTGTACTGAGTATTCCCAGTTCTATTGTGTTAATCTTCCTTGAAAGATAACAGTTATTGCTCTTAGAATCAGATTAGGGAAAATATTCACACCTGAACACATATACAAAATTAAAATTAAAGATTATTCCTACTAAGATTATGGAGAGCAGGATTCAGTAGATCATTTGTTTTTTATTGTCCTTATGTGAAAAATTAGCTCCATTCTGAGTTAATTACAAACAATTTTGAAACCCCATAAGCATGCAATCTTTGTTAAGCAAACCATCTCCAAAAGTTTGTAATTTATTGTTTAGATTCTTTCAAAATGAAAATTGAATTTAATATATTTATTGCTAAGAAGTTTACAATATATAGGGTTACCTACAGAAAATTTGGCGCTGGCCACTTATTCACTAGACATCCACTCCACATACAAAAATTATTATATTACTATTATATATCTGTCAATTTTCTTCTTCTCTCTTCACTGTGCATTTCCACTTCTTTTAAACAAATACTCTCCCACACTCCTGCTCCTTTTTATGAATATTTTGTTCAACATTGTTCTTTTGTTCCTTTTAAATTTTAAACTGAATGAATTTATTTTATCCAATTTCCTTATAATCACATACTTCCAAGTCTTCTTTCCCTCCACATAATGGACATTCCCCTTGAGTAAAGCCTTCTCTTTCACCTTTTAACTTTCACACATCTGTTCGCTTATGCTACTCCTTTCTTAGCTTTATGAATATAATTTTGCCTTTCCCATACCCTCTTCATCCTGACATAAAATTCCTGCTAAATTACTAAATAATTTTTGTATTTCTGTATCTTCAAAAACATCTCACCTTTTTCCAAAACCCTCTAACTTTTGTTTCCCTTTTCCTCCATATATACCCTAATCCATTACTCTCTAAAATGTTTCTTAGACTGCTCACTCACCGCTTAGACATGATTCTTGATATATTAAACATTGCTGAGCTAGACTGTCATTTAGGTTTAAAATCCTGTATCAATATTTTGAAACTTCCTCCATAATCAAATCTTTTATTTTAACTCTCCCCATTTCTATTTGAGCAATTTCTTTTACAGCCGCAATTGGTAAGCCAAGAATTTCTTTGCAAAATGATCTATGTACTATATCCACAATTTCCCACAAATTTTCCATTTGCCAAATTTTAATATCATAACTCATTTTGCTTCGACCATTGTATTTTACATCCTTTCTAGCCATTTAACTTCCAATTGTAGTATTTTAAAAAGACATCCTTTTATGATTTGCTGCAGCTTTCCCTTTTGCAAGTGCCAATCCTTTTTGCTTTTCCCATTCTCCCCCTCCATCCATTTTTGAACCTAAATACATGCACTCATATACCACCTTATACTGCTTATTTCCTTTCTTCCATGTCTCACATTTAGTCAACTTTCCTCCTTTCTTACACATTACACTTTGTATCTTGTCTTGGTTCACCTTTAGACCCCATTCTGAAGAATAATTATCAATTTCTTGTTGATTTTAATCTAATTACTGTGCTGTTATGTGTTCGTTTTATGTTTTGTATCGGTGTTATACATCCAGCCAGTCACTTTACGTTGCTTGTCCCCTTGCTTAACGCACTCTTTGGTGCTCTCTTATTTTTCTCCTCTCTGCTTTGCGTGCGTGGCAGGTGCCTTGGCCGTACGCGGTGAGTGGTGGATTTCTGTTGCATTGCAGGGTTAGCTCTCTGCCCGGCAACAAGTCATCTGGATTGTAGAAGTTTTTTTTGGAATTGATTTAAGGAACTTCTTTTGTGATGTTTTGTGGATCGGCCTTATGTAAAGGTAGGCTTTGTTATCAGTTTGTATTTTGGTAATGGTGGGTGAATTTTGGGGCGGAAAACGTAATGGGTGTTTTAAAACACGAATTCATAAAGTGACTGGCTCTTGAAATTGTTCATCTGTTTAGTGTGTTTTGGTTCTTTTCTAGCTGAGTTATATTTTCAATACGTGATTTTCAGTGCATAGTTAGTTTGAAGTTACAGAAATTGTGTTGTGTTAATTATTGGAGCAGTAATTCCAGTTAAAACCCAATCATGCTGAAATTTTGTAACTGAAAACAGTGTGGTATAGCACATCGTAGTCATAAAGCGTTACTGAGCTCCCAGTATTTGTATTTTTAATGTATGGCAAAGAAATGCAAGAATCAATTCATTCTTTACACAACTTATTCAAAGTATTATAAGAATCAGGAAAATTTAACTGTAACCACAAAGCATTACTGACCTTCTAGCTGAAGTATATTTTCAATGCGTGATTTTCAGTGCATGGTTAGTTTGAAGTTACGGAAATTGTGTTATGTTAATTATGGGCGCAGTAATTGCAGTCAAAAAACCCTACCATGCTGAACTTTGAAAAACTGAAAACAGTTGGGTTGTAAAGTACATCTAGCTCAGCTGGACTTTGAACCTTGCTGTTCCTAGAAGTTCATAAAAGTCTGTTTAGGTCTTGATCAACATACTTGGCAAGTTGACTAAATAATCATAATTACTATTTGTGAGACCAATGGTTCACACAAAAAAGGGGCAAGTAATGCTTCCAGGTTCTACTGTATTTTTTACAGTTTAAGAAAAGGTACCTGCTTATAAAATATTGGTCTGATGTTTATAGTGGCCTTGTTTTATAACGTTTCTAAATTTATTTTGTTTGTTGAATTTTTGTTTTACTTAATTTTTGCTTTATTTAAAACTTGCCTTACTGCTCTGCTCAATTGATGTTTTGGTTTGTTTACTATTTAAGCCATCTTTGTTTTACAGTTATTCTTTTAAAGTTGCTTTATGGTTCTGGTTATTAATGTTTGTTTATTATTATCATTAAAGTACCAAAAAAAGAGAAACAACTTATCAATAGTAGTATATTTTTGAGAGTTCTGGTTTCCATCTTTTTTTTTTTTTTCCCCTACGGCACTCGTTAGGGCTTCCCTTTTTGCTTGGCCGGGGTTCCCTAACTCAGTCAAACCTTCTTAAGCGTCTGCATGATTTCGCTGCCTTACTCCAGTTTTATGTTTTGGGAGAAACAGTGGAACCATTGCATTACCCACAAAAACCAAATATAATTTCCCTCTCTTATTTTTTTAAATATTTATCTATTAAGGTTTTTAAAATGAATATGTTGTCAGTAATACATACTACTTTCTTTTCGAAACTCATTTGGTATTCGGATAGTATGATGCATTGTTCTACCCATTTTTGTAATCTACCTGCAAAAATACCTGTAAAAATTTTTTTCTTGCATTAGATAATAAAGCCACACCCATGTAATTGTTAGGTTATCCATACTACCTTTGCCGTTACATTATATCGAGTGTATAATAGCTTTTCTCCAATTTTGTAGCATGTATCCTTTACTTTTCATTGAATACATATGTAAATACTTTCACCCTATCCCCATTAGTGCACCATTCCCTTAGGAATTCTCTTGGTAATACCATCTATTTCAGCTGCTTTCTTTACTTTCAGTAGTTTAACCTGTTCTATTACTTCTTTTTTATTTCTCTGTCCAAAATTTCAATAAAATTATTACCAATTTCTGTAATATTCCTAGCTCTCATGCACTGTGATATTTCATAATGAATTTTAAAATAATCTAACCATCCCCCTATATTGGGTACCTTGATATATTGAGTATATTGGTATATATTTGTTATATGTCAGTACTTGAGATAAAGTAACTGGGCATGACATTATTAACAAGGTACTACTCCTTAAAAACTTGTAACAATAAGTGAGATGGAATGCATCAGAGGCCAGAAAGCTATGGCTTCCCATGAATACATTGCGAGTGACTTGTGACAGCAAAGAAACCTGCTCTTTCATAAATGAAATTGCTTCTTTTTTCTCTACTAACTTAAAGACAAACTTGTTAAAGCATCCTCTATTAGTTCACAATTGTCAATGGATTGATTTTGACCTTGATTGCTGAAATTCAGACAAAGATCATGAAGAAGTGATCTTACTTTATCAGTGTTATTCACTTGCTGGCAACCGGTACAATTGGACATCATTTACAAAAGCTAATAAAACCAAGTTCTTGTCAAGTATAGTGTAACATGCAACTTTTGGCACTGGACTATCTCTCACTAAAATAAAATATATGCCACTGTCTTTTTTTCTAACAACCCACTCATCATGCAGTTCACAACAAGCAATCTTCTCAAGTAGTTTCTCTACAGTGTGAAATGTGGTTTTCTTGATATGCTGTTCTTCGGCACTCAAGCTCTCTGCAATTGCAGACTTCATAGAGTTGTTTTCCAAGCATTGCCAGTGCTCTTCAGGATCCTCTCTTGAAGTACAGGGTTTTGATAAATAGGAAATGAGAAGAAATTGCATCTGTAACAAGTTAAAAAATGTAAGTTATTAATGGAAATATTTAATGGCATATAAATAATAACCAAATTAATTACGCTTGAAAATCCACAGCACATGACAACAAAATACTACATAGCATTATCTTACTCTGCATGATTAATAATAATAATAATAATAATAATAATAATAATAATAATAATAATAATAATAATAATAATAAATCTATTTGTTTTAACAACATGAATCCTCTTTGCAGCTCATAGCAGTGTATATGAGTGCAAACAATTAACAACATTTAAGAAAAATTAATGATGCACATGATAAAATCTTAATGGCTTGATTGTTTAGTTTACATTCATTAACATCTCTTGGTCATTAGTATACCATTTTACTTAGGACGTTAAAGGCCAGTAAACTTTTGTTCAGAGGCTTTTCTAGTGCTTTAAATGTACAATATGGGACCCACAGCTTTACTTCCCTTCCAAATGGCTCAGAGCAACAGAATTATGTCAGGGATAAGCAATTATGTGTTTCAAACATATATATCCAATATCACATTTATCTTATCAATAATATGATGCTCAAATATCAACCCCTGCTTGCTGTTTTTGTGTCATTTGTATCCCATTGATAGTTTTACAAAATGAATTGATAGCCTTAATATGTACCCATTCATTTGTCATATAATTTGTTAAATACAGAAAAAATATATCACTGCTTGAATTCACCATTGTACAGTTTCATCTCAAAACATTCTATATGTTAATAGAAAGTTATTATTTAACTGTAGAATGCATGGGGACAAATATATGCCAACACACTAAAGACTATAGCACATACAGTGAAGCTAATTTAATCAGTCTTACTGTAATTATGATAGTACTGTGTTTATAATGCTACAGTTATGCATATAGAACTTTTACCTTCTGAGTTTTCTTCCATCTAAGACACCTACTTTAAGTTACCACTGTGCACTTTCATTTGAAAATATTCTATATGTTTAACTGCAAATTATTACTTAATTTTATTATCCATAGAAGGCACACGAGGCCAATACACTAGTAGGTGCAGTGAAGTAGTAATGGACCATATGGTTTCTAGGTTAGGTTTGGGTTATGTATACATATTAATGTAAATTGCTGTTTTATTTACTGCACTGAGGTTCCAGTGTTCTATATATTATGGTTGTGCATATCAACTTTTTATCTTTTCATCATCTTCACAGTTAGCTAAACCAAACTGTGTGGTGTTCTTTAACCTAGGGTCTTGGGTATAAAGCTCAATAATCCATTGCAGATTATGCTGATAAATTAGACCTTTGTATTATTATAGCAGCTCCTATTCCATCATGCCCCTCAATGGGAAAGGATAGTTATCCCTGCCAGCTACTTAAATATGCTCTGGTTAATGGTATTACTTATAAATTTACATGCTAGGTACCTATGTTCCTTTATGTATGGTATGATTGTATGATAGTGATGGATATGAGAAATAGGTATGCATGATTACTTCATACCAATTCCTCATTTATTACTTAATAATAGTGTTTTTACTAAATGGTACTTGTTAAGGTTTCTGGAGAATGATAAGAGAGAAACTAACCTTTTTTTTTAGGTATGGATGATCTAGTGGAGCTGTAAGCTGTTTTCAGTCTTGCTGTCAATACGCTTCTTTCTATATCGTGAGGTTGAAAATGCTTTTCACAAAATTCACTTCAATAAGTAAAGTGAGGAACAATTTAACATTCTACTATACATGTGCACTTATAGGTTAGATATGTTAAACATTCTACAAAAGATTGTCAAATGCAGTTTCATACGATATCAGTAAAAGCAAAAAGAGTCATTAATAGTGTATCTAAGTAGAGATATAATTGTTTTATAAAACGCTTACCACAGCGCATTCTGCAGAAATGAAATTATCCTGGTGAACAGCTTGTATCCATTTCCTTCTTAGGTTTTCATCTAATGGAAACTTAAACACGCTTACTTTTGGCCCCAAAGAATAATTCCCTTTACTCTAGGCATACAGCATTTGCATGGCATTTCACACTTTGTTACCAATTATGTTCTATACTAATAAAACAAATTAAATGTATGGCAAATCTATTGCCAGCACATATCGAAGGATTCCTGACTGTGACGTCAGTAGCCAAACATATTTCAGTGTGGTGGGCTTATACCTAGGTGGCACTGGTTAATGCCGGGGAAGCTGTAACAAAATACTGGACAGACGACACATCAAACGGCAGCAATCATCAGCCAACAGGGAAAGGAGCCCAATCTATTGTGGCATACGCTGGTTCATCCGCTGGATTTAAAGATGACCTCTTAGTTTTCAAATCTAAGAAAACGGGAGACTACCATAAAGACATGAACCATACGTGCTTCTTGGGGTGGTTTATAAAGATTTTGCAGCAGCTTGGCGGTCTGATAGTGATGGACAATGTGCTGTATCACTCGGTGAAACTTGATAGGGCCCCCTACTTCTAATGACAGAAAAGTATGGTGAAGTGGCTGAATGTAAGGGTCATTGCAGCAGTTTTGAGCATGGTGATAAAGCTGCTTTTGTATTCCCTGATGAAGCAAAATAAGCCTGCTATACCCATCTACGTTGCAGATGAAGTAGCCAGGGAGCTTGGTCATGAAGGCATTAGGTTAGCACCTTACCACTACCACTTTAACCCCATTGACCTGGTCTGAAGTGACGTTAAAAGCTTTGTCAGGGCAAACAACAACTGTTTCACAATAACGGAGATATAGAGACTTTAATGAGTGGCATAAATGCAACCTCTTGGATGAAGAAAGTCAACCATGTACAAAAGTTAATAAGAAAATTGCAGGAGATAGTTGGCACCATTAGGGAATGTGAGCGGCTGATGATTTGTCTTGGTGAAGACGACAAGGACGAAGACATCGAACACAGAGCTTCTGAGGAGGAGGAGGAGGAGGTTGTCAGTGGAGGTTTAGATGGCATTGAACTATTGCAGTTCTAAATCATGAGAAGAAAAAACACCATTTCTTTATTTCGGTTTATTTCTCTTATTATTGCATGTAATATTTCATTAGTTTTTTGTGTTTTTTTAACCGTCGAAAGCTTGCAATTTATTCTATGTAGGTACATTGCATGTTATGCAATTGCTTATTTATAATTATGAATAATAACAAGAGAATTCATGTTTATTTGCAATTATGAATAACAAAAGAGTTCATCTATGTTTATTGCTTACTACACTGCTTAATTATATGACACGCTAGAAGTTTGCATCATTGCCAGCTGTTTGTGTATTGGTCTGGCAATGCCACATCCACAGAGTAGCCAACCTAACACAGCAACTGTCAAGTGCAACGTTTTATTGGCCTGGGTAAATAAAGGGTTTAATACTTTCTAAGTTGCACTTAATTGAAATATAATCCTCGTGCTTTAAATTAATGTGTTTTCTATTACAAAACATTAATGTGAGTTTCTTAATACTGTCTGATTTAAGTTGTGCTTTCTCTATAATGCAGACTAATAAGAGAATTCAGTTAATAATTTTCAGTATTAGTTTAATACCTCTATTAATTTTTAGAAAAAAGACGCAGGCAGCGAGCAGAAGATTCAGTGAACAGACGACGAGAATTTCAGGAGAAGTTTGGGGGAAGTTCCTCTCGTTTTAGAGCAGCACGACAAAAACCAGAAGATAGAGGTATGGCATTCATATGTTGTTGCATTGTTGACAATCCTAAATATAACTGAGAATGCTAGAGAAGAATTTGTTTATGACTATGATATTTGATGGTTCTAATTCCAATTGACTAGCAATTAAACTTTCAAATCAAGCAGAGGGCAACACTGCTATGTATCTAATTTCAGCTTGAGTCCTTTATAACATTCATTAGAAGTGTTGCTGAAAGTGAAAACTGTTTACATTAAGAATCTTTGTTACAGTTCGGCCTCTACATCGTGATGACTCGACAGAATCTGCAAGGGCTGTGCTGTTACGTGATGTGGAGCCCATGGACTATTACGTAGGTGGCAGCACTGCTTCTACCAACACAGCATCAACAAATGGTAGTGACCATTATTATGGGCAACATGACTCATACTATTCACATTTGGATGTTCCTGGGGAAATGGGCCTTGATAGAGGCAGTCCTGATGGATACCATGGACTTGTTAGGCCAGATTCATTGGGTGGCCCATTTGGAGGATTGCCCCTATCACGAAGTAGAGTTGGCCCACCCCCAAGAGGGTTGTTTGATGATGTTTGAACTAGCATATAATTATGTTAGTACACACATGTATATATATGCAACAGGCTGTTATGTGTATAAATTATTGTACTTGGAAAGAATGTGAAAAGGCAAATAGTATCAGCTAGAGTGTGCCACTGAATGTAGTCTTTATTGTTAAAACTAGTTAGGGTTTGGTTAAGCATTTAGTTGTCGTGAAGTTAGAAACTACAGCTTAGGCTAGCAGGACACTTATGCCCTTAAGTAGTCTCTATTCCACAGTACCCTGAACATCTCTAGTGAAAATATTTGCATTAATTTTCTTAATGCAGAAGGATAAATAGAAAAAAAGAAAGGCATAGTGAGTGTTACATTTTTCTTTATACATATTCATAGTGTACTTCTTTACATTCATTCTATAAAACAACTTTCTTGAACTATGACTAACACTAAATAGTTGAAGTTAGATCAAGAACTGAGTTCCGATTCTTAAGAAATTTGGTAGCTGCTGCAGATCAACACTGTTAAATACTATACAGTTAAATACTGTAGGTAATTATGAAATGATACAATCTGCTATTGCACTAAAGAAACAGGCAAGTACAAATGACAGAAATGAAAGTAAAATGTATATTAGGCCACTGATATGGCATCCATAAGCTGAGACATAAATTCTTGTGTCAAAAATGGTTGTGTAAAGATGAAAGCTAAAGCATCATATTACACAATTATTATTATTATTAATTATTATTGTTTTTTTTAATATTGTTTTATTTATCCGTGTGCATGTCATTACTGCCACAACCATGTTGCTCTGTGGGAGTAAGAGCCAACACAAGTTTAAAATAAGTGAAGAGACATTTATTTTACCATAAATTATAATAGTCATGAAAGAAAACCCTGAATTACTGCGCTTCAACTTTCTAATCGCTTGGTTCAGGAAGTGCAACATTAAATATATAAACATGAAACAGGTTGATTAATGTGCTAATGCCGGGGTCATTCTGACACTGAATTTGTTTCTGTAATAGTTTTGAAATTGTAATAATGATGTGATGACAACATAGTAAACAATCATGATAACAAAAATCGATGTACTTTTGGATGCTTTTATGTTATACTTACTACAGTATTTCACATTTTCGGACTTTAAGTTTATTTTCCACTTCTACCCACAAAATCGCTGCTAATTGATCCACCTTCCTTTAGGGATGTGAAATACAGCAATCACTTACGCCACTTAAATGTACGTTTTACCGTGAAAGAAGGTTATCTCACTTATATAAAAGTCAAAATGTGTGTGGTTCCCCACCCCTTTCCTTATAGGCTCCTACACCCTTTGGCACTAATATTCTTTAGGACAACAGTAAAAATACTATAGGGGTGGAATCACCCCCCCCCCAAAAAAAAACTCTCCCAAAGAAAGAGAGGGTGAAAAGAGGGGATGCTTGTTTGACAGCTGGCAATTTTGAGAATTTTCAGCATGACCGGGACTGTTTTCTAAATACTTTTGTAAATAAAAAGAGAAATGTCATTCCCTCCATTTTTTAGGGATGGTAATGTAAATAACCCCCCTAATGGGAGATAGAGTTGAAAATTGTTTGATTGGAGGCCTTCTAGAATTTTCAATACGAACAGATAATTTGATACACATTCTTTAAGATGATTAAAAATACTATAGGGGTCTATCACAAAAAACCATCCCTAACAGAAGAGGGGGAACATTTTTCAGCAGGAAATAAATTTGAGGTTTTTCAGCACAAACAAGCTTGCTTTCTCAATACTTTTAGGTAGTGTTACAAAAAGAAATGCCTTTACAAGAGGGTATGCAAATGTTCTGTGGGAGGAGGCAATTTTGAGGATATTCAGCAAGAATTCTTTTTTCTCAATAATAATAAAAGGACAAATGTTACATTCTTTTAGGGTTGGTAATGTGAAAAACCACCCCTAATGCAGATAAGATTGAAAAATGTTTGATGGAAGGCATTTTTTAAGACTTTCAGCAGAAATGGAAAATTTGTCACAGTGAAAATGAAGTGATCAAATTAAAAGAATTGAATACCAGCAATATAGTAGTTGCTTTAATTCATATAAGTGCAAATAAACAAATACATGCAAGATTTATGTTTTACCAACACAATCAAGTCCAGGGCAATGTTGGGTATTTCTACTAGTTTATAATAAAATATAATTACTGTTCTTTTTCGAAAATCAGCTACATATGATATTGTGGTCATTGGATGCAGAAACCTTAGCCACTTTATCCCCATGATGGCAGCTGTGAAAATGTGCAATGTGATTTTTGGCTTGTAGCATGACATTTGCATGATGTTTTTCTGAAACCAGCCAATGCACATACGCGTTTTACTGACTAGTTCTGTTTTTCATTGTGTAATGTATAAGGAAATCATTGAATAGTTGTTCAGATTGATCCACATTTGTTTTCACATGGGCCCTTACTGTGATAGGCACATGTCTATATCATATATTAGTTGCTAGCATTATTGAATGACCCCCTTAGAAGCTTCTTTAGAGACTAAGGACTGAAATGAGTAAAGTGAATGATTATGGAAACATGAATTTCAGAGTTAGACAGTAATTGATCACTTAGTGATTGAAAGGTCTAAAATATACGCCGTTATTCAGTGAGTCAAACTTTGCTCCTTTTCAGATCTGCCTTTGCATTTGTTTTTGTTGTTAGTTCCACTTGCAGTTCAAGAATAGCATTTAAAAGCATAATACAGCATATGTGCAACTTAGTTTCTTAAATAGATTTGAGAACTTCTGGAGGTCATTTACCTGTACTAAACTATATGCAAGAGCATGTTTTCAATATGAATTTCCACCTACAGTATATAAATATTAATAAGTAGCAAATTAAACTAGAAATTCTGAAACAAATTGTACAAATACATAATTTCTATAATTAGTAAATCAGTATCTTCACTTAAGTTTTTAATTATACTTAAATTAAGGACATGTTTTGCTATTAACAATAGCATCATCAGCTCTTTGAAATACTGGTTTGTCTTTTGAAAATTTCACATCATTAAAGCTGCTGTGCTAGGTGATTATGTGCTGTAGTATTGCCAAATACTGAAGGTAAAACAAATGTATTTATAGAATCATTCCATCATGGAATGGCATCATTCCAAAATACCTTATGCAATCTTTATTCTTAACAAACATTTTCTTCCAAATAATTCTGTTGGTCCATTTTATTGTGTTAATCATTTAGCTTCAGGGTTTATCTTATTATTAGAGACCAAAAAGATTTGCTCAGCTGATTTTTCAATTTGTTGGTATTTAATATTTCAGAAATGTTCCATAACCATATTAAAAGTAAAAAAAACTGTAAACCTACTAAAAATTAATTTGCAATTCTAAAAGTGTTTGATAAACTGATAAAATATATCTCCAGATCTAGGTGAATCTGATAAAGAATATAAATGTACTATCAAAATAGCTTTAATAAATTGTTTTAATATTTCCTTAATAAATAATAAGAGATTAAAGAACATTTAATAATAATTCAGTGGAATCTCATTAGCACATTCCTCATTAACACGTTTTCCCATGTATGACAAATTATAAAACTTCCGGCACCAAATGTAATAAATAAAGTTTGTTTAGTACGTTTTCTCACTCCTGCTTACTACATTCAAAGTGTGATGTCCTCATTCGCTATTTTGACCATTCCTTGGTCTGTCCAGTGGGGACAGGCACTTACTACGTTCATAGTTTGACATCCTCATTTACTACTTTGGTCACTCCAGTTGGGGTGGAGACCGGCAGCTAATAACATGCATGTATATACATATTTGTGTGGGCAGGATAGAGAATGCTTTAGCTTGGCATGGAAACTTGGCAATAGTTTCTATTGTTGAGTGTTGACAAACATATGTAGCTTGTATTTTAACTTTTTGTTTGCAATGGAGAAAAAGAAAGTGGGGCAAATAACCAACAGTGAAAAACTGAAAATCCCTGAAGAAGTAGATCGTAATACAAATATGTGGATATAGCGTGGAAGTTAAACATTCCTCTGTCAACCTTAAACACAATTGTTAGCAAACGTAAGCTGCTTTCGAAGAAGGGAAAAATGCTAAAAGAAAACATAATCGTCCCGGCCAGTTTCCAGAATTAGAAGATGTACTGAAGTGGTTTACACAAGCAAGAGCTTCAAGTGTGCCAATAGATGGTACTGTGGTTCAAGCTCAGACAACACATTTAACACAGAAGATGGGACTGGATGATTTCAAAGCATCCAATGGCTGGATTGAAAGATTCAAGAACGAGCATGGCTTAGTTTACAGATGTGTACGAGCTGAGGCTGCTGCTCTAGATAATGACGCTACACTGTGTGAAAATATAGAAATGTGGAAAAATGCAACACTGGTATCGATTTTGAAAGACTAGACCTGACAATGTTTATATTGCAGATGAAACAAGACTATTTTTCCATCTTTTGCCAGACAAAACCCTGGATTTTAAGGGCAATAAGTGTCACAGTGGGAAACTTAACAAGGAGAGGATTACAGTTTTGTAGTGCTGGAACAAAAACAGAACGGAGAAATTGGTACTGCTGGTTATTGGAAAAGCAAGCAGTCTGTGATGCTTCAAGAATGTGCAGTCTTTTCCATAAGTACACTTCCAACACAGAAACATGGATAATTTCTGTGGTATTTGAAAATTTGTTACAGCAAGGTCGCAAGATTAGGCATAAGAAGCAGGAAAATTGCACTCTTCTTGATCAGTGTGCCGCTCATCCACCAGCTGTTTCAAATTTAAGAAACACAAAGATCATTTTCCTCCCAGCAAATTGCATGAGTAAGTTACAATTTAGATCAAGGCATAATTTGGTGCATGAAGCAAACGTATCAGAAGAGGCTGGTACAGAGAAGGTTGGCTGCACTGAAATTGATCACAAGAAAAATCGTCTTAGATGCCATGTATTTCATTAGGACTTCCTGGGATTCTGTGATGCAAGATACCATTAGGAGTGAAGAATGGCACCAAAAAGCAGACAACACCGGCAGTCTTTTGAAACATATGTAAACATTGACAATGAAATTCCAGTTTGTGAAACAGCGACGATAGATGAAGTACTTAAACAAAAAAAATAAGCTTCAGTGGGAGATGAAAGTGATGATGAGCCAATTGCTACAGTGTCGGAAATGATGGAGGCAATGGATTTAGTGAAGTAATGTGTGTAGTTTCAAAATTGATGACAATGTAACGACTTTACTAAACAAGATGGACAGTGAAATTTTTACATTAAAACCAACATAGATATATATTTCAAACCTGTGTAAATAGTGTCCATATTTCACATCTCTTTAGGAGGTAAGTTGTATTATTAGATTTTATTACCTAATTATGCTCTTAAATTGCAGATTTTGTATTTTCGTTAACACATTTTCCCATCTATGATCCTTGGGTCCTTGCAAAAACGTACTAACAAGATTCCACTGTAGTTCCTCAAAATGAAAGCTTCCTCATATTTACACATGGACCTGGGCCCAGGGTGGCAAATTCTTAAGGGCAGCAACATTGAAAAAATAATGAAATATATATACTGAAAATAAATTTTCACATGCACTAAAAACGACCAATGATGGTAGCGGGAATTCTTATTATGAGGGAATTGTAGGTAGACAGTTGGAGATCCTACGTACATGGTGCAACTGGCAACATTGTCTTCCTGCACACTGCCTACACTGTTTTAGTAGCATTGTGCAGATGGGGGGCAGAAAAATTGTTGGCCCATTCCTAAATATGGGGCTGGAAAAGGTGCATGTGATGACAATTAAGGGGGATGGGAGGAAATACAAACTGGATAAAATTATTTCGATTAACAAGTTGCAAGCCGTATTTGGCAAAATACAATTTTTTTTTATATAATAAATGGTCATTTTCTGCATGTAATTAAAAGCTTCACAGACATTCACGTTCTCAATTTAATGAACTTTGTGCAAATTTCCAAATTATATATGTATATATTTTTCATCCTCGGAAAGAGCACAGCTACAGGAAAAACATGATGTAAGGTTAACTCTAAATGTATGTTTTTTAAATATAGAGTCAACTGAAAAGTTCAATGACACTGCAGAGATTTGAACATGGTTCTCCCGCTCTCCATCCAGTTGCTCTAACCATAGAGCTACTGTGACAAGATGCAGGTGGGACCTAGAATTTCCCAATTGACTCTAATTGTTTCCCAGATAAACCACCAAGGCATCTCAGTAGAGATGACAATCTCAATGGCAACCTGCCACTTTATTACTGGGTAATAGATTTCTTAAAGTTTTCTTTTAATTATTATATATATAATTAATATTAATATTGGTTAGAGCTATCGCACAGAAAGCAGGAGAACTGTGTTCAAACCCCGGCTGTGGCATTGAATTTTTCAGTTGACTCTATATTAAAAACATGCCAAGACCAGGCTAAGGTCTCTAAAAAGTGTAATTAATTTCAATTAATCATACATATATAAAATTAAAAAACAAATCTAAATGTATTGTTCAAACAATGGAGGCCATGGTTAGAAAGCAAGAATATTGTTACTGTCATAGTCTGCATTTCTTTGTAAATTTCCCTTGCCTGTGAAAAATTTTCTCTGCTTTGCTCGAGGCAGAAGCAAATAAGCTCAATGCTTTGTGTGTTACTGCAGATTTTTAATTTGTCAACCACTTTTAATGAAGTAGATAAGTACTTCGCTGTATTTTTCTTGGTGTGCCAATGCAGCAATTGGCACCCCTGATAGAAATGTTGATTGGGGTGTCATTGTCATCTTTTTTCACCAGCACCTGCTGACTGCAATTTGTTGCATTACCTACACTTGTGGAAGTTTTAGCGGGTAGAGGTCTGTATTTTCTTATCTTTTCTTTGGGTTTTCTATGCTCGTTTTCTTGGCACTTGGTTCTATAATTAGTTTTCTGAACATCCTAGGTTTTACAATTTCTTGGCACTATTTGTATTCTTTGAGTGTATCAGAATATGTGAAGAAACTCCATGTTCAGTGAAGTACTTCAAGCACCGGTAGTAACAATACCAGAAATTGTGTAGTGTTTGTATTTGTAAGAATGAAAAAAAGACTGATGCGTTACATTCACGACCTTCTCTACCCACTATCATTTATTTTTGTATAGCTTCTACAAACTATTCTTGCAAAAGCTTATTTTTCTATCTACTTCATGTAAATTGAGATAAACATTTGCAAAAATAGTTTCTTTACACATTTCGTTGTAGGTACAAAGGGGGATACAGGAGGCTGAAGTGATAGTCAAATCTTTAAAAAGCAGATTGCTGTACACTGACTTTGAAACGTAGAAAAAATTATTATAATAAACATAGATAAATAAGTACTTTCATGTATGTTTTCCGTAAATTTCCATAATTGCTCCTGCCCTGTTTTTTATGAAATAAGTGCTTGAATGAGCACAGGGTACATAATGCTGAAAGTAACTGATATTTGTCTTATTAGAATAAGGGGGGAAAAAACTGCAAAAAGCCTCATTCAGGTATCTCATCCCAAGTGATATTTAGCTAAAGCATTCTGGATTATCAGGCAGACACTGCTCATTAACAGGATGTCTGCAGTTCAAATCCTGCTGTGACCTTCCTTCCTAATGGAGGTTTTCTCCATGTTTTCCTCAGTCCTCATAACTGGCAAATGCTGGGAGGTACCCTAAAATTAAGCCAAGAATGTTGCTTTCCCAAATATTTCATTGCATGTATTATCAGTGACCACCATGTTATCATGTGTAATAAGAACGGATGTTAAACACTACTATACACACCTGGTGGTTGAGACTTTTCTCAAAATAGTATTTGTGAGAAGTATAAGTTTTTTCCACACTCTTAAATTAAGGGCTTATTTCAATAGTGGTACAATTCTATTTTTGTTCATTTTGAGATAAAGTCTTAAACATAAATGAATGATGATAATTCTGTGGTTAATATACCTGAAATATTGCAGTCCATGACTTGTTGCAAGGGATTACCCTATCTTTCTTGTGTTTGGTTCATTAAATTTCAGGTGGCCAAAAAATGGGGGCAGTGGAGATGCATCATCATTCCAATAAAATAAATTCAATATTGGAGATAAAGCTGAATTTCTTGTAATGAAAACTGACAGAATTACAGCAATATAAGCAGAATAGTTTTTTATAAGACAAAAATAATTAAATTATACTTTAATACATGTTTCATTGTATCTACCTTCATCATTGCTGTTCATCTTCTTCATTTTCTGCTGTTTGTAAACCACAGAAATATCCAAGATTGGCAAGAGGAATGAAAGGGAGCAAATTAAGTATATCCTGTTTCTTCTTTGCTTCCACCTTTCTTCTCTATGGATACAGTACCATATGCTTGTGGTTTCCTCTTCCACACTTGGGAGCAAAGTTTAACACAGAAATCAATACTCTCATTCAATGTTTCTTTGTACAGCATTTTATATGGCTTCTGTCTCTCAAACTTTATTCATCTGATTTTGAGCCAGTTACACTCACCATTTTTTTAATTCATTTTTTCTCCTTACTACTGCATTTTGCAGCTCCTTCAGTGATAAGAAATCAGAATGTTTCATTTCTGTGCATAACAATTTATTTTTCCTGCCAGTGTTCCTTATTACTTAAAAAAATCTTGTGGCAAGAAAATAAACTCTTTCTTATTTAAATTCTTTTCAGTAAGGCCAAACTCTCATTAGGCAGGTATGAGTGACATGACAGTAGGAACTTTAAATCGAATGTGTGTACATTTGATTCACGATCTTCTGTCACTTTCATTAGTATTAAAGCAATATTTATATTCCTGTTTTGGCCACCACATGCGAGTCACTGTAAGCAACTACATGTTTCTGAGAAGTAACTGATTCATGAATATATTTCAGTAAACAGTGACCAATTTCCTGCGAAACCCTTGATCCAGCTATTTCATCCCAAAAATACATGTGCATATGACTATCTGTTAAATTGTGGCATCCAAAGTTATAAACTACATGTTTCGTTTATAATACGATACTGATGTTGTCAGTTTAGGAAATACTAGTGCTTTTTGCAGGTCAAAAGTAAACACTAACATCTTGAAATCTGCTCCTTTGCTGCGTTTAGCATTGGTGTCCATTGACATTCTTGCTGCAGCTTTTGCTTTCTGGAGATGAAGCTCCCTTTCAACTTTAAGTTCTGTTATTTCTTCCTCATTTGAAGAAGCTAGAATTTTAAATTGCAATTTGTCACAAAAACTGCATGTGTCTTTTATATGGTGGTCAAAATGAGAGGTTGAAATCATTTGTAAAAATTTTGTGATGTGTTCCCCCACACAATTCCTTATTTTCAGACACAGTTTTCTTTGTACAAATAATACATTTTGGCCACACTAAGCTCAGGATTTAAAAATTTTTTGTCTGGATTATCCTCCCTTGTATAATGGCTCTCGGAAACTGAAAAGAAGCTTTAAATGTCTTTCTTTACATAGTTGACAAGGTGCTCAGGTATGGAGTTTCTGTTCTCATGTTTGCCCCTTCTATCAAGGTGAGGAATGCCTTCTTCCTTGCTTTTTGTTAAAAGCCCAGAAAGTCTTCCATTAGAAACTGTAAAAGTATTCAAGAAATAATTCTTGCATACTATTACACTGGTTCCATTTATCTCTACTCAATATTCATAAATACAACTTTTCTGAGAACCAGAGCCATCTGTGGGTTGTCACATTTAACTGAATGACATATGCCATTCAGATAATTGTTTTGGCAATCAATATCACCCATAGCCCAGAAATTGTCAAATAATCTTTTTCTCTCATCATGTGGAATCTTATTGGAGCATTTATGTGCACAGTTACAGTTCACATTTCAAAATATTTTACCAGGTTTTGTGGTGTAAACTCTCGCAAGTTCCATTTTCTTTTCCGAATATTGTGTTCATACAAGCTTGTTCTTCTAACAACCTTTTTGCTTCTACTACGCTTTCTTTTGCTCTGAGTATCTGCAGCTGTGCCATTCTCACAACCAACAATAGCTGTAGGCCTATGATGTGATATTTCATCATTTCTTTCACCAGCAGCATCTTCATCAGTATTGGTACCTAAAGTTTTATATATATATATATAGACATTACAATTTATACTAAAGCACTATTCTATTGCAAATAAATGTGTATATAAATAAATGAGGAAAGAAACCTATATTTTCGATTGTTACTGTCAACTTAACCTAAATTTTGTAAGCACATGGTTTTAAACAGAAATATCCAAGAAAGTAAGAAAATAGTTCTCCTTACCTTCAATAATATGAAAATTTTGATCATCGGCCTCATCAGAGTCATTGGTTATTTTAGAATCAGCCATCCTTGAAAAGAATCAGATCACAATGTGATGTCATCAAAACACTAGGATACATGTGGAGTTATACCACTACTGAAATAATTTCCTGCATAGTTTCTCTTGTGGTGCACTCTGTTGGCAGCAGAATGAAGTTGGAGCTGTATCACTTTTAAAATAAGATACAAATCACTTGTATGAGCACAAAAGTGTGGATAACTCCATTTTAGTAAAAAGTGGAATTTGTACCATTATTGAAATAAGACCTTCAAATATCCTTCCGTTTGCATTATGATTGCTTTAGTTCTGAATATTTAGAAGTTTTAAATAGTCCTTCCTGAACACACACAGGTTATGCATTCGTCAACACTTAAGAAGCCATATCTTATTTTCTGCTGATTATCTCTTATATTTTTGTAAATATTATTATGAAGAAAAGTTTATCTGCTTTTTACTGCTTATTACAGGCCATACCATCTTATTTTCAAACATTGTAATAGTTTAAGGGTCCTTGTCCCTCATATTGCAGGCTTTTATTCACATCAAGGTTTTTATTTAGGAGTTCTGCTCACTCCTTGAAAGAATATCAAGTAATTTTAATGCTTTAGGACTGTTTACTCATTGGTACATTCATTTTGTTCAACTATTCATTGTTTTATGTTACCTATCTAGCTTTTAAAAAGGTCTAAAAGATTCCTTCACTAAATATTAATCTTCTGTAAGATGTTGTATATATTTAAAAATGTTTATTAGTAATATATATTTTATTTTTAATATTATATCAGCATTTTCTTGATTGTTATATTTAGAAGGGAAATCAAGCATGTTACTAACTCATGATATTTCAATTTACTATGTGCACTAGAATCTATAAACTTAAATATTTTTTATTTATAATTTTCTTTTTTATTGTAATTCTCTTTTTCTACACATACTTGAGCAGTATTAAATAATCAATTGCATTAAGTTTTTGCATTTATCACCATCTAGTATGTGTAAAAGTGTACAATACCTATTTGTCTAGGTGCATAGTTAATACTCCAAGACTGTTTCCCACCTGTGATTATTTTCTGCATCCTGTACATTTTATAGGTGTGTTTTGCAGATGTCTAGTTTCTGTTTCAGTTTGCAGCTAGTCATAATGAAATAGTTTGTATTTTTTGAAATTCAATCAGAGCATTCATCTTGTGTTGTGATAGTGTTCATTCTGTATCAATACATATGAAAAATACAGTGACAGCACAGAATGTTGTAGTTGGCAATAAAATGACAATTACAGCATTAAATCCTAATGACATGTTTTGCACATAGGTTGTAAGTATTAACAGCTCCTCTTTATGCATTGTATTCAATCCTATACATTTCAGTGCTGCTAATAGAAGCAGTGTTATACTGTGTGCCTCTCAAATTACGAGATCACTGCAAGAAAATACTTGTTGTAAAACACTGTAACTTAATCTGTGTAATGACAAATGAAATGCACTATAATAAAAACTTGTGATAAATGTGGCAAACCATTTGAGTTGGTTAACACTGTTCTGATCTACATTCTAGAATTTGTGTTGGAAATGTTTCACTTCTCCTTATTTGTCCACATTTTCGGCTCCTTATTGAGCTTCAGAATTCCAGTAGAGTCTCTTGTCTTTATTCCCAGTTTGTCCTGCAAATATCTGGTTTCATTTTTGGAAAAAAGGTATATACAGAGAAAATCAAAAGAAACATGGCACAAAATGAAAAAAGTACTTAGAAATATTAAATAAAAACAAGTTGACAAATTGTCAGTAGTACCTAATTACTAAAATCACCAGGTTGAAAAAGAAGCTCTTCACCTAAAAGCTGTGAACAAACTACAGAACTGAGCAATTGGGAAAATACCCACGTAAAGAAATATGAAAAACGTTGGATGAACTTTTGTACCAACCAAAGAAAACATTCTACCAAAATTTGTATAAATTCCACTAGAGGCCAGTCAAATGGACACAAGAGATTATACCAACATTTCTGACAGTTAAGGAGCTGAGGTTGTGGACAGTTGTCTGTGAACATGTCCAGCATAAATAATTTGAGTTAATGTTTAGAAAAGTGCTAAGTTGAACCAAATGGTTAACTAATTTTATTTCACTTCACAATGTTAGTTCCAGATTATGTGTCAGCTTTATGTTGAAGAGCAGAGGTACTGTGTGGTGCAAATATAAAAAACATTGTTTCACTGTGTCAGAATTAATAAGTGCTTGTTTTATAAATTGAGACAGATTTTAATACACAACTTCACTACACTGGATCTCTCTCTCCCCCTCCCTCCCTCCCCCTCCTGGCTCTGACAGTGATAACTTTCTTTGAATTTTGGGCAGATGTATGTGCTTAGTGATCAAACTTTTTTTTTTCAATTAATTTATCAAAGTTCATTAAACCCTCCTGTTTAGGAATACAGAATAGTAGTAAATGGAGAAAGAAAAAATGTGCACAAAAATAAAGAATTGCATGGAAGGAAAAAGTTCAAAGAAATTACTAAATAAACAAAAACGTACAGGCATCTATCAAAAAAGAATTTGCATATCATCCATGGTGTATAAAAACTCCAGAAAAGAATCAAGGCTGCAACAATTGATATCAAAAACAAACATTGGAGCACTGATCAAAGCAAACCATGAAGACTCAGACTCTCCCAATAAAAAGTCAGGTATCTACAAAATCAGTTGCATGGATTATAAAAGTTCCACATTGGACAAACAAAAAATAGCCTTGAAGTTAGATTAAAAGGGATAATTAGGAATATAAAATTCAGTCAGACAAATTCACCATTGCTAACATATTTTGGATGAAATGAAAGGAAAACAAATTAATAAAATACATTGACCAACCAGCAGCTCTATCAGCTCAGGTAAAGCTTTTCATACATAAAGAGGATTTAATAAACTAAGCATCAATTAAAGAAAGCTTGATCACAAAACACAGCCATATGCCACCTGAGGAAGAATGGAAGTTACGACAGTCAGAGCCAGTTGCTGATGAAGCAAGCTAAGCATTTTTTGCATAAAAAAACCCAGGTAGTGAAGTTGTTTGTTAAAATTTGGCTCAGTTTATTAACTACTTCATTGTAACTTCCCAAGTAAGATAATATAAGTGAATGTTTGCTTTGCTGTAGAGGAGCAAAAGTGACCTTTGCTTATAACATTAAAGACACAATTTCCTTTTGTTAGTATAATTTCTAGCTATAACACATTTTTAAACAGTTTGTTTACCATAAACTTCTTCACAAATCTTATTAATCAACTTTTCATTCACAGTTCCCTCCCCCTCCCTCCGTGTTAGTTTGATTCAAGTGTTTTGCCTAAACCATGTTGTGTGTTGTCATTTGGTAAGCAGTAACTAGGTATAATTGTAGTTTTACACATGCAGGAAAACTGAATCAGTTTGCATTTGATCTAGATATGAATATGCTTTAACATTCTTTCAAGAATATATTACCAATGACTTGTTTTAATACGTACTCATTAGACTGCTTATATTTAGCTTTATCCAAAAAATAATAATAATAATAATTGGACCTAGAAAGTGACTGAGCAATGCCACATTTATTTTTTGTGTATATTTATTTGCACAAAAATAATACATATGCCTAAAGTAGCTTTTTATAATGTCATTGTTACTTGTTTATGTTATTTTATTTAGTTTTAATAAATATTTATAAATACATGTTTGCAGTTACCAAAATTTCAGTATTAACTACAAGATTACTATTTGAAATAATGGCCTAGAGCTTGATGGAAAGATACTTTTATACCACAGTAGGTTATCAGTCTAGAAGATAAAGACATAGAAGGAGAAGAAATTAAATTAAGTGTTAATTATTTGTTGCTGACTATTGGACCTACAACACTGCAATCAATTTTTTTTTTCTTCCCTCCTAAATAATTATTTTTAAAAAGGTTAATAACTTTGGCTCACCATAATATGCTTAAATAATTATCATATTTTAAGATGCAGAGATCCTGAAGCTTAACTACATAAAATTATGATATTTTCTAAGTTCTTTATGTGAGTAAGAAATTGTTTGGCTTAGCCCACTCTTGCACAGCAAAACAAAAATGTTGAATTGCTTCAAGTTTGTTATATTCTCATTTGGAAAAAAAAATTGTTCTACAAAAACAAACCAAAGGGATTGAGGCATTTCTTACCCAATGTGAAACTGCGGAAAGCAGTATCTCTTTTTTCAGGCATAGAGGGCATTGTAATTGGACAGCTGCTACCTCAGTATTTTTGCTATGTTTTCAAGCATTACAGATTTGTTAAGGTAGCCAATTATTTGTGGTTTCATAAGTCATTATTGTACCTATATTTATAAGATTTTAATAACATTTTATTTTATACAATGTTTCTTATTGCACGGAAACATGTGAGTATAACTAAAAAGAGAAGAAAATTATATATTTTATTCTCTTTTCAGATTTATCTGAAGGTGGCCCAAATAATTCACATAGTTACTTAGTTTCATTTGTTTTATTTGTCAGCCTACTTACATAAACAGTTTTCAAAATAATCTCCTTGGAGTTTAATAATTGCTTCTCAATGTTGCAGTAGCTGCTCAATGCTGTTTAGTTCTCCTTTAAAATAAAACCCTTGAATGCATCTGTTCACAGCTGTATTCAAGTCATTTAATGTTGTAAAATGCTGTCTTGAAAGTGGATTTATCTCTTTCAGATAAGGTCATAATCGGATAGATTCATGTCCACAGTAGTCTGGGTAAGGAAGCATTTCCCAGTTGTAACTGATTAATACATACACCATATATAAGCTTGCTTATAATATATAGGATTGCATTATTTTGGAGAACCAACAACCTTTGTCCTTTGAAGGTGCTTGCCTGGATATAACTATTTCTTGGCCCATCTCTTCTCAACTCATTTGTCTGCTTTCCAAAACCCTTAAGAGGTGACCTCTGTAGGAAAATCTGTAGATTATATTAGTCTTCTAAGATGTTTATATAGTAACACAACCTTCACAAAAACTTATAGACAAGTTAAAACATACAATTTATGTTAAATAGAAGGAAAATGATGGTACGGTCTGCTTCATCAAACATTTGCCGTAGAAATTAATGATTTTTGTCAGCATACACCAGCATAATTTTAAGTAAAGATCTTGGATCTGACAAGGGGAAGTATCAAAGCCTTCCATGCCAAAACCTACATTGAAATTCCTGTAGGATAAGAAAGCCATGATCAATTAGGTGCCAGTTTCAAGTGCAAGGTCTAAACACTGAAGCCAGAATCCTGTGTTGGCAGCTCAACGTGTAATGCAGGTAGACATGCCTGAATGAAGTGTAGAGTACCTGTCTTGTCACATTATTCACTCGTCTCTCTCACCAGAGCCATCTATTTCATTCAGTTAATGTGTTACTTCCCTATACTATAAATGCTTGATGTGTTGCTGCATTTATAAACCTTACAGTAAAAACTAGCAGCTAAATTTTACATGCAGCCTTTTTATGACAAATCACTTCTTTCGCCAAAATTTCAAGGCAGGTTTCAGCTTGAAGGGTTTAACGTTTCCCTTGTGAGATACTAAAGTGGCATGTGTGATTTTCATCATTCATTTCAGTAGTGTATGGATAAAGTTGTTGAGTAACTGTATTAAACCAACTTCTTCAGGATAACTCACAGTAACAGCATATAACAGCCACTCATTTCAATGCAGATGACAGTGTATGCATACAGTGCATCATCTCTAGGGCCAATCTCAGAAATGGGTTGTGCCAAATTTTATTATGTTATTGCCTGTCTATAATAAATTATGAATGAGTAAAATATTTATTAAATTGCTGGTTTCTTTATCTATAAAAGCAAACACAAAAGAACAGATAACCTCTGGTTGTTGTTTACCATAGATCACTTTCAGTTTTTAGGCCTGTATTTATTTCAGATATATTTGGCAATAATTTCTCTAGAGTAATTTGTATGTGTTACAACTTTACTTTTCGTGCTTTTTTCTGCTTTCATATATCTGAAGTTCATATTATTTTTGGAGTACTGTTTATTGGTTTTATAATTTATGTGTAAAATGTATTGGGGGAGGGAAGAGAAAAATCTCAGTATAGTGTTCAAGCAAGAACAACAGAAATATTTAAGCAAAATTTAAGGCAAATATCAGCATGTAAAAACTTCAAAATGTATACTAATTGATTGAGCCTTATGTACAGAAATGGCAATGAAAGAGTTAATAGAGAAAAGCGCTGTAACTAAAAGATTTAAATGCCTAAAATACACCTTATTACAGAGGAAAAGAGGGTGAAGGAGAAAAAACTGCAATAATTGGAATTTAGTAAATGTAAGCAGTAGTTGAAATGGTGGACTTAGTTGTTAGTTGAGATAATTAGATACAAACAATGGATTTTAGATAGATAATGGGCTGCTAAAAGAAATGGATTCTGGATGAAGCCAAGAAGTTTTCTAGCATCAATGTTATATACTGCTAGGTACTTAAAGAAGTGTAGTGTTACACTCACTGTAATTGTTGATGAAATAAGGACTGTAGATATATCTTTGTTAATATTGAGCTCATAATTTTGGGCAGTTTCTTGCCAAATTAATATTGTGATGTTCAACAGTTCAGATTAAAATCTTCAATACTGTTGAAGTGAAAATAACATTTTTTTGGCTGATGAGAATGGTTGTGAAGTTTGTTATAGTGTGGAGCAGCATTTGCTTTCTTTTTTTCTTGATTTCTGAAAAAGTTGTTGAACAAAGTGGATTGGAGTGTGTCGAATGTTGGCATAAGGGAGCACATAAATTTGTCCAACAAGTTCAGATAATTAAATAATTTGTTCTATGTGCAATCCAGTATGCATGTAAGTTAATTTATTTGTTGGTTAAAGCTGTACATTTGTTTTTTAACTGATTGTGTATATTTGTACATAATAATTGTTGTAATTTGAACATTCTTTTGTGGATTATTTTAATTAAAATCAGAGAACGTAATTTAATAGTGTTTGCTTTTAGGCTCTGTGTGCAACTTTCCTACTCCCACTTTAGTTCTATTTTCATTTTATGCATGTGCAATTTAAAGAAAATGGGATTTATCATTTCAAATGGGACACCTATTTATGAAGTAAGAAAACATTAACTGTGGTTGTGAAGACCAAATACACCAGAAAAAAAATGTATGTGTTATGTTTGCCTGACTTTCTCAACCCTTTTTTCTACAAAGTGTATTCTTCTATCTACTACTTGTTAATTGAGACACACATTTGCAGAAATGCTTTTATTACATGTTTTATTGTAGTTACAAGGGGGCCATAGGAGGCATATCTTTAAGATTTCACCTTCCTCCATTATCATACATCTAAACCAAAATTTTAAAATTCTTTCTACTATTATACCTTTCCTCTTAGTTCTTCCTAGTTCTACTAATGCAACCTCGCCTGGTGCTGCTCTTCATAGTCTAATTAACTCTTTACAAAACATTCTATACATATGGTCAATTTTCTTACTTAATTCTCCTCCCTCCCATATTTCCACCACATAGAGCATTTTTTATTCTACCAATGCCTTGTACATTATCTCCAACCATTTTTTCGACATCCTTAATTTATATTTGCAGATTCTTATTCCTGTTATAGCTGCCTTCCCTTTAGCTAACAGCTTTCTGCCATGTGCTCCCTATTCCCCGCTATTACTCAACCTTACTCCTAAATAGTCATATTCTTTGACGACCTCCAATTCTTGACCACCTAGAAACCATTTTTCTTCCTTCCTAGTTTATTTCCTTTTTTTAAAACCATCACTTTGGATTTATTTATATTTACTGTAATTCCCCATTTTTCCCAAAATTCTTGAATTTCATTTATTGCTTTTTGTAACCCTATTATAGATATAGCACCTACCATAAGGTCATCTGCGGATTTCTTAGTTTTACTCTTTCTAAGATATCACCTATGAATAGGTTAAATAATATTGGACTCAGCATATATCCCTGTTTTAATTCCATTTTTTGTTGAATCGTCACTGTGATGCTGTTTTTTTCACCGCATATACCAAACTTTACATCTTTATATATCTTCTTAATTTCTCAAATAAGCTTGTTACTTACTCCCTTTTCCCTTAGTTTATATTCCAGACCTTCTCTATTTATTTTATCAAAAGCTTTTCAGAGTCAACAAAAAGAATGTATACCCTTCCTCTTTTCCTACTTAAATATTTATCTAGTATAGTCTTTATTATAAATATGTTATCTGCAGTCTGTCTTCCTTTCCTAAAACCTGCCTGGAATTCTGATTTTTTTTTTTTTTTTTCAGTTTCTCCCCATTCCCTTAGTATGCCTGCCAAAATTCCTGTATACACTTCCCTAATATAGATATTAGACTTATTTCTCTGTAGTTCTCAGGCCTATTTACTCCTCCCCTTTATAAATTGATACCATCATACATGTTTTCCGGTATGTCATTTTATAATTCTGTTATTAATTCTAATCCTTTTTGAGTTTCATCATAGTTTCTCCAAAATTCTCCTGGTACTCCATCTATTCCTACTGCTTTCTCTTTCTTTATATTTCTTAGTTGTAAATATACCTCCTGGGTTGATACTTCTCTGTCTAAATTTTCATTTGTTATCACCTCTTGTCTAAATATTCTATGCTCTAACCTTATCTCTACCCCTTCCCCAATCAAGTTTTTAAAATATTTTACCCACCCAGTTGGTGCAATTTTTTTTCCCCCCTCCTTTCATGTTCACCCTTCTTACTATTTCCCATATATTTTTACTATCTTTTCAATTGCCCTCTTTAGTTTATTTTCCATATTTTCTTGCCATTCTTTTTCTTTTGTCTCTAACAAGCGTTTATATCCTCATTTGTAAATCATCAAATTTTGCCTGTCTTCTTCTTTTTCCAATCCCCTCCATTTAAGAAATTTTTTGAAAACCTTTTTTGCATTTTTATGCTCATCATACCATCCCTTATTTGTTTGTACCTTTCCCTGTTTTACTTCCATATCTGTCCCTGCTCTTTTTACTGTTAGTTCCATTAACTCTAGCTCTTTCTCTGGTTTTTCTTCATATAGGTTCATCTTCATTCCATATTCTATAATTTGGCTTGCCTTTGAATTTAAATCTTTTGTGAATTTTCCTTCTAGTTCCTCCTTCCATTTATAGGGTTTTAATCTCTTCATCTTTCCACATTATAGTCAATAAAATTCACTACCAGTGAAGTTTTTCATGTTCTGTTGTTATAACAAGATTCCTTTAATCTATTAAGCTCATTAGACCACTGAGTGTTCAACGGAGAAAATATCTCAACAGCATTATGGCTATAATAGGGTGGCTAAAAGCTATTTTCAGTACCAGGTCTGAAAACTGCTCAGGAGATGACTTCTATTCTCAAGTTTAGAGTTGCTACATGTACAAAAATACTGTAACAATATTTTCATAACTTCCTGAAAAACAAGCAAAATTATGTTACCTGATACTATTTTTTTTTTGTTTTTTTTTCCTAGCATGGTAATAGATGACAAGATTCCAACTTTAATATTGTGCTTGTCTTGACTATTGTAATTCACTATAAACTATATAATTTAAATCATTTCTACAGAATTCTGGCAGAACACTTTTCTTGTACAAAATAATCAGGACAGTCCCAATTTTTCAGCATATACGGCAACCCTATGCAGAGGGGGTTGCAGTAGGGAGTCCAAGGAAATGTTTAAAAACTGAAGCAGGATAATATATTTTAGGCATTTTATTGCCTAAATGTGTTGTTTTTACTTTAGTTACTCGTAAATAGATTTTGTAATTTCTTCTTAAATTAAATTGAGGTCTATTTACGGACACTTTTAACTTATGGATGCTTTTTAACTGATGTGGTCCTTAGCGTCCCATTCTTTATTGGGCGTGAAAGACCGGTAATTTTGCTCAGAGGCCTTTTATCGGTCTTGAGGTTCTTTTACGTGCCGTAAGTCTAGGATAGGGACACCCGGCTTTATTTCCCTTCCGAAGGAAGCCGTGCTAGGGATTTTTACACCCAAAAAAATCCTTCGCCCTCCACCAGGTTTGAACCCGCGACCTCGGGAACTAGAGGCTTAGCATGGTAACCATTACACCACGGAGGACGACTTCGAGAGCCCTGAATAAAAAAGAATTAGAAACAAATATCACACTTGATATTTAGATTCAGTACCTGCCAAAGATGTGACATTAACATTTTCAAGAATATCTCCCACCCCTAACTACCCTTAACATGGAACATTTTTCAAACATTTTTATTTTTAAAAAATGGCTCTAACATTTTTTATTAAAATATATATTAAGGATATTTACACGACAAATAAATAAATTGTATATCTTGAATTTTCTGGGAATAGCCTGTGAAGTCCTTTTCATTCGAAGGAATTTTGTATAATTTTGTATAACTGGTAAACATTAAGCGTTAGACGAGCACTTACCATACAAAGAATGTAGATCTCTTTAAAACACACAATTTACTTAAAATAAGCTTTTCTGTGGCATAAACCATTTCTCAGATATTCGCTATTAAAGGTTTGAATTCTTCAGTATTTGTCATTCTTTTAAACTCTCATCAATTTTCAGTTGTTTCTCGTGATTGCATGGAAACAGTATGGAATTTAAGGCCCGCATACACCGTCCAGTTCTTACACATTTGTCTATCGCTGTTCTCTCTGTATCTGCAACGAAATGTGCAATGTAGCTATTTTCGCAAGGGTTTATTTGTATTAAAATGTAGTAGGTAGAAAATTAAGCTTTAGCAAGAATATATTTTATATCCACTAATAAAGATAGTGGGTAGAGAAAGTAATGTGAATGCATCATAGAATTGCTTTTCTATCATTTAGATGGTCAGCTGCACTCAACTCGACTCATCGACTAACCGCATTCATCTGACACTTTGACTGATCAAAACATTTGTCGCAAGCAGTCCCCACAAACAGCAGAATGCCCTAGAAGGGGAAACTACTCGAAAACCGCCGGTAGGAAATTTCCAGAACTGCACAGAGGCGCATATAACATCACTTGTTCTAAAGGGCCGGTCGAAGGCGCTAACAATCCAGGCGGCTAGGCAAAGTAACCGGCATGCTCTCACACTAGCGCGGCACGTCGTCAACTTCAGGCACGTGTTCACAGTATGGTTTTACGAATCAAGAAAAGTTTCTTTCTTAGATTTAACATTCGTTTAATGCTACCGGTGAATGTTAAATCTAAATAAATGCATTGCTGCGTTTACAGATTCGTATTTATAAAGACGCGAACGACTTCTTGGAAAACAGTAATAAGGGCTATTTATTCGTTTTATTTGGGCATTGAATTTCTGTTCTGTTGTCGCGGTAACTTCGTGTTATCTTATTTGCTGAGCGCCTGTTATTGTTTTACTATTTTTAATTTTGGGTTCTTTGTCCTCCGGCTAACTATTACTACCCAGTCGAGCAAATCTCTTGAACAGGGTGTGTAAACGGAAATGAGTTGTTACTAAAAGATAACACTGATAAAAGAATTTATTTTTACACCTTTATTGCCGTCACACTTCATTAATTTCACATATTTACTCTTGATACATGCCCGACTGAAACTTATATTTTCGAATGTAACTATAATCACGTATTTGCCGCACATTATTAATTCGCGTATTTCACATTTTATAACTAGCTTTACGACGCGAGAGATTCTTTAGAACTGCGGGACGTGTAACCCGTGGATGATTCTGTTGAACTGCGCGACGTATAACCTGTGAATGATTCTGTTGAACTGCGCGACGTGTAACCTGTGAATGATTCTGTTGAACTGCGCGACGTTTGCCGTGTGAATTAGTCTGTAGAACTGCGCGACGTGTAACCCGTGAATGATTCTGTTGAACTGCGCGACGTTTGCCTTGTGAATTATTCTGTAGAACTGCGCGACGTTTGCCTTGTGAATTATTCTGCAGAACTGCGCGACGTGTAACCCGTGAATGATTCTGTTGAACTGCGCGTTACCTGCGTTGAACTGGCTCGGAATTTATACTCCCTCACCTCGATATGCCTAAACATTATAATCGAGCTGCTATTGGTTAATAAAGCGCGCCAACATTAGCGTCTATTTTTATATCCAATCAAAATTACGAACACATATGCTCTAGGGAAGATATTCCCTCCATTTCTAAAGAAAAGTGCGTTACTCTGACGTCATTTGTTTGTCTCTTCTAATTAATAAACAACTCACCCCCTCGCTACATTGTTACCCGTTCCTATTGTCAGTTTCAGTGAGACCGTGTAAACTTATTTCCTAACAATGCTTATAATTAACAAACATCTCAAATCATTGTCATACAATAATGCTAATTTACACTACAATCACTCTGGCATTCACAGTGTTGTGATATAAAATACTGCCTCCCTGTAGAATTACTATTGTGACAAATAAAGATACGAATTAATTTGTGACAAACTTTATTTATTACTCAAAATGCGTTACGAGCCTCGCTTTACAGCTTTGACTTAAACATTTCCTGTAACTAGCTCGCAGCTATCTCGTAACTGGCTTATTTATTTTCTGATATCTTTTTATAGTCTTCTGTTACTAGGGAGACATTAACGCAATGCTATGGAATTTGCTATAATGCAGATGGCAAACTTTCTGGAAGAGTAGCCAGTCAAAACCTCTTCCAATAATTGGTGGACTGTACCATGCTGTAGGACCGTATTTAGAGGGGGATTTTAGGGTTCAATCCCCCCCTCCCGAAACTTCTGACAACTTTATTTATTTAAATTCATATCAAACAAATAAGGGAAAAGTCGTTAGATAACAGTAGGTCTACTGCTTGTAGCACATTTACAAGAAAAAGGGAAACTTAATATTGTCACCTTACATAGGTAAGGTGACACATCCTGGTTTTTTAAGCAGTCTCGATGTTTTGTGATGTAAGGTAGAATATCTTCATTCTGGTGAGATTTTCCTGTCTCTATAATGTCTCCAAGCAATTTTCTTATCTACGTAATGTCTGTTTACTATGGAGTAGGTACATGGTAACTGTATGGGGTACTGTTAAGTTTAGATCTAGTTATGGAAAACCCTCCCGAAATATTTTTCTGGATACGGCATGCCATACGGGTTTGCTTTGTCGAATCTGCCGCCACAAAGCCTTCATTGATTGCTTAGCCGACTGTATTGTTACACCACAGTATAGAATCACACAGTATGTTAAACACAAAACTACGCCATAGTGCAACTGGGGGAAAATCACGCGGGTTTGGTCACATTGCTACCTTCTCAAAGACGGTAGTGCGACCATCGTTATCGTATCTGGCTCTTGGGCTCCGTCGCATGGAGTTGGGCTTACAACTGGCTCGCACATTCCCAACTCTGTCCCAAACTAGTTATCCTGATCGCTGTCCGATGGATTTAGTAGGGGCACGGGCGCTTCCTCTCGGCAGGGCAACAATGTGCCCTGGCAACACATAGTTCATATAAGAATGTTTTCGGTCCAAAACCAGGTTCCTCCACCGCTGGTCTCCCAATCGCGCCGTCAAGCACCATCTCGCTTCCTGCAAGCACAACGCCGTCCTTCCGTAACATCCTGAAGATTCCCGGATATTCTCAAGACTCTAGAGCGCCATCTCGTCTTGTCCGAGCCGCAAGACTTCCTGCCGAGTAGAACGTCGTCTCCTGAGGGCATCCGATCCTAGTATCACATCCTCAGCCGCACTCACAGGCTGATGTAGTATGCTTCAATATTTTTCATTTGTATTTATCTTCATGTTGAACGAGGTATATATTTCATCCGTTGACAAAGGGGTAAGAAACTGCTTGACTCACGTAGCCGGGCGGGAGGTTCGCCAAAGCCTTCTTCGCCAATTTCTCTATTGCCCGGGCGAACACTTGCAACATCTCCCCTGGCTGCGATAAGCTGCGGCCAAGCGTTGTTTTCCGAGGGTGGACCTCCCATAATATGTCCTTGGACGCCGCCGACATCGGGCCCGCATTTAAAACTTTTGCCGCCTAATCCTGAAAGGCTGGCTACCAGCTTTGCGGCTTGCTCCTCTGGTGTCCATTGGTTACGGACGGCGACTGTGCTAAATTGTCGCGGAAGACTTCAAAAGCGGATGATCCGCGTACGGGTGGCTTGGCGCGTGTAGATGCTGTTTCGCGTCCTGGTGCTTCGAACCTCAAATCCTGGGGTCTTCTTCCACAACGGAGCTCAGTTTCTTGGTGCTGCCGTCGACTCTTCCTTCCGTTAACGACGGCGTTAACATGTTCATCCAGGTATTCTATTGAGACATTAACGCGTTTGTCGAGGTGCTTCAATTCTTTCTCTACCGACCAGTTTTATCTTCGCCGGTAACCCTACCTTCATCGCCGTGTCGTCCTCCTTGGTCCAGGAATACTATGCTGTCCTCTAGTTCCCAAGGTCGCTGGTCCAAACGCGGCGGAGGGCGATGGATTTTTTTTCGTGCGTAAAAACCCTTAGCATGGCTTCCTTTGGAAGGGAAGTAAAACCGGTGGTCTCGTGTCGTAGATTTACGACAGTAAAAGAACCTCAAGCATGATAAAGAGGCCTTTGAGCAAAACTTCCAGTCTTTCACGCCCAATATAGGATGGAACGCTAAGAACCATAGCAGCTAAAGACCGTCCATTTTGCCGAAGGTTACTAACTGACATTTTCCACGCAGTTTTGGTCACAATGTTCTGGGTATATTACACAATCTAACCGAAAAAGATGGTTCCGCGGTAAGATGTGAGACTCGCATTCGAGAAGTCCCGGGTTCAATTCCCATCGACCGCCTACTCCGATCTTGGGTTTTTCGTGTTTTTTTCCTGGTCGGTAGCGAATGATGGGTTAGCTTTTCATCTGCATACCACGATTTCGTTCCAAAATTTCTCTTTCATTCTGTCTCCCCATATTTCAGGTGTGCTACTAGATTTCGTCACGTATGGCGGTGCCGGACAGATGCCGCCGATTTTTGCTCAAAGGAAAGAGTACTCCCCGTGGATACTAGAAAATTAAATTGGGTTTTATTTATGGACGCTCTTTAACTACAGCGTGAAAGATCGGAAATTTTGCTCATAGACCTGTTTATCAGGCTTGAGGTTCTTTTACATGCCATAAAATCTACGACGTGGGTCCACCGGTTTTACTTCCCTTCCGAAAGAAGCCATGCTAAGGATTTTTATGCCCGAAAAAATCCATCCCCTTCAGCAGGGTTTGAACCCACGACCTTGGGAACTAGAACATGGTACCCTAGACCACGGAGGACATGTGGACACTAGAGAATTGCTTGGTCGACAGGTCATTCATCACCCTCTCTAGTCTCTAGGAAGCTCCAGTAGTGGCATCTCCTGGTCCTCAAGCCCGGAATTGTTAGAGAATTTCGCGCGTCTCTGCAGGCCTGTGGTTTCTTCACTTCAGCTTTTCTTCCGGGGGGGGGGGGTAATTAGCCATAATGGATCAATGTAGCTGAAGTGTGGGAGGAGCTATTTATAACTACACAATCCACTCCTTTGCTCAGTGTTCCATTTTAATCCTTCTTTTTCATGAGCAAAGGAATGCAAATGCAAGCCCTTACTATCCTCTCGCGTCGCCATTATTTTAATTAAATAGGGCTGGCAAAGACATTTATTACATTTATAGCTGAAAGCTGTGGCGGAAATCTGGAGTATGGTGAAAATTTTAAAACTCTACCATGCGTCCTTGGTCCATTATCATTATGATTTTCATCCAAAATCAGTAAGTCGGTACGTATATGTGGCGCCACAGATGTCAAAATCAACATCCCCTAAAATATATATTATATATATTTTAAATTAAGTTATTAGTTATTGATTGTTTAAAAATGTACTTCTACTTACACAAAAGCGTTGTTTATTATACGCAACGACTTAGCCGCACATGCATATATTCGTCGCACTTGGGTGTTATTGGCATTTTGGAGTGCACTGCACTGTATGTTGGTGGTATACCTGATTGTTATTGTTTAGTGCATCGTCCCAGCAGAGTTGCCAATTTGACTGACTTTCCGTCAAAATTGAGGGATGTTCAATGTGAATGACGGATTTTTTGACGGAAATTATTATGAATAAATTAGTCCTTTGAGTGGTTTTGCTGGTTTGTTTTAAAACTCTGTTGTATCTTCTTTGGAACAATTTTAAAGCACACAAGTCATTTACATGCCCCTGAATGGGCCATGATATATTTAAGAATTACCTGTATTGCATTACTAAACCTCTTATCGGAGTGTTTCATCATGCTGCCTTGTTATTTGCTTGTTCATTCATTTTGGTCCCACTGTGAGCAACGCTCAGGAACATTGAACACATCATACAATTATGAGATATACACCATTACCAATAAACATACCCAGCACCATGAACTTCTTAAATAATAACATACCCAGCACCCAGATCTTTTGTTTTACTAATAAACATACCCAACACCAAGAACATTTCTCCCTCTCCACACCATGCATTATTTAAGAATTGAAAATTTGCAAACCACCACCATTCTTCTTCTTTTTTTCTCCAAGAGTAAACATCTCAACATGACAGTAGGACAATAACAAACAAGTGTAAGTCACTACATATGCCACCTGCCCTACATATTGAATATTTATATATTGCACGACATATTAAGAAATTCCTCCATAGTATATGGGGAGTGAGTATATAAGAAAGACTAAGGTATAGATTAGGTTATCGCAGCATAACCTTGCGGACACCCCTATTATTCCTCATTTGTGCATTCTCGTACCCAGAAAAAAAATTTCGAATTGGGTTTTCCACAAGTGGCTTTAAACTTAACAGTACCCCACACAGTTACCATGTACCTACTCCGTAGTATATAGACGTTACATGGATAAGAAAATTGCTTGGAAATATTATATAGACAAGATAAACTCACCAGAATGAGGATATTTCACCTTACAGCACAAAACATGGAGACTGCTTCGAAAACCGGAATGTATGGTCACCTTACCTATGTAACGATATCAAGTTTCCCTTTTTCTTGTAAATATGTCACTAGCAATAGACCTACTGTTATCTAACGACATTTTGCCATATTGGTTTGCTATGAATTTAAATAAATAACACTGTCAGAAGTTTCGGGGGGGGGTTGAACCCTAGAAACCTCCCCTCTAAAAACGAACCTGCATCTGTGTACTGAACGTTTTTATATATGCTGCTGGACCGAGTGCTTGCGATAAAGTATAAATAGTAACATGAGATTTAGCATCCACTGGAAGGTTCCTCAAGCCTACTTCCTTTAGAATAACTCCCTCATGTACGTATTGACGTTTCTGATAATTTAAGTGTGCTGAATGCTATTTATCGACAGCGTTTGACTTTTTATATTAGTTCAGTTTATGTGTACACGATCTCAAATTCTTAATCGGAGTTAAGCCAGTTTGGAAAGTGCTTTGCACATAGTGAGACGGTGAGTAGTGTGCAATCAGTAAACAGATATTGTTAAATATGCTTTTTTATATTTTTTGAAATACGGAGTAGTTTTTATTTATTTCTGTTGATACAACGGGTAAACAAACAACGAGTGACGTATTTAAAATAATTTTTAATTCTATTTTTATTTTTACATGGAAATGAAGAAGTATATATTATTTTTCTTATGTTGACGGTTATTGGCGGAATTTTGGGTGTTGGTGTGACGGGGAAACTAATGTGTTGGCGACACTGTATCCGAGTATCAGTCACATCGTGTATATGCTTATTAATCATTGTGAATTGTTTTAGAATAATGTTACTTATGTTTCATATGAAATTGGTGTTTAATCCCAATTGTGCAGTATTCAGCAGATTAGCTCTCTATGTTTTTCTTAACTATGTTCACATGTGAATAACTTGCCGACATTTGTATAGCTTTTGTAAGGTAAGTGGTGAGCAAAAATACTTAATAAATGTCATCAAAACATCAGTTACTAATGGTTACAACGTTATGTAATATTACAATAATATATTTCAGCTGTTCACAGATTGGGGTTCTGAGCTAATAGTTACAACGATAAATTAGCAAATAGTATGCTTTGAACTTAACCTATGTTGTACGATATGTTGATATGTATTAGAAGTAACCAGTGTAGATGAAAATAAGCAGTAAAGTTAATTCCATGTTCAGTAAAATAATAATGATGCAATTTCAAATCTGTCAAAAGCAATTAAAAAGTTTATGAAATAAAAATTCCATTCATTTTGAATAAAGCTGGAAATTATCTTGTTATTGACACAAGCTCCTGTGACTGAGCTCTGTGAGGGTTATTGCGCTGGCCAATCTTTGAGGAAGATAAACCTTCAAATTAATGCACAATATCCCTCAACAGCTAAGTTGCATAAGCAAGTTTCAGCCAATAATGCAATTTCTCCCTCACTATGAATTTAAGATTAGAGGCTTAGAGAAGACTAAAGGGAACTGTACATGTTTATTTTGATACTCAGATATAGCAACAAACACTTTAATTTCCACAGTAAATATAAATTGAAGTGTTATACATTAACAAATAACCATTTGACTGCATTATTATGGTTGTGATAATGTTGCACTATGGTACCATTTGTGTTGTTTATCTTATTTATTTCTTCACAGATATTTATAAATTGGTTTTTGTGCATTACTTTGGTCTTCACTGAAAACATTAACAAAAGTAATGTTTAAGTGGCCCTTCTTATATAGTCGTTTTTGGCGGCTTTTGGAAGGAATTGCTGCCAACGTGAGTCATTCGAGTTTTAGATGTGTAGATCCCGCGACACTCCTCTCCTTCTAAAAACAATCCCTCGGTTACGCTTTGAGGCTGAGGTCCCTCAATACCTCGGTATGCCTTGAGGCTGAGGGCTCTCAATCGTGTTTTCAGCTATGTTGGGATTTTAAATGTTGGCTTTGAAGACCAGCGTAATGCAGGTTACTGACGTTTTCAATGAAGACCAACGTAATGCAGCATGTCCATAAATTATGTCTTAAGTACCTCTGAACAAATTTTAATCCCCTTATCTTACAAATGCGAAATTTCTTGAAATAAAATGTACCTTTTCTAAGTAACATCCAGAATTATGGAAAAGAAAGAGAAAAAGCTGATGTCTTAATACTTGCATGACTTTCTGTATTCAAAATCACGATCTTCCATACACTACACATATAAAAAGTGATTATGTCCAAATTATGTACTAGTTATGGCAAATCTTTGTATAGAAGTGGTTTCATAATAATAGTTGCTATTTAATATCTATTCAAGTGATGGCTAACTTTTATTTTAAACTGTCATTGGAACATCTACTACATAAAAATTGTTCCATTTTATATCCTTTTAACTCAAGTTTTAATGTTTCATAAGCAGTTTAAAACACATGTAATATAACATTTATGTTAATATTATAATATTAATTTATTTTATTTTGTCTGTTTATGGCTCTCTCTCCAGCTGGGAAACAAACCCAGGACTTCTGGACTTAGAGGCTACCATGCTAACCCCAAGATCATAAAGGTGATCTAGTTTTATATTGCCCTGAAATTCAAAAGCAGTCTGAAATTTTAAACTACATTTTATGTTATATTTTATTCTTATGTAGTATAAAACTAAAATCGGTTAAGTTAGTGGCATATCATTTTTGGACAGCAGTTTATAATCTGCTATTCTTTATTCAGGACTGCATGTCCTGAATTTGGAATATTAAATACAATATTTAATGGTTGGTCCTTCATGGATTAAAAAAACAATAGTAGTCCCCTAAATCTTTAAATCTAAAAAGATAAAAGAGATTAATCAACCTCTTGTACAGACTATATCATTCCTAGCAGTATAGTGAAGGAACTATTTGAATGAAGGTAACAGTGCCTGATCATTCTAATCAAAAACAATTTAAAGCAAGGTCTTCATTTCAACAACAATGAAAATGCAAACTTTAGTCTGTTTGCTTTAGATTCCAATGTAATTGTGAGGATAATTGTTGTAAGCAGCTTTGCCATGTACTGCTACATTTAAATTTGTAGTTTTGTGCTACAAGAAAGTAACCCCTGATATTGACCACAGCTTAGAATCATACCATGATATATTTAGTTAGTTTTATTCATCCGTTAAAGTGGTTTGGTACAACGTACATTCGTTATTGGACACATCTGTAAACTTATAATTTCCCAGTTATATAAAATATTGTGAGATTCACAAGGGCTTACCAGTAAAATTTAAATATGAAGTTTCATATTGAGATTTCGTGCTTTAATAATGCTGTTTATAGATACACACAAGCATGAACATTTTTTTTAAAAAAGTCTTTTTTATAGACCCGTGAGATCCCAAAGCATGTATTTCCAATGAAATCTCAAAATTGAAGTATCAGATGAAGGGCAGTTCTGCAAAGCATTCTTTATACTGCCGGGCCAGGGATTACATATATATATGTGTGCTCCACATATTGTGTATTACACTGTGAGGGTTTGTATTCTAAAACTGCCACATTACTTACTCATTAGTGATAGTAACATGCACTATAATGAATACTAACCTTGTTATAAGTTGTTTTGAAAGTGGTGTTCATCTGCATTGAGACATTCCTGGAATTTCTTGTCATTACAAGGTTTTAATTCATGGAACTATAGAGACACTGTAGAGTTTCAGTTTTAAAATGTTGGCAGCTCTATAAACACAGGTTATTGAAGCACTACTTGCTGTGCAACTTATCTTTGACACTGAGCATTCGAATGATATACCAGTGTCATCAATTGTTTCCTCTGTTAGAACATATTTTCTTTTTCACTTCTTAGGTTTAGTGTTTAGCAATCACATTGTCTTAACTTATTAACTATACATCTATCAGTTTATCTAGAACTGGAATGCCAGAAAATGTCTACACACTTGTCTACATGATTCAGTTTTTGCTATATAATCATATATAAAAACTCTTGGTTCAAGCATGTTTTTTTTGGTGGGCATTTCAGTGGAATAATAAGAATAATCTAATGTAATTCACACACAACACAGATGTCTTGAATAAACTTTCACTTTTGAAATGCACAATGAACAAACTAGTATTTACAGCTCGAACAGAAGGCAAAAACCGACACAGTATAACACAGCCAATAAAGGTAGCCTTGAGCAAGTCATTTTCCGTTAGTGGAACATACAGAGATCACAGCAGTGCTAGCGAGTTACACATATATGCAGTCTGTAGCTCGGCTATAAACCAAACGCATGGTATCTGTAGCTAGCATAGGTAAGCAATAGAGAAAGTAATTGTATCTTGCAGGAGGTAAGTAAATGCTGTTTTGTTTTCCCTACCTCTTATTTATAGTAGGTAGAGGAAATAGTATGTCTCGCCCAAGAATTTGATATTGAGATTTCAGCAGAAATACGTGTTTTGAGGTCTCCTGAAATTTTTTTTAAATTATTCAAATTTTTACTTTCTCTACCACTTACATAATAGGTGGAGAAGGTATTGCTTTCCACTTAAAAATTTGATGATAAAATTTCACCAAAAATACATGTTTTGAGGCCCCACTGAATCCAAAAATAGTAGCAGTGGAAAAAGGTTTTGTATGTGTGGGTGGTACGAGAGAGAGAGAGAGAGAGATAGAGAGATAGATAGATGGATCTGTCTATCTGTCTCTTTCTCTCTGTCTCGCTCTCGGTAATTAAATAAATTAATTTATATAATATTTTATGAACTATATATTTGAGAGAAGGGTGAAGGGATATTAGAGTGAATAATTGGGGCCATATGATTTTAATTATAATTCACTATAATGAATAGTATTGAGAAAACATATGCAAAATAAATCTGTGCTGGCTACCAGTGCAGTTTCTGCTGGATAATAGTGGTGTAGGTTATGTTTTTGTTAATTTTAAAAATAGTTATATAGGTTAATAACTGGTTACCAGTTATTTATGTTACTGGATTCCAGTAACTAATAATAATTGACTTAGTGCTAGTGGAAATTGGGTGTGGGTGTGGGGGTGGGCGCGCGTGCATGTGCCTGCGTGCGGTTTTACAGCATTGAAGATCAGATGCAGTGATTTAATTTCCGTACTACTATTATGTTATTTTTCCCCCATGGCTTATATTTTCCTCCTTATAATGCTATTGGATTATTTCTTTGCAGTATTAATTAATTATGGCACCTGTACCACTGGAGGGACATCAAACTCCTGTGGGAAATAATATCCCACAGGAGGGATCTCGAGGAGGCTCCATGTCCCTTGCTGTGCTAATAGACTTCATCATTCAGAGGACGTACCATGAGTTAACAGTGCTGGCGGAGTTGTAAGTAGCATCATATTTATGACTATGTTTAAGTGCTATTGAAATGCCTTTTAATAAACATATACAGATACATAAATCTGAAGTGTAACCTTCAGATATACAGGATGACCCGTTTTAACACGTCATTAATACAATTACTAAATTAAACTTTAATATAAAAATCAGTACTGAAATTCATAATTATTGCACAAACAGTAAATTAATAACCTTCAGTTGAAAGCACCAAAAAATATGGCATCACTGTTATACACAGCTTTCAAATACTGTAATTAAGCATCAAGTGAAATAAAAACTATATCAAAGCTGCATTTACTCGAAATTAAATTAAAGTAATATCTAGTTTACACCCAGATGCATCTTCTAATCATAATAAATTTCCTAATAAATCTCAGCTGCAAACAATTTTATTTATAAATTTTAGAAACCATAGCTAAACATGTGTTAGAGTTGTATTAATATTTAATGTAATCTTTATAAGAATCATGTATTTACCAGCAAAAATGTTTACTTACGCTTGTCTCATGAACAAATAGGTGCACAAAGCCTGAACATGGGTAAAAGTCAGTGTGAAGTTAAAGGCAGTTCTCCAGCTGTTCACTGTGACTCCTTTGGTGGTATTGCATATAGAGGAGAATTTTAGAACACCTGTTGTGCATTGAAGCTAAATGAAGTTCTGTGTATTAACCTGTTTTGTATATCGCTGAGGGAATATATTACTTCAATTTCTTCATATTGTCTCTTGTTTTGGTTATCTATGATATTACCCTCACTGTCAGACCTAGTAGGCATGTTATTATGGGGACATTGTTAATATTACCTATAAGAACAACAAATTCAGAATTTTTATTTCATATTAATTACTTTATACTATACGATAATATAAAGATGACACAGTAGACATAAAAGGATGAAAGGGATGTGAATGACATCTTTAAAGTGCAGAACTTGTCAAAAAAACACAAAGAATACTTTGCATTCTTTTCCCCAAGCATTTGTCTTAAAATACGTGGTTTGCAGTTCAGTATTTGACATTGTAGTTTAGAGGCATGTGTAAATGCATGGCAGTACCTATGCGGTAGGTCAGAGTAAACAACCGGTGAAACTGGAACTACTACTTGACAAATCAAGCAAGCTTATTGGTTAGTGTTGTATCTCCATCCTTGTCTCTTAATACACAGTACTATTCCACAAATCAAACATGCATATCGTCGAGTGTGCCCAGCAATGTTTGGTATTATAGCACTCAAGAATACAAACTTTGTCATTGTTACACTTATATTTTCATATGTATGGTTTTTTTGAGGGGGGGCACCTTACACTGTTGAATAAAATACGGAGAAGCATACAAAAAACATGAATGTATTATAAAATAAACTAAAACTGGATATTAAGAAGTGTTTAAAAAAAGGAAAGAGAAAACAACATATAAAAATGAAGATTTCTGCAAATTATTCTTGAAAATGCACATCCATTTTGATGTTTACATTTTCCTCTGGCCACATGTGTTTATTTTGAAAGCAGGATACATTTTGTAACTGTCACATCACTATCATATTTGGCTCGTTAGGTGACGTTGCATCCACACTCATGGTTCAAATCCATTTTGCTAAGAACCATATGCAAAAAATAAAGGAGTAGTGGTTCATAACTGTGTGAGCATGAGAGAGAGAGAGAGAGAGAGAGAGAGAGAGAGAGAGAGAGAGAGAGAGAGGGAGGGAGAGAGAGAGAGAACATGTGCCCAAAAAATGATATTTCAGTTAATAAGATATTTGCATGACAAAATAAAATGTATATATTGAATTTTCAGTGAATAGCTTGTGAAGTGCTCTTTATTCAGTATGAATTTTGCATAATTTCATATAACTTGTAAACTGTGAGAGATAGAAAAAACTTGCCTACTGTACAAAAAATGTAGTTCTTATTAAAACACACATTTATGTGATATCAAATTTTTTTGTGGCAAGTAATGTTTCCAAGATATTGGATCTTACAGGTTTGAATTAGATTTTCAAATAGAATTTTTTCAAGTGTTAAGTTGCTATTCATCATCATCATCATCGTTGTTGTTGTTGTTCTCATATTTATTGTATTATTTTTCTTTTCTTATTAGTCAGGTAGAGACTAGAATTTTAATTTCATCACATAACATACCATTTTTTAAAGATTTGACTGTTGCTTAAGCCTCCAATATCTCCCTTTTACCTACAATGAAATGTGTAATAAAAGCATTACTGTAAACATAAACTGTAAAGGTTTCCCACAGTCAATCATAGCTGAGGATGTCGACAACATGTCTGTGGAACATGTTCTGTAGCAACAAAGTTAGTGAAGATAGATAATTGTAAATTTGACTGAAATAGTGTTCTGTAAAATGATTACTGTAAAGATGTATCTTCATTAACAAAAATATATAGAAGAATATGCATTTGTAAGAATAGTTTGTATAAGAGTGGATCAAGATAGTCATATAAATGTAACACATTCAAATTTGTTCATTACTGCTTTCCAGATCTTATTCCACTGGCTAGAAAATGCATTCTCCTGCTTTGAGGACTTTGGGTGTACTGTGGGTCTTGCTCTTGGCATAGTGCACAGCTCTTGCTAACAGATTTAGTTTGATAAAGTGGCAGTTGTATTTCTAATGCTGTGTCCTGGTTTGAAATCATTTTCAGCTGATCCCGATTTACAAACACTTCCATAGTTAACTTCTTTATGCAGCCCTTTATTATTACTTCACTACTCTATCAGCCTGATTGTCATACTGTAGACCTATTTGACAAAGGTCAGGATATTGTGATACAAATTGCAGTAGATAGCTATTGGCTTGTCAGACATACTACACCAGTGTTAGAAGAAAAATTAGATGAAATTGGCACAAATCTTGAACATTCGCAACAAATTAGCATAAGGTGGCATTTCAGTGGTTTCTGCACATACAGCATCAACATTTTTAAAACTCATACCCTTCAAATGCACATGTAATCATAATTTAAAATCAGGTGATCCTGCAGCACGCGTGTGTTAATGCGGGTGGTTTCTGTCATCAGTGAATAAATGTTAAATGACTGTCAGCATGCTTTCTTTACAGACCCTGAGCATGTGAACACTTACAACACATGCTGTTGGTGCTCATTCTAAGAAGGAATCTCCTCTGTATCATGGGAAAATTGGATTTTAGTGTGTGATTAACACATCACACATAATCAGTCCAATTGTTTACCAAGGTACAGTAAATGGAAGGTGATACTGAAAGGACATTCCCACCCTATTTTTCAATTAGCTAATAGAAGGAGAAAAATCATATTCTTGGTTTCCACAACGGCCGATACAATTATGGACACAATTATGGAAGTGTTTGAAGATAGTGTGATGAGTGCTGATGTATGGCCCTTGTGCTCCACAGATCGAACAGTCTGATTTTTATTTTTGGGATACCCTGAATGACAAAGTGTAGCAAACAAATCGTAACACACAGAAGAAACTTAAGGAAGACATACAAAATGAAACAAACACATTACAGTGGGCCAAGCTAAATTGTGTCAATCTAAATGTGTTTACCCAGTACAATGCCTGTTTAGCTGCAGGACAACATTTCCAACATTTGCTATGAGGTAAGAATTTAGTTTGTTAAATTTTATGCACAGATATAAGAAGCAAGGAAGGAATATAGGGATTTTGGGCTGTGGTATGTCGAGTTCCCCATGCAAATTGCAAATGGTCATGTTTTATACCACAAGCTGTGTACAATAATGGTGTCATGTATACTACAATGGTCAAACATACAGCACTTACTACTGCTACACTACAGAACTCTTACAGCATGTTCAGGCCTTGTGCATCTGGCAGGCAATGATTGGGTGGAGCTCCACTTCATGAAGGGCAAACTGTGTAATATATAAGTAAGAGAAATTATATGGCAAGCTCAGAGATTTGTAGGCTTCTTATTTGATAATGGAGTTTGTAAAAAAGATTGTTTTTAGTGTGATGCTGTGTTGCAGAGCAATGCTCCCTTTTCTGTAATTCATATTTTTTGTTCATTAAAGTACCTTTTTACAAGGATATTTAATAATACAGTTTAGTATGTTTTAAAATGCAGAATTTACATATTATTGTAAGAGATTTTGAGTTGTATCGTTATTTTAGAATATGGAACTTAAAATAATGCATTGTTTTAGTTTACTTTAAGGAATATTAGCACTGAGATTTTAGTGAAGAATAGTGTAAATATAACTTTTTTTCCAATAATGGTATTTTTTGGCTGTTAGGAAGTATTGCCACCTTGACAGAGTTCAATATTAGGCTCCAGATCAGTGAAGCCCGACCTGTTCTCTTAAGAGCTAAGGTTCAAAGTCCGTAGTTCACCCCACTTACTATATTTGAAGAGATTGACAAGCTAAACCAATCAAGTTTTAATCCTTGGCCGCACAACTGGAAATGAGTGGAAGGAAAACTCCCTTCATCCCCTCTCTCTGTAAGGTTGGGCACCTCTTCTCCAGATAGTATTTTACCTGTTCACTACAGCAAAGCATTTTAGAAAAGTGCATTTTTTATCAAAACTTAAGTTTTAAATGTTCAAATTGCTCCATGTACCTAAACTATTCATAAAATTTAGTGAACCTTCTCACAAATGTTAAAAAGTATATCTACTATAAAGCTACTTTGCAAGAGGTGGTTATAAAGTTAACTTTTAGAAAAAAGCTTCTTTAATGTACAAATATGGAACACTAGAAAATTTAACATAAATTAATTCTTTGTATGTTCAAAATAAGCAACTCATCATGAGTATATCTCTGCCAATGTTTTCTACATAGGCAAGAATACCTATTACAACAATATCAATGTTCTGCACTCAAATCTATTGTGCTTGGAACATTTTAGTTTTCATAAATTTGAATATTAAAATTTTATAAATAGTTTTTGTCTCTGAAACCACTGAACGAATTTAGTTCAAATATGTACCTACACTCTGCTTATAGAAATATGGAATTAATTGGATAAAAGCTGTATATTATCAAAATTCACCTCTATGTGCCTTAAAATATGTGATGCTATGTTTGTTAATTTTTTATTACTATAAATGAAATCGGATCCATATTCTGTTTTTCAGTTATTTATTTATTTATTTTTTTATTTTATTTTGTTTATACTAAGCTTAATTCTGTACAAAGTTCATATGGCTTGGAGCTAACTCAAGTTCTATCCCAAGCCATATAAAATAGTTAGTAAAACACCTTCTCATCTACTATGCTGACTATTACAGTTCTTGGTTTTAACTTTCCTATTATAAGTATGTATAAATTCTACAAACAAGTTTATTGTTTATTTACAAACATTTACAGATTTAGTTTATAAACCAAATCCATTTCTTCTTGATTTTAAATAATTAGTGTCCTAAGTTATTAATTTAATGTTGATAAAAAATTCACAAATTGCTACTGTTTTTGCCATCATTATCCACTTTCCTGCAGATATCTGTACCTTTGCTTTACATCTTCTCTCTCTTCACATATGAAGTAGAAACCATCTCCAGTCCTTCTCCTCTAACCTTATAATTTCCTTACTTCCAACTTAAACCATGCAATGCTGTCTCTTTGACATTTATTACATTTCTTAATTTACATATGTTTTCCATCATTGCCAATGGTGTGCGATGATATTTTAGATAGGAGACCAGCAGTAATGAACTTTTTTTTTTAAGTTACATTTATACCCTCCCTTTAATCACAATGGTCTTATCGGCGGCCTTTCCTTTGGAACATATTATTGCATATAGTAATGGTGTTAACTCGCATTTGCTTGTCGTTGGATTTCGGTAAACTTTGAGTTTTATTCATTAGATCACACTCACATTCATACTTCCAGACTCTGGGGAGGATAGGGAATAATCTTGGCTAAAGAAAAATTCCCATCCCCCAGTTGGGAATCGAACCCGGGACCCCTTGCACAGCAGGCAGGTCTCTACCGACTGAGCTACAAGGCCAGTTATGACATTATTTAACAAATCTACACAGGAGAAAAATATTAAAAAATGTGTTGTTTTAGGTAATAACTAGTAATAACATATTAGAACAAAAATAAAGCTTACCTGCATCTTAATCTGTACATCAACAGAATTGGAAATGTACATCCTCTCACCTTTTTGGGCAAATGTTTCTATGACATGATCATAAAATATCTTTGACTTTGAATTTTGTGCGATAGAGCTTTTCGATTGATAACAATGAAAGTTGGGAAAGCCGATCTTCGCACTGAGTGTTACGTACATAACTCTTTATGCATTTTAAACAGGGAAACGTAAGTTCTAGTGTAGATGTGCTCACTGGAATTGTAGTTATGAGGCAGCATAATTTATAAACTTCTGGAAATCCGTCTCTTAACTCAGTGTCTTTCAAAGACTTTGCAATCTCAGTCACTGACCTGCTTGAAAAGTCTGACAACCTATAAACAACCACTAATTCACTTCGCAAATTTTCAAAATGCGACATATTTTTATAGACTGATTTAACAGATGTAAACAAAATTTCAAGAAATCAGTTTTCCATTTGGCTAACTGTCATGTCAATTATCTCGTAAAGACGCAAATATTTAATTCTGGGATCATCTAATTCATCTTCCCGATGTCGCTTTCTAGCTTCATTCTCATTCATGTTACTTTCTTCTAGTGCTCCATACATATCAAAATTGCTTGGTGATTCTTAAATGAAAGAAATACTCTCTCTCACTTTGCAATGCAATAATTTACATCAAAAGTCTTTGCCTGCACAATATTGAATAGTGTATCGGTGAGAGCAAAAATATGACTGAAAATTTCCAGCAGAAAAGAAAAGGTGAAATCCTTCAATTATGTAAATATCCTCTGGCACAAATAAAAGTGTCACTATCCCAGGTGTCTGGGTCATCAATGTGCTCAAAAAAATGAGATCAGTTCTGTCTTATTTTCATGCATTGTGTTCACAATCCTAGAATTGTAATTCCAACGTGTAACTGACAGCAATGGAAACCTCTTCTTGATTTTAAGTGCATTTACACACTTTGCTGAATGAGAAAAAAATGAACAAAAACCATTCAATATCTTGAAAAATATTATACATTCTTTTATGAATTGCACTGACTGTGACAAAACTAGGTTAAGTCTGAGTATAACTGGATGAATAGCACATTGGGAAATCTTTTCTTCATTAGCGCTTGCAACCCATTTAAAAGACCCAAAAATGTTGCAGCCCCATCATATCCTTGAGCCACAAACTTGTTCTCAGACTCACACTGAAAATCTGTAAGAATTTTATATACATGCTCACTTAATGCAACTGCAGAGTGATTATTGCTGACATCTGTAAAACCTAAAAACTCTCCTGAATTTCACCCTTGTTTACATAACGAATGACATTGGAAAGCTGAGATAATTTTTCAACATCTGTCATTTCATCCAGCATTAAGACAATTTTACTTCTTTTGCTATTGTGTCTAGTAGCATTGTGTCGCTAATACTTTCAATAATATCCTTTTGAATTCAATTTGACATTTCTTTGAAAACTTTAGCGCTGCATCTAATTTGAAGTTATACTTGTATAGCATGTGCAAGAACTCAATATAGTTTCCCTGATTAAGGGATTTATTATGCTCGTTATGACCTCTGAAAAGTAGCTTTTACTTTGCCAATAGGCAAGTTATATCAATTAATCACATCATTATTTCTCTATTAGAGTCAACTTCAGCATTGTGTTTCAAAACCTCCGACCTGCATTGTTCACTTAGTTGAAAGTCTATCCTTGCTTTACCAAAAGTTTTCAGTTTCGTTATTGCAGTTAAATGTGATTATGTCTCATGTCAAATCTTTACTGTGTGACAATTACTGATATCCGAGTAACCTATACTATTTCATACTCTTCTATCAGTTTCAGAAAGAATACAAGACCAGCAAAATAATTTATTTTTCGATTTACATGCAGTTAGCGTTTTGAAGTATTGTAGCATTCAATTTTGAAATGATGTACATAGTTTTTCATTTGGTACTCATAGAAGTGTCCGTAGTAGTCCTACCCTTTACTATAATGCAAAACTTAATGTAGTACTCCATTGAACACATGGCAGCACCACATGGAGGATGAAGAGAACTAAGTACCTACGAGTGGAAATAGCTTCAGACAGATTGCAAATACGGTACATTATGCAGCTTGGGGATCATTAGGTTTTAAACATTTTATGTCTTATTCCTATATTTTTCTTTATATCCTAAACTTCTAACACACAATACTAAGAGTAGACAAATGAAAGGAGTACCTGAATAGTTCAGCATCGGTACTGGGTTAAATTGTTCTTAACTTCAGATTTCAGAATCACTCATTTAATGACTTTATCAGTATACCACCTTATATGAGTCAACAAATTAGGAAAATGATTAGCAGTGTAAGTTAGAAATCAACAGAAAACAAACACGACCCAAGCAATCTGAGTAACAATTCTGCATCATTAACAAAGAAGTTCAACTATTGCTAAACAACAGCCAACCCCATTCATTGTAGATTAAAGGAGGGTACTTTTAACAGTATTTTTAAAAATATTTAACACAATTATCTTCTTTCCATTTTCTGCATCTATGTTTTCCACGGTGACAGATGATTCTCAGCCATGACACACTCAAAAGTAATATTTTCTCAATATGTGACAAAGAGTACACTGGCAGCTTATCTGAAAACCTGAAATGAACTGCAGCACCTGCGCATAGCCTCTTAAACCCTTGCTGTAACGGTTCATTTAGTTGTAGGTGAATCTGAACAAACACATTTTCTTTCATAAATTGAACTGTTACAATAATGGGTTTTTTAAATTTCTCTGAACAAGAATAACCACAAAATGTTACGATCTAAACCGAACTGTTTTATGTAGAGGAACAGACATGCTAAGCGGGAAATGTTGTAGTTTGCCCACCAGCCAATGAGGTGTTCTCTTTTCACGTAGTTTTGTTTACAACTCCTGTAAACTTAAAGTGAAAACACTTTAGTCCAAGGCGGCAAGGCAGCGGTAGAGTGTTAGCTGGATGAGTCAATGGCCCCCACAAAGTATAGGCGCTGAGCGGACGAAAAAGATTTATGTTGTCATGACTCCTAAAGTTAAAACATGAAATATAATAAAGTTTATATTATATTAGCTGATTATATTTAGAGAACTAACGTAGTCCTACTAGTTCACTAACCGTACGCCCCTGATCATTGCCCATAGATTCTGTCTGTCCATATCTTCCAGCTGGCATCTAATTCAAAATATTGTCACCATATTATCTTTTCCTACTAATCATATATCATTCATACCATGTATTATAATCTGATTATCTAATGAACCTAGCCTATTTTTTGCTGGTATGTATTTTTCTTGTACACTTAAATAGTCTTTCAAAGTATGTCTCTTTGTAATAGATAAACTCTAAACCAGTATTGCAATGCTCTTTTCATAATTATCCCTTGCCCACTAACTTTATCTAATTCCAACATGACTCCTTCCTCTGCAATCCTTATTGTTAGTTCACTATTGCACAGGGTTTTACAAAAATATTTTTATAAATTTTATAGAAGAATATTAACTCTGTGCTGATATGATATATAATTATTACACATTATTAACAAAAATATTCTGAAAAGCATTCTCTGTTTGTACATTGCTTTAGAATTTTGTTATTACAACTTTTCTTGCTTGCAACTAAGAGCTGCATGAGTTAGAAATGTTTTTTTATCCATCACTTGTACATTCCCTTAAAACAAAGTTAATCATCTATTTTCTGTAAATTTAAATAGAGTGAAACTGTTTACCTTACCATATAGCAGACATCTATTAATTAATGAAAAATATTCCAATACATAAACATAATGCAAGGACTGTTAGTGAACTATTATAGATAATATACTGAAAACAGAGGAAAGGAGAAATATAGGAATAACTGAATAAGCTGTGTGATGAATAAACCTTAGCAGATCTATCAAGATCATTGTTTAAATACAAATTAAAGGGAGTACTTGCTTAATTTCTATACACTTCAAATCAATTATAAAACAAGAATGAGTAATTTGTGGTAGATAAGATTGATGTACTGATGTACATAGTTAGAAAGCATAACTGTAGCTCTGATTGTGTCCAAAATCAGACTTCATAAAGTGGTTAAAATAAAAATTAAATGAAATTGTCTTTCAGGCTTCCACGCAAGACTGACATGGAGCGAAAGATAGAGATATACAATTATTCAGCCCGGACTCGTCAACTTTTTGTGAGACTCCTGGCTTTGGTGAAGTGGGCAAATAGTGCCTCGAAAGTGGACAAATCTGCAGTAAGCAATACACTTCATTAAAATTTTCTAGCATAATGGACTTTAAAAATATTTTATTTTGCACTCTCTGACCCCTTATATCCTTTATCACTAAAATAATAATAAAGACAGAATTACATATATTGTTGCTTATTTCTCTTTAATACTAGATGACTCCCTCACCTTTTTCTGCTGATTTAGGAACTTATCGTGTTGTGAAAATACATAAAAAAAAAGGACACGATTATGTAATTTGTAAAATCAGAATCTAAAACGGCAGTGCACGTGAATTTTGTATAAATTGAGATGCTGATGGAACGACATAATGATGGAAACAGTGGTAAAATGTTTTTCAATTTGCCAATGGCCTTGAATGCACATTGACAGTGGTAACATCCACTAAAATTATCCAGCCCAATTAGATGTTTATATCATGCAATACAATTGTGATTGTTCCCTTCCCAGCTTTTTACAAAATCGTTTCTAAGTCAACGGAATCAGAAAGAGCTCATGATAGATGTGATTTTCTTTAAGATGCATATAGGTGTATAATAATTAGCAGATACATTATTAGGAATTTGCATGTAAATGTGTAAGGTGAATGGAGTAGGATGGAAAAAGAAAGCACAGTGATGACTGTCCTTCTGCACAACCACTGGCCCAAACTACCAGTTAAAAAAAGAAAATCCTGTAAGTTTTATTTTGTCTCTTGAGCTGTACAAGAGGCTTTTGACATTACTCATTTAATCGCCATTAATTGTCCATTCTTTAATGGCCATTCCTTTAACTAATCAATTACTGCTTCTTGCTCCCTCTATATAGATGCTCAGTTTCCAGATGCAGCCTTTCTTTCACAAGATGCTTAGGCCATTCATTCCCAGCTAACTTACTGTTTACACTTTCATAACAGCTTAAGTAGTTACTCTCCTGCAGCTTCAGATGTTTTCTATTCTGCTGGCCACAGATGTGGGACCAACAATGTGCCTGCCTCCTTGTTGTAATAGAAATTTATATAGCATATTGCTGAGAAACTGTCTTATACATAAGGAAGCAAACTCCAATACGAATTCAGGAAATTCCTTTAGTTTCAGCCACATTTTTTGGGGAGCGTAATAGCTGAGAAAAAATGCATGTTATATGCTAGCAGAGTGTAAATAATGTTTGTGAATTAAAATTATAATTTAAGTTCCTGTTGATTTGCATTTTTTAATAAGGAGTATTAAATACAGTGAGTTTGTATGATAAGCCACATCTTCAAAGTATAAAAGAGCTTTTATGGAGGTCTGGTAAACATATGATTTAGCAGTATACAAATATAACTTTTTGTTGCACTTTTAGTAGACCATGTTTGAAGTAACACTTTTTAGATGATACCATCCATAACTATTGAACACTGTGTTGTGTTGTAGCACATCATGGCATTTTTGGACAAGCAAGCATTGCTATTTGTCGATACAGCAGACATGCTGGCTCGTATGGCCAGAGACACACTGGTACATGCTAGATTACCGAATTTCCATATTCCAGCAGCAGTTGAAGTGCTCACCACTGGAACTTATTCCAGGCTTCCTGCATGTATTAGGGTAAGCACTTACATTTCTTTGTAAATAGACAAACTACACTTGTTTCATAATTAAAGTATCTATGAACTAAGTAGTTTACTTCCACCAATTACATACACTTTTTAAAGAAAGGGTTATGTCATGAAGAGTGAAACATTTGTTTAATTGATTCATATAAACACATTAGAATATTATTGCTTCATTATGTGGAAGTTTGTAAGTAGCTCATTTATATAAACTGCTGACTAATGTTGCTGAGAAAGGTGTTATATTCTCTAGGAGCGTATTGTCCCACCAGATCCTATCACTCCATCTGAACGGAGATCAACACTCTTGAGGCTGAATCAGGTGATCCAACACCGTCTTGTTACAGGAAATTTACTGCCACAGATGAGGAATCTCAAGGTAAGCTCATTTTTCTTTATTTTGCCTTCTGCTTTTGTTGCTGAATATTTTCAAACTATTAACATATCAAATTTATAATCTGTATATATTAGCAATCATAATAGTTTGCTTAGCTTTATGATAATTAATTGCAGGATATGTTTCTGTCACATCATCAGTAGTATTCACTTCTTTTTCTTTATGTTGATTTGACTCATGTCATTTACGTTAGTGCCCCTAGCTCCATGATTACTTGCAGTATTAGTTCTGTCTACTGGAAGTATAACTGATTTATTTATGGAATCAGTTGAAGGTATTTCATAATGTATTGCATAATTTTGATTTTTTATAATAAGGATATTCACTCAAATCATTAGTCCTATAGGTTTGAGAAATTATTAATACTATTAAATTCACCTGATGAATCAGTTGACTATCGCTATTGCATTTCTGCTTTTGGCAGAACAACAAATCATATACAGTAGAATCTCGTTAGTACATTATTGTAGGGACGGGAAAATTTGTTAATGAAAATACAAAATCTGCAATTTAAGAACATAATTATGTAATAAAATCTTATAGTACATCTTACCTCTCAAATGGATGTGAAATACGGACACTATTTACACTGGCTTGAAATACATATCTATGGTTAATTGCTTTGTTAGTTTTAATGCCAAAATTTTACTGTCTGTCTTGTTTAGTTATCATTACATCATCAACTTTTAAACTACACACATATCGCTTCACTACGTATATTGCCTCCATTGCTTCTGACACTGTAGGAATTCGCTCATCACCACTTTCATCTCCCACTGACACTTCTTCTTTCATTTGTTCAAGTATTTCATCTCTTTCACGCACTGGAATTATACTGTCAATGTTTACATATGTTTCAAAAGACATACCAGTGCCGTCTGCTATGTGGCACCATTCTTCCCTCTCAGAAAACTCATCTTCCAGCGTGATGTCATCACCAAGAAACCAGCAAAAGCAGTTCCTAATAGTATCTTGCATCACAGAATCCCAGTCAGTCCTAGTGAAATGCATGGCATCTAAGACAGCACTTATTCTCTGTACCAGCCTATTCCAATACGTTTGCTTCATGCACTGAATTATGCCTTGATCTTAAGGTTGTAGCTTACTCGTGCAGTTTGCTGGGAGGAAAATGATCTTTGTTTCTTAAATTTGAAACAGTTGGTGGATGAGTGGCACACTGATCAATGAAGAGTACGATTTTCCTGCTGCTTATACCCAGTCTTGCGTCCCGTGCTCGTAAGAAATTTTCAAATACTGCAGAAGTTATCCAGGCTTTTATGTTAGAAGTGTACTTAAATGGAAAAGATTGCACGCTCTTGAAGCATCACGGACTGCATGCTTTTCCAATAACCAGTGGTACCAATTTCTCCATTCCATTTTCGTTACAGTACAACAAAACTGTAATCCTCCCCTTGTTAAGTTTCCTGTTACACTTAGTGCCCTTAAAATCCAAGGTTTTGTCTGGCAAAAAATGGAAAAATAGTCTCATTTCATCTGCATTATAAACATCATCAGGACTATAACCACTCAAAATTAATGGGAGTATTGTATTTTTCCACATTTCTATATTTTCACACAGTGTAGCGCCATTATCTAGGACAGCAGCCTCACCTTCCACACATCTGTAAACTAAGTCATGTTGATTCTTGAATCTTTCAATCCAGCCATTGGACGCTTTGAAATTATCCAGTCCCATCTTCTGTGCTAAATTTGTCGCTTGAGCTCAAAGCACAATACCGTGTATTGGAACATTTGAAGCTCTTGTTTGTGTAAACCACTTTAGTAGAACATCTAATTCTGGAAACTGGCCAGGGCAATTACGTTTTCTTTTAGCATTTTTCCGTTTTTCAGAATCAGTTAACGTTTGCTAAAATTGTGTTTAAGGTTGACGGAGGAATGTTTAACTTCTGCACTATATCCAAACATTTCATATTTGGATTGCAATCTACTTCTTCAAGGATTTTCAGTTTTTCATTGTTGGTTATTTGCCACACTTTCTTTTTCTCCATTGCAAATGAAAAGTTAAAATACAATCTACATATATTTGGTCAACACTCAATGGTAGAAACTATCATCGGTGTTTATCACGCCAAGCCAAATCATTCTCTATCCCGCCCACACAAATTGCGTCAGTCAAATGTGTACATACATGCATGTCCTTGATTGCCAGTCTCCACCCCAACTGGACTGACCAAAGATTGACCAAAGTAGCAAATGAGGACATCAAACTTCAATGTAGTAAGCTCCTACCCCCACTTGACAGACCAAGGATTGGCCAAAATAGCAAATGAGAACATCAAAACTTCGAATAGTAAGTGGGAGTGAGAAAACGTACTAAACAAGCATTTTCTTACATTTGGTGTCAGAACTTTTTTAATTCATCATACATGGTAAAACATGTTAACGAGGAACGTGCTAATAAGATTTCACTGTAGTATGATCGAAAAACCTGCAATATAAAACTTTATTAATGTGTTGAAATAAATTCTAATGTGTTTTATAGTATATGAATGAATTATGGCATAAAGCATGGTATTACTCCACATATATTGCAACATACTCTTGACTTTGACTCATTCATATCACCTAGGTCAATCTTTTTAAAAGTCTCAGTTCCAAATAAACTCTAAAGAAATTAAAATTTCATTTAGAGGACTTGCCGAGCAATTCCTGCAAAATTCTGAAATTATAACTCTTAAGGGATGGGAAATCTTGTAATCTCAACATTATATATACTCAAAATGATTCTTTCCTCACTCAAGCTTCACTACTGTATCAAAACTTACTGGAAAGTGTTTCGGACTCTGTTGTCTCCATTATCAGCATTGACTCATCACTGCATTTCCTCCTATGACTTGTAGAGGACGTTTTCAGGCTGAATGTACTGTAGAGAGATCATTTTCATATGGGACATAAAAACTTAATAAACTTTATGTAGTTTTATGTATAAATTGTTTTTCCCAAATGAAGAGATAACTAGTGACTCACCCAGTCGCTGACGATGAGGACAAATGCCCTCAAAAAGGTTTCTGTTTTATACAACTTTTAATTAGTGAAGGTGAGTGTCAAAAAGTGTGACTCAATCTACCATCATAAGACTGAAAGTTCAAATATTTCTCAATTGTATGCCAAATTTAACAGTTACATGCGAACAAACTAGTGCAACTAATGTGCTGTGAACAATTGATAAGGCATCCAATTACAGAAGTTATTTTATTTAAAATTAACTATACAGGATCCCGTGGCGGCGCCGTGGCCGAGTGGTTAGACCGCTCGCCTCCCACCGAGGCGGCCCGGGTTCAATCCCAGGGACCTGCATGTGGGATTTGTGGTGGACAAAGCGGCGTCTGGGCGGGTTTTCTCCGGGTTCTCCGGTTTCCCCCGCCATTCATTCCACCAACTGCTCCATCATCACCTTTCCTTTCATCCATTTCACCAACATTTCGTTTCATCTACTTCCTTCATCCCATACCAGGCATCGGGCTGATCACCCATCCTGGATTCTCTGTCTGATCCATGAGCGTCTGCTCCTCGACAGGCCTCTGACCCCAGGCACCCGCTTGTAAGTCCTGGGGGGTGTAAGTCCTACATAAGAGGAGGGTAAACAGATAATGAATGATTGAATATACAGGATCCCATCTTTGTTTTATACAAATATATTAAAAACTACAATAAGTGTATTTATAATTTTTGTAGAAATTTAAACCTGTGGGTTAATAGGGATATATCGCTTTTAAATGTTTGGATTTTATAAATGATGTATGAATGAATGATTGATTTATTGTCTACTTTGTATTTACATGCAATTTATACAGTGTTTACAATACAATGGAGTTGCTTATTATTTCTCTTCCCCTTATATTTAACGTTCTGTTGTACATATAATGGGGAAGTCCAATTTGCTTCACATCTCTTTTAACCACTTTAACCTAATTTTTTCTAAATATTTTCCTGGTTTCTCCATATATTCATTTGATCTTGTGTTAAAAATCTTCCTAACTTTTAGCTCTATTGGTAAAGTTTTCCATTTCTCTAGTATTAAATTCTCTCTTCCTTGATCCGTGTCCTCGCAGTCTAGAATATAATGCCAATTGTCATGTAATCCATTACATTTAGTGCATCTCTCCCCCCTTCTTCTCCCTGTTAGATCACTTAAATTCATTACACCTGTCCTTGCCCATGCATACCCCATTCTGGCCTCTTTGTGGCATACTTAGATTATCTTTCTTTTCCCCATTCCATATTTAAATATGTATAATCTATTAATGATCTTTTTTCCTTGAAACTACTCATAATTTCTTGTTTTTCAATATCCTCCACTCTGGTTCTAATTTATTTCCAGAAATCCTTACTTTTGTTATTTCTTTCTGCCCATGTTCCCAATTCATATTTCTTCTTATGTTGTGTGTATATTGTGCATTCAACTTTCTTTTTTCCCCATTTTCTCTGTACAACCAAGCATTGCTTTGGTATCTCATTTTCCTCCAGTAGCTTTATTCTGAACCAGTATTTGATTGCCCTTTCTACCATTTTGCCTTTAGCTCCCACCCTCCCTAGTTCTGCTTGTGCTACTCCATTCAGTGAGCTTCTTGGTAATCCCAGGATACATAAAAATAATGTAAACAATTAATTATATCAATTACAATAAATATTAAGTAAAAGATCAAATATTAAGCTTTGCATTGCACTTTATAACATAATTTTATCACTTATCACCTGTGAGATATTCTAATTTAAAGGTAGAGAGGTGTGCTGCTTTTCACAAGTTGGATTATCCAATATTTTTTAAGATATTGTGATTTTAAAAAAAATAAGAATTTAAAACATAATTCACTTTGTTTTTGTAATCCATGGACAAAATTTGAAGTGAATCGGACACATTATGGTCAAATTTTGTGAAAATCTGTGTGACTTGACATGGAATGACTCATAAAGGAATAGAATATGTAATTACATAAGAATCCAAGCTCTAGTAATGACTATGTCTACCTCTTATGTACAGATTGAGAGTGGTCGAGTAACATTTACAGTGGAGCATGAGTTTGAAGTCTCTCTAACAGTAATGGGAGATGGACCGAACATCCCTTGGAGACTTCTGGATATTGACATCCTGGTGGAGGATAAGGAAACAGGAGGTAGGCAAATACCTTTCATGCAATTTGCAAGTATTGTGATATTCTGTTGCTGTTCTCAATGATGGGTATTTTGCAGATGGAAAGGCTCTGGTGCACTCCCTACAAGTGCAGTACATCCATCAGGTGATACAGTCACGTCTGGTGGACAACCCTCAGCCACTCACGGAAGTTTATAATTGTCTTCACTTCTTTTGTCAGAGCCTGCAGCTAGAGGTACGAGGATATACACTGCAAAAGTCAAAATATGCTTAATTAAAAAAATAAAAACAGTATAGTTAACCCCCCTTTATCTGGACAAATAATAGAAAGAAAGTGCATGAAAAATTGAAAAACATGAGTAATTTAATATTCCTTTGTTAATTCATGAATGCACAAAATCTAATTCAATCTTCTTATCTGAAACAATCTGCTTTTGCAAACCTCTTGAGGTTACTTTTAATTGCAATATTTTATATAGAAATAATGCTATATTTAAAACCATTTGACTCATGAGACCTATTGGCTGTTCACTACAAAACAATACAATGGCTGATGCTTAGATGATCGTTTCTTGTTATTTTCACTACCTGCACTGTCCCAACTGGCTGATTCATCCCCAACAACCTTATTAGGATTTCTGATCAGATAAGCATTTAAAGCTTTGTGAAGGGGAAGGGAGGGGGGATATTGTGGATGAATACTTTTACTTTGTGCAAGTTTGGTTTGTAGAACATACTGTATAGTGTGACTGTGTGCACTTTTCACTGTCACTTCACTCACGTGACTATGCATAGCAGTGAAATGAAACACGCCCAAAATTGTCTCTTCTTCCGTCCGCTTCACTTGCTAGAGCTTCAAATGCAGGACTTCTCTAATTCCTCCCAGTAGTAGCACTCGCTGTACATCACAACTTGAAACATAGAACAGCACTTGATGTCACAACAGAAATGCATTTGTGATGACGCTTATATGCATGTGTAAGAATTTATAGAGTATTTGCAAGAATGGGGGAAAGAAGCTTCCAGAAGAATCTGGTTATCTCTCAAAAGTACTTATGGAATTTATGTTGGGCAGTAGCACTACTCCGTGCCCTTATTTCTATTTACTTCTAGAACCAGCCAGTTGGTCAGTCATTCGCTGGCTTACACCCGATAAGCAAGGCCTGTAGCTGCATCATGGTATCTTGTACTTTCCCACTAATGTGATTCCTTCTTGCTACCTTAGTGAAATTAATTTACTTAAATAGGAATATCCTGACCTAGCACCAACACTTAGCACACATGTACTTTGCAGGATGAGCCTTGCACTTTGAAACTGCACATCATCTGTTAACCTTGCTGCACTCTGCTTACCTCAAGGTTAATATTACATTACATTTCATACACTTTATTTCAAATATGCACATAAAAGCTTTTGAAAGGATGAATTATTTCTCTGCTTCTCTCTGCAAAATGCAGGGAAAGTCCCTTTACCTTCCAACACGGTCAGAATCATACTTAAAAAGAAATGACTTGCATACCATTAGAACCTACACTTCAAAATGACTACTACTAACTCTGCTCATTTGAGAAAATGAGTATTAAAATACAGTATGATTATGTAAAGTTATGCCTTGTATTTGTACAGGCTAAATGGATAGAAGTCCAGAAATTAGTACCTTATATTTTAAGCTCAGATTTTATTTATAGATGCCAGTTTTTAATTTATTATACATTCTGAGTTTATACATTATCACCCCCAATAAAACATCTCAGAAAAAGTCTCTAGTGAAACAATTTGAAACCAAATCACAAAGTGTTTTATAAATGATTTAATTTCAATACCATCACTTGTTGAGTTTTTAATCATATATGTTCCTCAAGTTTCATGTGTGGTAGTATTATATCTCCTTGAAGTGAAGAAGAAATATCTCTGAAGTATATATCAACAAGAATTGCTATAGTATCCTTTATTTCTTCATACATTGGATGTAGCTTTATTCCTTATAATGTATACTTTAAAATGGTATTATTTGTGCTGCTGCCACTGCCACTGAATATGCAGTAGTACACTTACAGACATGCACCAAATTTGGGCATACTAAGAAACCTCCTTGGTTAGAGAAAAGTGTCTTGATTCCGAAAAAACTCGAACTTTGTACCCCTCGCAAAGCAGTCAGATGCTCTAAGGACTGCATTACAGGGTCAGTTGCATGCTTGTTAAGATACAAAACTGTAATTTTGTGTTCCTTTAAATACAACCAACAAGAGCCACTAGCAGAACACAAAGCAGTACCCACCGCATGGAGCAGTCCTACTATCTAGCTACAACACATTCGCATCAATGCATAGCAGTACATCTGGAACATATTGTGATCAAACATGTGAGGTCTCGACTATTCTTAAAAGCAAACTGTTTTATCTCTTCCTATAAGTACAACTGTTCTTAATGGTACAGAAGTTTGACATGGAAGAGAGGAATTGAAGGGAAGTGCATGGATGGTCAAGCTTGCAGAGGAGGTTCCCAGCAGTTTCTTTGACTGCTGTACTTGGCCATTTGGAGATATTCCAGCTTTGAATCTGAAAACACTGATTTATGAATTAAAATTGTCGTTTTTCTATCATCAGAGGCAGTAAATTTTGGGGAAATAAAAATGTACTTCTGTTGAACATTGTTGATCTTTTTCATCAGTATAATATGACGTTACCAGTTGTGTAATAAAAGCTTTTATTATTTATTATCAGGTACTGTACTCGCAAACATTAAGACTGTGTCATGATCGCCTGGATGACCACATTCATGTTGAAGAGTACACACCTGGTAAATGTCTCTCCATTTCATATTGGAGGTGAGTATAAAGTATATATACTAACATTCAAACATGACATATTCATCTAAGCTAAGTCATTTCATGTCATTATGTTTACATCATTTGGGATATATTTTTCAGGGAATTGACCAGCAAGGATCCCAGATCAGAATTGGGATATCGGCTCACTGTTCAGGTAGACACACATGATCCTGCTCGGCCACTCACTGTGGTTCATGTTCCTTCACTTGGCAATAAGGTAAGTTCTTTTGAAGGTAAAAAATCTGATGTGTTACACTCACATGACTTTTTCTACTCTTGTACAAACTATTTTTACAAACACTTATTCTCCATATGCTTCATGTTAATCGAGATATGAAGATGTTAATCTTCTTGCTAATTTTCTTGTAGATGCAAGGGGAATTAGTAGGCTTTAAGCGACAGTCAAATCTTTTAAGAACTGGTTGCTATGTGGAGTGTTCCATTCTTTTTGCATTACCAGGACAAAAAAAAAAAATAATGAATTCCCATTTGGAAAATTTAACGGAATAACAAGCAATATCTCGAAAATGGTTCACTCAACAAAAAAAATGTATATGACATAAATTGTGTATTTTAACATGATCTACATTTTTTGTGTAGTAAAATTTTGTCTATCTCTTATGGTTTACCAATTATGCAAAAGTCGTTCACAATGAAGAATACGTTCCCAGACATTCAAGACATACATTATACATTTTTCATGAAAATATCTTAAACATATGATATTTTAATCAAAATCGTTAGAGCTATTTTTGAGAAAATTAAAATTTTCGAAAAATGTTCCATGTAAAGGGTAATCTGGGGTGAGGGAATTTTCTTGAAAACCTTCGTGTCGCATCTCTGGAAGATACTGAACCTAAATACCAAGTTTGGTGTTTATCCGACTGTTCGTTTCTGAGTTATGCTGTTCACAGACACACACACACACACACACACACACACACGGACATGTTCCCAAAAATGCTTTTTTTGGATTCAGGGGACCTCAAACCATATATTTCTGGTGAAATCTCGGTATCAAATTTTTGGGTGGAATACAATACTTCCCCTACTTACTATACGTAGTAGAGAAAGTAAAAATTTACCATTGGTAACATTTGCACAGTAGCAGAAATAAATAATATTGTGCTTTCATGTGTTCCAGGAATGTGAAATAGCAGATAGGGCCATCAGATCAGACTTGCTGTCCATGGAGAGGCTTCTTGTGCATACTATCTATGTGAGAACTCGTAGTCGCTTGGCTGAGCTAAAACAGGAGCTGCAAACCATGCTCAAGGATGTGGAATGTAAGTTAGGTAGCATTCATCTACATACAGAAATATTCAGTACTGTAAGTTATGTCATTTAAGCCAGACACTTTGAATAGAAGTCTATCTAAGCTTTTTAAACGCTAAATATGGAAAAATTGCGTAGTCAGTAGCGTTCCTTTATTTCGTCCTTTGGGAAACAGCTTACATTGTTTTTCGGACACATGGAGACTGGTTTTACATTACAGCAAGTAATACTTAAATAAGTACATGTTAGTAAATTAATATTTTTATAGCACCTTTCTGCTCATACAGAAAGGTTCAGTTGCAGTTATATTATTAATACATTTCAATCAGGACACACTATAAAAGTTTGTAGCCTTGAAAATGTCACCAATCAATTTGATGATGAATGTATAAACAGATGTATATAATTCTCAAAACCGTGGAATCAAACACATTGAAGCAAATATATTTGCAAAATTACTAAGGAATCAACTATGTACTCATTCTTGCTTCATTTACTGAATTTTAACATAGGACTTGTTTCCCAGGGTGAAAGAATGCAGAAACTTCTTAAAGGGCATGAATAGTTAAAAATTGATGCAAGTCCATTGAGCAAATGCACTACAACCATGGATTGTGCTCTCAAAAACAGCAAATTAATACTAAAATCCCAGCACATAAAAGTAAGCAACTTGAGAGTTCCAGTGATGTACGGCATATCCAGAATCTACAAAATTGGCAGAAGTATGAGATCAATAATCTACAATATCAACACTCAATTTACCATCTGGGAAACTGGCTGCTAAACTTCTTCAGTTTGACAGGTCTTGATACTCACGTAATCTTGTGGGAAAAGCTCGGACATAAAACTGGCTCCCGTGACACCTTGATTTCTTTTGACATCAAGAATTTGTTCCCTAGCATTTCAAGAGAAAATCTATTCATATACTTATAAAGTAGGTTAATCTCTATCAACATTCTGAAAGAAAACAGAAAAATGTGTACACATAAATTATAGCTGCATTGGACACTTAGCAGAAGGCAGAACTGGAGATGGGAAGCCCCGTATCTCCTTTCCTGGCCAATCTATTCGTCAGCTATTTGGAAACACACATCACAACAACTTTTCCATACTTCTTCAAAGTTTGGCACCAATATGTTGACATTTGATATAACCTGCAAATACTGCTTTAAAACTTCTGAACTGCAAGATCCCACTATTTAGTTTACACTTGGAATCAGAATAAAACAAATGCACTCCCATTCCTAGACTTCAAAATAATGAAAGTTGATGAAAAGATGGGCATCCATATAAAAAACATTCACACCAACAGCTACATAAAGGCGCACAGTTTTAATCCCAGAGCACACAAAGGAGCAGAAACTTGGCCTAGAAACTTGTTAACGTACCTCTAAACAAAATTGAGTACAACAAAGAATACATACAAATAGTAAAATCTGCAGAAAAAAATAGGCATTAGCAAGGAAACGGTAGACAAGAAAATTCAACAAACAAAACCATACAAAGCTAACCACAACCTTACCATCCAAAACACAAAGCAAGCACTTCAGAAAATTTACATACCAACCAGGAGCTTCTCACAAATTTTAAAAGATATTCCATAATTTTAACATTACTTTGGCACTTTATAAGAATTTCAGCACCTGAAACCTTTACAACATCATAGAAAGCATCACCAGAGGAGAAATCAGGGACCTACCAGATACTCTACTCATAACACATTGAATCATATGTTGGAAAACACATGATGAAACCTAGCAACCTGCTTCAGAGAATGCAGGAGGAATATAAAATGTAAAGTTGTTAATTCTGCAGTGGCAGCTCATTTCTGAGTCAACAACCATGACATCAAACAGTAAATTAAATTACTGATAGCTGTTCAAAAGCTGAAAGAACTGGACAACATCTGGGAAATGGCTGGTGTATACATTTAGAAACATGAACCACATCTAATGAACTTTGCAACTCCTGAAGATAGCAACCTATGCTTCAAGTTCATAAAAACCACCAGAGAACTCCAACTACAACTGAGATTCTTCTGGAAATCCCCTACAGTCAACAAGCAGCTGACAATGCAGATCATTGGTCTAGGAAACATGTCTTAAGTTAAAATTTGGCAAATGAAACAAGAATGAGTGTACAGTTGACTCCTCAGTAACTTGGTTGTGGGTTTATAAGAATTTGTGAAACTTTAAACTCTGATCACATGTATAAGAGATTATGATGTTAGTTTTACAATTACCTTAAAAACTTAACCAAAAGAACTTCATGTGAGAAATACTAGCTCATAATTATGTTAATTGTGTTTGCTTATGGCCGTTATTTGTTCTAGTTTAAAACGCCTCTGGAAAATGTTTTTATAACACCTTTGTGTATAATGATGCATGGTTCCATCTAAGAACATACTAATTTGCTTTGAATGGGCAGGCAATAAAACCCGTAGGAAATAAGGAACTGGGTGATATTTATGTATTATATCTATATTATAATATTAGTATCAAGCTTTTATATATTTAAGATCTTATCAAGGAAGGTTTAAAATAGAGAGTTGAGGGTTGTTACACTACATCACTAGGATATTCTTACTTGAACGCGTTTCGGGAGACGGCTTGTTCCCATCGTCAGCATTTTCTCTCAACTGATTTTTGCCGGTCATCGTCTGGGGGATGTGTGTGGTTTGTGGTGTTCTCTGGTGCTGGGCTGATGAACCTCCAAAGGCTGTTGGGTGGCGGCAGTTCAAAATTCATTAGGTGATCCCTGTGTTTGACAATATGTATTTTTTCCCAGATGTCCAATTCATTGCTACTGTTGATCGGTTTTAAGACTTTTATGTTTGGAGTGATATCATGGTTTGAAGACCAGAAATGATGTGCTACTGCTGATTTATCTTGCTGCTTTTGGTAAATGCATCTCATATGCTCTATAAGTCTTATTTCAAGATTTCTTTTTGTTCTTCCTATATATACCAGGTTACATTCATTACAATCAATTTGATATATACCAGCTGATTTTTCGTTGGGGATAGCATCTTTTGTTCTGTTGCATAGTAGTTTCTGTATGTTGTGGTTATTCTGTGGAGACAGGGTGATGTTGTATTTTTTGAAAATCCTTTGAAATTTATGATGTGTCCAAGGGTGATAAGTGAATTTTCTATATGCTTGTGGTTTTTGTTGTCTGAGTAACGTAGTCATTTGTTGGATGTATTTCTGTCTTTCAAACCTTTTTATCTTCTTATCTATTGTTTTTTTCTGGTATCCATTCATAGTGGCTATGTTGATAATGTGTTGGTATTCTTTCTGGTATTCCTCTTTCTCCATTGGTATATGTACTAACCTGTTTGTAATACTATTTAAAATTGCATGTTTGTGGCTTGTAGGATTGTAGCTATTATTTTTAATATAGTTTTCTGTGTGCGTTGGTTTTCTGTAAATGCCAAACGTTAGTTTGTTGTGTGCATTATTTCTGATGATTCTGATGTCTAGGTAAGGTAATTGGCCATTTTCTTCTTTTTCCATTGTGAATTTTATAGATCTTTTTTGTAAATTTAATAATTTCAAAGCATCTTCTGAAAGTTTTTTTGGAACAATAGCAAAAATATCATCTACATACCTATACCAGGTTTTGAATAGATGTGGGAAAGATTTAGTAATATGGGATTCAAAATGGCTCATATATAGTTCTGCTAAAATGGTGAAAGGGGGTTTCCCATAGTTAGGCCCCCCCCCCTTTCACCATTTTTAGCAGAACTATATATGAGCCATTTTGAATCCCATATTACTAAATCTTTCCCACATCTATTTCATGATGACCGGCAAAAATCAGTTGAGAGAAAATGCTGACGATGGGAACAAGACGTCTCCCGAAACGCGTTCAAGTAAGAATATCCTAGTGATGTAGTGTAACAACCCTCAACTCTCTATTTTAAATTATGACACATCACTGTTACAAGCTTCTAAATCTTCAAAAATTGAGAAGGAAGGTTTAATTAAATTTAATTGGTGGTGCTCTAAATATAGTGTAAGCTATGTGTAATTTTATAAATTCTACCATTTACTTTAAGTCAGGGAAATTTAAGTATCTGGCAGTCATTGAATAAGTCTGTAAAACTTTAGTTTTTGGCAAATAATAACATATTTTGTTTTGTTTTGTTTTGTTTTGTTGCAGGTCACTTGCAGGGTTCCCCAGCTATATTATCAGTACCAGTTTTACAACCATGTCTCCGAGCTGAGCAGTTGCTGGTTACAGTTGACACACACACAGGGATGTTGCAATGTCACGTGCCACAGTATGATGCTCCCCTCATTCCAGAGCTGCAGACAGCACTGAATGGTGATCACTCTCGCCTCCCCACTCTTGTATCCGAGCTTAGGTAAGGTAATTCATTAAGCTTGTTGTTAATATATAATTATAAGTACAGGGAAACTGCAATGTTACACAAAAATATCAGAGGTTATATTACCTACCTTTATTGATAGAGGAAGTATTGTATTCCACCCAAAAATTTGAATATCAAGATTTAATCAGAAGCACACATTTTGATGCCCACTGAATCATTTAATTTTTTTTTTAAATAATAAAAAAGCTAAATTGAGTACAAAAGTACTGAATTAAACTGATCATGGAAGGGGAAATGAAAAAAGTATGAACAGATGATTAAGCAGTCGTATGCTTTTCTGGAAATGTTACATTGCACACAAGAGCATCATTCTCATTTTCAGATTAATTATTGAGTTGATTTTGTAAACTACATCATTTATATTTAGAAAAAGGAAAACATGTATCTGAGCTACTTGCTCCCATCATTAGTTCTGGTTGATCAACTCAGTAATTAATCTAAGTGATTAGTACACGCACGCACGCACTCCTGTCAGAACTAATGCATAGCAAATGGCAGCATTGTATGGTCATGCATTTTGTCATAGACTTGGCCAGACTTCGTGATTGGCTAGTGAGTTTATGTTAAGGTAGCTGCTGCCTATGGGGGTTAAATAGTCTGCTGAATGTAACACATTTTAAAGTATTCACAGAGATAACTTAAAAGCATTCAAACCTGACTATAGCAAGAATGAAATGCCGTGCTAGAGGTACAAGTACCAAGTCTGGTCTTTCATATTTACAGTTCCTGTAGATAGCACCTGCCATAACAACTCACTAGCCAACACATGCAGTCAAATCTACAGCTAAATGATTGTTACAGTGACACTGCAACTGTGTTGGAACAGAGCTGTCAGATTCAGTCCAACTAACCAATCTAAGCATTATAAGTTCAGTCTGTGAGTACTTAATGTGCATGCATTGGTTTGCCATCAGTTGCTGATTAGAATTTGTACTTGCTATTTGCTACATACTGATTCTAGTGGGATCTGAAGTTTGTTGGAATGCATTTTTACTATACATGCTCAAACTATCAGGGACTGATGTAGGAATAAATCTAATAAAACTGCAGGCAGAATAATAAATCTGAAATCCATAATGGCTGCTCTACAGTCTGAATGGAAATATATGGTTATGTAAATTTGACTAAAATATATGACCTGGCCCAACCAGCCCAGAACAAAATTAGCCTTTGAGAATAACATGCACATTTTGATAAAACTGCAGCATATTAAGGTAGGCACCATTTGCCATTCATATTATTTTCAATTTTAACTCTGCATGCTATGGAGTTGAAAATGCAAGCTTTTTTATACTGTAATGCTATTCTTATGATAGCACACGTAACCTTGATAGTACAAGTATTTGTAAGCTTCTGACTGGTGTGTAACGTACAAAAGCAGAAAGAGATTAGCTGTAAGTTTCCCACCTTCCATTCCATTTTAGCTGCAAGAGTTATTAATGTAATGTTTACAGGTTGGATTCTAACAGTATGAAAAATAACACTGATTTTAGGAAAAATAACACTGCTTTTTATCCCCCACAAAAGAAAGAAAAAAAAACAGACTTGTCCTCAATAATGATTGATTGTTAATTACAAAACACTTTTTTTTTTCCAAGGACATAAAGAAGTTGTACCAGTGTTTCACGTGTTTTAAATAGTCATGCTGAATAATAAAATAAATTGTATATTACATATCTTTTGTTTCCAACTCTCAAATAATAAATTAATCATGTTAATATTGGAGAAAAATTTTTGTTGTAGGTATTGGATCACTCAAAGACGTTGTGAGAAAACTTTACAACATCTTCCTGCTACTCCCCATGAGCGCTTGCCTTTGCTGCATCATCCTGATCATCCCATGGCCAAGATTGGACGTCACCGCATGTTTGTGAGGCTGCATCGACATCCCACAGTGATATTGGTAAGTACGCTCTCAGTTTTATGAAATTTCTGTTATGTTTATAATTGCTGTTATTCATTTAACCCTAATCATTTATTTCAGGAGATAATCAGTTGATTTTTATTAAATAAATAGAATGTTGAATCAATTTGAAAGTTCAGATTTTCTAATTTATTTTAATTATTTAGCTCTTAATAGATAAACTTTTAATTGAAATAATGTTATGATAAGGTACTATGCCCACTTGATCTGTTGTGTTCTGCAGATTGTAGAACTGAAAGAGAAGGAGTCAAGTCCATGTGAAGTGGACTGCTCATTCTATCTGGCTTTGGTGAAACATTCATCCATTGAGGATGATCCACATGATGACAGCATTGAGACTGAAATTCCCAAGAAATATCTGAAGGTGTTGACTCTCATAGAATATGATGCATTTGCTATTACACATGGACCATTTACAAGTGTTGATGGTATGTACATACCTATTTTTATTCATTTCATTTATTGATTCATTTGAGTACTAACTAATCACAAGTTATTAGGCTGTCCACTGATACTTGTTGTGGTCACTTATTCCATTAGATAACTACAATCTGGTACTTCATATTACATATGTCATACAAGCATTATACACATAATGATTCATGTATAAGCACACATCAGTGTGTCCTGGAAGTGCTATACCATACTAGTTTCGTATTACCATATTACATTTTAAGTATTGTTGTTGTTATATTGTAGTTATTAGTAATATTTTGAAATTGTGGGTGCTTTGGTGACCCTTCAGTTTCACTTACTAGGTTTTCACCTAGTACAACCGACAGTAAAGTAGAGAATCCTATTCAGATGCCAATGGATATACAGTTGACAATTGGGATGAATGTCTTCGAAACACGTTACGTGATAACTTGATAAACTAAAGTATCATCAGTCCATTCACAGTTTCAGTATGTTAAAAAGTTTCACGGTTTTTCAATAAATTAGCATGTTATTAAGGTCATTTAAGGTAGGATATTGAAGCATTATTTCATACATATCTCTAAAACAAGAGCCACTAGTCCATTTCAGCATTTGTGGCACTATGTGTGTAACTTGATTGATACAGATTCAGATTTGTTTGCACTGTCTATGACATGGTATCTCTTAAAATGCCAGAAATAATAGAATTACAGGAATTTCCCTCATCATCAAAACAGAAGTACTTCTGTATTTTGTCACTCGTTTATTATGAAATTCAAAATAATGAAGTACACAATTGTTTGAGAAACTTCAGCATAATCAAAGCTCCCAATGCCTCATCCTTCTATGTGATTCTAAAATAATACATTCAAAGGAATTTTTGGCTTGTATCTTATGTTCATAGTTTGCAGTTTCCATTTTGATTACTCTTAAATTACTTACAAAATTAAAGCTGCATGGAAAGATCAGTATGCTGCTTCTCTTAGATTATACTTTACACATTAAATTCTTAGACTCTAAACACTTACATGTCAGTTGCACTCAAATGCATTTTCAGCCATTTTAAGTTACAATATTACTGTAGCATATAACAAAGACAGATCAGGTAAATATCAGTCAGAAACTGGGATGATTTTTATATTTGACTATGCCAATATCCTTTATGTATATACATACATGTCAATATCTGAATTTTATATTTCAAATTCAAGAATGCTAAGCAAAATGACTGCCTTTTGTGAACTGGCAATTGAAGTTTGATCTGTAGAAAGCAGAGATAGTGAAAATATGTCTTGTGATTATATTTGGATCACCATTTCTATTTGATTGGCAGTATGAGTTTTGATTGTGATTTGCATTCAGCTACATTTTTAGTAGAATCTCATTGGTACATTTTTGGAGGGACCCAAGGAATATGGACTTCATAGATGGGATAGCATATTAATGAAAAGAACAAAATCTGCAATTTAAGAATTTTATAATTATGTAATAAGAATGTAACAATAACCTTACCTCACAATCAAATAAAAAATATGTACAATGTTTACACTGGTTGGAAATACATATCTATAGTTGATTGCTTTGTTGGTTTTAATGTCAAAAAGTTTACTGTCCATCTTATTTAGTAAAATCATTACATCATAAACTTCAAAACTACACACATATCGCTTCACCATGTCCATTGCCTCCATTGCTTCCGACACTGTAGGAATTGGCTCAGCATCTGGCTCGTCACTTTCATCCCATATTGACACTTTTTCTGTCATCTGTTCAAGTATTTCATCTGTCATCAGAGTTTCACATTCTGGAATTTCTCAATATTTATGTATGTTTCAAAAGAGATGCCAAACAAAATTAGCATTCTAGCATGACGACATCACCAAGAATTCGACAAAAGCCAACTTTATTGAAGCAGTTCCAAATCATATCTTGCGTCACAGAATCCCAGGCAGCATTAATGAAATGCATGACATCTGAAATGGTGATTTTTCTTGTCAATCCAGTTAGATTGGGATTCGCTCTGTGCAGCCAACCTTCCGGTGTACCAGCCTCTTATAATACATTCGCTTATTGCACTGTATTAAACCTTGATCTAAAGATTGTAGCTTACTCCTGCATTTGCTGGAGGAAAATTAATGTTATATTTTTTAAATTTGAAACAGTTGGTGGATGAGCGGTACACTGATCAATGAAGAGTGCAATTTTCCGGTTTGTTATGCCCAGTTTTGCATCCCCCTGCATGTAAAAGGTTTTCAGATACCATAGAAGTTATCCAGGCTTTTGTGTGAAAGTGCAATCGCATGGAAAAAATTGCATATGCTTGAAGCATAGTGGACTGCTTTTCCAGTAACCAGCGGTACCGATTTCTCTGTTCCACTTTCATTACAGCACAACAGAATTTTACGTCTCTCCTTGTTAAGTTTCCCACCGTGCCCATAAAATCTAGGGTTTTATGTGACAGAAGATGGAAATTGGTCCCATTTTATCTGTATATACTGCCACTGGCTGCTGGTTCCCAACTGGTCTGACCAAGGATTGACCAAAATAGTGAATGAGGATATCAAAGTTCAAATATAGTAAGTGGGAGCAGGAAAGCATGCGAAACAAATGCTTTTTTAGCATTTGGTGCATTTGGGACTTCTATAATTCCACGCATATACAGGAAAACATATTACTGAGGAACGTACTGATGAGATTTCTCCGTACTTGTGCACATTGAATACACATAAGATATGAAGCCATTTTCACTGTGCCTGATATAAAGGATCTTAGGATTAAATATATTTTAAGATCTCCAAATTGGCTAAGATGGAATAGCCTTGACAAGTTGTTGAACAGTTAACATATTACTTCCTGGATTCATTTGCAATGTAATGCCTTTATACATTTTGAATACTGTAATTTACACTTTAGTCTGTATACTTAAGGTATAAATGTAATGTACTAGTAAGGAACAGAGAAAATAAATAAGAATTTAAAAAAGAAACAAGATTTAAAAAGGTTAATAGACAACTTAGAGACAACTTATGATTAAAATGTTAGAGAAATATTCATTATGAACAAATTTAAATATATAAGAATATTAAAGTGTGAGAATGATTATTACCTAAATTAGAATTTCAACAATTAATGTTACTGATGTCTGAAAAGTTGTTAATCTAGATTGTTAAATTAGATTAATCTTATTAATAAACGAGGTTAATCTGTAGAATACGTTTGAAAAATGGCTCTGATGCCAAGCAAACATCTTTTGTTTTAGTGTGTCATTAAATTAAACTTGAAAATCATTTTATAAAATGTTTTAAATGGTGCTTTCTGACAAAACTGCGCTTCAATAAGTTTTCTTATTAGGTATTGCATTCTGTATTTAGATCAGAGTGAGAAGACACCTGGAAAACGAAAACCAGGAGGTCGTCAGGAACCAGGTTCACGACGTACCAAACATCCTGCTTACTTCATTCCAGAATTGGCGCATGTTGTTGCCATGTGTGATGAGAGGATGCCCTTCATTACTCTATCTGAGGAGGTACTGCACATATATGTTAGCTTGAGTCTGTTATACTTCTACTGGTTACAGTTAGTGTGCAAATACATTATGCTTGCATGCAACATTGCTTGATTGGTTTCTTTTCCTAAAGTTTTACAAATCTAATTACATGATTACCATTGGAATTTGGTAGTTCCTATGCCAATAAGCCAAAAGCCAATTGTTGCAGTAATGTTTCCGTTGAATAATATAGTTTATGTTCTTTTTTTTAACAGTTGAAGAAGAGAAATATAGCGCATCAGGGGCCACAAATTGAAGCTAATGCTACAGCTTTAATGTTGAGATTGGTAGAACTGCCACCTCCTCCAGGAGTGGACACGCAGTCACCATATTGGCTTGCTCTGCTCAAGAGGTTGCTGTGTGTAACAATACGAGCACAAGCAAAAGGTACAAAGAGCTGGGTAGCAGAATTTGTGTTCTCCAGCAGTCCCCTGGCCAGTTCACATCCCAAAGAACAAGGTCAGTATATGCAGTAAAACCCCCATTCTGGTGGACTGTCTGCCAGACTATGTATTCAGAGTTCACAAAAGTAATAACAGTTTACTTGGCAGTATCATTTGTGAAAGAAATGGCAGGGTAAAAATTACCTGGCATTAGGTGGGGTTTCCCCTCTCATAGTATTGGTTTTGGTTAATTTTTAATGTTTGACAGTTGGTAATGAAGCCATTCGCCCTCTTGCATTTCAGTATGTTGATGAAAGGCTGCTAAGAAATGTGGGCAGCAAAGTACGTGGTCTTGCTCCATATCTTCTCCAAAGTTACAGAAAGAGCATGTAAAAGGTTCTTCTATGCCAATCCTGTTTAGGGGTTTGTTGAGGCAGTCATGGCCTTTTAGTAGGGTGACCAGTCATCCCTTTTGTTTTTAGCCTCTGGTCCTATTGTCCTGACAAAGCCTTAACGGGACACTTAATTGCCCCTTTTTATAGACTTTGATCCTGTTTTGTTCCCTTTTATTTCATAAATTCATAGCATGATTTGGTTAGTGAAGTTTGGACATGATTTTTTGAAATAGAAAACATCCATACTACGGCTATTATCCACCTTTGTGAATACACTCTCTTTACGATAAGTTGAAAATGCAGAAGTGATTGGTAGCACTACTACATCAGGTTCAAATGCTGATGCCAATCTGCATGTAGTGTAGTACCACTAGAATAATGGTGAAATTATTAAAGATATATATGCTTGGTTTTTTAATTGCCGAAAAGGAAGTGCAATTTCCTTAGGATTTAAAAGAAGAATATCCCTTCTTGAGAGAAGATAATAAATATGTTGATATGTACAGTATGCCGTTTGCTTTTTTCAATTGAACACAGAGGCCGCTCTGATATAAAACATTTGAACAAGCAAAAACATAAACTGGTAGCAACTGCTTCCAGTTCAAGTCATGGTGTTAAATAATTTTTCACAAAAAATGAAATTGGAAGGTTAACTGATGAAAATAAATGTATTGCATCACAAGAAGGGTTGTTTGCATTCCATGTAGCGAAATATAACCTCTCTATGAGATCAATGAACTGCACTTCTGCAATAGTGAGAAATTTGTTTTAAAAGAAATTTACATGAGGACAAACGAAGTGTAAATCAATTTTAGTGAATGTCCTGGCACCATATGCAATGCAAGAATTAGCAGCTGAACTGAAAGAAGCCAAATATATTTCAGTTATGGACACATCAAACTACAGAGATCTGAAGTAGTGCCCATCCTTATTAGGTATTTTGTCCCAACTATTTATTCCATTTCCATTTATGATGTTCCAGAGACTGTGGAGACATATAAGTTTTATTCATCCTTTTAAATACATTTAAAGGACATGTCCAATTACAAATATAAAATAATTTAACAAGTACAGCTTATAATTTTACATTACTTCTTTTACATTGCATGTACATTAAGTTTACCTTAAACATCATTTTCACTTTACGTTGCTTTACCATGTCTAAATTCATCTATACTATAAAATTCATTTTCTATTAAGTATTTCTTTATTGTTTTCATCATTACATTTGGCTGGTTTATGTTCTTTATTTCTCCAGGTAATTTATTGAATAATTCTCTTCCTCTAACTTCTATGGCACGATTATTTAGAGTTCCTCTTAATGTTATTCTATAATAATCGTCATTGTTTCTTAAATTATGATTATGTACACTGGAATTGTTTTGCATATTTATATTTTTCACAGTTTTTATGCATTCATATACAAATATATAACAAATATTGATTCTTAAACACCCCCCTGCAAGTTTGTTTGTTTTCCATTTTGCTTATTATTCTAATGGCTTTTTTTTGCAGTTTAAAGACTTTATCCATTTCTCTTGCTGTAATATTTCCCCATAATGTAATTCCGTATCTTACATGCAAATATATAAAAGCATAATAGACCTGTTTCATTGTCCATTATTTTAGTTAATTGTCTCATTACATAAATGCCCTTATTTATCTTTTTTCTAATTGATGCTACATGAGATTGCCAATTTAAATGTTTATCAATTATTACTCCAAGAAAATTAGTGCAATTTATTTCTGATATGTTTACCCCATCTATACTTAGTTTAATACTACTCGGGTTAAGTTTTGTTAATTCGAAGTTAATACATGCTGTCTTTTGTGTATTTATTATCATATCTAAATTAGCATAATATTGTTTTATAATTTTTAAAATTGAATTTGCTCTAATTTCAACCTCTTTTGCTGTTTGACCTTTAATTATGACAGTCATGTCATCTGCATATCCAGTTGCGATGCCTCCATTTTCTTATATGACCTCAAAAATTTCATTTATATATATAAAAGAAATAAAAATGGCCCCAATTTTTAACCTTGCGGGACCCCTTGTTTTACTATTTTGAAATCTGACTTTATATTTTTTATGACACCATTTGTATTTAGATGATTTATTTCGACACATTGTGCTCGATTTTCCAGATATGTTGATATCCAATCCAGCGCTAAACCTCAAATACCACATGTTTCTAATTTATTTAGTAATATTTTTATATTCATACAATCAAAGTCCTTTGATAAATCTATGAAGATAGCTACCACTGATTCATGGTCATTTATTGCATTTAATATTATATTATTTGCCTTTTCAATTGCATTTATGGTTGACTTGTGCTTTTGAAATCCATATTGCCATTTTGATACATCTAGTTTTTTTAAGATAACTTTGCAACTGTATTATATATAAACTTTCCATTACTTTTGATATCGCAGAACATAGAGTAATTGGCCTATAATTTTCTATGTTTTTTTTACTCCTCTTATGTTTAAATATTGGCCTAGCTGTTACCTCCGTTAGCATATCTGGAAAAATGCCTTGCGTTAACGATGTATTTATAATGTGTGTATTAAAGGTATTCAGGTCAAGATTATTGAATTCCAGAACATAACAGGAGAAACAGCAGAATTGCTTGCAAATCATATCACAGACATTTTGCAAAAGCACCAATTGAATATTATTGGGGGATTCAAACAAGGTGGTACCAACAATGTATTTTCAAGACCAAAAAGAGTTAAAACTGAACATTCTTGGTATCGGTGTACTGCTCATATTGTTCATAATGGTGTCCATACAAGAGGCTGAGATTTTGCCTATTGATATCGAAACAGTTATAAGTAAAATATTTCATTATTTCCATATTTACACCATAAGAGTACAAGAATTGAAAGAATTCTGTGAATTTGTAGAAATTGAATAAGGCATGTTCTGGGTAATGTTCAAACAAGATTGTTGCCCTTACTACCAATTGTGAATAGAGTTAATGATATGTACGATGGACTCAGAAGTTACATTTTGTCACAAGACAAATGTGCGACATTGTTTAAATCATTTTTTAAAGATCAACAATCACTCCTTTGGTCCATTTTATTCAAAGACATCTGAAAATATTCTCAGCAACAATAATGGAAATAGAAAAAGAAAACATCTTGGCATCTAAAGTGATAGAAGAATTACAACTGCTCAGACATAAAATGACAAAACTTTCAAACCTTTAAAATGTCAATTATTTCAGAATTGAAAGATTAGGGCATCTTTGATGAAAAACATTTTTAACTACTACAAATTTATTTTATGATAACTTACTTAAATATTTAAGTAAATGGATTCACCATTTCCAACCACTAAAAGCATTCCATTAGGTTAAGTTGCAAATTTTACCAGCTTAGGCTGAAGTTCAAAGCAGCCCAAAAACAGCCAACAGTCAATAGCAACATATTCAATATCATTGATGAAGATGAGTTATTTGATGAAGTCAACCATGTAAATAATTTTGTGAACTCCAAGATAGAAGAATGGAAGGATACAAATGTTGAAGTGGACAAAATAAGTTGTGGACATGTTTAAACTGCTCCAAGAAAGGAAATCCACTACAAAAACTTACTGACATTTGTTGAATTTGTTATGGCATCTCAGGAACAAATGCAGCTGTGGAGAGAATTTTTTCTCCTGAGTTCTTCGTGGTCAGAAGAAAAGAACCATTTAAACATAAAGACAGTGAAAGCAGTCTTGATTGTGATCAAGACATAGTTGATATTTTGTGTATTGACTTTTATGAGAGAATAGCAAAAGAAGAAAAGCTTTTGAAGATGTAATGAATTCACATAAATATAATGATAATTTTGATACTGTGTGATTGTAATCGTAAACGTTTTAGCTCTGTCATTAACTGAAGTTCATAGTAATTTATACAATACAATCATATGTTATTCAACTAAGTAGATTGTATCAGAAGTGTCCCATTGTAGGTGTTAAAATATTCAAAGTGTCTCTCTTCTTGGTTTTGGAAATTAGCCACCGTGCATTGTTAGTAATTTAAAAATTGCCACTGGATTTTCTTGGTAATGTAGCAGTTCTAGTCATATTATTATACAGATTTTCCCATTGTTTTCCTTCTCCTTGTTATACATATTCTTCTTTAAGTTTATTGTTGTATGTTAATGTAATTATTCTTTTGATAGAATAAGACAGAGGACCAGATGATTTTGATGCAGTTTTGCTACCTTTCTTGACTAGAAAATCTGCTGTTTTGTTATCTTTTACTCCACAGTGAACTGATATTTAATGAAGTACTACTCTTTTTAAATTTACATCATTGGAACTTACACACAATGCAGAAAACAATTAAGGTGTGGAAAATGAATCAGTGTCCTGCCAGTAATTTGGTAAGTGAAGCAATATGCTTAACATTGATTCACTTTCCATAATTTGTTTACTATTTCATTTAAATAAATTGTTTTATAGCTTTGCAAGATTCTGCAGTATTAAGACTTTTGACTGTTGTGTCATATACTATGAATATTACAGCTACTTTGGAACCAAATAGTGTTACAGCTCTCTTAAGTTTATTTAATGTAGAAGTTTTTGTGAACTGAAACATTGCTAAAACTTCACCATCAAAATATGTTGGCTTTAAGTCTAATCTTCTGTAAAAGGAAGAGACCTTATATTCAGCTCTAGTGTAGAGGTCGCCGACAGACTCGTTAGTGGCTCTTAGCTGATGATGAAGACAAGGTGTCTTCAAAACGCGTTCAATGTAACTATCCTGAAAGTGTTTCAATTGCCTTGGGGAAAAAGAAAGTGTGTCAAATAACCAACAGTGAAACATTGGAAATCCTTGAAGTAGATCACAATCCAAATATTAAACGTGTGGATATAGTGCTGCAGTTAAACATTCCTTCATCAACCTTAAACACGATTGTTAGCAAATGTAAACTGATTGAAACTGCTTTTACAGAAGCGAAAAATGCTAAAAGAAAACTTAATCATCCTGGCCAGTTTCCAAAATTAGAAGATGTTCTACTAAAGTGATTTACACAAGCAAGACTTCAAATTGCCAATAGATGGTACTGTGGTTTGAGCTCAGGTGACACATTTAGCACAGAAGATGGGACTGGATGATTTCAAAGCATCCAATGTCTGGATTGAAAGATTCAAGAATTGACATGTGTGCGAGGTGAGGCTGCTGCTCTAGATAATGACGCTACACCATGTCAAAATATAGAAATGTGGTAAAATACAATGCTCCATGAAAGACTGTAGCCCTGACAATGTTTATAATGCAGATGAAATGGGACTACTTTTTCATCTTTTGCCAGACAAAACCCTGGATTTTAAAGGCACTAAGTGTTCGGCAGGAAGCTTAACAAGGAAACAATTACAGTTTTGTTATGCTGTAACGAAAATGGAACGGAGAAATAAGTACTACTGGTTATTGGAAAAGCATGCAGTCTGCGATGCTTCAAGAATATGCGATCCTTTCCAGGTAAGTACACTTCCAATACAAAAGCTTGGATAACTTCTGCAGTATGTGAAAATTTCTTACAAGTATGGGATGCAAGATTGGGAATAAGAAGCAGGAAAATTGCACTCTTGATTGATCAGTGTACCATTCATCCACCAACTGTTTCAAATTTAAGAAACATAAAGATGATTTTTTTTCAGGATGTATACTGATACTGGAAATACACTTTTTTACGTACTGATATACTGAAATTAGTGGTTACATGCTGGAAAAATTGGATGAAATATCTATATAACATTGATTTCAGATTCAATTACCATATGATTTGTTCTTGGAAGATCTTGTTAATCAAATAATTATTTTTTAACGTTATTGTTTTGCATGATACCTGTTTTTTCATAATTTTTCATGTTATGTAAAAATGACCCAAACATTTGGATAATCTTCCACCCTAAACTTTTTTTACAGGCTGTACAGTATTTCTAGAATTTTGAAGGTTGTTACAGGGAAAGGGTGGGGGGAGGCTAAAATAAGAAATGCAAAATCTGTTGCTATTTCATTCCCATTTCCATGAATATCGGTGAATTTGTTGTCCATTATTATGAATAACATGGGAGTTTTTGAAATTACAGTTTTAAAAAGGTAAAGGGGAGAATTCAATTAAAAGAAATCTTCTAAATCATTGTACAATAATTTCAGAAAGAGTATAGAAAGTAAATTTAATCATATTTCAGATTTAAAAAGCCACCTGTGCAACATTGGGTAGGGCAGCTAGTAATAACCACAGCTTCATGTTATGGCTGTGGAAACAAACATAACTAGTAAAAATGTTAAGCTAGCCATAACATGGATTTGAAAACTGCTGCATTTTTACTGCAATATGCAACAATGCAATACTGGAATTTTTCAAAACTTATACTATAAGTATTGAAAATATACCATAATTTTAAACCTTCAAGGCAGTGACACCTTGTTTTTTTCAAACCATTGCTTACTTATCGTTTTGGGAAGTAAATTTGTGCTAAAATCTTCGAACTAGTAATGTTTTAATTTATTTGTGGGTTATCTGCCAAAATTTGGATTGCTAATTACTAAGTTTAAGCTCTGTATCCTGAACCAAGATATTATAAAATTTGTTTGGTAGTCTGTGTATATAAATTATAGGATACTAAAAGTAGTCAGGATTAGTACCAGCACCAGAATATTGGATAAAATTTGGTGGATCCTCTCATTATGTAGTATCCATGTACCAATTTTTTCCCCTGTCAGGGGAAAATTCTTTTCTCTTAAGCTATAAACTAAAGTTCAGCATAACAGATGTTAGATTTCAAAATAAAAATTGTCAGTTTCGAGGTATTTGTGTTAGCATACCAAATATTTTATTTCTGTATTCTCCTATCCAGGTGCTTGATTTGAAACCTGAGTAAAGGCGCCTACATACAAGACCACAGACCTTTTAAGGGATAACCTTTTATCCCATGAAAAAAAGAACCATCTAAATAAAGGCACAAGCTGCTGACATTTCAATTGCTACATTTATGATTTATTAGTTTTGTTTGTTTTCAGCAACCATGGAAACATATAAACAGTATTTTCATGATAACTTTAGTATGTTTTGTAAGGCTATATTTATGATTTAGTCATTTATATAATTTTCAGGCAAACATATTGTAATAATACATTTAATATTAATGATGGAAGATGGCTGGATCATAAATGAGATAAATAAATATTAGACTACAATATAGTATAAGACACAACATGATTTGCTAGTCAATGTTATAGACACAGTTATGTGCACTGGGTGACCAATTGCAGGCATCTGCTATGAAAATGCCAGGCTTGGTTTGCCATGAGCATCAGACACACTCATGAGACCATCCATAAAAATAAGTTTATCTCATCAAAGTATGTCTATTTTATGTAAGTGATGTTTTAATTTGTGAAGCAAAAAATGTTAGCTATTCCAGAAAGTGTTCAAATGTTGAAAAGCAAAAATAAATCACTGGTCATTGCTATTCGCATTCTTGGGTTGTGATTTAAAGTATACCAGGCCAAATACAATCCCTACTTACTCCCATCTTCTACATCACTGCAGATGGGAATCTCAAGCTGAGGCATTAAGTGTGGGAGCATGGAGAATAAGCAGAAGAAGAAGCAGGTAGAAGGATTTATCGTATTCTTTTGGGGGACTTCACCTGCACACTAAACTCCTTCCAACCATCCTTTACCAACTAACAGTTTAGTACCATTTCAAACTGGCATTGCAACATGGTGCACTGCTCCCCAATACACTAATAAGTTTATACATGATCTAGTATGGTATTCTCCAGAAAACACATGCAATCCATAATTAGGGTAAACTCCATGTAAGCTAAATTTGTCTTAGTTCCTAGAAAAACTGAATGACAGTTTCATTACATACATCAAATTTTTGTTACAGTTTCAGTCAAAATGATTTTCACAGCACACTTTCCTCTTTCAGGTCTGCGTCGACCAGTTTATTTCCAGTATGATATGGGTACTGCTGACAGTGCAGCCAAAACAGTGGACTCATTCTTCAGTGATTGGGCTCAGATAGTTCACCTCTATATGGCCGTGGAAGAACTGGCAGAATATTTTCGTGTTGGTAAGCTGAAATAGTAACTTTTAACAAATTTTAAACATAATTACTACGATGGTACCAGGTTTCACTTATATGATGCAAATATCAGCCTGGCGGTCCCCAGCACTGTTATACAAATCCATTTGTGCAGTAGTAGTGGACCTGCCTTGCTGTTTCTCCCTAGAGAATGTTAATAACGTAAAACAGTATTGTGATGCTGCAACTATGGCCCAAGCTTATTGTGTAAAGGTGGGTCAGTCAGTTGGTCAGCATAGGTTGACAGTATAAACACCAGAAGCACTATTGAGAAATAACACAGTTGTTCTGGAAAGTTTTTTCTCCCCACCTCCTGAACATTCTAGAACTCCTTGGAAAATTCCAATGGGTATGTAAGCAAACGTGTTAGCAAGTAAGCCAGTTAGTAAGTTATTTCTGGTGAAAGACCCATATTCCCTCATCAGCATGCCTATTGGCCAGGTTAATCTACAGATACGGCGCACCATCAGCTTGTGCTGAGGCTGGACTGTGGAGAACTCGCCATGGCAGTTTTCCTGAACAATGAAGGTGCCTTTAATAATATGACTTTAGGCACCATTCGGAAATGTCTGGAGAGCAGGGGAGTCAGTCCAATTGTAACAGACTGGATTATGACCTCCTTGGAAGGCTGGTAGGCTGTGACGACCCTGGGGAATGTGTCCATGAGGACAACAGTGCCCCGAGGCTGCCCACAAGGGGGAGTTTTGTCACCTACCCTGTGGTGTTTGGTGGTAGATGCACTGCTGGATAGACTAAACAGGGGAGGAATTCATGCTTAAGGCTATGCTGATGACATATGCTTTGTAGCAAGTGGAAAATTCCTGAGCACTGTTTCAGAGCTCATACTGGGCTCTCTACGGGCTTTAGAGAAATGGTGCAGAGAATCAGACTTGTCTGTTAACCTGGACAAGACTGAAATAATGTTCTTCACAACCAGGTTTGGTAGAGCCCACCTGCTTGGGAAGAAATTGAAGCTTTCTGGAGTGGTCAAATATCTAGGAGTTTTTCTGGATGCTGGGCTGAGCTGGAAAAAGCATGTAGATTATAAAGCTAAGAAGGCCTACAATGCTTTATGTCCTGTTGAAAATCAATAGGACTGAGGTGGGGCCTGAGACCCAAGGTGATCAAATGACTTGGTTATTAGACCGTCAGTAACTTTTACGGCCTTGGTTTGGTGGCCTGCCTCTCAGTGGAAGGTAGTAGCTGCCGGGTTGGAGTTGCTGATTGGCATGAATGATGATAACGGGCAGTGCACATAACTCCTCAGTCTACCTTAGAGATTTTGGTGGACCTTGCTCTCTGGTTTGTTTGTGGAGGAGGTAGCAAGGATCAGTGTGCACCACCTCTATACTGTAGGGGTGGTGGCGTTTCAAGTATCCCCCAAAGGGCACTCACTGATGTTTTCTGGATTACAGGAGAAGTGTCTTATAACCCAGATGATCAGGGATTTGATGGGGACTAGTTGTAACCTAAGTCCATCTTACTCTGTGGTAATATCTTCCAGGGAGGAATGGGATCCAGAGACCAGGTCTCTCCCAAAGGCAGGGGGCAGGACGTGGTTCTCAGATGGCTCCCACCTCAGGGCAGAACAGTGTCTGGGGCCTATGGCCCTAGAACAAGGCTTGTCATTCTCCTTGGGCAATTTGCCACAGTATTCCAGGCTGAGGTCTTTGCGATGTTAACCTGTGCTATGCACATTTACACTAAGCCATGTGGACAAGCAAATGTGTACATCTGTCGGATAGTATGGCAGCTTTGAAAGCCCTTAGGGCAGTTAAAACCATATCCAGACTGGTGTGGCAATGTACCAACTACCCAGTTACACTTCTTTGGGTACAAGGGCATGCTGGTATTAGAGGAAATGAGATGACAGATGCTCTAGCAAAGAGGGGATCAGGCTCGATTTTATTGGGCCTGAGCCCTTTTACAGAGTTTCTGCTAGTAATGTCAAGTATGAAATAACCCAACTTATGGCGAGGGCTCATCTTGAGATCTAGAGCAAGTAAACCACTGCCAGGTAGGCCCATAGTTTTATATCTTGGCCTAACCGGAGAGTGAATGAGTTTCCCATGAATTTGACTAGAGCTACACTCAGAGGGGTTGTGGGGTATCTTATGGGCCATAATCTCTGTACAGACACTTATGCATAATGGGTCTTACACAAGCACCTTTATGTAAGAAATGTGTGGGACTTTAAGACCCCACATCATATACTAAGCAAATGCAGAAGCTTCACCGTGCATAGGAATGTATCCATAGGGTTCTTGTTTTTGGAACCTGAGGAGATAAGAAGGGCAGATATCAAGGACGTGGTCCGTTTCATATAGACCATCGAACTAAAGTAATGCCAATATATGAGGCACAATGGGCTCCTCAGCCTGTATGCATGGCTTCTTTCAGAGGCCACTCATTTTATCATATTTCTGGTGTGACATAAGGTGCTGGTAATTCAGTGTGTTCTCTGAGTGAGGCTGCGACGATAGTTGTGATGTTCAGCGAGTGCTGATAATACAAGAGCTTAGATAGTCCTATGTTCAATTCCCCAGCAAGTGAAGCAGAAGGAAGAAGAGACTGCTTCGTGCATATTTCATTATGTCGCAAAGAAAAGTGAAGTGACAGAGAAAATCAAACTAGATCACATTAGTGAAGTGGCAATGAAAACTAGACTGAGTATGTTATTCTTACCTTTTGTTATAAAAAGTGTTTCAAATTATGCCCCTCTGCATCTGTACAAGCCTGGTATCTATTGAACACATTATTGAACACTCAATAAATTTCTGCAGCCAAAATATTGAATAAATGCTTGTTGTATGCTGTTTTCTACTTTGTTAAGTGTATGGGATTTGTTGCATAAACTGTATCTTTAAGCATTTCCCACAGATAATAATCATACGGCTTTACATTTGGAGAGGGAGAAGGCCAACCTATTATTCTGTCATTAAAAATACTCTGCAGCAATTTTCTTGAACTTTCTGCAACAGCCCCTTTCTCGACTAAGTTTTCCCTGTTTAGAACTGTTAGTTGTGTATGTTTCTTTTTGTGTAACATTAACTCAGTGTTTTACATTAATATTATATATATAATTAATTCAATTAATTATACTCTTTACAGACCATAGCCTGGTCTTGGCAAGTTTTTAATATAGAGTCAACTGAAAAATTCAATGCCACAGCCGGGATTGGCATTGAATTTTTCAGTTGACTATATTAATTAACTCAGTGTGTTTAAATTGTTTCAACAGGCTATATATTGTGGATTTGTTAGGAATGGTAACACCAGGAAGTATCTGTATAAATTCAGGCAGACAGTTCACATATGACTCCATTAGAACAAAAAGTAACACTATAAGCATATGCTGTTCTATAATATACACCATAATAACTACACACAGTCAACAGATAGCTTCACATAACATCATTCTCACTATAAACCATACCAAACAACATACTGTAACCCCTCTGTAGACACATGAGCTAGGCTACTGCAGAGGTCTTTTGACCTGATACCTGCTTTGAATCACGCCTGTGCCACTTAAATAATGCAAAATAAACCTTCTGTAATAAAGTAGCAAGCTTCAATACCCTGAAAATATTTGTCACTCACCACAAAAGGTTTTAAAACATAACATCACCAGCTACGAGTACCATTTACTGTCTGATTACAGAAGTATATTTGGTGGCAATTGAATGCATCTGTAGTTGTAACTTATCTTTTTAATGACTTCAAAATATGCCTTGTTATCAAGCTTTTACTTTTCTCTACAGAGAAATATAACCTGTCTAACATTGTGTGCATCAAGTCATATAGCTACAGTCGTCTTGTACTTGGTTATGGTCCAGAACGTGGTGCCACTGTCACTGTAGAATGGAACAGCATTGACAAAGCCTTTAGACTAATTTTTGGTAAGTGTATATAATGGCTATCACTATAAATGGCAGCATAAATTTTATGAGTACTTGACATTGTAATGAAAAGCTAGAAACAGTGATGTGTATTGAATTTATTTAAAGGTGAGTCGGAATTGTTACACTAAAGTTAAGTGATGTTGTGTAACAATTCCGACTCACCTTTAAATAAATTTATGAGTACTCTTTGAAAATGTTACATGTGATAAGCATAACTGTATTTTTAAAGGTTGCAAACTACTACCACTGGTAGGTTAAAATCAGTTGTATAGTACAATTTAAAAACTGCACATGTTATACTCAGTTGATGAGCAATGACGTAGCTGTTCTTCCAATGTCTGCAGGCTGTATTATATTCAAGATAAGAAATACCCTTTTGACTAAGAGCTGTAAAATTAGGCTTTTAGCAGCTTGGTTTAGAACACAACTGCTCAGCTTGAGAAAAGCACTTTGGTAAATTTTGGCAAATATCAGCAATACTTCTGCTGTTGGCTTATCTTCCCCCTCCTCCACCACTCACATTTGCTACAGCTGTCACCCAAATGTTTTCCTTTATACACTTTGTACTTCAGTTACATCCTTGCCCATAACTTGTTTAAATGAAACTAATGATACCTGCAGTTTTGGCCCTATCCTTGCAAAATTTAAAATTCTATTATGGAGTGCTTCAGTGAAGAGTCCCAATCATTCCAATCAAATTAGGAATGCTCTCAAACATTCTGTACACCCTGGAGAAAGGGAGAACAACAGAACATCTACATAGTGACAGTAATATGCTAACAAGAATGAAGTGAGGTTTTATTGGTAATGTATTGAAATAAATTCAAATATAAATGAGCCAATGTCATGTAATAAGTAGTGTTTCTCTTAAAGAATAGTATATTTCCTTAAGACACTAGTTAGTTACAGTAATTTTTTAGACTTTGTGTATTTCCATAAGTTAGTGTTTAGGATTCAAAAATTGATGTAATGTTATGCCAAGCATGCTACAGGACTTAAAAAGAAGAGCTGATGGCATATGGGAAATGTTGTAGGAGCTACAAATAACTGTGTGAATGCCCACTCCCTGATGAGAGAAATGCTAGAAGCACATTTGAACCAACATCGCAACCTTGCTGAAATAGTGCATATCCTGCATGAGACTTATGAGCCTCTCATCTCCATCAGTAAGCTGCCGGTCATTCCACAACTTGGAGTTCATAATCAGGTATAGCAAGCACCTTATAGGCAATTAAGAAGTTACTTTTTGTTCCTTCATTCATATCTTTGTTGGTGCCATTCAGTAATGGAATAACATTAAAAATTATCAAATTACCCATTGAATTTGTTATCAGAAGAATGAAGGATACTTAGTGACAAAGTACTAGTAAGTCCATGCATTTCACAATCTTTTACAAAAGAAAATTAATGAAACACCATTACCATCTATTCTGTGAATTGAAAGGCATTAGTCCTATTTTGCATAACAAACTCTTTGTTCCAGTTTGTATTACAATAGAGTCTCGTTAGTACGTTTTTGCAGGGACCCAGGGATTTGGACATCATAGATGGGAAAACGTGTTAACGAAAATACAGAATCTGCAACTTAAGAAACTAATTATGTAATAAAATCTAATAATACATCTTACCTCCCAAAGATGTGAAATATGGACACTATTTATACTGGTTTGAAATACATATCTTGGTTGATTGCTTTGTTGGTTTTAAAGCCAAAATTTTACTGCCCATCTTGTTAACTAGTCATCAACTTCGAAACTGCACACATATCGCTTCACTATGTCCATTGCTTCCATCACTTTCGACCCTGTAGGAATTGGCTCAGGATCTGCCTCAGCATCACTTTCATCTCTCCTTCGGAAGGGAAGTAAAGCCAGTGGTCCCATGTTGTAGATTTATGGCACGTAAAAGAACCTCAAACCTGATAGAGGCCTCTGAGTAAACTTCACGATCTTTCACGCCCAATATAGAATTGGATGCTAAAGACCATAGTTATTAAAGAGCGTCCATAAATATAAAAAAGAAACTCCAAACTTTCATCTCCCACTGATGCTTCTTCTTTCATTTGTTCTTCAAGTATTTCATCTATCGTCTCTGTTTCACACACTTGATTTTCATTGTCATTGTTTACATATATTTCAAAAGACACACTGGTGTCATTTGCTATTTGGTGCCATTCTTCACTCTCAGAAAACTCATCTTCCAGCATGTCATCGTCACCAGGAACCCAGCAAAACCCAACTTTATTAAAGCAGTTCCTAATGCTATCTTGCATCACAGAATTCCAGGCAGTCCTAATGAAATGCATGGCATCTAAGATGGTGATTTTTCTTGCAGTCGATTTCAGTGCAGTTTTACGCGTGCAGTTCTCTCGGAGGAAAATTATCTTTATGTTTCTTAAATTTGAAACACTTGGTGGATGAGCGGCACACTGATCAATGAAGAGTGCCATTTTCCTGCTTCTTATGCCCAGTCTTGCATCCCATGCTCATAAGAAATTTTCAATTACTGCAGAAGTTATCCAGGCTTTTGTGTTGGAAATGTACTTACATGGAAAAGATCGCACATTCTTGAAACATTGCAGACTGCGTGCTTTTCCAATAATCAGCGGTACCAATTTCTCTGTTCCGCTTTCGCTACAGCACAAAACCGTAATTCTCTCCTTGTTAAGTTTCCTGCTGTGACACTTAGTGCCCTTAAAATCCAGGGTTTTGTCTGGCAAAAGATGGAAAAATAGTCCCGTTTCATTTGCATTATAAACATTGTCAGGACATTTACTTTCAAAATCGACAGGAGCATTGTATTTTTCCACATTGTATAATATCATTATCTAGGGCAGCAGCCTCACCTCGCACACATTCTATTAACTAAGCCATGCCGATTCTTGAATCTTTCAATCCAGCCATTGGATGCTTTGAAATTGTCCAATCCCATTTTCTGTACTAAATGTGTCATCCGAACTCAAAGCATAGTACTGTCTATTGGCACATTTGAAACTCTTGCTTGTGTAAACCCTTTAGTAGAACATCTTCTAATTCTGGAAACTGGCCAGGGTGATTATGTATTCTTTTAGCACTTTTCCCTTTTTCAAAAACAGTTTCAATCAGTTTACATTTGCTAACAATTGTGTTTAAGGTTTATGGAGGAATGTTTAACTTCTGAGCTCTATCTACATGTTTCATATTTGGATTGTGATCTACTTCTTCAAGAATTTTCAGTTTTTCACTGTTGGTTATTTGTCACACTTTCTTTTTCTCCATTGTGAAAGAAAAGTTAAAATACAATCTACGTACATTTTGGTCAACACTCAACAGTAGAAACTAACCAAGCCAAGCTAAAGCATTCTCTATCCTGCCCACACAAACTGCGTCACACAAATACATGCATGTCATTGGCTGCTGGTCTCCACCCCGACTGGATTGACCAGAGTAGCGAATGAGAATGTCAAACTTCGAACGAGAGCGGGAGCGAGAAAACGTACTATACCTGGCGCCAATCAAGAAGGTGATTGACATTTTGCGGAGCAAGAGAGGCGACGTTGCCGCTCATCGCGACCACTGGAGAGCATGTCAAAGGAGACTGGGTTGCGCCTGCATTGTAGAGCGGATACTATTTATATTCATATACGAAGACAATTGTAAAATAATGAATGTACGTGCAGAGGATAGATCATGCAAAAATATATCTGTAAAGACCTGTGCGTTAACAGAAGAAACATACCTGTGAAATATTGATGCTTATTCTAATAGAAAAATGCCACTGATTTCCGAATCCCTTGCATCACTGCTGCTGTTGTTGCTGCTGCTGCTCGCTTGATAGACAATGTTGCCACCATTGTCATCATCCTCATCTGAAGAGCTGCTAGAATTCCCCACGGAAATAACAAGCGGTTCTATAGTGTCTTTCAAAACTCCTTCATTTTCCCAAGCTGCAGTTATTACAGCCTTTGATGCTTACAGCCGCTTTTTCCCAGTTTTCAGCTTTAACTGCTGTTAGTGCTTCTTCTGTTAGCTATATTACTGACGACACAGTGAAAGCTTTATTGTTTCGCCCAATATAACCCTTTATTTCGGCCCAAATTAATTCAATCGGGTTAAAATGACAATGATAAGGGGGAAGCCTAACTATTATGTTCTGCAGCAATGCCGTCGACTACATAACTTGGAAACCGCGGTTTGTTTGCTTTCACAAGTTCCAGTAGCTCACTTTTCTTCAGTCCCTCCTTCACTGGTATATTGCATCGAACAAGCCACTGAATTATTTCATTTTTTCTTGTTCCCATTGTTGGTGCTCTATCAGAAATTACTGAGTGGTATTTGGCATTGTCCATTACTATTACAGATGGTCTGGGTAAATTTGGAAGAAGCTGCTCTTTGAACCATTTAAGAAAAGTGTTATGATTCATTTCCTTGTGATAATCCATTGTCTTTTTTGATTTAAAAAGAAGACAACAATTGGGAACAAAACCCAATGCAGTTCCAGCGTGGAGAAGTATTATACTGCCTCCTTTACCTAACGGCACATTCATTGTTCCTTCCAACGTATCGTCTGTCCAGCCTTTGCTGACAGAATGATTGGCATTTACCCATGTCTCATCGAGCCAAACAATGTTCGCAAAATCATGCGTAAGAATCTCTCGAAGAAACCTACAGCGCCAAGCACAGATGTAGGTTTTTCCATTAGCAATTTTCTGCCATTTACTTTTTTGTAACGAAAACCTAACTTCTTCACTATTCTACGCAAAGAAGACTTGCTACCTTGAAATAGCTCGGCTTCCTTTAAAGACACATAGAGCTTGAAAATAGTGGGATGCTCCTTTCTCCTATAATAGGAATAAATGTGTCTGCATATTGCATCTGCTGGAAAGGATCTAGGTTGGTGACACGTTTACATCCTTTTCTTTCCTTTCCAGGAGTTTCTAATTTAGACCCTGATGCCTGATTTTCTTCTTTATAATATTTTTCTTTCCCAATCTTAACCACAGTATTCTTACTGATTCCTACAGCACGCGAGGTCCTGTCAAGTACATTAGAGAATGGAATAAGAGGCCCCCTGCTCAATTTCTCCTCTTCGAAATATTCTCTCACAGAGCATATTATTTCCCGCGCCTGTCTTTTAATTGGGATACCTTTACCAAATACAGTTTTATTCGGTTCCCGAGTGCGGCCAGTTTTTCGTTTGGTTACGCTATCTTTGTCACTATTTTTGGACATTGTTAAATATCCATTAAACACAAGTATAAATGCTCACACACACGCACAAATACACGTAACACAAGGCAAATACCATACAAATAGGACGATGCAAAAGAACTTTTCAGTACGCAGGCAATCTCTAAACTGATACAAACACACAAGCAAGCTGGGGCTAAAAGGAGGAATTGTTTATAACTGCAGCGACAGCAGAAGATAAGACTTCAGTTCATGTTTATTGCAACGGTCGCTCGCCCGGCACGTCAATCCAATCACATGTTACAATATCGCAACGCATTTGCATCTATCGTTGCTATAGAAATGTCTTAGTTCTAATTGGTCCTTCTAATGGTTGCTATGATGACCGCTGTGACATATTCATCCTCTCCCATTCGTTTAAAGCTTTCCGCCACGTGGTTAGTAACTGTCAATCACCTTCTTGGTTGGCGCCGAGTATAAACAAACGTTATTTATTATATTTGGTGCTGGAACTTTTATAATTCAACGTAATACATGGAAAAACATGTTAATGAGGAACGTGCTAACGAGATTCCACTGTACTTAGGCTGAGTATATAAAAATGGTTTTTGTTATTTACTTATTTAAAACATGCTTTTTTAGAACTTGTCTCTCTAAATTAGACTAGATGTAGTGATGATAATTTCAGTATGGAGGGATTCTGCAATTTTAGTCGAAAGCTTTTTTAAAAGCACTTGTAATTTATTATGTTTAGGAAATGTAATTTTTACTTTAATTCACTAAAATATTTATCCATACTGTAATTCAGTCCACTTACTTTTCCAAACTTTTATCACCACCTGCTGATTCTTATATCTCTTGAAGTACATTTTGCATTAAGTTTTACTTTCCATAGTTAAAAGTTTTTCATCTCACCTAGCCATTCAGTATATCTTTGACCTGCCTTTAGATGAAGTAATACTTAATGATTACTTTTTTTACCACAGAGGCCGCAGGTGCCTGTACAGACATTCACCATAATGCCACAGTCCCACAGTCTGCTGAGGCTTGTATATCAGGGAATGTACTGCCTAGAGCTGAAGCTTCGTGGTGGTGGCCTTGTAAGTCTGCGAGATGGAGCCTTTAGCCGGTTTGACCGCAGCACAGTGCTCAATGAATTCACACCAACACAGGGTCTTAAGGTACGGATAACACATACATCTTAAAGTTTTAAAATGAGTCACTCTGTTTCTATCTTGTTAGGAAATGCTTTGCAATCCTTTGTTTGCATACTCAGTTCCATTGCAATTTATGCCAAATCCAGAAATTTGTGGCTGAGCTTCTTGGTTTCATATGCTGGGCCTTTGATATTGTTCTGTGTTTGGTTCTGTGGAATATGGAGGTTCAGCTAAAATGCCTTTGCAGTTTTGAAGATTCTTAAAATCTTTAGTCCATCTTTCAGTGAAATGTTACGCAAAGTATGGGTCCTGGTATTAAATTGTTGTATCTCAGAAAGTCTTTTAAAAGTTAAATTTGATAAATAAAAGAAAAACATATAATAAAGTAGAACAGATAACAATACAAATGAAAACATCAATAGTTCATATATAGGAATATGTAGAAAAGTAATGTCTTATGTACTTGTTTTATCCTAAGGTTGAAGTGAATCAAAACAAACCTAGCACATATCAGCGATCAGGTTGCACGCATAGAAATAGTTTCTGAGCATATATGAAATTTGTAACAATTTAATAAGAAATACAGTTTGAATATTAACACAATACTAAAGAGTACAAGTTAGGATTGGAAAAAAAAAGGACATTAACAATAAAAGAATTAAGAATAGCAATTCTCTGCACAAGCCGTCTGTTTAGCTTCAGTTTGGCTGATGTTACCTTCATATCAGACCAGTACTTGTGGGTGTTAACATGTGTGACAACAAGAAAGATGTATCTTCTGCAGTAGCAAAACATCGATAAGGTAAACCTTTAAATAGTCATGACAAAAAATTCTTCTAAACATGTTCAATAAGTTTTGTGAGAAGTGTCCAACCTCTTCCAGAGCTGACATTGTGACATTAACCTCAGAATTTACTGGTATGTCTAAAATGAACATTTACAGTGCAAGAAAAGCAAATTTGTGAGAAAGGTTGTGGATATAACTTGCAATAAAATTGTGAGATATAATGTGCATTGCAAAGTGCATGCATATTATGCAAATAATGAACTTCCTAATTTAAAAAAGTTGATTTGCCAGACTTGAAACAATCTTCTCTGTATAATCTATTAAAAGAAATAGGATTTGAATTGTTATGCAGAAATCATAAAAAATGTGATTGTTGATAGAGATGATGATATGCTGTGGTGCAAACACTATTTGCATGAAATAGAACCTAGGCAAAATGGGAATAAAATATATTATTTATATGGAAACTGGGCTAATGAACATTTTACAATGTTGTCAACATCAAAACAAAGAAACAACATTTTTGATATGACTAATCACAGATCTTAAAAATGCATATGGGATAGGCAAGAGGTTGATTTTCCACCATATAGGTAGCGATTCTGGTTCTGTGGAAGATGGGGAGTTAGATTTTGAATCCAAAAATGTGGGGACAAGAAATGACTAGAGAGTTTTCAGATCCTGGTTTGAAAAAATTCTCCCTAAATTGGAGGCAAACAGTGGTGTGATTATGAACAATGCAGCATACCATACCATACCATATAATCAGAGAGCATGTTCAAAATAAATCACAGAGAAAAAATTGCAAAACTTGGCTGCAAAACAAAGGCATTAAATGTAATGAAAGCTTGGTGAAGATTGAATTACTAGAACCGATAAAGCACTTATAAAGTGTGTGTGAAAGGTACGTTGTGGATGATTTGGCAGAAAGAGCAGGATATAGCATTGTTAGACTGCAGCTTTACCATCATAATGCAAGGTTGGCACAACCTCCTCCATATGCTTGACATGTGCACAGCAGAATGATGCATTATTCATAGTTATAATAAAACCAATGTACAGTAAAACCTCATTGCCTCTTCTCCATTACTATCTTCTCTCTTCATCAATCTACTATCTTTTGGGCCCAGGAATAAGTCACATGTAAACAATGGTATCTTTTGCCCCTTAGCAATTGATCCTCATCTTTTGTTATTGCATTAATCATTGGTAGAGCCACCTGTTTTTTATGAAAATGTTTACCAGATTTTGTTATTTTTTAAAGTCAATTTCAGTATATACTTCGTTATTTTTTATTGTATTTCATCAATTACAAGGCACATCCATAAAGTAAGTTTTCCATTGGTCCCAGAGCTAGCAAACCATATGTTGTGACTAGCGACTGCATATACTGATAAAGTAATGACATGGCATGGCGCGGCGCATGCGCTAGTGAAACTTCCCGAGTACTCACAGTAGCTTCATAGCAGCAGTTGAAAATGCAGACTCATATTCCCACTCCTGCCCCATGTGAAGTGCAGTTGATGATAAAGGCTTTTAATGTACAGAGCATAGCACCAATTGAAATTTTGATGATAGGTTGGTGTGTTGATCGAAAGCTGGGCAGTGGAGTAGGTGCTTTGTCTCCATTTCTTCTTCAAAAATTAAATTAAATTGAGTTTTATCTATGGATGCTCTTTACTGCTGTGGTTTTTAGCGTCCCATTTATATTGGGTGTGAAAGACTGGAAAGTTTGCTCAGAGGCCTCTTTAATCAGGCTTGAGGGTTTTTTTGTTTTTTTTTTTCGTGCCATAATTGTATGTTGATGTAATTATTCTTTTGATAGAGTGATAAGACATGGCCCAGATGATTTTGATGTAATTTTGCTACCTTTCTTGGGAAGCTGTTTCGCTACCATCTGTTCCACAGTGAACTGGTATCCATTGAAGTACTATTCTTTTAAGTTAGTTAAATTTTTTATAATATTTTGGCATTCTAGGCTTTTGCTGTAGTATCTGATGTCTCTAGAAATTATAAATTTAAAATATCCTGCTAATAAATGGCTACATATTTACACTGATGGATCCAGCTTACCAAATAATGGTGGCACTGGTGCTGGTGCAGTATACCCGCTCTTTTTTCATAGAAGATTAAGTTCAAATTCTACAGATTTTAATGGTGAAATTTTAGCAATTCGTCTCAACTTACAAAATCTTCTATATCAAATAAACAGATTTAAGAGAGTTGTGATACTATCTGACTCTAAAGCAGCTATAATACCCTTTGTTATATTGCATGGGTCAGAAAGCTCACCAACAGAGGTTATCACACTTTTCCCTGAATCAGACTCCATTAGCTCTTTCATTTTTTTCTTACATTGTTTGCCCACAGATTTAAACATATGGTTAACTGTACCGGAATTTGCCGGAATAGTCCCGAGGTTTTCTGAGAAAAGAATGCATCCTCTAATAATTGAAAACTTTTACAGAGGTCACCGAGTTTTGAATTTAATACATTATTAATGGGACTTTGGAGCATTGTAAATTTAAAAGTAAGTTATATCGTTTTGAGCAGTGCTTAACAAGAAAAACAACTTGGCAGTGAATTGTTTGAATTTCATTTTGTTTCAAGGCTTTGAATTACTTAATAACTTTACTTTCTTCTTCAATGCTCTGAGCAAACTCTACTGCTTAAAAAGATAGTCTTCAATATATTCAACACTCATAAAACAAGAGTTCCACCTGGTGATAAAAGGAATAGGAAAATGCTTCACTTTGTTAGGTCCATGCTCGTACTGATGTGTCAAATTCCTTAAGGTATTTTCTCTTCTGTGTATTCAAAACATGTGCTTTATGGTTCAAATCGTTAAGCTCTGTGGCCCATATGTTCCCTAATAAATTCAGTTTATGAACCCAGCACTGGGTACTACCCTTTCCGATACCAAAACTCTGACAGCATTTATGCACTTGATGATATAACTTGCTGAGTGAGAAGTTATTGACACAACGTTATGATACTGAATGCCAAGTTTCTGTAGTACACTGAAAATAGCTTGTGAACATTCAATAGCATTAGCACTTCAATCCTCCCACAAACAATTTCTGAACAGTATATCTTCAGAGGCAAGAACTTACAAACATACACTGTCTCTTTCTATCGGTCATCTCATCACAGAGAATTGCAACTCTTTCATCCTTCACAACTTCTTTCACTGTTTCCTCCTTTTCTTTCATGATTTGAGATACGTAGCCTTCCCTCAGTCTGTCAATTGTAGGTAAATTTCTAGCACCTTAAAAATAAGGAATATAGTATTTACAGGCTGCTTTACATGATATGAATGACTGAAAGCTGAATAAATGAAACAATGTTCAAATGGACCCAGAGTCTCTCTATGAATGTGCGTAGTAATATTTCATGATAATATTAATAGGTCGGGGTTGGTGTTGGCTCCAGTATGAGTAGGAAAGTTGCAGTTTCCTTTTGATTATGCTTCAGGCCCATTGTGTTTGTGTTGAGGTAATCTAGTACTTTTCCTGGATTGTTGAAGCATTGTTATCCCCATGTTTTTGAGTGCATGTTGAAGTCTCCTGTTGTTATAGTTTTTGGTTCTATATTGATTTTAAATCTGGTGTATTATTATTTAGAAGGTTATAACAGTTATATACATATTGTGAAGTATTCTTGATTCTTCCAAACTTAATATTTTTTAAATTTCTAACTTATCAGATTCATTCAATTCTTTTGCTGTATTAAATGATGAAAAAAGTATACTGTTTACTCCTATTAGAATTGCCCACTGGGGATTTGTCTGGTTTTTGGGTGGAGATACAAAGTAATCTCTTTGAATGGATAGAATTTCATATGCTTTTGTATTAAATTAGCTTCCACAATGTAGAACATATCAATGCTGTTTGTGCTAACAATATTTCATAATTGTGTTTTCTTGGCAGATGTTAGGCCTCCTGCATTCCACTGCAGTATTTTGAGTGTTGTTTTGCCCCATGACAGTCCTCATCCAGAGATCCAATTGGGGGACTATTTTACATCAGAAGAATTTTTCTTTGGGATACAATTATGCAATATTTTGTTGTTCGTTTTAATACCAACTGGGAGCATGTGTAACTTAAGGATTCTCACAAATGCAAACAACATCACCCAATTATGCAATGTTGCAGGCTTTCTTATCCAAATATGTGGATGAAACAGCAGTTCGCCGCCGTTCACAGTCAGAGGATGACAACCCTCCATCGCCCATCATAATGGATTCTGATGGAAGTGGTCCCATGTCTTTCCTAGGAGCTCATCACCGTGGTCCACAGTCACCAGCACAACGAGAAGGAGGGTTACGTTTCCATCCACCGCTTACACCTCCTTCTGGCAGTAATCCCCACACCCCTGCCAGTCCACACCCAACCATGTCTCAGGTAATGTGACAACACTTATCTTGCTCACTATAACTATTCTAGATATAAAAAGCCTCTTAATAATTTATTGTAATATTTAACAAGTGAGAAAGAGAGGGGAGAGATTTTCCCCCTCAGGATAAGGGAGAAAAGAACCTTCTATCAATAACTCATCCCAATTAAGATTCAAACTTTATTACCAGACACCACGGAGGTGGGCAGTTTTTAATTTTTGTATATTTTAAGGCAAGCTTATCTGTCGTATTAGAAGCACTGTTCACTATGTTGTTGTTTAAAACTGTTGCAGGATGAATGAAGACATAACTAGATATATTAGTTGAAGAGGTCGAGGCAACATAGTGATAAAATCTCATTTTAGTAATTTTAAGCTAGAGCCAAAACAATGTTTGTCTAAATCTGATACTCCTCAGTTTTGTGTATATACTTCCTTTTTCATTTTAAATGCTTGCTGTAGTACTACGAACACAATAACACAGCAATATACTCATAATTATTCTTTTTTGTGATAATTATAACATGTTTAACATGGATGTGTCCTTTGATTTGTGCATTATGACTATGTTGCCCCAAAGTATAGGATATTTTTGGGGGTTTTCCAATGTAATATGATATGTTGTTATGCTATGGTATGTTCTTTTTAATGTAAAAGTCAAACACAAATAATACACAAAGTACAGTTAAGGAAAGGTATTTAAATCATTAGATCAGTTTCCTTTTAATATTTCAGTCCATTAACTCTGGTACATTTTCAGTAACAGAGTGCTTTGAACATGGAAGTAACTTGTAAAATCTGTGATATGAGTGATACCAAATTTTCACAAAATCTGATCATTGTGTCTCTGATTCACTTCCAATTTTGTCCATGGATTACAAAAACAAAGTGAATTATGCTTTAAATTCATTTTTCTTTTTTAATCGCAATATTTTAAAATATATAGTGCAATTTAACTTGTGAAAAGCGGCACACCTATCTACCTTTAAATTAGAATATCTCACAGGTGATAAGTGATAATTATGTTATAATCTTTTACTTAATACTTATTATAATTCATATAATTAACTATTTTCATCAATTTTTAAAATCCAAATATTTAAAAGCTATATATACCTATTAACCCCAAAGTTTAAATTTCTATAAAAATTATAAATAAATTCCTTGTAGTGTTTTGTATATATTTACATAAAACAAAGTTGGAAGCCTTTATAGTTAATTTTAAATAAAATAGCTTAAAAAGCAGTGCATAGTGGGATTCCAGCACGGTACAGCTGGAGAGTAGCAGCAGCAGTAGCAGTCTGTCATTGGATGCTTTATCAACTGTTCACAGCATTTTAGTTGCACTAGTTTGTTCATATGTAACTTAAATTTGGCATACAGTTCAGTAATATTCAAAATTAATTAACATTTGAACTTTCAATCTTATCCTTTGGGAGGCAAGTTAACTACAATTTAAATGTGCACTTTTCCCCCTTCAGGTTCAAGTGAATACCATCTGGTTATTATTGCATTATTGGTTGATGGAATAAATGAATTTAGCTCTAAGGTACCAGGGATCCCTTTCGCATTGCAGTATCTTGCCTTAAAATGGTCACTATGTTCAAAACTGCTTCTGGATTATTCACGGCATTGGTCTTTGTAGCACACAATCACTGTTATCAGTGGGTGGTACTTGATTATTTTTTTTCGACACGCATAACATAGTTTAGATCTGGTGACAAAGTTAAGTTCTCCATTTTTAAGTTTGTAAACATATTGTGGGTAACTAAGCTTAATGATTTCTACCTTGTGTTATGCTTGAAAACATTAAATGGATTGAAGCAATAGTCATAGCTATGTTTCTTCAGTTCACTCTTTATGCACTTTCAGAAATCACAGAGCTAAGAATCAACTTCTAACGCAAAAAGCTAAACACAAAGTAACATTTAAAATGAAACAGCGGAGAGAGACTTTATAGAATATCAGATTCCAATTGCTGAGTTACACCGAACACCGGAAGTAATAGCCTATACATTCGTACTGCATAACACATTGGCCAGCACAGCGTGCTACTGCAGTGTAAGGCTCTCAGTCAGCAGTCTATATTCTAAAACCCTACGCGCTAATACAAATAAACTGTTTAAAAGTGTACTTCTAAGGAAGATCCCATCCTGATAATAACAGATTTAAAACAAAATATATCACGGAGTCCTCCTGTATTTTTTTTCAGATTTTAATATTAGAGGGATAAATATGATATTGCTGTTTAAAATATTCATACTTAAAAAAGTCATTGTTTTTTTATTCTGAAAAATTAGTATTTTATATAGGGAAAACCACAATGTTTTTATCTGCAAAACGATGTATTGTTCTTATCCCTGAGCATTCTGTATTCCAAGAATAAATTACTTTTACGTAATGTTGTGCGCATATAAGAAAAATGTTAAGTGTGCTGTAAAACCTAAAATAATTTCATTTTCCACAAAATATAAAATACGTGTCAATTTATTTTGTGTGGAACAGAAACTAAAATTCAGAAAATTCAGAGAAGGTGATGTTTTATGTGTGTTCGGTTTGATGCGGAATAACTCATGTACACTTAGTATGTAAGGGAGTAATGCCTGCAGATCTTTAAATATTTTTGGATTAATCTCATGTGGTTTCACATACTTAGAAGTTCAAAGTTGCCTTCATTAATTGCACTCTTCCCAAGCATACCAAAAGAAGAATTATTACCACTCCTAGAAAATTGGATATTAAACAATGGCACACCTAGAGCACAAACAGAAGATTACCTAAAACTAACAAAATTATGTCTGGACCAAAATTTCTTTTCATTCCATCACAAAATCTTTAAACAAACCTCAGGCCTAACTATGGGAAACCCCCTTTCACCATTTTTAGCAGAACTATATATGAGCCATTTTGAATGCCATATTACTAAATCTTTCCCACATCTATTCAAAACCTGGTATAGGTATGTAGAATGATATTTTTGCTATTGTTCCAAATAAACTTTCAGAAGATGCTTTGAAATTATTAAATTTACAAAAAAGATCTATTAAATTCACAATAGAAAAAGAAGAAAATGGCCAATTACCTTACCTAGACATCAGGATCATCAGAAATAATGCACACAACAAACTAACGTTCGACATTTACAGAAAACCAACGCACACAGAAAATTATATTAAAAACAATAGCTACAATCCTACAAGCCACAAACATGCAATTTTAAATAGTATTAGAAACAGGTTAGTACATATACCAATGGAGAAAGAGGAATACCAGAAAGAATACCAACACATTATCAACATAGCCACTATGAATGGATACCAGAAAAAAGCAATAGATAAGAAGATAAAAAGGTTTGAAAGACAGAAATACATCCAACAAATGACTACGTTACTCAGACAACAAAAACCACAAGCATATAGAAAATTCACTTATCACCCTTGGACGCATCATAAATTTCAAAGGATTTTCAAAAAATACATCACCCTGTCTCCACAGAATAACCACAATATACAGAAACTACTATGCAACAGAACAAAAGATCCTATCCCCAACGATAAATCAGCTGGTATATATCAAATTGATTGTAATGAATGTAACCTGGTATATATAGGAAGAACAAAAAGAAATCTTGAAATAAGACTTAAAGAGCATATGAGATGCATTTACCAAAAGCAGCCAGATAAATCAGCAGTAGCACATCATTTCTGGTCTTCAAACCATGATATCACTCCAAACATAAAACTCTTAAAACCGATCAACAGCAGTAATGAATTGGACATCTGGGAAAAAATACATATTGTCAAACACAGGAATCACCTAATGAATTTCGAACTGCCGCCACCCAACAGCCTTTGGAGGTTCATCAGCCCAGCACCAGAGAACACCACTAACCACACACATCCCCCAGACAATGACCGGCAAAATCAGTTGAAGACATGCTGACGATGGGAACAATCCGTCTCCCGAAACGCGTTCAAGTAAGAATATTATAGTGATGTAGTGTAACAACCCTCAACTCTCTTTATTTTAAATTATGACACATCACTGTTACTAGCTTCTAAATCTTCAAAATTAGTCAATAGGAAGGGTTTGTTGTAGGTCTACACTTATAACATGTACATTTTCAGGGCTTTCTTCAGCCTGTTAAGTAAATTAGTCCAGCTTTGTCTCATTGCAGCAGCTCTCTGAAGATGAAGGTCATGCTTCAATTTTGCTTCATTTTTCTCTTCTTCTGAGGAATTTTCATCCATTATAGTAAGTGTCAAGCTGTCACGTATTTTGCATGTGTCTGACTGGAAATTTGAACCCAATATTGAATTCTTCATTAAAAATTCATCTGTACCAATCTTCACAAACTGTAGGAATTCTTTTTCAGCACAAAATGCAAAGTAAAAGTCCTTTTGAGTACAGAGAACTAAAAATGAGATCACATGCCAGGTAAACCTAATCAGGATTCTGAGACCTGCTGTAATGGGATTGTACTTGGATATAGAGCTAATGTGCTCGCAAACACTTTTACAGCTTCTTCTGATAGTTGGTTTAGATGATTGTGATGTTTTCTCCTAAGATCATTGACAGAAGCCTCTGGTGCACCACATCTCATCTCCTTAACCAAATTCTTAACTCGGCTGACCTAATTCTGAAGCCCATGAATGGCAAGGAAAGTCAGTTTGCAAACAAGTGTTTTCACCCCATTGATGTTCACATGATAAGTGAAATATATCTGATGACAAGATTGCTGTAGTTCTTTCTTTTTGACATAACTCCTTTTTATAGGTACAGATTCAATACAGTCAATTAAATAGAGATTTTGTTAATCAAACATCTGCCAAATTCCAAAAAGCATTAAATATTGCTTCAACTCTCTCACTGCATCTCAATGGCATTTATATCATTTTCCCAAAGCGTGATATGAAACAACCTATTTAGTTTTATTTGACTTATATTTCCTGCCTTCATTTCTTCTTTGCTTGTTTCTTGCCTTTGATTTTATTTGCCTCTTTTTTTTTCTGTGCAGTTATCTTCTGGGGAGATCTACTCGTAGAAGATGTTGATTTGACTGATACCAATGCCCGGTGTTGCCCGAATAAATTTATAAGATGTCCGTCGACCTTTGCTTGAACAGCAGGAATATTTTCATCAGTAACAGCATTCATGGGCATCCTTCACGAAATTCTCACTAGGAAAAAACTGATATCTTTTGAATTTGCTGTACCAATTATAAATTGTTGCCTTAGATGGGGCTTCTTTGCCAAATGTATTTCTGTGCCAATCTTTGCATTGTTTAGGCGTTAATGGCGATTTAAAATCCTAAAAAAATCATAGCCTGGAAATGTTATCAAGTCAAATTCATTTTTGGATGAACACAAAATCTTTAAATGATGATAATTAGCAAACTATTAGGGCAAATCCAACAAACTGTACTACAATCAACTTACAAAGCATTAGAAAATAGCTGTCAAATGTAAATAAATTTAATTTGTTTTTAGAAACATGGCATTTTACAATTTTTCAATTATCGCCCTCATAAGTCTTCATATGCTGGAAATAATCTGTTTTTTGTAACTTCTTACTGGAACATCACTGTAACCAGCCATTTGACAATCAGAGTTTTTATTATGTTGCCTCCAAACCATAGAAGAAGCTATCAAGTTGCAACACTGTTGCTTGAGCTCTCAAGAACCATCTGTTGACATTTTTGGCAAATAGTTATTTAGGAGATATTAAAGACATGTAGTAGAGTGCAGTGGCATACTTAACTCTATTTAATTAAGAATGAGGGTTATCACTATGTTGCCCCGACCCCTTCAATTATACATTTACTTCAGATTTTGGTAGAATTGAATATAATAATACATTTTTTGAATTGCATTATTAACACAACTTCACTTACTGTTATGTCAATAAAGCAACTCATCTTAAATAATTTACATCATTTGTCTGTCAACCATAGCATGAATTTATAATATTAAATATCTATCTGAAATTACCAGAAAAAAATATTCTTGAAGCTATTCAGTTTGCTTAACTCTTTAAACAAGCTCTACAAAATTGTAATGTTTGGAAGCGGCAGAGACACCATGACCAAAGGAAGCAGTAGAAGTCCAATATGTATCTTTGCTTTTAAATAAAGAGAGACTGCTTTTTATAATTTTAACATTGAACAAAAAATACCTTAGCCATTCTATCTTCCATTTGTAATGGTAGTTTGCCTGTATGTACGATGTACAAATTGTTTAACATTTCAAATAATTTTTATGACATTTAAAGAATATTATCCAATAAGCCACTGTAGTCAGCCTCCATGGTCTAGTGGTATCATGCTAGCTTCTAGTTCCCAAGGTCAAACCCGGCGGAGGGCAATGAATTTTTTTCGGGCGTAAAAATCCTTAGCATGCCTTCCTTCAGAAGGGAAGTAAAGCTGGTGGTCCCATGTCATAGATTTACGGCATGTAAAAGAACCTCAAGCCTCATAAAGAGGCCTCTGAGCAAAATTTCCAGACTTTCACGCTTAATATAGAATAGGACGCTAAGAACCATATTAGTTCAAGAGCGTCCATAAATAAAACTCAATTTATTTTTAATAAGTCACTGTTCAATAGGATATTCCAGAGCCCAGCGGGAAGATATGAATAGGCTGCATGGATTAACTTTGTAGAAGACAAGGTTGAAAATTTATTTAGATTGTTAATTTCTTACCCCTGATTGTTAGATTCGTAAAGATGTATTTCAGTTTTTTTTTCCTTGCCTTTGCTGCTGTATAATTCTGTCTATATAGGGTTTCATAATGTGATACTTCTTATAGGAAAAAGTTAATAGTATTCATCTAAAACCTAATTGAAACTGAAAGAAGCTTATGCTGTAAAAGATAAAATGAAATATGTTTGAAATACCTATAATTTCAAGTATATTTCATATTTTCATGTTTTATAACACAAGCTTCTTTCAGTTTCAGTTAACGCCTAGATGAATCTATTAGCTTTTGAATTAAATTTGTTTTCACTGTGAAAAATACAACTAGTAAACTAAAACTAAATTAAACAATTTATGCTGCAGATGAAGCAAACTGAAGTCAGAAACTTCATAATAACTCTTTCAAATTTAATTCAGAAGACAGTATTCTTCAACTTTCAAATTTGCTTTCACTAGTTCTTAAATCAGTTTTTTAACCATCCAAACAATGTTGATGATAAATAAAACATAAAAATGAAATTATTAACGGTGAAGTAAATGCAAATTAATATAATAACTATTGGTGACCAATCTTCACTTATCTTATACAATAAATCAACAGCAGGACATGTCTCAAAATCTCTTGATTTCATCATCAGTTTCGTTTTTTCTCTTGTTGTTTACTTACAATGTTGCAGTTATTGCTAAGTGATGGATTGCAGCTAATAATAATAAATTAGTGTTGAAGAAGACGAAGTTGTTAAAAGCAACAGACATTTTTATTAACAAGGATCTGTTGGTGGAACAACGCACTATGAAGAAGGAACTTATACAACAAATGAAGAAAGCGAGAATGAAAAGGAAACGGGCATATATTCGGAATTTAAGGCTGTGGATCAATGATAAAATAGTGGATTCGCAAGAAAGTGACATAAGAAGTATTAAACCATGACAGCAAGATATTATTCAGCTCAATCCATCAACGGTCAAAGAAACGGAGTTCACAGGAAGTCCAAAGGGCATCATAATACCAGCTGACACAAATGTGTGGGATAGACAGAAAAAACTATGTCATTGACATGGAAGAGCAATGACAGAGAAATAATTACGTCAAGAGATAATTGTGCTGATGACGGAAAGTATACGTCAAGAACGAAAGAAAGAATGACAACTAGAAAACGTATTTCACCAAAGAAGGAGGAGTTTCGAGTGGCACATGGACTAGCAGCAGGCAGAGTGGAGCCATGGTCACAGAGCAGTGGAACAGAGCAGGGAGGAGAAAGTATTGTTTCAACACCAAATGAAAGTCTATTGGTTCCAGACAGTAACAAGGCAGGAACATCAAGAGAAGGGAGTGGTATTGAACTAAGGAGCAAGAAGATATTAGATAAATTCCGGAGCAGAACTGGGTCACAATAGGGAATACAAAAAGTCAGGAAGTTAGGTTTCTGGAACTGCAAGAGTTTGAAAAACAAAATTTTTACGGGAAAAGCACAACAGTTGTTGGATAAGGTTGATTATCTGGGCATAGTGGAAACTTGGCTAAAGGGAGAAACAATATAGTTAAAGGATTTTACGTATGTTGGACTAAAAGGAGAAACAGGGTCAGTGGGAGAGTGTCTGGAGGCGTGGGCTCTTTTGTATGGAAGTCCCTAAATAAAGTAATACGAGAAACATGGTCAAGTTTGAAAAACATGTTGTGGGTAATAATAGAAGATAAACAGATCTTTGAGAACATTATATGCCTAGTTATAAAAGGATGAGAAAAGGTTTCCAACAGAACTTGTGTCCAATATGCGGAGGGAAGGAAGAATGTTTTTGAATGTAAAGGGACACAGCTTTGGAGAAAAGTGTTTAAGTGAAAAATTGTTTAAATTAGACAGAAAAGTAGCTTTAATTAAGCTTTTTAGTAAAAACAGCAAGAAGGTAGGTGAGTATTTAACTAAAGTTAGGTCCTTAAGAAGAGAAGAAAATGAGACTTAAGATTGCGATGTGTGTGAAAATAAAAGCTTAGTAGCACTAATTCAAACATTGCGCACGTTTAAACCCTCATCATTATTGTTACTATTATCATGAACATTGTTACGAAGATTGCTATGATAATGGCGTTAGCAACATTGTATCATTGTAAATATTATAATTAGTACTATTATTATCTTTGAGTGGAGTAGTAGTTGTAGTACTATTTTCGGCTCCAATCAAGAAAGTGATTGACGGTTACTAACCACATGGCGGAAAGCTTTAAATGAATGGGAAGGGATGAATACATCACAGCGGTTGTCATAGCAACCATTAGAAGACCAATTAGAATAAGATGTTTCAATAGCAACGATAGATGCAAATGCCTTGTTGCGACATCATAACACGTGATTGGCATGATATGCCGGTCGAGCGACCGTTGCAGTAAACATGAACTGCAGTCTTATCTTCTGCTGTCACTGGAGTTGTAAACAATGTCCTCCTTTTAGTCCCAGCTTGCTTATGTGTTTGTATCAGTTTAGAGATTGCCTGATTACTGAAAAGTCCTTTTGCATCATCCTATTTGTATGGTATTTACCTTGTGTTACGTGTATTTGAGTCTGTGTATTTGCGCGTGCGTGTGTTGTGTGAGCATTTATAATTGTGTTTAATGGATATTTAACAATGTCCAAAAATAGTGACAAAGATAGCGCAGCTAAACGAAAAACTGAGTGCACTCAGGAACCGAATAAAACTGTATTTGTAAAGGTATCCCAATTAAAGGACAGGTGCGGGAAATAATATGCTCTGTGAGAGAATATTTCAAAGAGGAGAAGTTGAGGAGAAAATAATTCAGTGGCTTGATTGCTTGCGGCTACGCAATATACCGGTGAAGGAGGGACTGAAGAAAAGTGAGCTACTGGAACTTGTGAAAGCAAACAAACCGCAGTTTCCAAGTTATGTAGTCGACGGTATTGCTGCAGAAATGGTCACAAAATAGTTAGGCTTCCCCCTTATCATTGTCATTTTAACCTGATTGAATTAATTTGGGCCGACATAAAGGATTATATTGAGCGAAACAATAAAGGTTTCACTGTGTTGTCAGTAATAAAGCTTAAAGAAGAGGCACTAACAGCAGTAAAAGCTGAAAACTGGAAAAAAGTAGTGACTCATACAAAGGGTGTAATAAGTGCAGCTTGGGAAAATGAAGGAGTTTTGGAAGAAACTATAGAACAGCTTGTCATTTCCGTGGGGAATTCTAGCAGCTCTGCCGATAATGATGATGACAACAGTGGCAACATTGTCTATCAAACAAGCAGCAGCAACAGCAACAACAACAGCGATGCAAGCGATTCAGAAATCAGTGGCATTTTTCCCATTAGAATAAGCATCAATATTTCACAGGTATGTCTCGTCTGTTAATGCAGATCTTTACACTGATATATTCTTGTATGTTCTGTCCTCTGCACATAGATTCATTATTTTACAATTGTCTTCCTATATGAATATAAATAATACCCATTTACAATGCAGGCGCAACCCAGTCGCCTTCGACATAGTTCTAACACGCTTCCACATGGTCGCGATAAGTGGCAACGTTGCCTCTCTCTCTCCACAAAATGTCAATCACCTTCTTGATTGGCGCCCAGTATACATAAAAGGAAAATTGGATTCGGAGTATGGCTGTGATAACAGCCTGGGCTGATGTTAGCCATATTCTGTGTATGATGGATTAGTACAAATAAATAAAAATAAAAAGTTCACACAAATTTTTAAAGAACATAATATAATTTTAGTCCCTCAAAATAAATACAACATTAAAAATTTGCTAGGTTTCTCTAAAAAAGATAAAATTTCAAAAAAATGAAAGATCTGGTATTCATCAGTTGAGCTGTTTGGATTGTGATCAGATTTATATTGGAAAAACTAAACGTCATTTGGAAGCCAGAGTAAAAGAACATTTTAGAAATATTAAATACAAACAAACTGATAAATCAGCCTTAGCAGAGCATTTTTTGTCATTTAATCATGGAATAAATCCTGAAGTTAATTTATTAAAACATTTAAATGGACCCATAGATTTAATGGTGTGGGAGAAAACATTTATTCTAAAGAATAAACATCGTGTAATGAATTTTGAAATTATGCCGATTGAGTCTGTTAAATTTGTTTTACTTCCAATAGATGGCACTACCATAGCTAACAATCCATCACCTAGCGGCAGTAACTGCAACGTAAATAAACAACAAGAGAAAAAACAAAGCTGATGAAATCAAGAGATTTTAAAACATGTTCTGCTGTTGATTTATTGTATAAGATAAGTGAAGATTGATCACCAATAGTTATTATATTAATGTTGATGATAATGCAGCAAATACTTAAACTGCTAGGAAAGACTTAAATTATGACAGAAGATCACAGTTAAAATGACAATGCAACAAAGTTAGAGCACAGTAACAAACACTTTTTCATAAGCATATTGTGATTTACACCAAATAAAAAAGACATCTACACAGAAGTAGATAAAGCTAATAGAAAAATGAAAATGGATATTACGAAAGATATTATATGAAACTAATTCTTTGTTTCCTGTAAAAATGAAAAGATGTGAAGTTAATGAGTGTATAAATACATAAGTATAATGACTGAATAAGTATAAACTTCTAACTTTACTAACTTGTGTAAGAAAAACCTAAGTAACTTATTGTTTTTATTTAAAGGTGAGTCGGAATTGTTACACTAACATCACTTAAGTTTACTCACTTGTTACACTAACATCACTTAAGTTTACTCACTTAATTGTTAGTGTAACAATTCCGACTCACCTTTAAATAAATTCAATACACATCACTGTTTCTAGCTTCTTTTCATTACAATATCAACGTAACTTATTGTTACTTACTAAGTCAATATGAATTTACTTAACTGTGTATTTCTATCAATAGTATATAAAGTTTGGGTTTTCCTTTTCTCATTCTCCTAATCTTTAGTACACGTAAACTTGATATTTTATGTACATCTAATGCCATTGTCAATGTTGCAGGCAAGCCAACATCAGAGCTTTGGATCTAGCCCAGCAACATCGTTCAACCTAGCATCACCGCCATCACTGCCACCGAATATTAACCCATCTCCTGGAATGTTACCTCATCCATCACCAAGTGGTCTGCTTGCCAATTCACCATCTAACCCACTACATGTTCCCAGTCCAGCAGGTCACATGCCAATATCATCGCCAGGACCTTGTACCAACCTGCCAGTGGGTCAGTCTCCAGCAGGATCTTTCATGGGGCAAGCTGGTATGTTACATTCGTATGTCTGTACATAGTTGAATATCTCTCAGGGTTAGTCAGTGATTATTTGGGTCTTTTAGAAAATCACACTATGCACTATAACTGGATTAAGAATGAGAAGCCTATTTTGTTGTGCAGCTAAACTTCCAAGATTCGTAAAATTCTGGTACAAAAATTAGGCTGTTGCACTATTCACTTGCTTAATATGCAAGGCTATTCATTTGGATGAACTACCTTATTTGCCTAACTTATAAGAGCAAGGTCATGCAGTCTAATCAGGAAACTTAACTTCAAATTAAGCTTCTGCAAACCTTGCTTTTACTAAGCATTGCTTGTTGCATATGGGGTAAGGCACGTGATGGTTTATGAAGAAGTAGCTTTCAACAGCATGACATTCAGATTAGTAAACATCCCACTAAGCAAAGCATAGGAATACAAACCTATAGTATGTAGCGGGTTTGTTATGGTTAGCAGTTGCTGGCGGTATACTATAACTTAGGGGACTCACCCATTTCAAAGTTCTGAATATACCTCTGCGATGTATCACTCCCAATGTGCATCTACCATTTCTGCATCACATCTTGAGCTGCGTGATGGATACTGAAATCCTGAGCTATGAGATTTCTGTTTTCTTATCTCGGGTCGTGGTATGGGAAAGGAAATTTTCAAGTTGGGGTGTGTGCTCTGAAAACTTTCTGAATTTATTCTTACTTTTCGGAATAACACAAAAATAATCACTTTTTCCACATTAATGACACATTTTGCACTAATTCACTAAATTTTACAATGTTTTTCACTGCTGATGATCCATCTGAACTTGTATGCATAAATTGCTATCTGCTGTTGCGAATTGAACTGCGCAGAGATGCGACATATCAAAAGACACTAACAAGTATCTTCCCTCTCCATGGCAACCCTATATATAGCCTTCCTGCTGTTGCTATGGTAACTCATTCAATAAGTATTATGAAGGATCTCTATAGGTGGATTTTTAACCAATAATAAATGTGCCATAACTATGGTTTATATTAATGTTGGCTATGGATTTCACAAATGCTTAACTTTTTTTTTGTTTTAATTTGATATTTCTGACGTTTTTAACTATTCTAACTATATAAAAACATTTCTCTGAATAAACAAATAACTCTCACAATTCTCTTTCTGAATTAACGTTTTTAACACAAATTATAAAATTATTTATAATCTTCATCTACTTCACAACAATCACTCCATCCTTCTTTGCTTCTAAATTATTTAACCCCTGAATATCTGTCTCAAGTACAAGCCGTAGAACAAAATGGATTTAGCCACAAAATCGTAGAAGGGAAGATATTGAAATTTAGGAGACAAAAACACATTAAACACATCGGAACATATCTTAACAGAGTAGATAAGATGAACTTCAGAAAATTCATACATCACCCAAGATCCATTTACAAATTTCAAAAGATATTTAAAAACTACAACATAATCCTGTCACCAACTGCAAATAATTATGTCAAGAACTTAATAAATCAAGAAAAACTAATTGCATATCTCTGGAGAAAAAGTCAGGAATTTACCAAATTCAGTTGAACATTGTGATAAATACATTGGAAAAACTAAAAGCACCCATTTCAAAGAATATTGATGCTGTATCAAATGCAAACAAATAGAAAAATCAGCAGATATTTTTATATCATGGTTTTGGCTCAAAACCATGATATAAAAACTGAAATCAAGCTATTGAAATCAGTCCAGAAACCAAAAGAACTGGAAGTTTGGGAGAGCATATATATATTAAGAAATTTGAAAATTAGATAATGAATTTTGATGTACCAGAAGCGGACAGCCCAATCTTTAGATTCATCTACAAGTCGCCACAACATACCCCAGGGTATAAATGAAATGACTTGGAAATTGCTCCAGCAGCCAACAGGCAATGATTATGTGAGCACTAGCTCAGGTTCCATGCCCAGCACAAAAACTAGGCGAGTAAAGCCTCTAGATTCCACATAAGTATATTAAGGTACATGATCTGTTTTGGTTTCATATTATAAATTTGAGCATTGCATGACAATAGTATGAAGTAGAAGTAGCCTTTTCATTTTAACCCCAAAAATCACTACCCTCTTCAGAACCTGCAACCATGCAGTTGCTGACGGTTGCTGAAGAAACCCAGAAGATGAGCAGAACCAATTGAGAAGGTATGTATGCACAAGGGAGACATAAGTGTTATTCCGTTACACCAGAATTTTATAAATGTTTATTCTATATTCTGCTTCTTGCTATAGACTTTGCATTTGTGGTTTTGGATTAAAATAAAACAGTGTGTATGTGATGTTATTTAATTCTCATACTAAGGAAATGGTAAAACACTGGAATCACTTTGACTATACCCCCGCCGCTGCATCTTTGCACTTGATATTTCGTGTGGCTTCGCGTAAGGTTGGCTACATTGAGGTTGCAATGTTGCCAGAGTGGCTAGTAAACAACAACCACTGATTATTCTCATTTCTATCATGTCTAAGCCTCATACAAAAAGTATACGTAAGTAGCGAACGTCAATGAATAATAACTATTTCGTATTATTATTGTTAATTGAAAATAACTCTGCATAAACATTGCAGCATATGTAGACTAAATTATGCACTTTTGACAATATAGAAACAAAATAATACAAACTTCCTGCTACAATGAGGAGAAATAAAACAAATTATAAGTATGCCATAATAAAGTTATTTTCACTCACCCATTTAAAACTGCAATGGCTCAGTTCCATCCAAATCCCCGTTGTCGTCATCATCCTCGGAGGCATCATTGCCATCATCTTCATCAAGGCATATCATCAATGGTTCACAGTCACTAATAATTCCTTTATTTCTTGTGCTTTTCGTATTAGCTTATTCACATGATCTACTTTCTTCTTCCACGAAGCCGCGTTCCACCAAATAACAGTTCTCATGCTTAGTCCAAGAGCTGCTGCAGTTCGTTGTATGGCTTTATCAGCAGGAATAGAGGGATTGCCATGAAGCTTCACATACTCCTTTTCCTGTTCAAAGAATTCCCGGGTACTCCTTAATAGTTCCAATGCCTGACTATTAAGTGGCACACCTCGGCGCAAAGGATTTTCACTTCGTGAATCATCACTCGGCGTCATTTTTCAGACATTGTCGCACTTAAGTTTTGTTTAAATAAGTAATATGAATGGAATATATATAAAATAGATAAATATAAATAAATATATGTATAAACGAACAATAACAATACTATCAAACAATAACCACAAATATAAATAACAATGAACAATATGTAGCTTGCAAAGAACAACTCGACGCTCATGCTAGAGATTCACAAACTGAAACACGTGGTTGGGAATAGTTACATCCGGCAACAGAGCCGAATCTAGTTCCGGTTCTGCTTTGTCATCGACCATCCTGAATGCTGCCTTGTGATTGGCTTAGGAAGTCAAATGGTTGAAGCTTTTCATCTGTTTTTTTACGAGTGTACCAATTTAAACGCTAGCTGTCAAGTGCAATGTTACAACGGTGGGGGTTTAGTACACTGTGAGGCTAGTCGTCGTTATCCCTCCATGGTCTAACCTAAACGGTTGGGCCTGTTTTTGCTCCTGTATTATAGTAAAGGTCCTGGTTAAGGCTAACTAGGAGTTTGGTTCTGATTTTCTTATGGGGAGCTGTGGTTAACAGCTAACCAGTTCTTTACAATGAACTAGCCACCACCTCAGCTAATGGTTAGGGCACAAACTTGGAAGTATGCACACAAAAATGGCCTCCAGCATTATTCTTAGGTACCTATAGTATTTTATTTTATTTTCTTAACATGTATGACAGAAATATTTGATTAAATATGACCTAATACAACTGATATTAACCCAATATTTGTAAAAACTTCTAACCTATTTTGCAGGTAACCTTTACAAAGTGTATTAAAAGCAAAACGTGATTTAACCTTACATTCCAAAACGTTGTTCTATTTTCCTATTCATCTATAGGAAGTCGAAAGCAAAAATCCATATGAATTAATACTCTGAAATCCCCCTAGATATTTCCATATTGTTCTATATGAGTATATTAACGGAAAATTCTGAGGTAACATAGTCTCTCCATTTTTTTTTGTGAGATTTTTCTTTTAAATGTAAGCGTTCATTAATAACTTCAGTAAGATAAGTATTTTTGCACTTGCATACATAGAGCATTAACCTAAATAAATTAAAGTGAAACCCCATATAACCAGATACTCCAATACTCCGAAATGAAATCCAACCCAGATGATGGCTTTTAAGTATGCTTAAAAGCGACAGCCCCATGTCAGTAGACTTACTGCCATGTAAAAGAACTCCTGCGGAATGAAATTCCTGAACACCGGCGGCGCTGAGAAGATCCTGGCAATTGACAGCATCGTTAACAAACAAAATATATACTCCAAAATGCTGTAATTTATTTTCATACTAACCTACATGTATAGCTATCCTATTTTATGCTATGTCCAACAACTATATTAATGGCAAATCATTATATTTTTTAATATATTAAAATGCACCTAACCTATTTCAAACTCACTTAAGTATAACCATTATATATGTAGCTTAATGCATAGAAATGTACTGCTCATAACCTATACAAATGATTTTAACAGTAGATGTGCTTTACTACATTCCTGAATGCATTCAGCCTATTATCAAGCTACCCAAAATGATCTATATTGATCACGAAAGTCCATCGCACTAATTTGATAATGTTAAACATTATTATACAAAAAGCAAATCAGGCTGTGCTCAAAAAAGTTATAATGGAATTAAAACTAATAAAATTAAGTTGCTTACACTCTTGTGCTCCATAGAACATGTTTTACACATCCATTTAATTAAACCCTGTTCTGTGGAGCATATGATTGTGAGATTCAATTTATTAATTTTAATTTTTATTGAGTGCTTCATTGTGAAGAATTACAATAAAATTATAACAGAATGTTTATTTAAAAGATGTAATGCTACAAGTTTCCATCTAGGTGTAATGAAATTGCATGTGAAAATGTGCCAGACATACCAAATTGTTAACTAACCTACAGTATCTAGCATTCCTAATATGGTGCATTCTGTTTAACCAGCAGTTAGCAAACCTCAACTGATAAGCAGAGATTTTAACCAAAGCCGTAAGTGCATGACACCACCACTACTACAACTACCACCATTTTCTTCAAATACAGACTATTTTATATTCCTGTTTGAATTAACATAGTTGTAGCATAAACAACTCTTAGCAGAGTGCATCTTCTGCTTTCTAAACACTAATATTCATAACAAGAAAAGAGCAAACATAGTTGTATAGTTCAGGTCATGACGGTTTAAACCACACATCTTGTCCCCCATGTAGATAAGGTTATTAGTTCCTTCCTCAGTGACTTATTCATACTTGTTTCTACCTGCCATAAAGGTTAACAAGTTTATTGCAACAAAAGATTTGTGCTCTATAAAACAAGTGGAATCCCAATTGTGGCCTGAATTTTTGAAGTCTAATTCTTTTGAATCTTTGCCATTACACATGGCTGGAAAGAAAGAACACTTTTTGTAATAAAATTCAGAGACATTGTTGTATTACAGGGCATACAGATGGAAGTCCATTTCCATCATCGCAAAGCATGGCATCCCCAGCTGCATCCAACTGGCCCAGTTCCCCAAGTATGCCTCGTCCTTCACCAGCAAGACCTGGGCAGTCTCCTGCTGGACACAGTGCCCTGCATAGCCCTCAGGCTGACCACAAATCTGGTAAGTGTCCAGTGGTATAGTATCTGGAATCTATTTTTTTAGTCGGCTAAAGTAAATAAAATGAATGGCACTGGATGAAAGGGCACAGTCACATTTATCTTCCATTTTCAAGACAGCAAGTAAACCAAAAGAATTATAACACAAAGAAATAAGAATACATTATCTAAGTTTGAAACCCTCTTAAAAAATCATTCAATGGGTGACATGTGAATGTTACAGTTTCTTTGTGATTTAAGAGTATAACAATAGTATCATTGCTAAGGGAAGGTAAGGTTATACTGAATAGGTTATGTTTTTCAATTGAGGATGGTCATTTTCTATGCTAGTAAGCACTAACTTCAAGTTTTCCTTGCTTCACCTGCTCTACACTTCTCAGTGCAAAGAGCCATGTTATGTGATGGAACAGAGCCCTTGACTGGCTTTATGCTAAGCTACATGTTCTCCTATGCTCAAGAATTATTTATTTCTGATTTCTAGAGACACACAAATATGGGTATTTATTTTTAACCATGATTCCCTGCACAAGAAACGCTGTCATCGATGCCATTGCTGATGAAGCGGCTTTATACACTATCCAAGAATAGAGAATAAAAAGGAAAATGGCTGCTTGGGCACTGGGCACAATTTTGTCCAGTATAAACAATTTATTTATAATATGTTTTTGAGAACCAGAAAGCTTAACACAGTACATTGGAGAGGCGGTCCAATAAATGAATACGACAGCAATGGGATTCAAATTGGGAAAGGATATCACACGAGATAATTTGATGGTTATGACAGTCATATAGATAAAATAAAGTTACTGTTTAAAACAGTATAATGTACCTAAAATATCAACAGAAAAATGCATCTAGTTTTATGGACAGGTGAAGTTAAATACTACCAAAATAAACACAAAGTCCAATTTAGCAATTCACTACTGCAATATGTAGCGATGTAAGGAGTGAGGTTAAGTTAATATCGGCAAAAAAAACAGGAATGCTTACTTCATAAGATATAATAAAACAAAAAACATTTGAAATGTAACACATCCACAAGTGTGAATGTTAGTGACATTCTGTGTGATATTCAGTATTTGGAGGGTATGTGTAAGTTTAATGATGGTGAAGCTAATGACACCACAAGCTTTGCAATGTGGGGAGGAGATGCTGGTGATGACCGGACTAGTAGAGGCCTTCAGAGCCCCCACATCTAATCTAAGATTAAGTTTAAATTGTTTGAGAACAAATTCATAATTTGTGCCTGTTTACAATGTGGGTTTACTCCAAACAAAGGCAGAGATAAACTCACTTTTATCACTGACACTTGTCCGGGTATGATGCAAAGCAGCTGGATGACATTAGAAACAAGTTTTGGTTGAATAGAGAACACAGCCAGTAAAAAATAATGCTCTCAATGTCATTGCTTTGATTGAACATTTCTAGCTGTTGTACTTAAGTACTGCCATCAGCAAAGGCAGGTGGGCGGGTCGGTGGGTTCTTATCTCTCTTACTTTTCTAATCTATTTCTTTTACTTTCTTTAGAAACTCCCCCATACTCTTATTTTTCTTTTCTTCTCTTCTTGTTAACATTTTAATTGCTACTATTTTTCCATCCATTTTTTCCCATTTATCCTCCCATACCTTTCTTTACATTCTATCTATCTCCGTGCTTTCACTATCTCTGCAAAACTCACAAATTCCATTTTTTCTACCTCTTAGCCCTCTCAGATACAATGATCCTGTTCTCATCCATGCAAACACTTCTTTTTCCACTCTGTTACAATAATCCACATACCCTTCTCTTCCCCATTTACTTTTTACTAATCTATAAAACCCTAGTGACTATTTATTCTCTAAGCTTCCCCAAATCTCTTGTCTTTCTATGTCCTCCACTCTGTTTCTTACTGTTATGCAGAAGCCATTGTTATTTCTTTCTCCTGCTCTCCGAATATCTTCCATTCCTACTCTTCCTGCTCTTTACCTAATGACCTTCCATTCACCCCCCCCCATTCTTGCATTCAAATCTCCCATCACAATAAATTCTATCTCTGGCATCTTTTCTCGTATTTCTTGCATGTCTTCTTTGAGCTTACTATAAAAGTTACTGTCATGAAAATATGATACTTCTGGTGGGTTGTATACCACCCCTATTCCTAGTCTTACTCCATTATTCTGTTTAATTATTGACCCTAACACATTGGGACCTCTATTCTCCATTTTTTCTATATCAATAATTATTTCAGTATCTTTCTTTGTAAACAAACCTACTCCTCCTGATGCTCTTCCCTTGTCGAACCTTTTTCTCTATAAACTTATAACCTTCTATCTCTACTATCTCTTCTTTTCCCAACCATGTCTCTGCTACTCCTACTAAATCCATAGAACACATGTTTTTCATTTCACCACTACCTATCTTACTTCTTAGTCCTTCCACATTCCAAAACATTACTCTTAACCCCTTTCCCCATTTATTCTTTGGCTGCTCTTGGAATTTAAAGCTCTCCATCATTTTTCTGTATCTCGTAGTTCTAGGCTCCCTTTCCCTTTCTTCTCTTCCATCCCCAAACTGTATGTAATCCTTGGATATAGTTTCTAATCCTTTCTTTTTTATTATTTCTTCTGCCTCACTCATGGACCCTACCAATGTCACTTCCTCACTTTGCATTTTACCCCCCTCTGCACCTTTACTTCTCACTGTCCCCCTTCCCTCATTTCTCACAATTCCTGCTGCCTCCCCTCTTCTTTCTTCTGGTCTCTCCTTTTCGATCATTTCGCTCACCAATGTTGCTTCTTCGCCTTCTCCTTCCACTCCCAACTCTTCGTCCTGTCTTCCTCTCATCTCTCTCCAGAGCTGCTTCTCCTCTTCCTTCTGCCTTCCCGCTCTGCTGTCATTCTCTCGTGCTGATGCCCTCTTCCTACCCATATTTGGTTTTGCTGAAATCCTGCTGACAGTCTCATCCTTTGTTCAGGCCTTTGTTCTGTATTTTCCAGCCATTCTGTATTTTGCTGCAATGCATATGTTCCTCTGGTTTCATTTCTTTTAATACTCATATTCCAATTTTCACCTTCCACTATTAATTGTAGACCTCTTAGATATGCTTTTTTTCCTACCTCTCTTGCTTCATTCATTTTCTTAATTAATTCTTTCCTTTGGTCTTGTTCCTCTTTCATGTAATCCTGCTCTATATATATTTTTGTCCCCCATAGTCTTCTTGTTTGACTTAAAATCTCTCATTTTTTTCTCATTGTTGTCAATTTCAAAATGATAGGTCTTGGTCTTCTTCCTTTCTTGCCTATCCTAAACATATCTTCAATTTCCCCTCCATATATCCATATTCTCATCACACCTATAATTACATATACCATTTCTTCTGTACTCTGTCACCCCAAATATTACGCAATTTTTTCTTCTCTTATCCCTTTCATATCATTTTTCCATCCCATCTATTCTTTCTTTACATTCTGATATCTGTTTCTCCATTTCTTCTCTCTGAATTTTTATTGCTTCTTTCAGCTCTCTTGTATTGTTATCCATTCTTTTCCCTAGTTGCATTCCCATCTCCCTTATTTCTTCCATTAATTTGTTCATTTCCATTGGTCCTGGGTTCTGTTCCACTCCTATCATCAATAATATCACGATTACCATCATGATAACTCTCCATATCTGAGTTTCCATTTTTATTTTTCAGTCTTTTCTTATTTTATTTCTGCCGAAACTTCCAATTCTACATCGGTACCTTTGAATGTCCACTCCGATTTTCCTTGTCACCATCTATTAGCAAAACATATATGTGTATCACAGTTCTAATGTAATGTCACTAATAATCTAACCTCAAAAAGCCTAATGTTTATTTCAGAGGTTTATACAGCTTCCTGAGTAGCATAACATTACTGTACGGACCAATATACTTTCAAATCCAGGATTCAAATAAGAAATAATATTTAAAGGTGAGTCGGAATTGTTACACTAACATCACTTAAGTTTACTCACTTAACATGTTTCGGGAAACCGTTGTTCCCATCCTCAGAAGGTTAATTCGACTGGCCCGTGTTGTTGGTGTTTCCGTTTTTTGGACTGGATACTGTGGTGGCATCTTGTGGTGGAGAAATGTACTTCCAGAGAGGATTTGGTGGCGGCAAATCAAAATTCATTAGGTGTGTGTTGTGTTTTAGAATGGTGATCTTCTCCCATGCATCTAATTCGGCTGCAAATTTGGCTGGTTTGACTAATGTAATATTGGGTTTGATGTTGTGATTAGTGATCCAAAAATGGTGTGAAACTGCAGATTTGTCCATTTGTTTGTATTTAATACATCTCATGTGCTCCTTTAGCCTAGTTTCTAGGTTTCTTTTTGTCTTACCTATGTATACTTTATTGCAATCTGAACAATTGATTTTATAGATTCCAGCTTTTTTGTCTTGTGGAATGGGGTCTTTTAACTTGTTACAAAGTAATTTCTCTATGTTAAATTTGTTCTGTGGAGCTAGGCTGATGTTATGTTTCATGAAAATCTTCTTAAATTTGTGAAAAGTTCCTGGGTGTTATGTGAATTTCTTGAAATTTAGCTCTTTATCTTGCTGGCTGAGATTTGTTGTGTTTCTGATGTGCATCTGTCGTTTGAATTTTGCAATTTTTTTGTCAACATGTTTCGGGAAACCGTTGTTCCCATCCTCAGAAGGTTAATTCGATTGGCCCGTGTTGTTGGTGTTTCCGTTTTTTGGACTGGATACTGTGGTGGCATCTTGTGGTGTTGACAAAAAAATTGCAAAATTCAAACGACAGATGCACATCAGAAACACAACAAATCTCAGCCAGCAAGATAAAGAGCTAAAGTTCAAGAAATTCACATACCACCCAGGAACTTTTCACAAATTTAAGAAGATTTTCATGAAACATAACATCAGCCTAGCTCCACAGAACAAATTTAACATAGAGAAATTACTTTGTAACAAGTTAAAAGACCCCATTCCACAAGACAAAAAAGCTGGAATCTATAAAATCAATTGTTCAGATTGCAATAAAGTATACATAGGTAAGACAAAAAGAAACCTAGAAACTAGGCTAAAGGAGCACATGAGATGTATTAAATACAAACAAATGGACAAATCTGCAGTTTCACACCATTTTTGGATCACTAATCACAACATCAAACCCAATATTACATTAGTCAAACCAGCCAAATTTGCAGCCGAATTAGATGCATGGGAGAAGATCACCATTCTAAAACACAACACACACCTAATGAATTTTGATTTGCCGCCACCAAATCCTCTCTGGAAGTACATTTCTCCACCACAAGATGCCACCACAGTATCCAGTCCAAAAAACGGAAACACCAACAACACGGGCCAGTCGAATTAACCTTCTGAGGATGGGAACAACGGTTTCCCGAAACATGTTAAGTGAGTAAACTTAAGTGATGTTAGTGTAACAATTCCGACTCAGCTTTAAATAATCAATACACATCACTGTTTCTAGCTTCTTTTCATTACAATATCAACGTAAGAAATAATAGTTTAGAAGCAGCTGATTGTGAAAATAGGTGAAATTCTATACGCGTTTCAGCATAAAAAAGTACAAAAAAGCAGTGATTGCATATCAATCTGGCCATGAATGACTCGTAATGTAGCCAACATCAGCTTTAAATCTAACTAATACAACCAGCCTTCCCATGCTATGGCTTCAATGTAGGCTATCCAGTCAACTACGATGTCATTCTTGCTCTATAGACGGGCAGGAAATCATGGATAGAAATGAACCCCAGTATATGTTCATTGTTTCTAGACATGTGCTTATAGTGTCACAGAGCTGCATAATACCCATTGGTAGGGACCCGTAAAATTCTTGGATAACAGCAGAGAAAAAGTAATCACAGTTTCTACATAAATTATAAGAGTAATTGTTTTTGGCAGCTGTGCATTTATTATATTAATTATAAGTTGAACATTTACATCTTGGTTTATTTATTAAATATGTCTAATTTCCTCATGAGTTTTTCAAATAAGGAACTAGTTTTTTCTTCCTGTACAAGATAATGGTAGTTATGTATTTTAAAGTCTATGATTGGTGTTGAGATGCAAGGTCTCCACAGAAACATACGTAATGTTTCTCCAATGTATTTTGTGTTAAAATCTATAATTTTCTAAAATGTCAGTTACAAAGTCTCTGTTCTTATCCCTCGATATGCATTTATAAAATACATTTACATTCACTTCTGAATGCTACTTTCATAAGTATAAGAGGAGAGTATTTCCGCATTTGTCATGTTCAAGTTTATTCATCGATCTGTAAGAATGCAAGAAAACTCAGAAAAAAATTGCTCACAGTCCACATTGGAAACTGGTATCCAAAGTGAGTTGAATGATCCATCCACAAATGTTTTGTGTGTACTCTGCATGGATATCAGAGCTTCAAGGACACTCAGGTTAGCATTTTTCTGCAAGAGTTCCTTGAGGTCCATATATCCATGCATAGCATCATCTGCTGGAACATTTTTTAAACAGGGCACTTTGGACATCAGGGACTTCAGCTTATCTGTGTTATGAATAAGAACATTCTGCCTGCAGAAGAATTCTGAAACAGGCTCCAAAATTGTTTTGGCTAGATCACAAGAAATTAAATTGTGTTCAATTTCACACACATATGGATGGCAATCTTCTTCAGAAATTATATATTCCTTCCTCTTTGAACACACTTAATTTTTTTCATGCCATCATTCACTTGATCACTAAAAACACCTCCAGCAGTCACTTGAAGTCTTTTCTTCAGATGATGAAGTGGTGGATACAGATCCCCCGCCTGAGGGTGCTTACTAGTCTCCAATTGAATGAACAATGGCTTCAGTAATGTACCAAGTGATTTCACAAACAAGCAGTGAACATGTAACACGTTTAGATCCTCCTCCTTGAGAATTTGCAGCCAGAGTTGAAATTGTATTCCTCTGCCCTTCCTGAGTGTAGGAAATTAAAGAAAATGTTCCAGTTCTCTGTCATCCATTCAACTGCTGTTAACCAAGAGTTCCATCGTGTTGGAACAGGGATGGGGAAGAGGCTAGCTGGTGAACTTCTTTCGTCAAGGTATTGTTTGAATGCATGGCGCCTTTTTCTTGCATTCAAAAACATTTGTTTGACTGACACAACCACTCTATTTAGTTCTGTGAGATTGCATGGAAGAATTTCAGCAACAAATTAATTTTGTGTGCCCAATATTGTACCTGAACAACCTGATCAGACAGAAGAATTTGGAGACCCTGGAAGCATGTATTCATGTACCTTGCTGAGCCACTGACAAATGCCACCACCTGATTGTACCCAACCTCCATATCCTGCAAGGCATCAGAAATCGCTCAAACCAACATTCAATAATCTAGGCCAATAAATGCCATGTGTAATTTTCCCCTTTTTTCCCTACATCTACTGATGTTTTTATTATAAAGATATTATTGACAGTTCTCCTCTCAGTTGACGTCAAACTTAAAATAACGGGAAGGAAATTTTGACATTGCCAAACTCTTAAGTTACGTCGCGTTAAGTTAAGTCGATCCTAAATAGCTCCATTTAATACAATGTGTTAGACTTTCACATTACGTTGGATTATATTAAGTCACATTACATTAAGTTCATTGTAATCCCAGCATTACTCCTCCACAGTTGTAAGAATGGTGCAAGTTGCTCGGCAGATGTATATACAACGTAGCATATTTGGCAGTCTATATAAAACATTGTAACCTGTGGAGTCCACACACAGACTACTGGTTGTTTAATATACTCATAAACATTTGATACTTTTCCTGGCTCTGACTGTGCAAGGTTTCCCCTTTCAATTTCGAACTAATGTGAGGCAATTGGGCAGTAATATAAATGAATGCACTAATAAAGCCAGACACACTCGAGGGTACAACAGGTTTATAGAGAGTGTACTGCTAGACTGCTCAGAGTGTACTATATAAACATTGTAATGTGTTGGTTTCGTTTATTCAGCACCACGTACTTGTAGGAAGGAAACACATCGCAAAGGTTTAGCTGACTGGACTAGTCCTCAAGGACATACGCCAATATCTCTGACAAGACCTACACCATTGTTCCGACTTCTCACCACTTGAAGGATTTAGCGGTCCCTAGCATTCAAACATCAAACAGTAGTTGTATGCCTGTAATAAATAATATTGTAATTCCTGGGCTACTGTTTTCTGATGATCTGATGGTAGGATCAGTTACAGTTAATGTTCAGAATCACGAGCTTCAGGAAGTAGATAAATACTGTAATGGATGGAACCTAACTGTGAAACAGAAAAAAACCCAAATAGTGGTATTTAAGAAGGAAGCTAAATTTAGTAAACATGAAATGTGGAAGAAGGGGAACGAGGTGTATAAAGTAGTACGAGAATGTATTTACTTGGATATTAAAATAGATGGGGTGGGGGTGGGAAAAACCAAAGAAACAAGCATTGACAAAAGGAAAAGGAGCCATGTCAGTAATCAGAAGTTGTAAGTAGAGTATCGAACATTGAAGTTAAGTGGTTGAAAAAATTTATAATATGGTGGTGGAACCTAAAATATGGATATGGAATAGAAATATGGAGATAGAATGGTGGTAGGAACCCATTGATATGGTCCATAGAATGTTTTGTAAGGAAGTATTGGGCTTACCAAGTGCAGTGTAGCACAGATTGAGATGGGAAGAGTGTCAAGGAAGGGTTTGATTATAAAAAGAGCACTGAAATATTGGTTTAGGACCTTGAATTTAGATAAGAATAATTTGTTATGGCAGTGTGTAGAGTATCAAAAAAGAGTCTTAGGAACTTTGGATGGACTAGTAGCATCTGAAAGAACCTGGAAGCGGATGAGATGGGGGGAATACTGAAGGAGAGGAGAGAATACTCATAATTTTTTGGAAAATAATAAGGAAGAGATTGTCATAGAAATCCAAAAGCCTTTTGGTGGGATAATGGGAAAAAGGTCTCTTGTATACTATATAACAATGAAGGAAACATGGGAAAGGGAGACATACGTTGATAAGGTAAATAATGAGCAAAGGGAGGGAATAGCATGATTAAAACTGGTGTTTGGAGATAGAAAGGACATCCCACAGAGGCAGTGTCCCATTTGTGTACGAAAAGAAGATCTGGATAAGGGCGGATGGATAAGTCCATGACTTTGACGAGAGATAGCGTTTTAATCACGGGTTTCTTGTTTACACCCAAGTCTTACATCTATTCTGGGTATAATCACAGAAATTCATCGCCATTTGTTTCTTAGAACATTGTTGAGAGCATCTAAAATAAGCAGATGTGTGTTGCTTCATAGAAAATGGAGAAAAGCAAATTTCGTGTTCTGATAAAGCGCTACCTTTTGCGTGGTAAGACAGTGAAGGAAACAGAAGAAAAGCTGAACAAGTATTATGGGGACTCTGCTCCATCATATGGCATGGTTCACAGAATTTTGATGTAGCCGTTCAAGCGCAAGAGATGCTGTGCGCACAGGACAGCCGGTTTAGGTCACAACAGAAGAAATGGTCAACAAATTCACAATATTGTGTTAGAAGACTGCCGAGTGAAAATCTGTGAGATAGCCAAGACCATAAACATCTCGAGTGAATGGGTATATAACATTCTGCACAAATTTTTGGGTATGAAAAAGCTGTCAGCAAGATGGGTGCCGCAACTGCTCACAGTTGAGAAAAGGTGGAATCGTGTGACCATTTCATAGGAATGTTTGAACATGTTCCAGCGCAACCCAAATAAGTTTTTGCGGCATTATATCACGGTTGATGAAAATTGGATACATTACTATCAACCTGAAACCAAACAATCAAAGCAGTGGATTTCCTTCGGCGAACCTGCTCCAAAGAAAGCGAAAACCATTCCATCGGCAGGAAAAACCAGGGCAGCTGTCATTTGGGATTCAACAGGGGTCATAAGACATCCACTACCTGGAAAAGGGTAAAGCGATCACAGGTTCATATTATGCCGCAATGCTGGATCAGTTTCACAAGGAATTGTTAAAGAAACAACCCCATTTGGTGAAGAAAAAGGTTCTCTTTCACCAGGATAATGCAACCGCACTCAAGTTAGCTATTGCCATCATAAAATCTGTGGAATTGGGCTACGAACTGCTACCTCACCCATCATATTCTCCAGATTTGGCTCCGAGCAACTTCTTCCTCTTCGCAAACCTGAAAAATTGGCTTGCTGGGAAGAAATTCATGTCCATTGAACACATCATGGCATAAATAGCCTCATGTTTTGCAGACTTCAAAAAATCATATTTTTTGGATTTAAAAAATTGGAGAAACGTTGGAAAACATGTATTGAATTGAAAGGAGACTATGTTAAAAAATAAAATTGATTTTTTGGAAAATATTGTTATTTTCTTTAAAAAGTCACTGTCCTATCAATCCGCCCTCATAGTATTTGAATGTCAGGAAATTGTTCTATGGAGGAAGGAATTTCTGTAGTAGAGATGGGCTAAGGTGAATAGAAAAACAGCATTAAGGGGGATATTTATAAAGGATGGCAGAAGCTTTGGTCAGTTTTTAAGTAAAGTTAAGTAAAAATGGAACTGGTCTGTACAAAGGGAATCTTGAGTGAACATAACTTTCTGTTAGCTATTAATGCATTTTTTGATAGCTATAGAGAATTATAAAATGTGTGTAGAAGTAATTATGTTGGGTAGGTATGATGGGCAAAGAGCCTGGGCTGAATGCCCTGTCATACCCCAGTATGTATTAGCTTAACACAAATAAATAAAAAAGTAACAAATTACAATAATATCCCACAAATTACAATATCTCTTTTGGAATAGCCTACATAGTAATAAAACTAGAGCATAGAAACTTAAAACTTTAAAAACTAGCAAAATTCAGGCATAATTTTAGGTAAATGAGGTAGTCGTGAGCTCATTGATGCTGTACAGCATTGGGTTTAAAAGATGGTGTTTAACTATGTTTGAACTGCTCTGATTTAGGATTTACTAGGTAGATTATTGTAAAGGTTTGTGTGGACCTTTTTGTAAATTCTTGGTAAGATATACTCTGAAGACAGATTTCACTGTAACTTATGCAATTCCCGTATTATAGGAATGTAATCAGAATTCCTGTTGAATGTGGAATAATAGAGCACATTCAAAAATGTAAATGTAGGGTAATAATAGTATAGTGAATCTGCATTAATGCGTTTGGGACAAAAATATAAAATGTGTTAAAGAGAAAACGTACTATTGAATATTCAATTTAAAACAACTTAAGAGAATTACAGAACCAGTTTTGTAGTTATATTTATCCATTTGTTAAAAAACATGTCATTTCAAATATGGCAGGGTACTGGCAAAACACAACACTGATTTTAATTTGCTGACCTGCCCCTCATCACCTTGGCAACAAACATCAATTACCAAAACTTTTTTGTAAGCTATAAATTACCCATTTTATAGTCCTGTAATTATAAAACCATGTCAGGCCTATCTGTATTTTAGTTAACACACACAAACAGTTTAATCTCTTAAAACACACATTTATTTACATATAACAGATTAATGAGTAACATATTTCCATACTGTTGACATGACACTAACTACACATATGTTGAGTAATAATGAAAGAAACATGATGTATCACTGCACGCTTTACAGGCATTAAAAAAGCATCCATAGTCGTTTGCTTTCGAACTTTTCTGCTCCAGGTCATACAAAGTTGAGTCATTTTGACAGAGCGTTCATTACATTTTCATCTACTACCAAGCTTGAAATGAAGCTCCTAACAGTATCCATAGCCTCCAATGCCTTCGCAAAGTTTAGTATGGATACCACCACCTCTGCTCCATCATCAACTTCTTCTCCCACCTTTTCCTTCACATGCTCTTCCAAAAAGATCATGATTGTCGCACTCTGACAAATGGCAATATTATCATCATACTGAGCGCAGCTGTCGAAGTTCTCAAATTCATCAGTGCCTCCAACATTTTCCTCCTCAATTTCTGGAGTTTCATTTTCCACACAAAATCCTGCCTTGTGGAACCAGTTGCCAATTGTGATATGATGCATAGAGTTCCAAGAACATTTTTAAAAAATGCATTGCGTCGAGGATGGCATTGTTCTTGCAAGTACCACTGATGTTGTCCAACCACTTTTGCACCAATAATTTCCTGTACTACTACTTTACACAATGAATGATGCCCTAATCAAGAGGTTGAAGCCAACTTATGCATTTACAGGAAGGAAAATCACCTTCACATTGCTCATGGGAACATTCACTGGGTTGCAGCAGACTGGTCTATGAATAATAAAATTATGCAGTTTTTAGCCCACATTTCTACATCAAAGCTTGCAAAAAATCTTCAAATATAGCAGAAATCATCCAAGCATTTGTGTTGGCTTTATACTGGCACAGCCAACTCTTCACATACTTGAAACGAGGCTTATTTGCTTTACCGATGACAAGCAGAGACAACTTCTCTGTTTTGCTCTCATTGCAACAAAGCATGACAATTCATCCCTCTTTACTTAATTTCCCATATGGGAAAGTTCTCCTTTGTATACAAATAACTTGTCAGATAGAAGACAGAAAAAATCCCATTTCATCTTGTTGAATACGTCACCAGGCTTGTACTCTTCCAACAGTGATGGTAATTCTCATTAGTCCAAGTTTTGCCATCTTGTTATCAACAGCTGCTGCTTCTGCCTGCATACACTTGTAAACAAGAACATGCCTATTCTGAAAACACTCGATCCATCCGTTTGACGTTGTGAAGTCTGCTATTTCCATCAGATTTGCAAGGCAGTTTGCTTTCTCACGAATTATAGTTCCATCCACTGCAATATTTGCTGCATGAGCTAGGTTAAACCATTCCAGGAGCACTGTTTCCAGCTCTGAAACTTTCCTACATGCACATGTTTTCTCTTTCCTGTTGTCCTTGTATGCATTTATTGTTTTGCTTCGATTGCTTAGAATCGTGTAAAGTTGAAGGAGCAAGTTTTAACTTTCACGCCAGTTCCACTCGTTTAAGGTGAAGATTTCTGTCTACTTCTTGAAGTGTTTTAAATTTTTGTCATAGTCAATGATCTGACAACTTTTTTCCTCTCTCTTATTGCAATAGACTTCTTCAATGATAAGTAAATATGTATGCTATGGTCACGTGTTGACCATAAACCCCCCCAAAAAATCCTTCAGGTTTGTGGAGAATGCAATTGTACTAAATAAAAGTAGTAAAATTTCCGACATGACAAATGGGTTATTTTTACATTAATTTAGTGTGATAAGAATTGAGACTTAAAAATTATGATGTGATAAGCAATAAAATGTACTAATGAGGAATGTGTTAATAGGTTTCACGTATACAGAATTCTCTGAGCACTGATTTAGTTGGTGAATTTATAGGAACACGTTTCATGATTTTGGCAATGCACTTTTGTAATATGAGTATATCCATTGATGTAGTTGAAGTTCCCCAGAAAAGTATGCTGTAAGAATATAGAATGTATGCATACAAAATAAACAGTCTTCAACATTTTAGAAGATATGTGGCTAAGGATACACATTTCATGACATAATTTGCTGAGCTTTCTAATCATAAAATGCATATGAGTTCTCCATGTTAGGTCAGCAACAGTCCATACTCTTAAGAATTTTGTGGTGTCAGTTTCCTGAGTTGTTGAATTTCCAATGCTAATTATTATGTTGATTAGTGTTGGTTTGATGATGTAAAGACCTGAGAGAAATAAACTCAGTAAATGAAGTGTGTTCAAAAATCTCTCGGTGATGAACTTATAATGCTAATATGTTGACTTCTGCGCCATAGGTTTGGGTCATCTGTCTCGAGTATTGCCACAGCGATCTTGGGCAGGTGCTGTACCAACTCTGCTTACTCACGAGGCACTGGACCTCCTGTGTTCTCCTTCACCACATCCTCAGCATCTCCCTGGTCCAGAGATGTCTCCACTCGAACGCTTCTTGGGTTGCGTTTACATGAAACGTCAGCTGCAGAGGTTCATACAGACTGAGGACTGCGTGAGTATCCAAAAGAGGAATTATTTTAAGACAGACTATAGACAAATAAAATAACTCAGATATTAATCTACAGATGCATGCCTTCAGTTAATTTACTTGTACATATAAATGCAGTATTCACACAAAATTCTTCAATATTATTCTTTAATATTACTCTCCAGAGAATTCTAATAACTGAGTGAAATATACTTCTTTTATAAAGATAGAGAAATTGCAACTTGAGACATGCAGATTGTGGCTTTTGGAACAATTGCACATTGGCAATAAATATCACTCATTTACAGTTCGCAACATTTGTTGAGAGCTTTTCTATTAATTTAGGTTTTCTTTCAGCACTACATGCCATATCCATCCACACTTTCTTTCATACTGCCATTACTTTAGGTTTTCCTTAAATGTTAAATCTCTCTTGCTCTCTCTCCCTCCCCTCTCTCTCTCTCTCTCAGGGTTTTAGTGAAATCTCTATATCAAATTTTTGGGTAAAATACAGTACTTTCTCTTAGCTTCTACTGGTAGGTGACACTAAAAGTAAAGGTGATGTCATTGATCCAAAGTTTTCTGGAGGCATAAGAGCAGCGTTTTACTTTATTTGGAAACTAATTTTATGAAATAAAATCTTCAGGTAGGTTTTATTTATGAAATATTTTCAGAAGTGTTTATAAAATTTAATTAATTTAATCCCAGCTTGGGCAAGAGAATTTTGAAATATTACTTCATTTTACTTACATCATGTATTATATTTTTTCATGTTTGGGGAAAAAAGGAACATTTATTAGTAAAACAAATTGTTCTATTGGTAATCCAAATGATAAAGCCATTTTTGTGTTAAAATCACATGTTTGATTACTTGCAGTAATGTATTAAATACTGAAGATGAAGTTTTAATCATGCAGCTTCACTTCTGTATAAAACAATTTGGGTCAGCTTTCCAACATGTGTCAACATTTTTCTATGTCCAACGTCAGTGGCATATTTTTTGAAGTTCTTTGGTGTAATATGTATTTAGAATTATTTATTTATTCATTGGAAAATGTTTTATTAACATAACTTAAGCCTTATAATTATTTATTTACTTATTAAGCATGTAGCCTATTGAAGAATGCAGGGCAGCCAAATTCTTCATCTTGCATCGCTCAAGCAATGCAGCCAACACATCTTTCTGTCACTATATTAAACTATATAATCATATACATTGTCCCTAAATTATGCTGACTAGCTATGCACACTAAACACTAACTCGTTAACTTAACTACACCTAGCCTATAATTTGACTAAGCCTAATCGCTACACCACAGGTTAGGCCTGCCTGATGTCTTCCATTAGTTCCTGGATAGGGTCTGCTGAACGGTTCTGCCACAAATACTGACAAATGTGAGCATCTAGGTGTTCTCTGTATCACTGAGGTAAACCAACAGATGTGTCTTATTACTTGGATGAGCCATTTTTCTAAAAGTTTCATTATTTACAAAAATATCTCCAATAACATACAAACTTTGCTTCTCGCACTACAATGAACTCTACTCCACTGCATGACCGTGATTGTAAAGCAATAAAATCCAAGAGAAAGCATGGTCAGGACTTTTCAAAAGTGACCGCTTGCTAATCACTTCCAGATAGTACATAATTGTTATGCACATATATGGGAATTATTTTCAGAGGTTGGCTATGGTTGTTACAAATGAAGCATGTGTCGGATGCCATGCAAGAAGCAATAAAACTAGTAGTCATCAGTCGTTTCAGTTGCGCATGCGCATTGTAGAACCTTTGGGCTTAGAACAATTCTTGCATCTCTCGCGTCACATGTTAAAAGTATATCAACAATTTAATGGAACATGGAAAGATAAAATCAGACTGAAAAATTCAATACCATAGTCGGGATTTGAACCACAGATCTTCCGCTACAGTTGCTCTAACCAACCGAGCTACCATGGCAACATGCTGGCATGACATTAAATTCCCCAGCTGACTCCTATTTTTCCCGGTAAACAACAAGGATATCTCAAATTCATTATAAGATGACATACCCCAATGGCAACTTATAATGTAAGTACTTTAAGTCCTGGGCTTTATAGTTAACCACTATTACAAAGATAATATATTTTTGTTTCATGCAAGCCTTAATTAGCACAAGGTTGGAAAGGTAGAATCAGACTGAAAAATTCCTGGAACATGTTTCAGAAACTTATCTCCATCAGCCAAGCTGCTGATGATGGTGACAGCAAAACATGTGCCAGTAAGCTTTTTGACTGAAGTGAGAGCGATCAAGAATTTATTTTGAGTATTTAATATGTGAAAAAACTTATTTTCAAAAGAGAAGAATTCAGATTTGCATTAAAGTTAATTGGAAAGGGACTATTAGAGCTATGATACCTAAAGAGTTAGTGCCTGATGTGTTGATGATAGATATTAAGTTAAGAACAATTGTTTGCTTACAGCTGACCAACATCCCAAACAATGAACCTGGTGTTGTGACATTCAAAGTAGAGAGCTTGCAGTGCAGAGTGGGTCTGAACCCACAGCATCTGCAATCACTACACATCAAAGTGTCACCCTTGCCAGACCACAAAGAACAGTGGACAGCTGAGGAAATGCAGGTGAGTAAATGTCTCTGATTACACTGCAAAGATGCCATACTTACTAACCTTTAGAATCAGAGTGCTATAGTACTCATAATCTTATGCTTATTCCAATACCATTAACAGTGAAATTATTACATATAGTTACTTCATAGAAAAGTGAATTGCCCAAAGGTGAACAAACAGTGCATGAAGCATGTCAATGAATTTACCTTTTCTTTGATGTAACTAAGTGCTGTTTGTGTGTTTGAAGCTGTAAAGTTGTGGTACAGAATACAATCATTATTAAAATGCAAATGAAGCAGCCTGCAGCACCAGTGTATCATGATGCAAAAGCTATAGTTGTTATGTACTACATTTGAAATTATATACAGAATAGAAGAGGTTTAGCTGTCCAACAGCAGTTCTCAAACTGTAGCCTAACAGCAATCAGTTGGATACTTGTAATGGATGAATGAATGAATGAATGAATGAATGAATGAATGAATGAAGTAAGTTTATATTTCTGCATATAGGGTTACCATCATCCTTCTTTCTTATATTATGCATGGGGTCACAGGAGTTATCCATGGTAAAAAAGGACTGGCTTAAAGATTTTCTCAATACAGAATGCAAGATAGCAGTAAAAAAAAAAAAAAAAAAAGACAACCATGAGCATTAGATTCACCATAAAAACCGTTATTTGTATCTGTTTATTCATGACATTATATTGTGATGCGTTTGAATAGCAAACTGGACTTAGTCTATATGAAACTCAAAAGACTGAACAGCTTCTTCCCAACTGGAAACATTCAGTGTCACACCAGGACTCAAACTACAAGTGGGAGATGTCATATCATATCAATCTGTAGATACTATAGTGAAGCCAGCTTAAGAGAGAACTAGTCTAAGCTAGGATGTAGATTACATCAAAAGTACATAATTACATCATGCACATTTGGAAAATAAATTGTAACACTTATGTAGAGTATGTCAGAGTTAAAAATTACAAATCAATGTTATTTACATTCAAAATATTTACAAAAATATTTGTAATGGTCAGTAAAATATTTATATTTAGTATTTACAAAACTGCATTAATTCTTGGAATAAAATTAGTAGTAGTTATTTTTTGAATGAATGAAATCCTCCTGGATAGAAGGTGTGAGTGATAATGTATCTTTTTAATGCTAACTTGAATTTATTTTGATTAGTTTTCAGTTCCTTTATATATCATGGAAGTGAATTAAATAACACTACTCTATTGTAGCAAACTCCTTTTTGCAATACCTGTAGATTATTGCTTGACCTGTGTAAACCCTGATTATGGCTGGTTTGTTTATTGTACATATATCTGAATTTTTTTATGAACACTTCTGAGTGGTCAACTACAATTAAAAGTAGAGCTAGAGTATACTCGCAGGTTAATGGTGAAATTCCAAAAGTTTTGAATAGTGGTTTACAATGAGTTGATTGTCTTACACCTGCCATTATTCTTATTACAGTGGAATCTTGTTAGCAGGTTCCTCATTAATATGTTTTCCTGTATATTATGTTGAATTATAAAAGTTCTTGCACCAGATGTAATAAATAACATTTGTTTAGTATGTTTTCTTGCTCCCGCTTACTATATTCGAAGTTTGACATCCTCATTCGCTACTTTGGTCAATCCTTGGTCATGGAGTGGAGACTGGCAGCCAATGACATGCATGTACATATTTGTGTGTGCGGCATAGAGAATGCTTTAGCTTGGTGTGGTAAACGCCAACAATAGTTTCTACTGTTGAGTGTTGGCCAAACATATGTAGATAGTATTTTAACTTCTCATTCGCAATGGAGAAAAAGAAAATGCGGCAAATAACCAACAGTGAAAAACTGAAAATCCTTGAAGAAGTAGATTGCAATCCAAATATGAAACGTGTGGATATAGCACGGAAGTTAGACCTTCCTCCGTCAACCATAAACACAATTGTCAGCAAACGTAAACTGCTTTTGAAGAAGGGAAAAATGCTAAAAGAAAATGTAATCACCCTGGCCAGTTTCCAGAATTAGAAAATGTTCTACTAAAGTGGTTTACACAAGCAAAAGTTTCAAATGTGCCGATAGACGGTACTGTGGTTCGAGCGCAGCTGACACATTTAGCACAGAAGATGGGATTAGATGATTTCAAAGTGTCCAATGGCTGGATTGAAAGATTCAAGAATCAACATGGCTTAGTTTACAGATGTGTGCGAGGTGAGGCTACTGTCTTAGATAATGACGCTACACTTTGTGAGAATATAGAAATGTAGAAAAATACAATGCTTCCGTCAATTTTGAAAGACTATAGCCCTGATAATGTTTATAATGCAGATGAAACGGGACTATTTTTTCTATCTTTTGCCAGATAAAGCTCTGGATTTTAAGGGCACTAAGTGTCATGGCGGAAAACTTAACAAGGAGAGGATTACAGTTTTGTTGTACTGTAAGGAAAACTGAGTGGAGAAATCGGTACCACTGGTTATTGGAAAAGCATGCAGTCCGCGATGCTTAAAGAATTTGCAATCTTTTCCATGTAAGTACACTTCCAACACAAAAGCCTGGATAACTTCTGTGGTATTTAAAAATTTTTACAAACATGGGATGCAAGACTGGGCATGAGAAGCAGGAAAATTGCATTCTTCATTGATCAGTGTGCTGCTCATCCACCAACTGTTTCAGATTTAAGAAACATAAAGATCATTTTCCTCCCAGCAAACTGCATGAATAAGCTACAACTTTTAGATCAAGGCATAATTCGGTGCATGAAGCAAACATATCAGAAGAGGCTAGTACAGAGAAGGTTGGCTGCACTGAAATCGACAACAAGAAAAATCACCGTTTAGATGCCATGCATTTCATTAGAACTGCTTAGGATTCTGTGATGCAAGATACCACTAGGAACTGCTTCTTGGTGATAACATCATGCTGGAAGATGAGTTTTCCATGAGTGAAGAATGGCGCCAAATAGCAGATGGTGCCAACTTGTCTTTTGAAACATATGTAAACAGTGACAACAAAATTCCAGTGTCTGATACAGCGACGATAAATGAAATACTTGAACAACAAAAAAAGAAGCGTCAGTAGGAGATGAAACTCATGATGCGCCAGATCCTGAGCCAATTCCTACAGTGTCGGAAGCGATGGAGGCAATAGACATAGTGAAGTGATATGTGTGCAGTTTCTAAGTTGATGACAATCTAATGACTTTACTAAACAAGATGGACAGTAAAATTTTGCCATTAAAACCAACTAAGCAATCAACCATAGATATGTATTTCAAACCAGTGTAAATAGTGTCCATATTTCACATCCGTTTGGGAGGTAAGATGTGTTATTAGATTTTATTACATAATTATGTTCTTAAATTACAGATTTTTTATTTTCGTTAACACTTTTTCCAAATTCTTGGGTCTGAAAAAAAGTACTAACAAGATTCTACTCTACTTTTTTTTGCAAAAGAAATATCTTTTTAGCATCTACTGAAGGTCTCCAGAAGGTTATTCCATAAGCTATAATTGAATGAAAATAAACATAACATACTGTTTTTAGGATTCTTTTATTTGTAAAATGAATTAGTCATCTCATTGCAAAACATGCAGAGCTTAGTTTCGGTAGGATGTAGGCAATATGGTCTTTCCAATTCATATTATGATCTATAATGAAACCAAGAAATTTTATGTTGCAAGCTTCAGTGATTTTATGCCTTCATGTTTAATCTTTATGTCTGCAATGCTTTTATTTATTGTGTGAAAATGAATATACTTAAGTTTCTTCAAAATTACATTAATTCTGTTACTGTCAAACCAGTTATTTAGTATAATGTTGGATAACTCTGATAGGTGACTGATTTTGTGTCCTTTAATAATGATACTTGTACTATCTGCAAAGGATGCGCATGTTTATTTATTACTCTGGGGAGATCATTGATATATACTAGAAACAATAATGGACCCATAATCTGACCTCGTGGAACAGCTGCTTTATTCCAGACCATTTTGACTATGTTTTGACAATTATTTGCCGAATTTCTTATGACCTTTTGCCATCTGTTTGATAAGTATGATGCAATCCATATATGCTTTACCATATGCACATTAATCCTTTCACCTGATTCAAACATCTTGGCAAACCTTCAACATAATCTTAAATACTCGAGATATCATACCTCAAAGTCAGCTTGCAAGATGCACATGCAAGCATCTCTTTATTGTAGCTGAATAGTAAGAGTATTGGCATCGAGAGCTGAAGATCCTTGGTTTGAGTCTTGACTGTGGCATTGAATTTTTCAATTCTGATTCAACTTTCCAATGCACTGCCTACACAGCTAGTGTGAAAAAACAATTATTAAACAAATAACCCTAATAGAGATTAACTTTAAGGCCCAGAAATTAAAAACACTTTCAACATTGCAAGTCATCTTTGAAGTATATCTTGAGTCTTTGAGCTCACCTTGAACATTATGGGATATTTGAATCAGATGAAACGTGAAGGCAACTTGCTTTTGTAGCTCAAAAGTAAGAGAATTGTCATTGAGGGCTGAAAATCAATGGTTTGGATTCTGGCCATAACATAAAATTTCCCAAATCTATTCAAATTTCTAACTTACTGTGTACACATGGAAAAAGCATGAAGGAGCAATTAATTACCTCCAACATAAATTTCTTTGAGCTCCTGAGTTTTCTGGAACTTCAGCTGATTTTCAAGTGATTTTTCTCTGTAGAAGGCAATGAATTTTGGAAATGTTTTAAACGGTGAAAAGCTGTGGTTCGACATATGGAATCTCGACTTTGAGTGGATTTAATATTTAACAACCAGATATCTAACCTTATATTCAGGTTTAAATTATGGTAAACCTATTTTTTAATAAATGTAATATCTGTACTTTCACAATGACATTTGCTAGATATTGCCTGGTTCATAGAGATTAAAATTCCTTAATTTAACCTTGTAATAAAGCTCAGTGACAGGTTTGAGCGATTTCAACTGACTTACTCTTCTTGGATATGTAAGAATACTAACATCAGTTTTATGCACATTTTCAGATACATTTGATTGGTTTGTTGATAAATACTCTTGGTGTTGTCTGGTCTTCATGTCATTTATATGTGTGTTACAGATCATTGAAAAGTTCTTCGACACAAGAGCTGCAGCACCACCATACAAACCAAATGCCCTCTCAGGTTTTGGACGCATGCTGAATGTACCATACAATGTGCTGAAGGACTTTGTTCAAATCATGAAGCTGGAGCTGGTATGTATACATTGATATATCTTGTGAATGATGATTATTTCTCCACTATTTTGTTTAGTAAGTGATATTTCTTTTCTTTTTCTTTTGTGCTCTTTCTTAAGTTTTGGTCTTGTGGACTGTAGCATATGTAAAGACTTGCACCATAGTGTAAAAGCACAGCTCTTTTCCACTTTGTAATGCGGTCACCATGTAATGCAATAATTTAATAATCTAACTCACCTTTCATCAATATCCTCTAACCAATATATTGTCAAGTGTTTTTAATGCATACAGCAGCATTCATTTTAAATTGAATAATTTGTTTCTAAAAGTGAATAAGTCTCAGTTTGCGTACTTTTCAGGAGAAGGGAAAAATCATATGATAAGTTTTCATGAACACAAATATTTTTGTTGCAACTTTGCTTTGAATCCCTTATTGAGAATGTATATTGACCTAGGTGGTGGAAGGGGTTAGAGTACACACCTTTCAAGGGTAATTCTTCATAATAAAGTGAACAAAAATATCTGGTACTGAAGAAAAACTTAATTTTATTGACAAATTAGTTCACTTGCATATTTTTACAAGAACATATTTTAAGCTCTTTGTGACCATCCACAGCTTTTCTCACCTGGAGCCATTTGGATGAAAATTGTCTTGGATTTATCCAGTGATGGCATGATGAGTTTGCTGAGGTTGTCCAAAGATGGAATTTTGATTGTCAAAATCTAATACTACTATGGTAGGACAGTAAATTGAAACGTAATGGTGCTGATTTTTGTCAAAATGTGCAACAGTTAGGCAGCAGTACTGGTCTGCTTATTAGCACAGGATGGATATAAGATTCATTTTGCTGAAATCTTCCACAAGTTGTATGCAGATATTATTTAATGTATATTGCAACTTGTTATAGTAAAATATACTAACAACTCCAAAACTATGAAACATACAACAAAAATTATAACAGAACTTTTGTTTAAAAATAGAGAGTTGAGGGTTGTTACACTACATCACTATGACACATTATTAAATTATGACACATCACTGTTACTAGCTTCTAAATCTTCAAAATTAGTCAAGAACTTTTGTTCCCTAATCACCTTCTGTTTGCTCCTATTCTAACTCCTTCCATTCTGTACATTTGTCCCATATAAGAAAAATACTGAAATTCATAAGCAACAATTTTTTTTTATAAATCACTTTAATGTAATTTTTGAGAAACAAATACATAACATTATTATAAAATTAAAAATGACAAAGAAGCAATTAAAATAGTGGAGCATGGTAATCAAATTTGCCCAAAACTTGGCCAACCTTTAAAAACACTTTTTGTTCCACTTATTTGTCAAAACATAAAATATGTTTCAAGGAGACTTCCTCATCCTCAGCGATCAGTTGACTGGCTCTCATAAGGTATCTGCTTTCCCCTTCCCCTGATGTTTGGTCAGCTGTCGTTCCCATTGGTGAGTCACATGGTGTTATCTGATACTGGTATTTCAAAATTCATGACTATTCGAATTCTTGGTAATGTATATATTTTCCCACACTGTTAGTTTCAAATGATTCTTGGCCAGTTTTAAAAGTTTTATTTCTTTACTGATGTTATGATTATGTAACCAAAAATGATAAGTTATGGATGATTTTTTTGTTTGTTTGAATTTAATATTTCTCAGGTGTTCCTTCAATCTTGTTTCCAAATTCCTTTTAGTTTTTCCAGCGTATATTTTTTGACGATCTTCACAATTAATGTGATATATTCCTGATAATAATTTATTGTTAGGAGTAGTATTTTTTAATGGATGATTGAGCAAATTTCTCGCACTGCATTTGTTTTGGGGAAGCAATTTAATATTGTAATCTTTAAAAATCTTGTTGAATTTGTTGAACATTTTTGGATATGTAAATTTGCAGCGTTTTTCTTTTGAATCTCTCATTTTTAACATACTCACATCCCTGATTGTGTTATATATTCTGTATTTGTTAGTCATTTTAGTTACAAGGTTTGATTTAAAGCATTATTTTTCACACTTGTATTTAATTCTTCACAAGTCCGTGTTGTTATGGATACATTTTTCTCTCAGTTGTGGAACTGAATGTTTCATCACATAGAATGCCATTTCACTACTGGAAAAAAAAAGAATTGATACACTGCTTTCTTGATATCCCATTGGCTGCTATGTCAGGGTTTTGTGGAGAGTTGTAAGAACTTCCCACTAATTTCAAAATTTCCTCCTTGGTGTTTCTGTAAAATGTGTGAATCAAATGGGGAAGCTTGGGGATGTAAACTTTCCAATAGCCTAAACTCATAATTATCTCCTTCAGTGCACTATGCCATGTTCCAAATTTGCTACAGTTTCATCCACAGATACACACCAGTCTCAATGATCTTGTACATTCTTTCCTTTTTGTATTCATTAAAGGTAGTCCATAAACAGTCATTGCAAGGCTAATCTTCAAAGTTTGTTTCTCAATCTTTAAAATGTTTTAACCAAATTAGAACTATGAGTGGAAGTAGAGACACAAATTACTTCACTTGCTTTTTTAAAAAGCAGGACGTGTTTCAAAAGCTTAAGCTTTCATCTTCAGCTGTAATTCGACTGACATTGTTGTTGCCTTCATGTGTGCTGTTGATAGATGCCATTGATGAACCTGCTGAATATGTCTGGTGGCAGAACTTCAAAATTCATGACTTTGTGTTTATTCTTATTATTAAAATCTTTTCCCAAGTGGAGAATTCTCATTGTTTTAGTAACTCAGCATTTTTGTTAATTTTGTGATTGGAATTCCAGAAGTGTGCTGGACTGCTCACTTGTCTATTATTTTGTATTTTATTTTGCAAATGTGTTCTTTGCTCCCAATGTTGATGTTTCTTTTGGTTTTCCTATATACACATATTTTATTGCAATGCTTGCAGTTTCTTCTATATATTCCTGGTTTTGTTTCCTGTGATATCAGTTCTTTTGGTGGTACTCTTAATACCTATTTACTTTCTTACTACTTATGTATTGTAAATAGAGCAAGTGTTGTATTCCATCCAGAAATTCAATACCAAGATTTCAGTGAAAATACATGTTTTGAGACTCCCTGACTGAATTAAAAAAAGATAATAAAAAATGAAAAAAATAAATAAATAAAAAAAGGTAATTTTTTGGAAAAAGGTGAGCACGCTTGCAAATGAAACATAATTTGCAGCCATTTTGTATCAGCTATGGTCACATAATGGAACCTAACGGAAGTTCATCTTGCCTGTGCTGAAGGTGCTATCTGTAGTTACATACAGGATGATTCAGGACCTCTGCAGCAAACTTTGTGATATGATAAATCTCACAAAGAGAATTATATTTTTTGTCATATAACCGATATTGGTTGATATGATTGAACAGACATGATCCAGGGGTTACATAAGCTCATTTATTGCTGTAAGAACAATGCACATTAAATGAAAAAGTAATTCATAAAATGCCTTCAAAGTATCCACCTTTTACCCCAATGCATTCATGATACCATCATTCCATTAACTGTCAAACTCTCTCCAACATATGCAGTCCCTTGATAAATGCGTCATAGACAGCATGTATGCGCAAAATTAATTCTTCCTTAGTGTCAACTGGGGTGGCATACATGACACTCATTATATGCTCCCAGAGAAAAAAAATCAAACAGCGTTAAGCCAGGCAATTATGCTGCCCATGCAATAGGTCCTCCTCTCCCTATCCACTTCTGCCTGTAGGTGTTGTTGAGAAGTTCTCTTACAGCATGGCTGAAGTGTGGCAGAGCCTCTTCATGCTTGAACCACATCCCTCTGCGTAGCAAGGGGCATTGTCACTGATTTAAGGACCCCCAAGGTACACAGTTCCATTTATAAACATGGTGACAAGTCAGATGGTAAGACAGGAGTAACTGTTGTTTACAGCAGTGTGCTCAAGCGGGTGTGCAACTCATGGAATGGTGTGTCATAGGATATGGTTGACCAGGCAATCATGCTGCCCATGCAACAGGTCCTTCTCTCCCTATTCACTTCTGCCTGTAGGTGGTGTTGAGAAGTTCTCTTACAGCATGGCTGAAGTGTGGCAGAGCTCCTTCATGCTGGAACCACATCCCTTTGCATAGCAAGGGGCACTTTTTCCTTGAGCAGTGTCACTGATTTAAGAACCCCCAAGGTACACAGCTCCATTTATAAACATGGTGACAACTCGGATGGTAAGATGGGAATAACTGTTGTTTACAGCAGTGTGCTCAAGTGGGTGTGCAACTCGTGGAATGGAGCATCATAGGATATGGTTGACTATTCAATCAGTAACTCCTAAGCAGTATCAGCCAAGATGGGTTGTTTTGATAAAAAGCATCTTTTTTGTGAGGCCTGTCATTCCACAAAGTTTGTTGCAGAGGTCCTGAGTCATCCTGTAGATCATTACAATGTTCTTGGTTTTTCTTATTTAGTATGCTGTGATTTATTTAAAACAAAAAAAAGTGCTCTCGACTACTTTCAACTTATGACCCTTTTAATATGACGTACATACAAAGGTGGGCAAGAATAGGTATATACAGTAGAACCCCCTTTTCACACTTTTCAAGGGAATGGTGCAAAAAAGTGTAAATGGCAGGAAATGGTAAAACTGGGAAGTAAATTTTAAAACATGAATTTATTTACTATTAGGCTGCATACTATATATTGCAATATTTAAGACATGAAAATAAATGCATACCTATATACACTAACATCATCTATTTGAAAAAGTATGAAATTGTTAATTTTGCTTCTTAAGCATTTGTATCAGTTCCACCTGCCTCTCCACAGCATATAGAGGCATGCCTCTCCTGAGGCATTTGCAATCTACTGCCTCAAAACAGCTAATGCACCCATGGCTTCTTTGCCAGTGAGTATTTTGGGTTCCTGGTCAGAGTCTTCGTTCTTCTTCTTCAAGGTGACTGGAAACAAGTCTTCTAATGTGGGCACCACTGATGTTATTACATTGGCATCAACAGTGACGTAGTCTTGAAATGAAATACATTTTCTGTTGGCTTTCTTCACTTCCACGATACCGCAACACAAAAGCACTGGTGTTGCTGCAAATCATGACTATATGCTGTACATACAAAACTATGATCAATGCAGTAAATCGCAGGCTTCCGCAGAAATACCACACGAACTAACACAAAATAGTAACTGACGCCGCATCTGAGCACTGGCAACTTAGTGGAAAATGGAGATAAGTGAAACCGATTCAACAAAAATCGATGCTGCCAATGCAGAAAATGCATAAAAGGCAGGAAATACAGCCGTTCAAAAGTTGTAAATGGCGGTAACACTTATGTATTGCCGATATAGAATAAATGATGGAACCTGCAAAAAAGACATAACTGCCAGGGGACATAAAAAAGGAGTTTTAATGTAGTGTATATATAATTATACATTTAATATTATGGAAGAACAGCACGACGATAAGTTCTATTTTCAGCAAGATGTGGCTTTTGCTTACTAAGTATGAATTGTGCAAGACCTTTTTTGTTGAATTTTCAAATAAGGAATAGGACAAAGGGATCAACTAAATGGCCAACAATATACCCAGCTCTTACTCCTGTGATTTCTTTCTTACAATGTTTTTAAAGATAAGGTTTTTGCAACAAGATCATGTTCTGTTGATGAAACAATTCAGTTCATTTGGGAGGCTACCAAGAAATTGATACAAATGAATTGAGTTCAAAATGTGCTCAAGTATCAAATCTAGACTACGGCATTGTGTAAGTGCTGAAGACCAGTAGTTCACAAAGAATATTTTAATGTTATATGTTGCTTCAGAAATATATATCATATATTATATTAAGGTTTCTTTGCTGTTTCTTTACTTTGTATTTCATTACTGTATTCCTACTTTTGCCTACTCTTGCATTATGTGGTTAATATGTTTTGTACAGTATGGGCTAGCAATAAAAGGTATAATGGTAAATGTATACACTGTGTTTATTGTAATTGCACAAATTTCAGGATATTTTTAACAATAGAAAACATTAATTAAACCTTATAAATCATTACCAACTGAACAAACATCACTCACTCCTTCACTAATCAACATAAGAAACATTTACAAAGCTTAGAATTGCTTTCAAAGGCACTTACAACTAATGCTTAGCTATGATTGTCTGCCAATTCCTTATCTGCTTTCTATACTGGTTATTTTCATACACTTATACATTTGATGATGAGCTTCATTTCACTGGGTATATCAAAATCTAAGACTGCATACTGGTTCTTCAGAAACAACTGCCTATCTCCCAAATAGTTAATTCTGTACATTTCTGAATAACTAATTTTCCTTCCTAAAGTAAAAATTCTTTTAGTTCATATCTGTACCTACCTTTGCTGCGAATTTCTAATCCTATCTTTGAAATGAGTTAAGTAGAGCAATTTTTCTATTTACTGTAATTGTTAACTGTTTTTTTTTTATTACAGTGTTGAATGCATGTCCACATATCTAATCATACTTCAAAATTATGGTGAAAGATTTCTCTGACCTACAGTATTAGCCCTCTTTTACATTTTTTGGGGAAATTGTAAATTGTAGGAAATAAGGAGCACCTCAAAAATGTAGTATCACTTAATCTGTATACAAAAAGATTGGCTAGAATAATACAGTTGAATGAAATAAATGTGTTGTACTGTTGTAAAAAACTACCTTGTCACTCTTATCAGATAGTCATTATTGGTATACTGTTAGGATTAACAATATCAGATTTACTTTATGCACATAGCACTCTAAAAGTTGTCTTTTTTAATAAGAAAACCTAAAAGGTTTACTTTTTGCAATAATGACAGAAAGCTATTATTTGTTGAATATGGGCCATTATATTATGATACAATTACAATCAGGAACATAATCCAAAATTGATTTTTGCTTTGATCTTTTTGATCTAATTTACTCTATTTGCTTCTCAAGTTCGTAAATTTTTCAGTTTTTTTCACCACCATCTAAACATGAAAGATATTTTCAGAGCACTTCCACGGCTGTTGTTGTCTCAGTAGTCGCAGCAGCCTCATCCACTGCTATGAAATCTTCAACAGTGCAACCTGACTGCAAAACATCCCCAGGTGGTGAAAAGGGAATTGATTTCATCTTCCTCAATCTCTGTGTTTTCTGTTCAGAAGAGCAGTTAGCTATAGTAGATTGCGTGACATCCTTCCATGTTTTCGCGATGACATGGAGGGCTTCAACACAGAAATATCAAAGGTAGAAAGGTCTTTACCAGTATCCATTACATTCCATATTTGCTGCACCATGCTCTTTCTATACATTGGCACAAAAGAATGAATAATCCCAGATCTAATGGCTGCAGTTTGCTTCTGAAGTTAGCTGACAGGAACTTCAACTGCACATTTCTTAAATGCACATCAATAGGATCCTTCTATTATGTGCATCCATTTTATCATCAAATGCAGAAAGCTGTTTCCGAAATATATCAGATGTAACCCAAGCCTTCTTATTGACATAATGTGATGTAGGCAGGCACCACACATTCTTTAAACAGCATGGTTTTTTACACACACACACACACACAGTTTTGTAGGTTATGTGGTAAAGCTTCCTGAATCTGACCATTCACCCATTGGATGAGTAAAGTTTTCTATACCCAGTTAGTTGCCACTTTAAGCGCCTTCTCCCTTAAGAGTATTCCATTGACTGCTGTATTTGCTGCTCTAGTTGTCTCAAACCAGCTTTTCATGATGTCCTCAAATATGTCATATTTTGAGTAACTGATCTACTCCCTCTTTAAATGTGCTCCACACTCCAAAGCACTTGCTGTTATGGTAGTCCTGTTTTTCATAATTGTGTTCAAAGTTGACACACTAAGTTCAGATCACGTGCTAGTGAAATACATGTTCCACGAAACAAATCCTTTTTTTCTTTCTTTTTTTTTCCCAAAATTCTAACTTTTCTTTGATGGAAAAACACTTTGCTTCCCTTTTTTCTCCATTGCTAAAATAGCAAGAGCAATAACAGCGAAAAAAGATCTGCTGCATTACATTCACATGGCATTCTCTACCTGCTATCGATTATAAATGGGTACACAAATTATTCATACGAAAGCTTATTTTTCGATCTCCATTTTAATTCAGATATCAGATAAATCTTTGCAGAAGTAACTACATTACACATTTCATAATACAAAGGAAGTAATGATAGTGAGATGTTTAAGAACTGGATGCTATATGCTGACCTTAAAATTCCATACTCTTTCCACGACATCACAAGAAGCAACTGAAAATCGACAAGACTTTAAAGGAATGGCCAAGTATTAAACAATTCAAACCATTAATAATGAATATCTCAGAAATGGCTGATGCCACAGAAAAGCTTATTTGAAATCAATTGTGCGTTTTAAAGAGTTCTGCATTTTTTTATATAGTACATTTTCGTCTATTACTTAACGTTTACCAGTTATACAAGATTATACAAAATTCCTTCCGAATGAAGAGGACTTCACAGGCTATTGCCAGAAAATTCAAGATATACATTTTATTTGTCATGTAAATATCTTTAATATAGGGTATTTTAATCAAAATTATTAGAGCCATTCTTTAGAAAATAAAAAATTTTGAAAAACGTTCCATGTAAATGGTAGTTTGGGGGGGGGGGGAGTTTCTTAAAAATTTTCATGTCACATCTTTGAAAAATACTGAACCTATATACAAAGTTTGGTACTTATCCAATTTTTCTGTTTTGAGTTACAGTGTTCACAGACACAGAAAAACACACACACACAGACCTGTTCTAAAAATGCTTTTTTGGGGTTCAGGGGGGCCTCAAGACATATATCTCCAGTGAGCTCTCGACATCAAATTTTTGGGTGGAGTACAATACATATTTCCCCTACTTACTATACATAGTAAAGAAAGTAATAACCAGAAAATAAACTAGTAGCAAAAATGCAATCACAAGATTCAGACTAAACAAATATCGTAACTTAAAACTAACAAAATATTGAAAAAGAATAACCATGAACAATATACAAATAACAAAACAAAAAGATACTAATAGCAATTAACAAATGAGGAAAAAGTTGGGGTAAGTAGAATACACAAAGATCAATATACTGCTGCAATTTGCAAGTGCACAAGACAGAAGTGAAGCACACAGTAAAATGGAGCTCGAAACGAGAAGCTTTTCTTCATAGGTTGCCACAAGATAGCACAAATATCAAATGTCATCACACCAAAGGTTGTAGTCAAAACACCATTTTGACTGCCCTCAGGAATCCATGGTTAATTTTGTTGTTGAGACCCAAGGTTCCTTAAACATCACGACTGATCATGTGGTCTTCTAATGCCGTACTGTTTTGTACTAGAAATCAATAAGGTATGGTGTAAACGGTCGGAAATTGAAACTTCACATACATAAATGCAAGCATTATAATACAATGTGAGTATAGGGAAGTTGAAAGAACCTTAAATTTTTTTTTAAATGACAGGAAAATGTAAGCGGTATATACATAAAAGTGGAGTAATACTGTATATTCATAAGTGAAGCAGCTAATAAATAAATTGGCTTTAAAGGGGAGAATGGGTTGCCCATTGCCAGACATTTTGTTTATGTTTGATATTTAAAAGTTGTATTTGATGAACATTTTTGTAAGTGCAAGCTCTTAACAATAGTCTCCAAGTGATTATTGGGTATCAATATGGAAAATTAGAATACGTATGAATACATTTCCGTAGTGAAATAAATACAGCAGTTTAATAAAAAATGAAAACATACAAATGCTAACTGAGGTTGAAAAAATCATTATAGATAAAGAATGTGAAGTTTTGTATAAATTGTAATACCATTTGTAAGCATTAAAGGCTCTTAATCATTAAAATGTAGCAATCAACTTTATTTTTCCAGGTTCCTGGCTTGGTACAGCAACAACAACTGAAATGGGCAGTGCAGTGGTGTCTCAGAATCCCACCCTCTGCAACACCCATTGTACCTGTTGGCATGGCAGCTGTGATGGTCTGCCGTACAAAAATCCTTTTCTTTGTAAGTGGTCATTTAATTTTTTGACAATAGATAGCTTCAAATTGTGTGGTTTTGTAAATATTAGTTTTATACTCTCAATAAAATTGTTAATTTAATTTCTTCAGGAAGTTTTGAATGCCCTTTTTTAATTTTTTTGAATTAATAGAAAAAGACAAGTAATTTATAAATGATGATGGCATAATGAATTAGAATAGGTTGGAAGCAGGTTTAAACCTCTAAGCACCTCAGCCTGTGCTGCTTTTACTGCTACTATGAAGTAATATATGTCTTGCTGCACATATGTGTATGTTATGGCGAACAGATGGTAGTGGTTGTGCCAAGCTTACATTATAGGTAGAGGTGACTGATCAGCAGCAGATCTATTGTTACTTATTATTTCATCATCAATGATGATGCAAAACTTTTTATCATCAAACTACTTATAAGGCATTACTTCTCTAAATGCTGCATGGACAAGATTTTGAACCTTAATCAACTTGAATGTTTTATGTCTTGTATTGCAACCTTTCACCTGACTCCGTAAGTTCAATCATTTAGGGAACAATAGTAAGGCGGCATGTAACAATACAATGTGCTGTTCTTTCCTCCAAATCTTTCATAATGTACCTTTCATTACAATCAGTGCCTTAGTTTCGCAGCCAAGTTATAATATTTTTTTCTCCATGATTTATTTGGGACATGCTCTAATTGTGCATAATGGCATCATGTATTTTCCTTAATAACAGCATGGTTTGGCTCTAATTTAGGAAGAAGGTTTTCCAAGCAGGGCCTGAAAACATCAACACTCATTTCTTCATGGTAGTTCCCAATTTTTTGGGGGTGAAAAACCTAACTTAACATTTTCCACAAAACCAGAATCACTACCTATATGGAGAAATATCAACCTCTTGCCTCCATTTGGAATTTTAAGACCAATGGTTAATTCCTCCAAAAATGCCTATTTGTTTGTTTTGACTGTACTGTCAAACCAAGCTTTTTTAGTTGTTTGACCTTCATTGGCCTGGGTCTCATCTAAGTAATGTATTTTAATCCCCTTTTGCCTTAGTTCTCTTATTTTACTCAAATAACTATTGAACACAGGACAACATTGTTACTATCAACAATCAGAATTTTGCAATTTCTGTGTGAAAGTTTGATTCCTGGTTCCTTTAGTAGATTACATAGAAAAGATTGTTTCAAGTTTGGCAGATCAGAATCACTGTTAATAGCTATCAATGCCTTTTTTAAAGTTGATTGTTCATTATTTGCATAAATTACTGCACTGAATGAGGCCACAGTTCTTATAAATTGATTTCAAGTCACATCCAAAACTTTGTTTCCTTTCCTTGCCTGTGTTTTTATCTTGTATTGTAAGTATATGGTCATCTTAGACACACCAGTAAATTCTGAGGTTGCAATGTCATATATGAAAGAGATTGGATACGTTGTCACAATATCATATATGAGGTGTGTTCAAAAACTTTCGGGAATTTTCATTTTTCTTAAAGAATCTATATTTATTCACCAACATCAATTTTGTCCGCTTCAAAGTAATCCTCCTCAGATATAACACACTTGTGCCAGCATTTTTTCCAATCTTAGAAGCACTTCTGCAACTCACTTTTTGGTATGGCGTTCAGCTCCTTCAGCACTTCTATTTTTATCTCATCAATGGTGGCTAAACATCGTCCCTTCATAGTTCTCATTAGCCTCGGGAATAGAAAGAAGTCACAGAAGGCCATGTCAGCGAATATGGTGGCTGAGGCAATATAATGGATTTTTGTTTTTTTGCCAAAAAAGTCATGAACAAGCATTTAGGTGTGAGCAGGAGTGTTATCATAATACACAATTCTGGTCTTTTCATCGGATTTCTTCACGCAAACAGCACATACCTTCCAGGTAGTATTCGTTAATGACTGTACGGCCGTATGGCAGGAACTTACAATGCACTACACCATTGAAATTGAAAAACAACAGTGAGAAGAACCTTCACATTTGATAAAACTTGTTGGATTTTTTTCGGTCGTGGCTCTTCAGGCAGCTTCCATTGGGACAATTGGGCCTTGGTTTCAATGCCATACCCATATACCCATGTTTCATCATCTGTTATTACCTTTTTAAGAAGTTCTGGATCGTTGTTGACTTCATTCAATGATTCCTCAGCAACATCGTTTTCGGCCAAAATTCAACAATTTCAGAATATACTTTGCTGCCACATGTTTCATGCTCAAAACAACCGAAAAAATTGCTTGGCATAAGTCAAATGATATGCTGACATCAGCAACCTCTCTGATAGTGATTCAGCGAATTTCCAGAATCATTTTCTTTAGTTGTTCAACCTTGTCGTTATTGATATGCTAGGGCATCCAGGGCAGTTGTCATCTGTCTTCAAGACACTCTTTGAAACGTCTGTACCCCTCATAAACTCTCGTTCTACTCACAGTAGATTCGCCAAAAGCCACAGTCAACATTTTTAATTTGGTGCTACCTTTATCCTATTTTTCAAGCAAAATTTAATACAAATTTTTTATTACATCTTTTTCATAAGTAAAAAATCACCAAGCACACCATAACATGTATAACTTTTTTGACTGTCAGCAATGGACTTAACATGCAAATCAGCTGCAAATGTTAACATACATCAGGAACATGTGTGCGAACAAGGTAGAAAAAAAGGAAGTTTTGAAAATCGGATTTATAAAGCCTGCGAAATTAAAAACTTCCTGTTATTTGTTTATCACACCTTGTATGAAAGAGGTTGAATATTTCACGTAAAACTTATTAAACACATTTAGAGCCAATGCTATTTGCTATTGCATATGACGCACTCTGCTCATTGTTACATATGTTAACACTCACAAGTTATGGACTTATTTGAATGTAACGTTGACCACACTGCAGCAAAACATATGCCTTGCCAGGGAATTGCTAACCTTAATCATTTTTCACTTAATGTCACTGTTGTTCAGTCCCTAATTTGTATTCTTTAATATTGTGTTAATAGCTTACCTGTATAATTGCTACAAATTGTGTATATGCACGCAAACTATTTCTACATGCACAACCAACAAGAGTCCTGACAGCTGATGTGCATGCTTAAGTTTGTTTTGCTTCACTTCAATTTAAGGATAAAACAAGTGTAAAAGGCTTTTTGTGCACTGACATAATGAAAGATATGTTCATTGCCAGTTTCACCAACCTACATGGCCGATGTAAAGTTTACTTTAAGATGTGATTCTCAGAAGTCGATAAAAAGCGAAGTAACATTTTAACATGTTATTTGAGTCAGAATGGGTAACTCACACTTCACTTACTTTTGAAATCAACACACAGATTTCAAAAACGTTCATTCTCATCATCAATTGAGATCCGACTGCTGATCCTCAGTCTGTGGTTGTCTGTAATCTAGGAGTACCATGCTAGACTCTAATTCCCAAGGTCACCGGTTCAAACCCAGTGGAGGGCAATGGATTTTTTTGGGCATAAAAATCCTTCACAAGGGGAGTAAAGCCGGTGGTCCCATGTCATAGATTTATGGCACGTAAAAGAATTTCAAGCCTGATAAAGAGGCTTCTGAGCAAAATTTTCAGTCCTTCACGCCCATATAGGTATAATGGGATGCTAAGGACAATAGTAGTTAAAGAGCTTTCATAAATAAAACTCAATTTAATTTAATTTCTTGGTCTGCTCTAGATGTAGAGTCATTTGGTATCCTTAGCGAAAATTCAAAATCACTGTGGTATTTCAAAGTTCATTATATGGTCCTTGTTCATAATGAAGATGTTTTCCATATGTTGTGTGTGCTGCCGGGTTATTGATGGATTTCAGAAGTGCAATATTGTTTACTATTTCATGTTTTGTACTTCAAAAATTATGAATGACTGCAGACTTTTCGGTTTGTTTCTGCCTTATGCACCTGAAATGCACTCTCTTCCTGGTTTCCAATATTCTCCTTGTCTCTGTTTGTGTGGCTACAGTCTTGACAGTTAATTATGTAGATCCCTGATCTGTGGTTCACTGGAATAGGATCTTTGATAGTTTCTTTTAATAAGTTCTATAAGTAACCTGGTTAATTAAGGCTAGGTTGATGTATTTGCTAAAAACTTTCCTGAATTTTCTATGTGCTGTGGGATGGTAAGTGAACTTCTTGTGTATAAGTTCAGGTTTTTATGTAGAGAGTGTGGTGATCTGCAGAAGTAAAAATTGGTGGCTTGTGAGATGAACTTCTCCAGTAGATCTATGTAGTAGATCTCATTAGTCAAACAACACTTAGTGTACTTTGCTTATTCCCGGGATACTGCACATTTCTTAACTCCAAAACTTCAGAGAGAGCTGAAGTGCAAATGCCATACTGACTCCACTGTAAGCTTATGTGGTGATGTAAACAAAAGCACGTGTATGAGTGCAATGCCATTGCTGGTTCAATCTTGTAACCCTTGTGGAAAGAAAATATAGTTCTCAATCATATTTCATATTTTGCTTATATTAACTGCGAAAATATAAAAATGCCACAGTCAAATAGTATATAGAATTGCATTTTGTTTCATAAATGTAAACGTAATTGAATGCATTATTCTGAATGCACATGCTCACGCAGTTAAGAGGACAAGAAAGTTCACCATTCAGTTTGTACAACATGGCCGCTTCCGTGCAATATGTGAAACATTCCAGAGGGAAACTGTTAAAAGGTGGTGAAAAACAAATTGTATTGAATGTGTTTTGCAAGTTATGCGAAAAGTATCTAACGTTAGCACTTGAGGACATAGTTAATTTGTCAGCAGAGTTAACTGGTGTTTCAGTGCCAAGCATTAATGCTTCCGCAGTGAAATAGTGAAAACAGGCTAGCTTACAACACCTGGGAAAAACTTCAAACGAAAAAAGCCTGTAGTGGAAGCTGAATGTGACAAATTTGCTAGAAGTGCTATTCATAAGTTGCATCGCTTCTTTGAAAAAAATGAACCGCCAACCTTGCAAAAGTGCTACAACCTGTAAACAGTGATCCCGACATGCCAAATTTTAAGAAAAGAGTTTTCACGCTATTCTTTGTGACATAGGTTTTGAGTTTGTAAACAGATAATGAAAAAAGATCATTGCTAATAGTGAAGACATATTGCTGTGGTGCAGAAATTATCTAAGGAAAATTCGCAGGTTCAGGCTGTTATCAGATCTGATTAGGTATGTAAAATATTTATTTCAAAGTTTGAATGCAGTACAACATTTCAAACGGTAGGTCAAAGCATTTATACACCATATTTATCAATATTTGTCCACAGAAACAACATTGTATCTTGTTTCCCCCTAAATGATATGCAGTTGTATGAGGAAGTCAAAGATATGAGCAGAGTTTCTTTTGATCTCATTTCAGTCATGTTAAGCACTTTTATCACTTTGTGACATGAAAAAATGTAATATGCTAGCATTTAGCTAACTATGAAAGCAGTACGTAAACTCAGAAAACAGCAAACAATACAATACTATTTTCATTATTGACAACGTTGATAGCATGCACATGTTCGTTACATGATCGCTACAATAGCGCAACTGTTTCCTCCAATTACAGGTGCTGGTGGCATAATACATTTCTGTCTCTTTGTTAACATCGCCCCATATTCTTACACGGAGCCAATTTACCCGCGTGTTATGCTAATAACAGGCACGGAAAAACCTTTTTACAGCTGAAAAAATGTTCACAATTGAAGAGAGCTACAACTGCCAGAATGACAGAGTGCAGGTGAGGACTTCTGAAGAAGCTTGTGAGAGGGTCCTAAAGATCCAGAGGGGCCACCATTTCACCTCAATGATGGTTTGGTGGGGAGTAGGCTACAATGGTGTCACAAAGCTGCATTTCTGCCTAAAGGGGTTAACGACAATGGCCAGAATATATGAAACAACCCTCCTTCGCCAACATGGATCGTACGCCAGATTCTTTATCCTTCAGGATTGGTCCTATGCCTCAATCGTCCAGTTGCTCCCTCCCCAAGGTCTCCTTGTCCCAACCAACTGCAAAATGCACAGTGACTGGTTTTAGGCTGCAGCACTCGCTGTTATCTGCTGGTCCAGACGCTCATCCATTGCAGCCTCTGTCGTCCTCTTTGTTTTCTTTCATCTGCCCATCTAGCAATTTCTCTTGCTGATCTAGATGCTCCTCCACCACGTTAATGTTAACTTCCATGTCATGTTTTAATTTTCTTTAACTCCTTTACAAAGTCATCTTTCAGGGCTTTCACTGTTACATTAATCTCAGATTTGACAGTGTCAACGACAAAGCCAAGTTTGGAACTCATGTTCTTCATTTATGCTTAACATTTTTAATTTCCATTCTTACCTTCTCCATTCCAGATTCCATTTTTGTCTCCATCCCCTCCATTCCAGATTTCACCATCTTCACTGTATTTCCTCCATGGTGGCTTTTAAATCCCACTCCTGACACCAGTGTGAGTTTGTCCAGTTTTTTCATGTGTCACTTCTCTCTGTCCTCAGTTCACCTTCACTAAGAGTTCACTTGTTCACATTGTCACTTTACTAATTTTCAATTTCCCAGTCACTTCACCTCTTCTTTGTGATGTAACCTCTTCTTCTGGATGGTTCACTCACTGGGGAGTTGAACACAAGATTTCTTCAAACTCTCCTGTAACAACATTCACAGCATGTCACAGCAGTCATCACAAACTTACTCGGAGAATTGCACTTGATGTTGCACCAGAAACATACTTGCTAACTTGCTCACTAACTGACTGGCCAACTCAACTCACTCATTCTCATGAGAAGCCTCACTTATATAGCCAGTGGAATCTTCCACAGAACATTCTAGAACTATTTTGACCATTGGTTACTAGATATTATAAGCTGGCACATCGTGAGAATTGACAATAAAACAGATTCCTGCACAATGCCAATTTTTGCGGATAGAGAGCTCAACTACTCCCTAAACTTCTAGCACATAGCTATTACAGTGAAGTCTTGGTGACTTATTTCAAGTATTGTTTATGTATTTAATGTTCATGATGCTATATAGCACTTGAACCTTTATTGGTTTTAGGTTGAAATTATACAATAATAAATGGTTGAACTTTCCATTGTTATAAAGTATGACATAGGTAAATGTACATATGAAGATCCCCCCTCCCCAAGTAAATCCCTTTCACCCTGTTATACCAATCCAAGTATATCGCAATTCACTAAACTGGTGGGAGATAAATGCAATGTTTTGAGTTTTCTAACAAGCATACACTTCATTACATGCAACATCTTTCAGTTAAGTAATAGTTTTTGCCATGTGCATATTGTGTATGTTATTGTATGTGTGTTAAACTCTCTAAACTGAAATGTGTAATGTTTGTATTTAGTTGATAATTAAATAAAAATGGTCTGTTGCTGCATATGTTACTGTAAGTCAAGGCAAGAAAAAGAATATAGCTTGTCATTGCATACATTCCCAAAAGATAATGGAAAACAAAAGTGTGGTATTTGTAGTGATCAGAAAATGACCAGTATTATTCTAGAAAAGCTTTTGAGTCCTCTGCTTTTAACATTGCAAAAGAGTGTCATACCAAAGCAAAACAGCGAAAAAATTTAACCAAAAGCCACTAAACAGAAAAGTGCTGAAGTAAATAAGACTAAAGTATGTAGTGAACGGTTAAAGATGCTTAAATTAACCATTATACTCTGCAGTTAGAGTTAATATCTCCTTGGAATGTTTTTGGAATTAACAGCAATAGGTCTTAATTTTTCTTTCAGCCAAGAGATGGATTAATAGGTATGTTAATTCTTCAATGAGTACATAACACAATTTTCAATGTATGCATATTTTATTGCTATATAGGGTGTTAAAATTAGGAGAGCAAAGTTTACAAGCTTGTTACTTGTCACTAAATGTCACTTACATGGAACCATTATACATCATTAACTCCAGAATTTTGGAATATGGTTAAAGCATTAAAATAAAGCCAATATAACCAAATTTCTTCATAACTTTCATGTTCTGCATACAATTCAATAACAATGTTTACAAGCTGCTTTAGCCTCCAAATATGTCACTTAATATTGGGTTCATTATACACCATAGCACAGAAAACTTACAAAGGTATTTTGTCTTAACACAATTAGTAATTGTAGAAAAACACAAATATACTCTCAATTTATTTTTTAAGTTTCATAACATATCTACAATTCGTAATTAGTCACGCACTTTGACAATTCCATAATACACTGCAGTGGTAGCTTTCCCGACTTTAGGGTGTGATCGAGCAATCCTAGCGGCAGTAAATGCAAAACATACCAGGACCCGATCAGGAAGGAGAATATGCCAGCTTGTAATATCTTGTAAGCAATGATTTTGACACATGTTCTGTAAGAGAGGGGAAGAAACTTCCAGAAGGTTCTGGTTATGTGCTGATAGTGCGCCTGTTGTTTACACTGGCAAGTGGTACTTATCATTGTTTACTCCAGCTGCCCAGCACTGACCTCCCAGTAATCTTGGACCATAGCTGCTGCATCACTATCAATCTATCTCTATATATATAAAATTTGTAATTTGTGCATTTACTTCACTGTGAGTAGCTTCAACTTTTACTTAACTTGCTACTTTTTAAATTGAAGATTCATGAGTCATTTTTGGAGTTTCACCAATCATGACAAATATCCTAAATGCATCTTAGATTCGTCAAGGTGCTATTTAAGTAGAGTTTATAAACAACTATAGAACCATCAGAATTGAGTGACAAGGGAATTGTGATCCCCCCCTCTCTCTCCCTCTCCCCCTCCCTCCCTCTCCCTCTCTCTCTCTCTCTGATTTGTGTACCCAAATAACATTAAAATGTTTTTATATGCTATTGTGAATTCTATTTATTTACACGTTCAGTGATAATATCACAGCATTTCCTTAATTTAAGGAATGTTTTTTGAACAGTTACAGATAACCAGAGTGGGTGGGCCTTATCCAAATACCATGGATGCCCCATCCCTTGTGCTTCCTCTCGTCTATGATGTAAGCACAAATCTGACACAGCTTGCAGAGAAGAGAGATCCTGGCCCTGCTACAGCAACCACTGCTGCCAATCATCAGCTGAAGCGTTTTGCAGAGTTTGCTGTATCGCAGCATGAATGTTCATTATTTCCTGCCATAAGGGATCTCCTTGCCAACCTTATCCTGCCAACGGAACCTACTTTACAGGTATAGTAACACAGTACTGTGTATCTTGTGGTAAGAAAAATATTCATTCCAAACAAATGTCTGTAAAGTTGTATAGTCACTATTAAATTGTCAACCTACTGAAAAAAATCTGATGTGTTACACTCACATGACTTTCTCTACTCTTGTACAAACTATTTTTACAAACGCTTATTCTCCATCTACTTCATGTTAATCGAGATAAACATTTGCAGACTCTATCTTATTGCTAATTTTCTTGTAGATGTCAGGGGAAAATATATTTACAAGGGCAATATAGAAAAACACTAGCCTTTAAGCACATACATATCTCTTAATAGCTGGTTGCTAGGTGCAGCACCATTCCCTTTACCACAGATTATAACTCTTTGCATATCCAAGACAAAAAAATGAATAACAAATTCCCATTTTAGAAAATAAGTATTGAAAAATTTTAGGGAATAACAAGCAATATCTCGAAAATGGTTCACTCAACAAAAAAAAATGTATATGACATAAATTGTGTATTTTAACGCGATCTACATTTTTTGTTTAGTAAAATTTTGTCTATCTCTTATGGTTTATCAGTTATGCAAAAGTCGTTCACAATGGAGAATACTTTTGGAGACATTCCCAGAAAATTCAAGATATACATTTTATTTGTCATGAAAATATCTTAAACATATGATATTTTAATCAAAATCGTTAAGAGCCGTTTTGAGAAAATTAAAATTTTCGAAAAATGTTCCATGTAAAGGGTAATCTGGGGTGGGGGGATTTTCTTGAAAACCTTCGTGTCTTGTCTCTGGAAGATACTGAACCTAAATACCAAGTTTGGTGTTTATCCGACTGTTCGTTTCTGAGTTAGGCTGTTCACAGACAGATACACAGACACACACACAGACATGTTTCCAAAAATGCTTTTTTTGGATTCAGGGGTCTCAAAACATATATTTCCGGTGAAATCTCGGTATCGAATTTTTGGGTGGAATACAATACTTCCCCTACTTACTATACGTAGTAGAGAAAGTAAAAGTTGGTTTGTACAGTTGATTTGAGGAAGGAGAGGTTTAAGAATATGCTTTGAGCCAGGGATGAAAGGATTGCCTCAGTAAGAAGGCAGTAATATTCAACTCCATTTAACTCTTGTGTATCATAACTCAATTTTATAAGCACATCAAGTAAAATATTATTACAATAAATATTTTTTAACAATTCTTCACTTATCTTTTTAAAATACAAATTTAAAAGCAACAGGATATGTTTCATAATCCATTACATCTTCAGCTTCTTTTTCCTTGTTGATTTGTATATTTATTTCGTTAATATATAAAACTAAACATAATTTGAAAACCAGTGGAAAGGAACATTTTAGAAACATTAAATACAAGCAAATTGATAAACCAGTTATAGCAGATCATTTTGGGCCATTTAATCAAAATATAAACCCAGAAGTTGAATTGTTAAAAGCATTTAAATGGACCTATAGATTTAATATTTTGGGAAAAAATATTTATTTTAAAGAATAGAGATCACAAGGAATTTTGAAATGCCGTCAGTTGATTCTACCAACAAATTTTTTTACTTCCAGTATTGAGAAAGGAATAAAGTGGTCTATAAGAAGAAATACCATTCAGATTGCTACACAATTTACATATTTGGGAATAAGGTTTAGCATCTCAAGGCAGTGGGAAAAACAGAAAAGGTCTGCATTAGTGAAAGGGAGGTTGACAGTGATACTTTTAAGGAAATGCCTATATATTGCCCCCATTGTGAATTTAGCTTGGTGTGAAAGAGTTTACAGTGCTCTATGCAGTGGTGGCGAAAGCGCGACTCACAAGGCACTGTGACTCGCAGGCACAACTCCTTTTGTAGCCATCTATTCATTTGTTTTCCATGTGCTGTTGAGTGGTGTAGTGCGTGTTGCATATTTGATGACTCAAGAGAGAAAGGCATTTTTGCCATCCTTGCTCTAGTGCATTGAAGTAGGCCTATGGTATAAAATATAGGGGATGGAGGATATTTGGAAAGTAATGGATGACTTAATATGTTTTGTAAAATTATGTTAGGTATTCCACAAAATCACCTAATGCTGGTGCTCTGTTGGAAATGTGGAAGGTAAGTGTGAGAGGATGAGTGATACAGAAAGTATTACAATACTGGTTTAGAGTGCAACAGATGCCACATGGGCATATTTTGAAATAATCTTTAAAATTTCAGGAATCCAATTTAAGAGAAGGGAATTGGATAGGAAAAATTAGTTACAAACTGCTTTATAATGGAATTAGGGAGGATTGGTTAATTAAAGACAATTTGCCAAGTGGATTTTGAAAGGTGTTTAGAACTAGATTTGCCAAAAGGGGAGAAAACTTCCTTATTGCTATATCAAGAATTAAAAAGAGGATGCTATGAATGAGGGTTATATTGGTAGAAGAAACAATGAGAGGTTTTAAATTACAAATATGGAAATTAAAGGGAATAAAAAGAAATCTGGAGCAGAATTTATGTCCTGTGTATAGTTATAATGAAAATGCCATCCATATCGTATTTGAATGTCCAGGTACAACAGATTGGGGAAGAAAAAAGGGCTCAGATAAGATCTGTGATAGCAGTAAAGAAAATTTCCAGAAATAAATCACAATAAGGAATTTAGAGAATAGCTGTATAGAGTTCAAATTGAATGGTATGGATGATCAATAAGTGATTGAACGTTGTTATTGGCTTAGATTCATGACATGGAGTTTTTTTAATTGTGTAATAACCAGGAATATTGTATTAATGGATGTACTACTGTAGGGTGTTAAATCTTTGCTATAAGGATAGATTTTCATTGCCTAGGAAAGAGCCAGGGCTGAAACAAAGCCATGAAGTTTGTAATTTTATAACAACTTAGTACTTGAATAAACATACATACTTCTAATAGATGGAGCAAACAATCTATCACCTAGCTGCAGTAATCATAACAACATAAATAACAACCAGTAAACAAGGAAGTTGAGGATGTAATCAAGTGGTTGCAAAATATGCCCTTCAAAATTTTACTTTAAAAAGATAAGTGAAACGTCACAATATATATAAAAGTAAGTTTATAACTTGTGTATTTGCTTCCATTGTTGCGGTTTTCAATATCTGCTATCACAAATTAAATGCTCAGAATTTGGCAGATTTAAAACTATAAATCAAAATAAAATTTCCATTTCCATTGTAAATTTATTGAGACAAGCAAAAGACTTGAAAGCGAGGAAATGAACAAGGAGGCGCTTGATAAAAAAATTAATGCTTTCAAATTAGTTTATAAAATTTAAATTTATAGGAGCATTAATATGCATTCAGACAAGCAGATATGCAAGCTGTTGAACTTGAGAGAAACTTTTATTTTTATGAGCTAATCTTTGAATTTAACTTGCTGAGTTCAAACAAAAAATTTGAAAAGTTACAAGTTCTAGTAATTAAGTTCACAGCTGCAAATAGATGCTTCACTTAATACCTTAACACTGCTTAAATCAAACATAATCTGTATAACTACAAAAAAAAATAAAATATAAAAATTTAAAATTGTAATACTAAACCCTGGCATCTAATTTCTTAAACCAGGGCTTATATTATCAGGCCTTGTAATTTATTCAATCTCAAAAACATTTACAATTTTAAATACAATAATTGTACAGATTAACTACAGGAAAAATATTAGGTATACCTATCAATGACTGACTAAAATGGGGAGGGTAACACTTTAAATATATTGCTAAAAGATTGAACTGTGCCTGTTATAACATCCTTAGCAAAAGTCACTAATTTGGAAACTAGAAAAATTGTATACAATTATTTCTATTCCATAATTATATATATAGTATCATACTATGGGGAACAGCAATAGATTGGGAAACAATATTTGAAATACAGACAAAAATAATTTATCCGTCCCAACAATTCAGGTAGAAACAAAAGTCTGGCACATTACATTCAAATTACTTTCTCTACCCAGTATCATTTATTACTTTCACTACTACTTATTTTACTTCCACATAATTGCACCCAAAAATTTGGTGCCAAGATTTTTTTTTACGAGAAATACAGGTTTTAGAAAAGGTTTGTCTGTGTGTGTGTTGTTTTTTTAAGAAAATCCCCTTCCAAACTATCCTTTTGGAACATTTTTTAAAAATTTTGATTTTCTCAAAAATAGCTCTTAAGAATTTTTATTAAAATACCATATGTTTAAGATATTTTCATGACAAATGAAAGTATATCTTAAATATAGTCTCTTGTCCTCTTCATTTTGAATGACTTGGCATAACTGGTAAACCATAAGATACAGACAAAATCTTACTGCATAAAAATATAGATCTTTTAAAAGCACTCATATTTACGTACATACAGTTTACTAAATTGTTCTTCATTGTGTATAACTTTGCACTTGAACTTTGAACTTAATTCCTTTACATAATTTAGTTACAATTCTTTTGCATGTCCATACACTACCGATTCTTTCTTCACTGAGTCTTTCATGTAATTAGCCCTATTACATTAACTACATTAATTTTAAATATAAATGGAATGTTTTTACTGGATTTATTTTCTGCTATAAGATCCAAATGATGTTCAGACAACCGCCCTGCTAGTAGCTCCAAGCAGGACGATCTTATGAAACCCCTTCTTGATCTCTATCGGTTGGGGCTGATGAACCTTTCCAATAAATGTTGGAATTCTTCTTTACATCGTCTGTGGGTCAAAAGTTTCTCAATGTCGTATCTACATACAACATTTGTTGACCAATGCTCCATTTTACCATTCCATGACTTTGCTCATTGTTTTTGTAGATAACTTTATCAATTTACCTTGGAACCATAAGGCACAGCCATGACCTATATTTGTAATACATCTTATATATATATATATAGAAGTCAACTTCTTCCATACATAAGTTTGAACTATAGCGTGATGTCAAACCAATGACAAAGCTATACTTAAAGAACTTTGAATTAATTTCTCCCATGCGTGAAATAGTAATGAATAATATTCCGACAACCACCAAATGAATATAAGCACGATGTCATTCAACTGCTTCTCAACGTCATGGTAAAAGAACTGTCTTGCCCAACGGCTTGACATGTAGACAAAATCAAGTAAGACTCTCTTTTGTTAGAAGCAATAACCCACTTCTATGTAGTTTGTATTACCATGCTTAGCGCCAACATCATTGTCAGTGGCGGTGTATTACCACTAATCTTATGTAGTTCTTCAGTGCATAATCAAAAACTATTATAATTGCATGATGCAGTTTAACTATCTTTTTTTTTTTTTGTTATCCCGGATCATATTGTGATGATCAGTAATCGTCACAGACTCCACCCAGTTGGGAGAAAATGTTTTTTTTTTCTATTTGTGTAGTCTATGGACAGTAATTTAAAAATGTGAACCTAGAACTCTAGTAACACCACGTAGAGAGGAATAACTAATATTCGGATGTTAAATCTGATGTTATCCATTCATCTCCCGGACACACAAATTCCGAAAGCATATATGAACAGGAAACAGTAGACTAAGTACACATACTCAGTGATCAAATGGTGGTAACAATACACACACTTAAAAGCATCACATAAAACTATCATACACAATTAAATGTATGGAACTTAACAATAAATGAATTCATCGCTAAAGTGGATTAAGTTATGACACATGAGCAATTACTAATTTTTCAGTTTGCGCATGTTTAAAACCACTGAAACTGGTGACCTAAACTTAACTATGTGTGGACCCTGAAATCGCGGAGCAAGTCTGGCTGAAAACTTATCGATCTTGCTACTCTGGGGATGATTAATTAATAAAGCTTCTTGCCTCACATGAAATTGTTGATCAACATGCCCTTTATCATAATTTCTTGCTTACCGTTTGAGCTTTTAATAAATTACTGTGGACCTGCTTCCAAATATTTTTAATATCCCTTGTGCTGACTTCACCTGGTAATATATCTTTCAAATGCCATAAATTGGTCAAGGGAGAATTAAGCAGAAAGGAGTAGATCAAATTAAAAGGACACTCATTATGTGCCTCGTGCCTAGATGTATTAAAGGCAAATTGTAGCCAGGTAAGGTTTTGATCTCAGTCAGTCTGATCACCACTATGGAATGCAATTAATGCTGATCTAAGGTTTCGATTCACTTTTTCGCTTAATGATATCTTGGGATAATAAGGGATAGTAAATATCAACTTAATACCAGACTGAAAATAGAAGGCTGGAACAGGTTAGAAGTGATATAAGAAGCATTATCAGCCACAATTACTTCAGGTACACTAAAATTAGATATAATGCATTTCAAAATGGTGGTCAACGCATTAGCAGCGTGAACCATTTCTAGCCAAACGTACTTGATAAATGCATCTACTGCAACCAAAATATACCAATTTCCTTGCTTGCTTCGGGGAAAAGGACCAATATAATATAAGAAAACCTTTTGTAAAGGACGTTCAGCCACATTAGACCTAACCTGCCAGCTTGCACGTTTTTAGCGAGTTTGCTCATTTGGCACACACGACAGATGTTTACCCTTGCTTTATATCTTTGTCCATCCCCATCCATACAAATCGTTCTTGGATCCATTGTTGGGTTTTAAAGATTCTTAAATGTGCACCAAATGGTCTCTCATGAAAGAAATGAAAACTCATCTCTCGCAGACTAAGTGGAAGAACAGCTCTTAATTGAGACTTTGCATCCTGTTACAAGGTATACCTGATTTGGGTTTATAAGCTCCACAATCCTTCCCCACCATAAGCCTGTTAATACGCGCTCACAAGTCCACTTCCTTATGCTGATGCTGGGTCATATCACTAAATGCCAAAGGGCAGTTAGGTAGAACAACAATAAGGAACTGTTGGTTTTGCTTTGAATCATCCTTCAGTATAATTGGACGTTGTGGCTGCAGACTTTGCAACTCGTACATACGAGTTAAGGCATCAGCAACACAGTTAACGGCTCCGCGGATATGCCAAACTGTGGATTTGAATGCACAAATGCGTACTGCCCATCTCGCAAGCTTTCCTGCCTTGTTGGGCCTGGCCAAGACCCAACTCAGTGCCCGGTTACAGTCTCTAAATAAAAATGTACGTATTCTAAGTAAAAACGATACATTTCAAGTCCATAGAGAGCTGCCAAAGCTTCCAATTCATAAATAGATAGTTTTTGTTCTGACGGTGTCAACATGTGAGAGGCGTAGGCGATCACTCTACGTCTGTCTTCATGTTGCTGCAGCAAAATGGCTGAAATAAATGTACTGGATGTGTCAGTTTGAAGCACAAGCAGTCTATTAAAATTGGGTATGGCCAACATTGGTGGTGTAATAAGTTGCAATCAGCTAACGATGAGGAAGTGATTCCTCGAAAGTAGTTCTGAGGTATTGAACCTGTTTTAGTGAAATTGTATATTTGCAACCACTTCTATATATTATATTTAATCTTTTCACTATGTCTTCCGATTTAAAAGCAATAATAAGTGCCTGTTTGAGATCCTCAAATGTACATTTATGTTCCGCTTCCCACTTGAATTTTACCCATTTTTGCCATAACAAATTCAGAGTACGAACATTGGAGATATACTCTGGAATGAACCATGCAAAATATTGCAACATTCGTACAAATCGAGCAACTCTAGGATTATTTAGGACCTGAAATTCCCTGATTCTAACCGTGTGTTCTGGATCCAGTCTAATCGCATCACAGGAAATAATATGACCCAAAAATTTCAGTGATTGAGCCACAACATTTATTTTTGACAGATTCATTGTTAATCCCGCAGCACACAAATGCTTAAAAATCTCTTCAACATGAACGAATGCTCCTCAAATGTGTTGGAATATATACAGAGATCATCCAAGTAGTGAAATAAATATTGAAATTTAACATCCTCAAATATGCGATTTAGTAATTGGGGCAAAACTTGTGCTCCCACCGCAAGACCAAATGGTAAATGATTATGTTCGAACAAATTGTAGCTCATAGCAAATGCGGTATAATGCTTAGATTTTTCATTGAAAATATGCACTGTTAAGGTCTGATGTGGTGAAATTTGCACAATTACCATTTGCAAACCAATGGTAATTGTGCAAAAGGTATGCGAGTGGTACTGAATGTATTTTAATATGACTATTCAATACCCTATAATCCACAACCAGTCTACTGTCGCCATCGGGTGTATGAGGAACTCCAAAAGTTAAAGCAATACAAAACTTTAAATCGCCCAACAACAATAATAATTGAAAGATATGATCCAGGGAATCTAAATTTAATTTCAAAATATCATCTAGCAGCAATTGTAATGGATTTGCTAATTTTAATTTTGCGAATTCAACATTAAATTGTGGAACCAAAGATACCATACCGGGGCTGAAGTAGATTCAGCCTTTTGAGCTAATAAGTCTGAAATTGCATTCAAAGAATCAGTTGGTATATCTTCTACCACCTCTATATTATTTGATTGTTCCAGTAATTTGGAAAGAGATGAATGAATGGTTTGAAATTTAATTTTATGAAACAATTTATCTGTTAACAAGGAGCATGAGATCTGCACCAATCAATATTTCAAATGTGCCTTTTCTGAGTGCTTTTGAGCAAGAGTAATTTGAGTAGCTCTATAAGAAACTAATTGGTCTTCAAAGGAATTCAGAACAATCTCTCCCATATGCAGCTCTTTGTCGAGATTGACTGAAACCTGCCGAGTGTTTCACAACCTTGGGATCCTCCACTCACTTTCAACTGCTTTAGTAACTGCGGCCACCATGTATCCCCTTCATTAACTTGAATACACAGTTGTGATAACTCATGTGAAAGTTCAGTTTTGGTCATCATCTCATACTGAAAATTAGAATCCATTTTTAACTCCAAGAACATACAATAATAATCTAAAATTATACTTCTGTTCACAAATCAAACACACAGACACTGCAATAATTTATAATGCCTTACTATGTAACGATTACTCATTTGTTACCACTGCAATGTGGCTTACCCTCTATTACGGTCCCGTTGTTATATTTATTATCACACTCGAATAACATTACTTATTACTACTCATACGAAACTATTAATCTTCTGGAAGTCAGCCCAACCTGGAGGCCTAAGTTTGGTTCGGTTTTGTGAACAGAAATACAAAGCATAATTTTGTTTTCTCACATTTAATGTGAATCCATATAAATTGTACAATTGTTCTCAATCGAGAAATTTCTAATAAATGAATGACATGTATAAAACATAATAACTCTTTAAAATTCATTAACACATACCCATAATGGTCTGAGTATTGCAATTTAATGAAGGTAGTTTTCTTCTTAAAGCCTTTAACTTTTCGCTTTGCTTCATTGGCCAAGCATGACATTTATATTTACTTACATTCAGTTTATTAAATTGTTCTTTATCGTGCATAACTTTTCGCTTTAACTTTGAACTTAATTCCTTTACATAATTCAGTTACATTCTTTTGCATGTCCATATGACCACCGATTCTTAATCTTTCATGTTATTAGCCCTACTACATTAATTTGAAATATAAATGGAACGTTTTTACTGCATTTATTTTCTGCTGTAAGATCCAGATGATGTCCGGACAACCACCCTGTTAGTAGCTCCAACATAGAATGATCTGGTGAAACCTCTTTTTGATATCTACATCGAATGGGGCCAACGAACCTTTCCAGTAAATGTCAGGATTCTTCTTCACGTCGTCTCTGGGTCAAGAAGTTTCTCAATGCAATATCTACATACAACATTTGTTGACCAATACTCCATTTTACTATTCCATGACTTTGCTCATTCTTCTTGTAGATAACTTTATCAGTTCCATTACTTTGCCTTAGAACCATAGTGCACACCCATGACCTATAGTTGCAGTACGTCTTATATGTATAGAAGTCAACTCTTTCCATACTTAAGTTTGATAATGTAATGTCCAAACAATGACGAAGCAATACTTAAAAGAACTTTGAATTAACTTCTCCCATGTGTGAAATAGTAATGAATAATATTCTGACAACCACCAGACGAATATAGGCACAACTTCATTCAACTGCTTCTCGGCGTCATGGTAAAGCAACTGCTTGCCCAACGGTTTGACATGTAGACAAAAGCAAGCAAGACTCTCTTTTGTAAGTTTTTAAAATTGAATTTTTTTTATTTATGGACGCTTTTTAACTACTATGGTCCTTAGCGTCCCATTCTATATTGGGCGTGAAAGATCGGTAATTTTGCTCAGAGGCCTCTTTATCAGGCTTGAGGTTCTTTTAGTGCCGTAAATCTATGACATGCGACCAGTGGCCTTACTTCCCTTCCGAAGGAAACCATGCTAAGGATTTTTACGCCCGAAAAAATCCATTGCCCTCCGCCGAGTTTGAACCCGCGACCTTGGGAACTAGAGGCTAGCACGGTACCACTAGTCCACGGAGGACGACTCTTTTGTAAGAAGCGATAACCCACTTCTATGTAGCTTGTATTACTACACCGTACTATTTCCTTGCTTAGCGCTGACCTCATTGTCAGTGGCGGCGCATTACCACTAATCTTATGTAGTTCTTCAGTCTATAATCTATACTGCATGATGCAGTTTAACTACCTTTTCTTTTTTATTTTTTATCCTGGATCATATTGTGACAATCAGTTATCACAATTTTGAACTGACATTCTCAATTCATCTAAATTTCTTAGTGATACAGAAAATACCATATTCTTCAGAGTCCCACATAGACTAAAATCACATCAAATCACAAGAGCAAGGTGGGCAATCAAAAGTCCCATAGCGTCCAATCCACTCTCTGAATGTGTTATTCAAAAAATTGTGAACGTTCAGTCCAAAGTGGGGTGGATCTCCATCTTGTTGCCAAATGAAATTCTGAATATGGTTGTTTTCAAACTCAGGTAGTGCAAATTTCTGCAGTATTTCTAAATAAGCTGCTGAAGTAACTGTACCTTCAAATAAAAAAGTCCTATTCAGTACTGAAGTTCCTCTCCAGGCATTAATACCTGGAACGTTGAGCTCTTTCTCCATTATCTCATGTGGGTTTGTGTTGGATCAATAAACACAATTATGGTGATTGACACGTCCATTTAGTTTGAAACTTGCTTTATCTGTCCATAAAATTGACCACCAAAAATTAGGATCTGCTTCATTGCATGCCAAAAACAACACAGAACGCAAGTCTTCTGTCGCAGTCATCTTCATGCAATACATGAAGTACTTTTGGGCGAAAAGACTTGGAGTTTACGTCTTTTAGGATTCTCTGCAGGCTTCTTCCAGATATGCCCAGTTGAGCAGACGCCTTCCAAGTTGATGTGTGAGGACTTGCTACAAATGTCTGAGTAAGTAACTGAGCATTTTCTTCATTACGGACATTACGTGGCTGAATGGATCTGAAAGCATCTGCAATGTTCCCTGTTCTTTAAATTTCATTTTGAATTTCTGCAAATGTTAGCCGAGTTGGTAACAGTGCATCAGGAAATCTTGTACGAAAGTCATAATGAATTCTGGCAGTCACTTTATCACCTTCCACCATAACTGAAGCATGCAAATGGAGTTTTCATTAGTAAATGTGTTGGTCATTGCAAAGAATGTTAAACAACACATTCAGGCTATTCCCAGAAAATTCAAGATATACATTTTATTTGTCTTGTATATATTTTAAACATATGGCATTTTAATCAAAATCATTACAGCTATTTTTGAGAAAATCAGAAATAAAACATGTTTCATGTAAAGGGTAGTTTGGAGGAGGTTGGAGATTTCTTAAAACTTTTCATATCGCACCTTCAGATAACTTAAGTACAAGGTTCAGTATTTATTCAGCCTTTTGTATTTGAGTTCCTGTTCACATACATACTTACAGGTACCTTTTTCTATGAATTATTTTTTTGGCTTCAAAACATATTTCTGGTGAAATCTCTGCATCAGAATTTTGGACGGAATGCAATACTTCCTCTACCTACTAGGTACACCCATGGACAAAAAAAAAGGAAAGAGTTGTCTTGAACATCAAATTTTTCAAGTCCTACATGGCACAGCGCCTTGTTTACACCATATGCAATACAGTTGTGTAGCCGCTGCAGCAAGTTGTATGGCATTACTAAACATGCTATCTTTCACATGTCTTCTCTGTAGCGCTGTGGCAAAGTAGGATACTTCTGTGGTTAAGACCGCATGTTCACCTCTCGCATTTAGCAAACACTTGTTTTTTTCTTTCTTCTTTTAATAATGTTCAATCGACACATAGTGGCTACTTATTTTATATATACTACATTTCATGCACAGCATTCGTTAAAGTTAATAATAGAATAGTTATTATAATGATTTTTTAAGCTGAAACACTGCTGAAATTTGTCATTATGGTCCTTTTTTTGGGGGGGGGCAGAAAATCTACAGTTTCATGATGAATCATTTAGTGAAAGTTTCACATCAGTATCTTAATTCTAAGTGATGCTCTTAAAATGTTTGAAATAGGTGCTCCATTCTGTTGAGTCATTTAAATTCTTTGGGAGGGGGGGGGGACGACGTGGCATGTGTGTTTGGTATATACTAACCTTATTTTTATCTACATTTAAAATAAAAATGTTGCAATTGAGGAATGCTATTATAGCACTGTGCTTTAATTGCACAGATGGCTCTACAAAACACTGTGATCACATGCTTTATAGCCATTGTTTACTGTTTGATTTCCAATCATTTTTGTGAAAATCTTTACTACTTGGTGTTTTACTTACTTCTAATTACTTCTTTTCCCATGAATAAGTGTTGTGAGCATTGTATATTTTATTACAGTTTTTAGATAGTAATTAGGGTTCATTGCACAGTTTATTCAGTTAGGTTATGTCATAGCTAGAAGGAAGAAAAATATTATTGCTTTGAACACAAATTTTAGTAAACATAAGAAGAGAGAACTTGCTACATGCTGAAGCTAGATAAAGCAATACAAGTCTTAAATTGTGAATGCTCATCACAAATATTTCTTCAATTCATATTTACAAAAGCAGGGACAGTAAACATTGTGGTTTACAAAATACATGTTATGTAAAACTTTAAAGCCAATTATCTCAAAACTGTATTTTTATGCATTTTTCCATACAAGTGTTCATGCTGTTCTTCACACTGTTAAACAATTATGAAACTTGGTATGCATGTTTAGCAAGGATATATCTAAGGAATAGAGCATAAGAATTCTGATACTTGGTAAATGAAGGACAATATAAATTTGTATATGTTAGCCTTTAACAATTTTTTAATGAAATTTAAATTTTCCTAATATAATAGTTTTTTTCTCTGGACTATAAACATAAGGAAAATTGCAATGCTACATCCCATAATAGGATTTCTTAGGTAGCAGAAAATAATGTAATTTGTAGTTAAATGTATTTATTAAAAAATGGCTGCTCCACTAACAAACCCCTAATTACTTTAATGAATTATTGTATTAGAACCAAAATAATAATTTCTAAACATCTGAAAAAAATACATTACTCTTACAATGCATTCCAGAGACTGTGTTCAAAATTTAAACAAACAAACAAAAAGAAATTGAACCAAAGTTGTAGAAATTTCGGTAGTGCTGCCGCTTAAGGGTTTATTCTACCTAACTGCACTAGTGGATAAATATCTTAAGAATAAAAGAGGAAAATTGTATATGGCCTTCATTGATTTAGAGAAGGCCTTTGATAGAATAGAGCTGAAATTACTGTGGTACAAATTAATAAAAAAAGGGGTAAGTAACCAAATGGTGACTAGTTTAAAAGGTTTATATAGAGATAACACTTTCTGTGTAAAATATGAGGAAGGGGCAATAACTAATCAAATACACCTAGAGAAAGGGTTACGGCAAGGATGTAAATTAAGCCCAATTTTATTTAACCTATTTATAGATGATATACTACAAAACATTAATAGCACTAATAATCTTTTACCAGTAATAAATAATAAACAGATACCTGGTCTCCTCTTTGCAGATGACTTAGTAGTAGCATCCATTACAGTAAATGGACTAAAATTGTCCTTACAAGAAATAGATAAATACTTTGTAGAATGGGGACTAAATGTAAATGAAAAGAAAACACAAATTGTAGTGTTTAAAAAAGGAGGGAAATTGGGCAAGCAAGAGAGATGGAGTAAAGGGAGAAATGAATATAAAGTGGTGCGAGACTGTACCTACTTCGGGATAAATATAGATGCAGGAGGTAAATGGGAGAAACAAAAGAGATCAGCTCTGGCAAAGGGGAGAGCAGCAATGACAGCTGTTAGACAATGTTTATTTAAAATGCCAGAGTTGGGGATGAAATGGTTGGAAAGATTATATAATTCAGTGGTTGAGGCACGAATGTTATATGGGATTGAAATTTGGGGGCTTGAAAATGGGTGGGAAGTGGTGGACATGGTCCACAGAATATTTTGTAAGGAAGTACTAGGGTTGCCAACAGCTACAGCAAATGAAGTGGCTCAAATTGAAATGGGACAAGTAACAAGAAAAGGAATGGTTATGGAGAGAGCCTTGAAATATTGGCACAGGATCTTGAATTTTGATGACGATAATTTATTACAACAATGTCTAAAATACCAAGAAACTAGCTTAAAAAATATGGGCTGGGTAAATGAACTAAGAAATAACCTTGAGAATAATGGCATGGGAGATGTTTGGAGGAAAAGAGATGCAAATCACAAAGGCTTTTGGAAGAGTATTAGAAGAAGATTTGAGGACATCAAGATACAACAATTATTTAGTCAGATAACTGAGAAGAGATCTTTGAGTTTTTATGTTAATATAAAAAAACACTGGGAAAGAGAGAAATATGTTGACAACACAAATAAAGAAGAAAGAGGAGGTATAGCATGGTAAGGGCAGGAATATGGAGGCTAAAAGAGAAGCGAAACGGCTATGCACAAGGTGAATGTCCATTATGTGGGGGAAGGGAAGATATACAACATATTATATTTGAATGCAAAGAAACAGAGGTTTGGAGAAAAGAAAGTTTATGGTATGGAATGAATAGGAACAAAGATATACATACAATTCTAGATAAAAACTGTAAAAATATGGGTAAATACTTAACGAAAGTAAAAAATAAATGGATATGGACGGTTAAAAGAGGAAAAATAATGTAAATAAAAATAAATATAAGAACTACTAAATGTATCAACATGTTACTGTAATTCACAATGACTGCTCATCTTAGTGGCCAAATTATTATTATTATTATTATTATTATTATTATTATTATTATTATTATTATTATTATTATTATTATTATTACTACTACTACTACCTAACTGCAATATGCAGCACAGGAAACCACATTATGCGTAGAAGAGTGTGCAAACGCATCAGGCCTGAACAGGTTCTCTTTCAGTGGATCATACCGTGTTTGACAATGGAGAACGCATACACAAAGACATAGGCACAAGGAAGTCTCTCCTTGAACTAGTCAATGTAGCAGGATTTTCTGCTCGTGAAGCTGCAGCTCGTATTGGAGTCCCTGCAATTACAGTGCAGAGGAGGGTGAGATTATCCAGGGAAGGGATCGAACGCTGTCTCCTGGTTCAAGAAGAAGACATGTGTCCACTCCCAAAATGGATGCAGCTTTAATTGCAGTAGCAGAGAGGAACCCTTTCCAAACTACTTCTGAAATGAAGAGCACATTCACAATTCCCTGGATCAACTCGAACATCTCTGCAATGTGTAAACAATGCAGGACTTCTTGCATGAATGGTAGCTACGAATACAGATTGCTTCACTTGCATTTGCAGAGGAAAATACCAACTTCAACTGGAATAACATGATATTATGAGACAAGCTGACATTTTCTTCCCCATGAAGGGAATGTTGATTGTCTATTGTTCAAAGGGGTCCCCAATACGATGCAAAATATGTGGCTTCACAATTTCATTAAGGTTATGTGTCTGTATCTTGTTGGGGCTGGATATCAAAGGACAGTGTAGGTGTGTTGTGGTAGCTTGACAATACCCTCACAGTGCGCAATACACGTTAGTACTTGAGAATATTTTGATTCCCTCTGTGACGATGAGATATCCTGATAGAATTGCTCAATTCATTAAGGATAATCATCGTGTTCACATATGTTGAAAGGTTTCAAACTGGTTCTCAGATAGGCAGGATGTCAGAGTGATAGACTGTCCTCCCTGTTCACCAGATTTTTTAGTTAGTTTATTCATCCGTTAAAGTGGTTTGGTACAATGTACATTCACTATTGGACACGTCAAGCTATAAACATAAACAATAATAGGTTTTGCAATATATACAATATGTTTTTACATTATACAATAGGTATTTACATGCTAAATACTATGGTTCATGATATACATTTGTGTTCAAGGAAATCATTAATAGAATAAAAGGAGTGGTTAACTAGATGTGCCTTGAGACTGGATTTCAGCTGGTTTACATTTTTAATTGCCTTAATATTACTTGGTAAATTATTATAAAGTTTAATGCCAGAGAATAAGATACTTTTTTGGTAGAGCGAGGTGTTGCAGCTGGTCACATGTATTTGTGTATTTTCCCTAGTATTGTGTTCATGCACCATATTATTAGTTATGAATAGTGAATCAGAAGCATTAATGTTCTTGACTATAAGCAGAATAACTGCATATATGTAAATGCAGGGAAGTGGGAGGATCCCCAGTTTTTTAAAGAGAGGTTTACATGACGACTTTGGGCTGACTCCTTCAATAGTTCTGATATTTTTTTTCTGTGCAATAAAGATTGACTTGCTTGTTGGAGACTCACCCCAGAAGACTACTCCATAACTTAGGAGTGAGTGCACATGTGCAAAATATGCTGCTCTAACTGTTTCTTTACTTGTGCATGTTGTCAATATTCTTAGCATATAACATAGAGAGCTGAGTTTATTATTTATGAGGCTAGTGTGGGCATCCCATTTCAGATTGCTTTGTACGCAGACCCCAAGGAATTTTATAGATTCTACTTTTTTAAGTGTCTGATTAGAGAGTTGTATTTGAGGGGCAAGATAATTTTTGTTCATATTTGTGTGTATATCCATTGCTACAGTTTTATTTGTATTTATAATGAGATTATTCAATGTAAAATAGTTTGAGATTTTCTCTGAGACTTGGTGAATAGAGGTTAGAAAGGTTTCTTTTTGGGTTGCCTTAACCAGGATGTTTGTATCATCAGCATATAAAATGGTTTTAGTACATGGATCATTTATGTGGAAATCATTTATGAAAAGAAGAAATAGGACAGGACCTAGTATAGAACCTTGTGGCACACCATAGCTTACTTGGAGTGGACTGGAGTGATAATAATTGATCTGATTATTTGATTTATTCTTTATTTCCACTATTTGCATACGACCACATAGATATGATTCTAACCATTTATTGGCCAACCCTCTTATGCCTAGAGCCTCTATTTTCGTTAACAAAAGCTGATGATCTATGGTGTCGAATGCCTTTGTTAAGTCTAAAAATATAGCCGAGGCATGTTGCTTTTGATCAATGGCTTTAAGGGACGCGGTTATAAATGAGAAAATTCCAGATTCAGTTGAGTAATTTTTCCTGAAGCCGTGCTGAGAGTCCGATAATAATTTATGTTTCTCTAAGAAGTTGGAAAGTCGTTTAAGAAACAGTTTCTCCAATATTTTAGAGAAAACTGAAAGTAGCGCTATGGGCCGATAATTAGACATATCATTGTTTTTCCCTTTTTTATGTAATGGTTTGATTATGGCTGTTTTTAGACAAGTGGGAAAAGAACCTGAGCTTAAAGATTCATTACATAGATGTGTTATTGGATTCACAATTACATGTGCGCATTTTTTAATAAGAAAGTCTGGTACCCTATCAATGCCAGCCGAGTTTTTTGGCTTAAGATCTTTTATTATTTGTAAAATTTCTTTCTCGTTTGTCGGTGTAAGGTATATTGATTCATGTATTGAACTGTGAAAATTTAATGTAGGAGGGGGATTATTTAACGAGGCTTGTTTTATGAGATTATCTGCTATATTAACAAAGTATGTATTAAAGTTTTCTGCTACTTCAATTGGATCTACAACTTTTTTAGAATTTATGAGCAAGTTTATGTTGTTCACTATTATTTTATTAGTACCCGTTTCCTTTTTAATTATCTTCCACATTGCTTTTGTTTTGTTACTTGCTATATTGATGAGTCGGTCATTTGTCATTGTTTTTGCTTCTCTTACTACTTTACTTAAGATTAGTTTATACTTCTTGATGTAGTTTTGGAATTCTACGGTTAATGGGTATGTTTTTGATAATTTATGTAGATAGCGTTTAGTTTCACAGGATTTTTTAATTCCTGTAGTAATCCAGGATTTAGCGTTTTTTTCTGGAATATCTTTTACAGTTTTGAATGGAAAAGCTAAGTTTATGTAATGTTGTAGTGTCTGAAGGAACAATTCAAACTTTTCTGATACACTTTTGGTTTTATAGATTTCTACCCATGCTTCGCTGCTAAGTAAGTGAGTAAAGTATTGGATATTCTCATCATTGAAGATCCTTTTTTTAGTGAATTCTATTGATTGGGAATATTTGTTAGCCAAGGGAAGGTTTAGTATTTGTGCATTATGGTCACTAAAACCCATATCAAAGGTTTGGCTTTTGCACAGGAGAGTATTGTTAACAAAAATTTGATCGATTAGTGTTGAAGAGTTTTCTGTGATTCGAGTTGGACCATGGATTGTGGGTTCCAGATTATAAGATTTTAACGTATTTAGTAGGTCAGAGGTAGCTTTTGATTCTTTACAAAAATCAATATTGAAGTCACCACATACTATTACAGCATTTTTAAAGTGTTTAATATTATCTAGAACCATTTCCAGTCCACTCAGAAATGAATTTATGTTGGTGTCGGGAGCTCTATATATACAGAGTGTTGTTATTTGCAAATCAGGTAAATACACACCTGATATTTCTAGGTCCTGTTCCTTTGTAATACGATCGATGGTTTCTATGTTTCTGAAATTAATGCCTTTTCTTACAAGAATACATGTGCCCCCACCTTTTTTACTGTCCCTACATGACCATGCTGCTAGCGTGAAATCTTTGAATTTATCAAGCACAAATAGGTTACTTTTCTGAAGCCAGTGTTCGCTAAAACACAGAACACTGACATGCTGTAGATAAGTTGCAAGTAGAATCTCTATGAAGCTGATTTTGTTGTTTAATGATTGAACGTTGTGGTGTAGAAGTATAAAATGCTCTTTTAGCACATCTAAGTAACCACTTACCTTTATATTTACAGTGTGATCCAAGGTTCCCTGGTTCTTAGCTGGAGTTGATAAGCTCGACGTATAATTTGTATCAGCCTTCTTGTTTTGTTTTTTGGGTCGATTATCATTTTGAAAAACAGAGTTACTTTGCACAAAAGAATGTTCAACTGTCTGTCGATATTGCTTAGCTGCTGAATCAAGATCACAGTTCCCCTTGTTAATACTAGCAATATTATTGTAAACACGTGAGCTGTTATTTAATGATCCACCCCTTACAGTATTGAAACCACCAATATTACTCAATAATGCACAGAAGTTGTTACTGGTTCTATTACAATCGCTTTTTTTAAATGGCACTTTAACATCCACCTCACAGTTTATCAGTTTCCCTTTAATTCACAGTCGATTACTTCACATAGTAGTTTCCCGAAGTTGAAGGAACCTTTACGATTTAAATGTACGCCATCACCTGCAAATTGATCTTCGGTAATCCAAAAGTTACCATCCACAAAAGTACACTTTTTTGTGTTACATAGCCAGTTAAGTTCTTCGTTGATTTTTCTCGTCTTCCTTATTGTAGTATCGCGTCTTCTTAGCACGCCACTGACTATGATCTTCGCTTCAGGCGCTTCACACTTTATGCAGTTAATGAGGTCCATTGTTTCACCCATTATTTCTTGTGCACATAACCCTGGTCGTATGTTGTTTGTTCCGGCATGCATCATCACCACTTCTGGTTTCGTTTCTTTTAAGTTGAGCTTATCAACTTGGTGCTGCAGTTCGCGAAGTTTAATGCCAGGGAAGCACCTTACATCATATCCTTCATTAGTACACGTTTGCCCCGAGAATTTTAGTAAGGAATCACCTATAACTAGAACACGCGATCCTTTCTTTCTTCCGCGAACATTGATCTCCGAGACTGCATGATGTTCATTGTTTGTTGAATCCTCCTTTGCATTATTTTCATTCAGTACTTCATATCTGTTTTTTAAAATCACTCCACGGCTGCTGTTTTCATTATTTAGATATGTGCCAGAGTACCGTTTCTGATGTTTCGCTTCGTTGCAAGTATATTCCATACTTGCTAGCTTCGTTTTCAGGCCTCGGAGTAATTTTTTAACAGTAAAAGAAAATGTGTGGGCTGAGGTGAAAAGGGAACTGCACTTGAATTTCCCTGCAGATGCACAAAGTGCAAAAGATGGCTTCTGGGCATAAATTCAAGAAGTCTGGGATGATGTAGCTTCTTGTCCACATTACTGCTGGATTTAATTTCATCTATACCCTGAAGATTGAAGGCAATTGTACATGCTGAGGGTTCATATACCCAATATTAATTTTGTTAATTTTTTGTGTATTTTATTTTAGAAGATAATAGTTTATTTGCATTTATTTCTTTAGTTGTTTAAAATGAGTTGTTTTAATAGAATTATGTTTTTGTGTGCATAGATATGCTCAAACTTCAAATGTTAAAGCTGTGTTAATGCAATATTATGCCCTACACATCCAGTCATAAAACTAACAACATAAAAAATAACGACACTAATGCAAGATTCGAACAAGGGAGCTTATGAACGCAGTGTCACCGTAATGTTATGTTAGCTTATAAGGTGAATTGTGCTCAAGGCACAGACCATTCTACAGTTCCTGCATGTGCATTGTCAATACAGCTGTTACAAAGGTACACGAAACCCTCCAATCGCCACTTGAAATTTGGGGATGACTCATTTTTTGTCCATGGTTGTACAGAATAGAGGAAGTAAAAACTAAGCGCTCTTATCATGAATAAAACTAGAACACAAATCTGCCTAAAGTATTTGCTCACAGACATACTTTATTTAAAAAATGTCCTTTCATTTTAGCAGTAAAAATTTTTCACAAATTGCAATAAAAATATAGAGAAATAAAAGCTAAAAATATATTTCTCAACAGTAAAAGGGATTTTTGCAGAAAAGGTAAACTACTTGGAAAACGAATATATGTAAGACAATATCTATGTTCATACAGATAAGTAATTTAAATACTTAAAATTCAACTGGTTAAGCCTAGATAAATGTTAAAATCTGTGCGTGTGCGTTTACGCATGAATTATTGGAAGTGTGATTTTATTATAATATTTTAGTGAGAGATAAAATTTTGGCTCAAATTTATGTGACAAATAAAGTATCTGTATCTGAGATTTGTCAAGTTATCAAGCTAATAAGTTTGCTGTTTAAGCATTATTCTTGAGGATTCAAGACTATGAACGTTATATTTGATTGGAGCAATACAAACAATGGGCATTACTAAGTATATGTTACATTCTATTGTTATTGCTTTGCTTGTTATACAGGTGGCATCTTCACCAGCCCAAGGATCACCTGCCATGCAGATGCACTCACCAATGCCTGGCGGTGTGGTGGGTTTACCCCAACAACAACCTACTCCGCCACAGCAGCAAGGGGGACCCCAGTATCCTGTTGGAATGCCCATGGGACAGCATGCAATGATGGGACCACAGTGAATGGCATATTTATTTTCAGATGTTTCCATTTATACACTATAAAAATGTGTGTGTGCATGTGTGTGTGTCTACAGGAAAACAGTGTACATTGTAGCAATCTCATCTTTACATCATCACAAAACATGTGAATATGTGTATGATAAAACCGTAAAGTATTCTTCAAATGCAGTTCTGAAGTAATTTTATTACTACTGCCATTAAAATGTATAATAGCAGTTTGTGCATTAAACATTTTATCACAGTTTATAGTAAATTCCTTTCATCTATACATTTATCAATCTATAATCCCCAAAGTCCTTTTAAATTCCAAATAATAATATCAAATGCCCCAACTTTTAGTACTAACACTTGTATAGTATTGATGTTAATCAAGTTCCTCATAACTAAAGAAAAGTATGTTTTTTATGAAAGTCAGAAACAGAGATAGGACAACATTTAGGTTTTGTATTACAGTCCATTTGGAATTTAAGAAAGCTCCAGGTGCCATGGATTTTTACTTTTTACAATCTCACTCCCTAATCTACGACGGGATTCAAAAAGTTTTGCAAGTGTCATCTTAAAGTCCAAACTAAGGAGGAATTCAAAAACTTATCCTCACAATCCTCCAAAGTAGTCTCCATCTCTCTCCACACGCAGTTGTAGATAGTGCAACCCCTTGTCAAAAGCACTACATACTCAAACTGAAGTATTGTCAACATAGTTGAATTTATAGCCTGAGCAAGGTCCTGCACCCGTTTAAAGGGTTTTCCAGCAGTGTAAGATTTCACTCAAGGAAACAGCCAGAAGTTGCACAGTGCAATATCAGGTCTGTAGGGTGGATGGTTAAGCAACTGGACTTTAGCAGCTTCCAGTTTCCTCAAATTTGCTGCTGTTCTGTGAGGAGACACATTTTCATCCAAAAGCAACAGCCTTGTAGTTCCTGTCTTTGGATGCCGCCACCTCAGCTCTTCAAATAAAGGATTTAAAACATAAGAGCCATAGTATTCTCCATTCATTGTCATTCCTTCTGGCATGTAGTCAACCACTAATCGTCCTTCATAATTGAAGAGCATGGTAAACATTCTCTTCCGAGAACGAAAATCTTGTCGAAGATAATATATATATAATAAAAGTAACTTGCATCATCAGTGCATATATTTGTTAAACATTTAGGGCCATTAAGTGGAAACATGGTCAGCAGTTTCCTTGCACATTCCTTTTTCCTCTTCATCGGTTAGAGAATGCGGAACCCATTTTGCACAGAATTTTCGCAGCTTTAAATTTTCATGGTGTATACAGTCATTGTTGCCAACCCTGATACCGATACTTAGCATTTCAACACTAATACATAGATTTTCCTCCACTCACTCTTTGAATTGTTCTTTCGTTCACAGCTTCCCAAGGCTGTCCATAATGAGGGTTGTCTTTCAAAACCTCTCGCCCTTCAAATGATAAACTCGCACTTATGCATAGTTTGATAGCTTAAGGTCAATTGTTGCCAGCCATATTAGTTACATTTTTGTAACCATTATTGTCCAACAATGGATAGGCTGGTTGCAAAACTTTTTGAATGCCTCTCTTATGACAAGCTTATTGTTAAGTTCACTATAGCCATTGCTTATATATGGTGCAAAAATTGAAGGGTAGAAAAGAAGCACCAAGTAGACATTTTGAGGATTAGGAGCATAGGATCCTGTTATTATATTTCAATAAAATAATAGGAGTGCTTCATGAACATAATTGAAATCTGAGTTTGTGAAACATCTTCATTTGTTAGTCAAAATGTAATGTAATTCATGGCAAGTGTGTACTGTTCGACCACCAGAAGAAGGCAAGAGGGACTTGAATTGATTATCTGCTCACTTAGTGGATTTGTGTACTACAAAGTGTGTATGTGAATCACCCATGCTGCACTTCTAGCCATGGGTGAGTTATCTGACATGTTTATTTTATATGGTACTAGCATAAATATTACAGGGAGTGTAGAAAATGTTTACGTAGCACATTCCTCTTGCTGGCCTTCTTTTGGTGGTCCATCTGTACATACTGTACTGAGCTACTGAGTAACACAAGTATTTGGTGTTACCTTACCATTCCAGCAGGCAGAGGTATTTTTGATTGGATCCTCTTTGGAAGTCGAACAGGAAATACAAAGAAACAAATTCATATTGTATCCAGCATTCAGAAAAGAATCAATTCTTGAGAAGATTCTGGGAACTTGAAAGTATCACAGATGACGAAACTTAAAAGTTCACTGACAAGGAACAGCACATTTTGGCAAAAATTATGAAAAGTTTGTAGTAACAGAGACTTGGTACATTGGGGGACATTGCAAATGAGGAACCTTCCTTGCATGACAACAGAGCTCTTGCATATGAACTTTTTGAGTATTTAAAGAAACTCTTCGGTAGAGATCAGGAATACGAAGAGCAGTTACCTACAAGCAATTTAGCAATACTTAGAAAATGATTACATTGAGATAGGAAGTGAAGAATTTATCAGAAGGAAAGCTTTCTACATGCCACCTTATACACTAATTCGAGAAGATCACCAAACAACTAAGGTGAGGATAGTGTTTGACACTTCTGAATATGAGAAAGATGAATCATCTTTAAATAACAATTTGGTATTGGACCAAATATGAATTCAGAATCAACAACATTACTTCACTTGAGAACATTTAACAGGTACATTGCAGTGGATGGCAGTCAGAGGTTTTTATAGTTAATTTTGAATTAGGAAGACAGAGATGCAACTTGCTTCTTTTGTTTTAAGATGATTTGCACAGAAAAGGGTGACTTAGAACAAATGAGTCAACCATACACTGTTTCCATCGACTGTCATTTGGATTGACATGCAGCCCATACTTGTTAGTAGCCTCTTAATGACAACTAGCAAGGATGATGGAAGACACACGTCAAGATGCATTGAGAATTTTAGAATACAATGTATATGTTGATGATTTGCAGTAGGTGGAAATACTGATGAATTGACCTGTATTTACATATCAATGAAACAATTTTTTAACAAGATCAGAATTCCAGTTACTAAATATTGTCTAACTCTAACTGAATAGTCAATTCCAAGAAACAAGGAAAGTGGTTCGCCAACATATCAAGCTCTTAGGCATTTCACTTGATACGAGCACTGATGAATTCTACTTCTCGAATGAAATCACAGTCAATGCATTTATGCCATGTACAAAATGAGATGTACTGAAAACTATAGCAAGACTTTCATTTGCTAGGTCTTCTAACACCAGTTAAGATAACAGGAAAAATTATTTTCCAAGATACCTGGCTTGCAAATATCAACTGGAACAAACTTTTACCACAAAACCTCAATCAAAAATGGAACCAGTGGTTAGAAAAGGCATCCCTACAATAAAAGTCCTGCGATGGAACAGATCTTGCACTAGGTCAGAACAGATGAGATAATTACGCATCTTCTGTAATGCAAGTGAATGAATATATAGTGCAGCAGCAGCTTACATTAAGACATTCATGAACGAGAATATTAGAATTGAATTAATTACAGCTAAAAGTTGACTTGCTCCAGTTCAGACCATATCCTTACTATGATTGGAACTTACAGGAGCTATCATAGAAGTTCGTATTTTGGAATATGTGCAACATGAACTACATTTGGAAATATACTGCACGTACTTCTGGATCGATTCAAACACTGTTACATTGGATAAAAGGAAAAGCTTCAGCTTGGAAAGTTTTAATTTCAAACAGAATAATTGTAATTAATTGAAAATCAAACCCATTGGTGTGATGACATTTTCCCGACAAAGAAAACTTTGCAGATCACATCGCACAAGGTTTAACAACAGCCAAACTTCATGAATGCAACATATGATGGCATGATCCAGAATGGCTCATTGAGTCAGCAAAAAACTGTCCAAAGTCAGCTGAAATATCAGAAGCAGAACTTGCTAAAACAGGAAGAGAACAAACAACAAAAACGGTTTCCCACATTAACAAAACAAAACCTGAAGCCACTTTTGATATCACAAGATTTAGTAGATGACAAGAGTTCTGGGAATCACAGTTTGGATATTGCAATTTACATGAAACACAGGGCTTCAGGAAAGCATCAGGACCCTTACAATTAGAAGAAATTCAAAATACCAAATTGTTCTGGATTAAACCGTTACAAAGATAATAGTTTTCAGAAGACATAAAAGCCTTCCAGAACAAGTCAAAAATGCCAAAGTAGCAAAAAATTCAACAGTTTTCTCCATTTCTACAACATGGTATTTTACTAATTGGGAACGTCTACAAATTGCCAGTCTAAAAGAAAGTAACAAACATCCCATTATTTTAAATGGAAATCACCCACAGCTGTTAATAGAAAAGCAAAACACAAGAACCAGTTTCATTGGGGAACAGGAATTTTGTTAACCATCTTAAGAACGGACTATTGGATAGTTCTTGGATGCCAGGTTATAAAGAAGATATCAGATGATGCTTACCGTGCAACAAATTGAAAGTTAAAGCCTGTTCAGAGATTGAAGCCCCACTTCTTGCAGAATGCATGTTACCGAGCAGACCATTCGAAACCATGGGGGTAGACTTTGCAGGTGCATTATTCTAAAAACGGAGGATTGTTAAGGAAGAGATACATTGCACTGTTTACATGTGCTGTCACTCGCGCTATGCACCTAGACTTGGTGACAGATATGAACACGGAGGAACTCATTTATGACCTATGATGCTTCATAGGACGAAGAGGTTTGTGCAGAACAGTTTGGTCTGACAATGCACAAACCTTTAAGAAATCGGGCAAAGAACTTCAAGTATTATGGCAACATCTGGATATGTAATTAAAGGGCTTCTATAAATAAAACTAAAATTTTTTAGAATAGATGATACATTTTTTGAACACTAAGAACATTCATTGGCAGTGCATTATCAAACACGCTGCTTGATACGGAAGATTTAGGAAGAGAGTGGTTCAGACAGTAAAATGTTTGAAGAAATGCCTTGGAAGTGGACAGTTTGATGACACATGGAAATTTACACAGTTCTTTTGGAATTGAAGCTACAATCAACAGCAGACCATTAACATATGTTGAAAATGATCCCCAGCATTACACATTGACACCTGCACATTTTCTGCTTGGAGACAGCGCAACAAGGCTGCCAAATAGGAAAACAAGCTTTCAAGATAGTTGCAAGAAAAGAAAAGAAATTCAACAAATTTGGAATGGAAAAACAGTGAACGTTGAATACATTTTGGAACAGTGGAAGAATGAGTATCTCTTGGAATTAAATTGTTTCCATGAAGTCCAACAAGTTTCCAAGTCCAGGCTTGGAAGCTAGCAAGAATTTCAAAACTCGTCATAGGAAGAGATGGAAAGATTTGGTGTGTGAACTGAAGGACAGAGTAGGAAGGGTGTTTCGACGACCAATTCAATTAGTGCATCCATTGGAGTTGAACAGCAAAAACACTAGGGAGTGTGAAGAATTTGCTTTCTTAACGTCACTGTTAGTAGAGTTGGCCATGGATATAAGCATTGTGTGAAACAAATGTGTTGATTGTTATGGAAAAGCGTTGATGAATGTACTTAGTGTTAATAAACTAAGTAAGACTATTTCACTGTGTATCATGTTGTACAAGTGATAATAATATGGGGAATTTAAACCTCGTACTTAGCCACAGCTAATGCGGAACGGTACACACAAACACCAGTTATTGCATTCTTTGACCTCCACCCGATTCTTCCTCTTAACCTACATGCTTTATGCCACCTCTCCAAAGACTCTCTTCTCCTGATCTCGCCTATATTTCTGATGCTCTCTGGCCATACACTACCGGGAGGGGGATCTCGATATGGGGTGCAATCATCAACCTATATGGATACAAATTGCTCCCCTGGAAGTTCCAAGAGATAAGACATCCCGATATGTCCAAAAATTCATTACTGGACACAATTTGCGCAGGAGTTGAACAGTACTTTTTAACTCCCTCCACCCCTCAAGGGTCCACTCTCTCTGAAAAATGTGGCTCCTAGAAGCCACATTTGCCTCTGTTTTACCAAGTATTATCCTCAGATCACTCAGATCTTTAAGACGTGGATCATGAAGTTGCCGTGATTGAACATTCGTTGTTCTGCTGCACTGGCTCAACGACTGGGCTTTCCAGTTATACCTCTTCTTTCCTACGAGATCCCAATACTGGTCCATCCGCGCATACAAGATGCATGCTACAATACGCAAAGAGAATCGGACGGCGGACCTTTTGTTCACAATTGTTATTTCAAATCTTGGAATCTCAGAGGTGGCATAAGCTCCGATGGTTTACGCCACGAATTCAGTGACCTATGACTGCTTTGGCCCATAACTCGCGGCTCCAGATGGACTTTTTATGTTCTGTAACTCCGGAGTTTGTTGCCGAACATCCAGTGGTGCGTAGCCCACCTGACCTCTCTCTGGATTCCCCTCTTGGGGAGCGGGAACTTTGCGGGTGATGTTAACCGAATCACTAGTGGCGTTTTAAAAACATGTTCATGTATGTTTGCATTATTTCCAATCAAGATTTTACATTGATAAAATACTAACTTTAACGCATCAACAACGGTAAAATTTTATTGAGGATTTTACCCGCTCAAATTCACGGCTGGTTTTCGACGATTATCTCCAACTTCATTTGCGTTGTAAAGTTAAAATGGCGGAAAGGTATAGGATAGAATTCCCAGCCAAAAAGAAACACTTCATGTTCACCAATGAATGCATCCTGGTGAAAGCACCTTTAAAGTTACTTCTAAATTGAAGTTTTTAACAAGTGCTTAGATATCCTGACGAAATCCACTCAACCACGGCCTTACATATAAATGAATTAGTTGAGGCATAGTTCCAATAACAGTGCAGAAATAAGGGGAGCAATGAATGGATTTAGTGCAATTAATACATTTTCAGGAATTTCAGGATATATTAATTGTGCATATATAAGAAACGGTAATCTAACCAGGTCAGTGGCAAAGTATGAAGTTGTCATCATGGTGTGGGGGTACTGTGTGCACCCCATATGCAGGAGGTTCCTAGATCAAGACTTTTCTGGGAATAATACTTTTTTCTGCCTCTCTTTAAGAAGGTGAATGTCAGCTAAGCTAAGCGGAACTTTAATCGGAGTGATAAAGAAAAGAGGGAAAAAAATCTGTAATAGTTGACTCTTCGATTGTAAGGACTGCTTTTTCCACATGTCCATTTCTAAGTTACATCTTCTTTTTGCTTTCTACCTTTTCTTAAGAATTGCATGTAAATTTAATAACATCTTCTTTGTGTTTTAAGAAACTTGAGACTGCATTTACTTTCCTTGCACGCTGAACGAGTACATTGACGTGCTTCAGCAAAGAGGTGGCAAAAGTGAAACAAATGACACTATGTACTTCCGGGTGTGTTCAGGGTTTACCTGCAATAAACATGGTGCACCAATCTGTGACCAAACTCTTACCCCGGTAAAGTGAATGTCCCTGAAGTCATCAGTCTTCCACTCCTGGTCCTGAGGGAATTTCTTATGACATGGTACGTCACTTTCCTACAATCTCCGCATCCATCTTACTCGTTGTTGCTCCTATATTCTTATCATGGCTTGCAATCCAGGTGGTTGGAATACATTTTATGTTATACCCATCCTTAAATCGGTGAGGAAGCGACACATAACAGAACACAGTACTCGCCTCAATACTTAGAAAATTGTTTGAACAGATTTTTACTCCAAGATTGTCCTTTTATCTTGAACGTTATGGTCTGTGACTGAAGGGACAGTCGTTTCCGTAAATCCTTTTCGACTGCTTATAAGCTATTACAACTCATGACGTCCGGGTCTCCTAGCACCTTCGACAAGGCGTTCTGGCCCATTTGTTTAGGTGGTATATCCATGCTTATGCTCGATATACTAGGGTTGTCCCAGAAGTACCCGACCTAACAAAGAAAACAAAAATTTTGGGAAAAAAATCTTTATTTCTCTACATAGTCTCCTTTCAGCTCGATACACTTTTCCCAGCTATGTTAAATTGCTTCGATACCCTGTTTATAATGAGAACCGTTGAGTTCTGCAAAATAGCCATCCACAGCAAACTCCACCTCTTCATTGTTGGCAAATCTTTTACCACCAAGCCATTTCTTCAACTTTGGAAACAGAAAATAATCAGAGGGGGCTAAGTCTGGCGAATAGGGTGCATGAGGAAGCAATTCGAACTTTAACTCATTGATTTTGGCCATGGCGATAATGGATGTGTGAACTGGCGCATTGTCTTGATGAAACAGAACTTTCTTTTTTACTAAATGCAGCCATTTTTGCTTGATTTCATCATTCAAACGCTGCAATAAGTTTGCATAATACTCGCCATTGATTACTTTTCCTTTTCTAAGATAATCAATGAAAATTATCCCACGTGCATTCCAAAAAGCTGACGCCATGACCTTGTCTGCAGATGGAACTGCCTTCACCTTGTTTGGAGCCGAATCTCCCCTTTCCGTCCACTGTTTTGACTGTTTCTTCGTCTCAGGTGTGAAGTGATGGACCCATGTTTCATCCATGGTTATGGATGAAACGGCTTTATTGCAGCAAAATATCGCCAAACACTCGATTGAAACATTCTCACGATGCTGCTTTTGTTCCATTGTGAGTAAACGTGGCACCCATCTTGCGCACAGCTTTCTCATGTCTAAATTTTCAGTTAGTATGCGATGTACAGCACTTTTTGAAATGCCTACGATGTCTGCTAGCTCACGCACTTTCAGTCGACGGTCATCCAATACCATTTTGTGGATGTTCTTCACAATTTCTGGCGTGGTCACCATTGTGCTCGTACGGCCTCCTTGGACTGTCACCCAATATTTTACTGTAGTAAATGGAGCAGACTCCCCCAGGGTAGAATCTAGCTTAGCTTTAATATTAGTTGGACTAAGACCTTTCAAATGAAAGTATTGTATCACATAACGATGGCCAGTTTTATCCATGTTTACAAATTCCCTGAGAGTTCATTAGTAATGGCTGCCAAACCATTACTAAACAATGTTGCATCGTCAAACTTCAAACTTAAGCTTTATAAGGGTGATACTTTCTACCATAGTCATTTGTTTGAAACAACCTATATATATCAGGTCGGGTACTTCTGGGACTGCCCTCATACATTGGTACTTTAATTCACGTCCTAAAATATCCTCCTTCCCGATTTCCATACTTATTATGTTTACCCATCTCCTGACAGACTGACGAATTTAACTTCATCCCCATTATACGCTCAATTCCTTCCGACATGGCTCATAAGTATTCCCCTTATTCCCTTAGCAGTTAAAGAGCGTCCATAAATAAAACTCAGTGGATTACCGTTCCAGCACAGCCATCTTCTTGTATGTGCCGTCAATTTACTCATATTTTCGTGTGACATTAGACTCTGTACTTCAAACACCGGGATTATTTTAAGCTGATTTAAACCTACTACTCTGCACACTAAGTGACCTGGGACTGCCGGTAAATCCAGAGAAATGTGTATCAGTATATTTTAAACGTGTCCAGCCGTTTCCATATTAATCTGTATATTGGTGAACACCCCTTCCCCTTGCTAGCACAGTCACATTTTTTCGTGATTGTGAATAGGCCATAATCTAGGGGGACATTGCAGATGAAACATCTTCATGCCTCCTTATTGGTCACTAATAATAACCTTTTTCATTATTTACAGGGCTGGAGATGGGGCCTCACCCTCGAAGTTTGGATTGCGTTTATTTGTCTCTCCGTAGAGCCAGGATAGACTATGGTCTCAGTCATTACACATTTTTCAAAGGTGTGCCAGCGCAAATTTGATTCCGTCCGTTATTAAGTAGGGAAAACCATACTCTGACCGGATGCAAATCTCCATAGAGAAAGTGTTTTCTGAGCTCACGACACAGTCCATTTTGCAATGGTAAGTTCAGCTAAGAATCCGCCTTATTGTTAAAGTATTCCAATTTCGAGAAACCCTATTATACTCCAAACCTTGCTTGGGGAATCATTACCATCTGTAGCGTTGTCGCTTCGGTTCGCCTTCCATTGTCCCCCAGGGGCCTACTACGGTAGGTACGGAATTGGCTCCCCCGGGGTCCCGAGCCACACTCTCGATTGGGTTCCTCTAAGACGAGTTGCGAAAACGCCTTTCTTCCGTGAGTCACCAAATATGCAACACGCACTGCATCACTCGGCACCATGTGAAAAACAAAGGGATAATGGCAGAGAGGGAACGGCGCCTACGAGTCAAAATGACTCGCGAGTCCCGTTTTTTTCACCACCTCTGCTCTAAGAGGTGAGAGGGCTTAAGCCAAACGCCCATCAACTTCGGTCCACAAGTGTGTTTGATCAAATACCTTCCTGAACACAGTCTGGCGGATACCGCTGTGCGGTACGGAGGAGGGGAGTCGGAAGGGGTGACTGGGTAATGCGTAACTTCCAGCCCCCGAGTATCATGTAGTACTGTTCGTATCCACTGATGGTCAGTCTCGGGAGGGACCATTATATGAGTTGTTACATTCCTCAAGGCGATTGAGTCCGTCTATAAATTGGGAGGTAAGACCCTAAGGTGAGCAAGGTCGAGGCCAGGGCTTTTACCTAAGCTGGGGCGGCGCCCAAGGTGCAAACGTGCCTTCGGAGACATTTGTAATGCTCGAGCATTTAACCGCTATGGATTATAAAATAATAATAATAATAATAATAAAGGTCACTGTAAAAGAACTAGTCGAGTGTTGTGGTGCTCGCTACTTGGTTATATCTAGAACCGAGGAAGGAAAGAAATTTATATCAGTGAACCCTTTTATAGTGCAACAGGGTCTGGTGCTGTAAAGTCGTGCATTAGAAGTTGCAATGGCACGCTCCTGATTGAAGCAAATTCAGCATCCCAGGCAGCGATTATCTTGAAATTTAACATGTTAGCCAGCTATCCGATACGAGTTGAGAAACACAAGACTTTAAACTCCTCGCAAGATGTAAACACCCCCGGTCATTGGACAGTATGTCCAATGAGGAGATCCAAGAAAATTTGGAGGAGCAAGGTGTGTCAGCGGTGTATTGCGTTCAGCGGAAAGAAATAAGTGAATTAGTACCTACTCGTATCCTGTTCCTTACCTTTGATTGGGTAGAACTTTCTCAAAGATTTAAGACAGGATATGAAGCCATCGAAGTCAGGCCATTCATCCCGAATCCGCTGAGATGTTAAGTATCAGCGCTTTGGGCACAAAGTGATTTCTCCATTGACAAAGCTACCTGCGTTAACTTTGTATACGTATCTCACGATAGAGCAAGTACATCAGCTCCAACGTGCGTTAATCCAGCGGCGAATATCCGTCGAGTTCCCGAGATTGTCCCCGTTTTGCAGAGGAAAGAGCGATCCAAGAGATACGGGTTAGGGAGGAGGTGTCCTCGGAGTCTCGAAAACTCCTGCGCATCCGCCAACCCTCTGCCCCGAAGTCCGGTAAGTTGCAGTAAGTCAGTGGCAGCTAAAGCGGTACCGAGTCGCGAAATTGCAACTTAAACCAGCTATATTAACGGGGTCACAATTTCAGAAAGTATTCTCGTAGCCAGATTACTTCCAAAGCCCAAGAAATCAACATCCACATCTGCAACAATATCTGCCAAATCTGTTACTGACAAGATCCTTTCAGTAAAGTCACCATCAAAACCATCGAACTAAAACAATAACACTGGCAAGTCCGTAACCTATAATGCACCACAGACTTCAAGCCCAGCTATAACAAACTGACTTCCTGAAAGAAACGAAAAGTCTGTACCCGGAACATCCAAGGGAAAGAGGAGTCCACGATCATCTCGGAGATCCTCTTCTGAGGAATCTGGGCAAACCACGTCTTCACTGATCTCCATTTCGAACCGAAATTTTCTATTGGAAAAGGGTCCTTCCCGTGGAGGAAATGCAGGAGTTTTCTGCCCGCACTGCGAGAACGACAGGAAAAAGAGGCAGGAAAAATCCTCGGTTAAAGGTGTTAGCCTGACACCAAAGAAAAAAAGTAAACTGATTGGGCCACCCTGTCCTCAATGTAGTAGAGTTTTACGATTGAGACCTCCTCCCATTATAATTCCTATGGCTATCCTACAATGGAACATACTGGAATTAGAACACAACGGCCAGAGCTTGAAGTTTTACTCAACAAGAATAACCCTTTGGTTGTATGTTTACAAGAGTCTAAGCTCCGTCCGCAAGATAGATTTTAAATCAAGCGGTATATACCAGTACGGTGTGATTCTGCATCCGAAGAGGGTATTCTGCGCAGGGAGGGGGGGCACGATGATGCTCATCAGAGATTATATATTCGTGGAAACAGTCTGACATCCAGTCAGTGGTTGTAGGGATTAAACTGCCATCTATCCGATTTACCGTTTGTAACATTTATCTACCTCGATCAGATGACCTCTCGCTTACTGATTTAGAATATCTAGTTTCCCAGTTAACAATACCTATTGGTGAGAGACGTCAATGCCCATCACCCTTTTTGCGGCTCGCCTGGGGCTTCTGCAGAGGAAAATTAATTGCCGATTTCTTAGACACTTATAACCTAGCTTTTCTGAACACCGGAGAGCCTACATTTCTTTCAGTCTCCTTCAACACTTTTTCATATCTTGATATACCAGTTTGTTCATTACATTTAGCAGTTTCCTTACAATGGAATGTCCTCTCCGATTTGCATTCTAGTAACCACTTTTCAGATCTTATTAGTCTCTTAACGCAAGATATATGTTCCATACGCATACTTAGATGACGCTTAGATCATGTCAACTGGAACTTTACTCCCATGTGTTTAATTAAATGAGCACGACTCTGTGATTTTTTTGGTCGAACATCACACAGAGCAGATTCTTTCTGCTGCTGAGCAAGCTGTTCCACGGTCGACTGCCAAACCCCGTCCATATCTAATCCCTTGGTGGACGGAAGAATGCCAAAATGCCATTCGTGCTCGCAGGCGTACTCTTAGGGTTTTCCAGTGTCGCCCCAAACTGGATAACCTAATCGAATACAAAAAAAAAATGCGTGCCAAGTCTAGACACGTTATAAAGGTAGCAAAAAGACATAATGGAGCAAGTTTGTAGTTTCATTTAATCGACATGCATCTTCCTCTGTTGTTTGGGATAAGTTAAGGCGTGTGGCCAGAAAATCTACCCACATGCCAATTGCCCCTCTTAAAACAATGCAGGAGCTGTTGATACGTTTGACGGGGCTAACACTTTTGGCCGTGTTTTCGCTCAAGTGTCTAGCTCACATAATCATTCGCTCGAGTTCCTCCCTGTTAAGACAGGTGGAATCTCAAGGTTTCTGGTTTCGGTCAGAAAATCTTGAAGATTACAATCGCCTTTTCACCATGGCGGAGTTGGAACACGCTCTTTCATCATCGCGTTTATCAACATTAGGACCAGATGGTCTCCGCGTATAAATGTTGCAACAGCTCTCTCCTGACGGTATGGCTTTCCTATTCCAGGTCTATAATCGTGTTTGGGTTAAAGCCACTTTTCCAAAACTGCGGCAAGAGGCCACTGTCATGACCATTGTGAAAGGAAAGGAGCATCACCTTCCGTCCAGCTACCGTCCGATTTCCCTCGCCAGTTGCGTTTGCAAGGTGATGGAACGCGTGGACGGTTGGTATGGTGGTTGGAAACTCACAACCTGCTGACCAACACCAAGTGCGGTTTTCGAAGAATCCGTTCAACAATGGACCACCTGGTGCCATCGACACAGATCATGAACGGATTCATGAAGAATTGTCAAACCGTTACGATATTTTTGACCTTGAGAAGGCTTATGATACGTGTTGGCGAGCAGCAATACTACGTTCCCTACACGCCTGGAACATACTTGGACCTTTACCGTTGTTCATTCAAAAGTTTATGAAGGGTCGCGTTTTCCGAGTAAGCGTCGGCTCGGTTTTTACGAACCTTTTTGATCAGGAGAACGGAGTACCTCAGGAATCGGCACTCAGCGCTACACTGTTTGCTATGGCAATTAATTCTATATCGGAATGTCTTCTTCCAGGGGTATCGTCATGCTTATTCGTAGACGACTTTGCCGTCTATTGTATTTCTCAACGTACGCGGTTTTTGGAACGCCATATGCAGCAATGTTTAGATAATCTTCAAGAATGGAGTTCTAAAAGCGGCTTTCATTTCTCAACTCAGAAGTTAATCTGCGTGAACTTCTGGCGCCGTAGAAGACGATTACCACCTTTGCTCCGATTCGGTCCAGATTTACTACCATTCACAAATTCGACGATATTCCTGGGGTTGGCCTTTGATAGGAAACTTAGCTGGCCATCGCATATAGCACAGCTGAAAGCGCGAATACCTTGTGGGTATTAAATGGCAAATCTTGGGGAGCGGATCGGACAGTTTTGTTGTGACTATCACTCACTGGTCCGATAAAATTAGGCTATGGATGTATCATTTATTCCTCAGCAGGCCATTTTTGCTGAGGAGATTGGACACACTCCATAACCGGGGAATTCGAGTGACTATTGGTGCTTTTCCCACCAGCCCAGTTAAGAGTTCCTTACGCCGAATTGGCGGAACCTCTGCGACATCGGCGTGATGTCTTAGGAAATTATTGCGGTGTGCTTAAATGTATGCCAAAGCATGCAACGCTCGATTCTTCTTTTCTCACTGTACTGGACGATCGTTATAGGAATAGCTACATTACTCCAAGACCTGCAGGATTTCGTTTCCGGGGCTCCTTAGAAAAAACACGAATTTGAAATGCCTAGCATGTTTGCTAAGGGGGAGACGATGTTCCCCCCTTGGTTATGTACGACATCTCACGTAGATCTTGGGATAACGGTGTACTGGAAGTCTACGATGTCCACTTTTAGCTTCCTCACCTGTTTTTTTTTTTTTTTTTTTTTTTTTTTTTAGAATTTCTGTCCGATTACTGAGACAGAAGTTTTATCTGCACCGATGGATCTAAGTGCACGAACGGTGTTGGATGTGCTTATGTTCATGGAACCGAACCCCATACATTCGGTTTTCGTGATAGCGCATCCATTTATAGTGCAGAGCTGTATGTCATATACCGAGCCATGGCAGGAAATTCGAAGATGTGAGAATACTTCCGAGCATTCGCCTGGCCACCCGGGAAAACCCCCGAAAAAACCATGGTTCAGAAATGTCGGCTACAGGAATCGAACCCACAACTTCCCGCATGCCAGCCACAGACGTGATAGCTTTGAGATTCTGTTCTCTTTGTATGAACACGAGAAAGAAAGAAGTAAGGAAGCAAGGAAGGGAAGAAGAAGAAAGAGCGGAAGGGAAGTTAGGGAAGTAAGAGAAGTAACGAGGTAAGTAAGGAAAGAAAAACAATAGCTATTTGCAATTGAGAGAAGTATAAAGTATTTGAAAATTCAAACTAATAACAAAGAATATTTCAGAATACGTAACATGTAAAAATTATATTTGATATAAATTTTGTGCTGTATCAGGATCTACAGTTGTGCAGTAAGACTTTGTGTCTCTCTTACGATTTACTAGTTATCAAAAGTCATTCACAATAAAGACGAATTTACAGACAATTCCTAGAAAATTAAAAATATACATTTTATTTATCATTAAAATTAGCTTAAGCATATGTATTTTAATCGAAATCCTTAGAGCCATTTTTGAAAGAATAAAATATTTCGAAAAATGCCCAATGTAAAGAGTAGTTTGGAGTGGGAGATTTTCTTTAAAATCGCCGTGTCGCATTCTTGGAAGAAGTTGAACTTAAACACTAAGTTTGGTTTTTAACCAACTTTTTTGTTTTTGAGTTATGCTGTTCGCGGATACACACACACACACACTTGGACCTTTTTCAAAAAATAAATTCATTGGATTTAGGGAGTCAGAATTTCTGGTGAAATTACAACATTGGATTTTTAGGTGGAACACAACATTTTCTCTACTTACTGTAGCTACGCGGTAATGCTAAAAAAACGCTTCTTTGGATTCATGGGGTCTCAAAACGTATATTTTGGGTGGAACACAATACTTTCTCTACTTGCTGTAGCTACATAGTATAGAATGTAAAAATGCTTACTTTGTGTTAGGGTTCTCATAACGTGTATTTCCGATAAAGCTCGTTGTTCAATTTTGGGATGGAATACAATGCTTTCTCTACCTCCTGTAGCTACATAGTAGAGAAAGCAAAAACGCTTTCTTTGGTTTCAGCGAGTCTCAAAGCGTGTATTTCTGGTGAATCTCTTTATTGAATTTTTGAGTGAAACACAATACTTTCTCTACTTACTGCAGCTGCGTAGTAGGAAAAATAAAAACGCTTTCTATGGTTTCCGGGTCTCAAAACGTGTATTTCCGGTGAATTTCATTATTGAGTTTTTCGGTGGAACACAATACTTTTCCCACTTACTGTAGCTACGTAGTAGAGAAAGTTAAAATGCTTAATTTGGATTCATGGTGTCTCAAAACGTGTATTTCCAATGAATGTCTTTATTGAATTTTTGGGTGGAACACAATACTTTCTCTACTTCCTTTGGCTACGTAGTAGAAAAAGTAAAAACGCTTTCTTTAGTTTCAGAGAGTCTCAAAGGTGTATTTCTGGTAAATCTTTTTATTGAATGTTGGGTGGAATACGATACTTTCTCTACCTCCTGTAGCTATGTAGTAGAGAATGTAAAAATGCTTTCTTTGGATTCAGGGGTCTCAAAGCGTGTATTTCCGGCGAATCTCTTTATTAAATATTTGGGTGAAATACAATACTTGCTCTACTTACTGTAATTGCGTAGTAGAGAAAGTGAAAATGATTTCTTTGGATTCAGGGAGTCTCAAAACGTGTATTTACGGTGAATCTCGTTATTTAATTTTTGGGTGGAATACAATACTTCCCCTACTTACTGTAAGTGCGTAGTAGAGAAGTAGAATTGCTTTCTTTGGATTCAGTGGAATACAATACTTTCCCTACTTATTATAGGTAATAGTAAAGAAGAGTTGTGTTATAGATAAGCGGCTGTTACGGCATCTTGCATGCAACCAAATAGGGAAAGGTGTAACTTGGACTGTAACTTAAAATAATTTCTGGCCTAAACTGTTGTCACGATTAAGGTAAAGTGCACAGAAAAACCATGCTTTATAAGGACACTATGATAAATAAAGAACATATGTTAGTTGATAATGGGTAGAGAAAGCAGTGATTATTGAAAACCAAACCATTTTGTTTTAGCACTTGCTTGTTATACAATGATATAATGCTTCTAATTCCTAAAAATTAGTTTGTATACTGCTTATGTCGCTGTGTTGTAATGCTGTTGCTGTTTCCTTTTCACAGTTATTACATTCTTACAGCCAAGTCTAAGGGAAATGTTTTGGAGTGATAATTTCTTTAGCACTACCCTTCAGCATTCCCTAACCTTGTAGAGCCGGTATGAACTAAGGCACCTGGCATAAACTCTCGATAAGACTCCCCGCTATAAGTGGAACGGAAAACATTTGGAGCCGTCTGTACATAGTGAGGTTCTTTTGCTTGCAAAATGTGCCATAATTACTTCTGTTGTAAAGTTGTCATACGCACTTGCACTATTATCGTCAAAGATCAGAAATCAGAGAAATGCTTGCAAATCGTAAAATATATATGCCTGTAATTTCTTCAAGTTAAGAAGAAGTTGTAAATGAAAGAACGAACGAAAGAAAGAAAAACGACGAACTGGGTTTAATAGTTCCTCGGTCATAATTGAAGAGTTCGACTGTAAAAGATTGTAACCCATACAGAACTGCGATAAATTGCGTTTTATTTGTGTACGCTCCTTAACTACTATGCTCCTTAGCGCCCCATTTTAAATTGGGCGTGAAAGACCGGAAATTTTGCTCAGATGCCTCTTTATCAGGCTTGAGGTTCTTGTACGTGCTGTAAGTCTACGACACGCGATCACCAACTTTACTGCCCTTCCGAAAGAAGCTATGCTAAGGATTTCCTAAAAAGAGTTCATCGCCCTCCGCCGGGTTTGAATCCTCGACCTGGGGAACTAGAGGTAGGAATGGTACCCCTAGACCATGGAGAACAACTCTGAGATAATGGCACATTTCAACAATCCTCTGAACTCCATTTCACGATGGTGAAGAGCTGATGAAAAAGCTAATTTCACCTATTTTTAAAATCCGAGACATATGCTTTAAAGCTAAATTCTAATTTATTCGTAAGTGTTTCTAAAATATGAACACATTATAAGAATAAAACATTTTCCGAACGTAGTGGCATATTAAACTGAAACATATCGGTAACAAGACAGCGTTTAAAGGAAATAAATGTAAATGATGCGACCCACTTTGTGTTTTAACATGTTTTATTTGAATTCACTAAACATGTTAAAATATTACAATAAACTGCAATACACCCCATTACTATTGTTCTATTTATATACTTCATTACTTTGTTCTTCATTTTCCTGAGCCATTAAATTTGCGTAATATGATGCAAAATGGGGATGATTCCACTCCAAACAAACAATATCATCGTCCAACTTCTTCTAATCAATTTGCCTCTTCTATATTTGGGTTCAAAAGCAGCAGTTGACAAACATGCGTGATGTCGACCACGTTTCCGGAGATTCATCTCTGCACACTTTAGTAAAATAATTGTAAGTGCTGGCCAGTTTCATTACAACTATATTTCACTGAATGTGAGAATACAAGCATCTCTCATTGGTATTGAATTCCTATGCCCATCATTCCTGATGATGTGCTTTCGAAGTTTTCCCATCTTCAGGAATCCTTATGATTGCAGCTGGATCACTTGCAGTTTCCCTGATTTAGAACTCTTGATGATTATCTCTATCCACTGATCAGGTGACTAATATTTTGATAGTACCTTCTGGCATTATTCTCAATTGACCGAAGTCCCTATACGAGGGCAACATTATATATCCAACTTAAGGAAATACATGATCAGTGCTTTTAACTCGTCCGATTGATATTAGATAAAACCACAATGCAATCACTGTCCAGCTTTAATTTTGGCTACAGCAGTTATCCCTAATGGCCACGAACTTTTGCATTTGTATTAATTTCAAAACACTTTTTGCGGCAGCTAGAAATTTCTTCCGATTCTCTGCTGGCGGTAGATTCATCCCACAGAAACATGCACCAGTATTCGCCCCGCAGTCATGAACATTTCGATGATAAAATGCAGGACCTGCTGACAATTTCGGTGTGGTCAGTGATTGTTTGAGATGAAACAGTTTTCATCACTAAGAGCCTTTTCTGTACAAGTAGTTCTAAAAAATTGTCCAGCTTCAGACCTTCTTTGATGTAGTTCACGTGTTTTAGGTAAGTAGTGGTTTCTTTATATTCCCATTACAGTTGCTTCTATTTTTAAATGTAGTTTTAAAAAATTAAATTGAATTTAATATATGAACGCTCTTTAACTACTATGGTCCTTGGCGTCCCATTCCATATTAGGTGTGAAAGACAAAAATTTTGCTCAGAGGCCTCTGTCAGGTTTGTGGTTCTTTTACGTGCAGTAAATCTAAGATACGGGACCACCGGCCTTACTTTCCTTCCTAAGGAAGCAATGCTAAGGAGTTATACGCCCAAAAAATCCTTCGCGGATTTGAACACGCGACCTTGGGAACTAGAGGCTAATGGTATCCCTAGGCCACGGAGGATGACAATTAAATGCAGTTAATCACAAACTTTACAGGTATCACTTCTTGGTGTTTTGAAGCTAATATTGAAACCCCTGTAAAAATTCTTCTGTACTTGTCATTAGAAACTGGATTAATATTTTTGATTTTGCAAAATACATCCCTATAGTTTTCATTACAATTATCTATAGAATACTCCATGGACATAAACTCCTTGTTTTTATTCTCTTTACTGCTATAATGACTTTTGTATCTGGGTAGCCCATTAATATGCCCATGAACTGCTGCAACAGCTGAATCATTATACTTCCAAGGATAATTTCCATGTTTCTCTTTTTGTCAGGTGATGGCGAGACAATACCTTGTTTCAGTTTCTTTACATGTTGCTCAAATCTACCTCTACTATTGTGCAGTCCATGTTTTTGATAAAAAAAACTTTCTTACAAATAATAACACTTCTGCCCTCATAACCAACAAAATATTCAACAGTTTGTGATCTTCTGTTCTAAGTGTTCTTTCTATATTTATGCGTAGTAGGATTACCTTTCATACACCCAAATAAATATGCATTTTGTAGGTTAAATGAACCTTGTTTCCGGAACTTGGCAAAAATCACTGTACGTGAGTCATCGCTGATTTTATCAAAACATTTTAATGGACACATAGTTTGGTCCAGTTTCCCTAGTTGAAACCATATCTCCTTTACCCCTCTTATTATACACAACACCGTATTTTTCCTTCTTCACAGCTACTTGCCTGGGTATTTTCCTCCTCTTTCTGCTTCCTCCTACACACACAACTGCATTAACTATATTCTCATTTGGTTTTCGTTGTTGTTTAGCAGCTATGTAATAAAGCTTCGATTTTAGCAAAAGGCAACATAGTGTCCTAAAACAAAAACTTTAATGGACATCAAGAGCAGTTAAATTCATTTCATGCTTAACATGCTAACCCACACAGAACATTTAACTACGTTCTTTGAGGAATTTCATCTGGATCATCTATATCTTCACTACGAGATATAGAGTGGAATAACTGGTATTCACTGTGACTGTAACTATCATTAGCTTCCTCTTCTTCACTTGTGCGGGTAGAACTATTATCTGCAGTGAAAATTTTTCTAATTATTCTATAAGCAACCATCTTGTAATGGTTAATATGTTCTGCATGCAACTGATGTGGGTTACAGTAATGCATTTGACTGCAATCGCCATCTTTGAATTACATATTCAAGTAACTCAACATTTACTTATTAATCACAGCAGATGGCTTAAGGTTCCTATGTGATTATCTCAATGTAAATTTTTTTAACCATCTTTTACAGCCGAAATCTTCAATTATTCCGATGTTAAATTATGTATTTCTTTCTTAAAGAATTGCCAGAAACGTTGCACTGTGATGTTTTAAAGCATATTGTGCAACTTTACGATTCAATATTGCATTCTCTAATGGATCCGTCCAGTTTGGCGGCGGAGCTAACAGACGACGCCTCGCAACCTCAGAACATGGTAAGCGATCCAGCTCTTATACATACACTACGTGATCAAAAGTATCCGGACACTGGCTGAAAATGACGTAAAAGTTCGTGGCGCCCTCCATCCGTAATACTGAAAGTCAATATGGTGTTGGCCCAACTTTAGCCTTTATGACAGCGTTCACTCTCGCAAGCATATCTTCAATCAGGTGCTCGAAGGTTTCTTGGGGAATGGCAGCCCATTCTTCACGGAGTGCGGAACTGATGAGAGGTATCAATGTAGGTCGGTGAGGCCTGGCACGAAGTCAGCGTTCCAAAACATCCTAAAGGTGTTCTATAGGATTCAAGTCAGGACTCTGTGAAGGCCAGTCCATGACAGGGATGTTATTGTCGTGTAACCACTCCGCCACAACCCGTACAGTATGAAAAGGTGCTCGATCGTGTTGAAAGATGATACCGCCATTCCCGAATTGCTCTTCAACAGTGGGAAGCAAGAAGGTGCTTAAAATATCAATGTAGGTCTGCGATGTGATCGTGCCACGCAAGACAAGGGGTGCAAGCCCCCTCCAGGAAAAACACGATCACACCATAACACCACCACCTCCGAATTTCACAGTTGGCACTACACACGCTGGCACATGACGTTCACCGGGCATTCGCCATACCCACACCCCGCCATCGGATCGCCACATTGTGTAGCGTGATTCGTCACTCCACACAGCGTTTTTCCACTGTTCAATCGTGTAATGTTGACGCTCCTTACACCAAGTGAGGCGTCGTTTGTCATTTTCCTGCGTGATGTATGGCTTATGAGCAGCCGCTCGACCATGGAATCCAAGATTTCTCACCTCACGCCCAACTGCCATAGTACTTGGAGTGGATCCTGATGCAGTTTTGAATTCCTGTGTGATGGTCTGGATAGATGTCTGCCTATTACTCTTTACGACACTCTTCAAATGTCGGCGGTCTCTGTCAGTCAACAGACGAGGTCGGCCTGTACGCTTTTGTGCTGTACATATCACTTCACGTTTCCACTTCACTATCACATCAGAATGAGTGGACCGAGGGATGTTTAGGAGTGTAGAAATCTCGCGTACAGACTTCTGACACAAGTGACACCCAATCACCTGACCACGTTCGAAGTCCGTGAGTTCCACAGAGCGTCCCATTCTGCTGTTTCATGATGTCTAATGATTACTGAGGTCGCGGATAATGAGTACCAGGCAGTAGGTGGCAGCACAATGCACCTAAGATGAAAAACGTATGTTTGTGGGATGTCCGGATACTTTTGATCACATGGTGTATGTATACATCTTTTTTATTTCTTTATATTCATTTATATTCATTCTTTGGGAAACAACTTACATTGTTTATTTAACACATCGGATTGGTTTTACATTACAGCAAGTAATACTAACAGAAGTACATGTTAGTTTCTTTACAAAAAAAACACTATGTCACAGAATAACAAAGCAAATCTATGAACAAAATTAAATAATCTATGTACTTTAATTAATTATTTTTTTGCATCCATTATTAGTTTGGTGTTCTGTTTTACGAATGGCCTTCCTACACTGGCTGGGTTGTTCTTTGCAGTATTGCGAGATGTAGGGTGAAATCCTACATCAGGAAGCGCTGGTAGGGGTATTTTTAATGCTGTAGGGAGAGGGAGTTTTGGGGAAACGAGAAAATGTGCTCAATATCGGGTATTTTAATTTTTTTAATATTTACAGGAATTTCCCAATTTTAAAAATGTATTAAAATATTATGTTTAGAAATAAGAACATTGAGGGGGATATTCTATTATTTTCGAGTAGGAGGCAATATTACGCCATTCTGATCTATAAGAAAAAGACTTACCATTAATGCCACTGCCTATAGAATCAGTCTAGTGCAACCAAATGTTTGTTTTGGCAGGCTCACTTCACTTCATTTCAGTTCCTTGATGCACCTGATGTTAGTTGCTCGTGTTATTGTACGGAAGTTTAATTTCTTTTGTTATGTGAGTAATTATTTATAGAGGTAGTGATCTAATTAATTTAAATATTGTTGATTAAGTGTGTTTACTTAACTGTTCATTATGGGTGCTTCTGATGACAATTTGGGCCCTAGTACTTCCAAGAAGAAAAGGAACGTACGTAGTGATTTATCAAAAAGTGAGAAACTGTGGTGTAGTCCGACATTTAAGGAATTGTGGTGAACGGAACCAGGATTTAAGGGCTGGTTTTGTAAAATAGACTACTTAAAGAAGGCAAAGTGCAATAAAGCCTGCAATAAAGAGTTGATAGCTGGGAAAAGTAAACTTCTAAGACACAGTGCAATAAAATCCCACAAAAGTAAGGTAGCATATATAAATAACGCACCAAGCATCAGCATACTATTTTCAAATGTACCTGAACATGAACAGATAAAAAGGACAGGGTTGAGATACGTGTTTGACATAGTTGTGTAAGGTCACGGTTATTTCTATACTCTCTAGTCATAGTACTTTAAGTTGATATTAAAGTGTTCGTAATAAAATACAAGAGAGTCCTCCTCTTTCTTGCAAGTTCCTAAAAACATAAAAGAGCTACAACATACTTTTTGTATAAATAAAATGTGAAGAAATAACAGCTGTTTTCATAAATTGTTTTGTAAGTGTTGGGTACGCAGTTCTCCCAAATTGTGACACCATCCGGAGAAGATATGGCGATGAACGAACATACACTGCCGCTTGTGAAAATTGCAACACCAAAAAAGAATTTCCCGAATAACTCCAAACTTGGTGGAAGTGTAGAAGGGTCTGCAAGCAATAAGCGATTGGGTTTGCAGACAGATGGGGTACACGTAAGCCGACAAGGTCAATGTTACGCCCAGTGTAGCCAATGCAGAGCTATCACGCAAGGTGGAAACAATAATGTGGGTGCCAGTATGCCTCGTCGACGTCAAAGGGAGCCATATCGGCATGTGAGTGAGTTCGAACGGGGCAGAATGATCGCTCTCCGGGAAGCGGGTTTGCCATACGTGACATTTTGGCTCGTACAGGGCATGCTGCTACGACGGTAGTAGTATAAGTCCCGGATGAGCCAATTGGATTAACGATAATCCTGCCGCTAGGGGCGCTAGTGTCGCTGCGTGCGACGGCGGCGGCGGGAAGTTTGAAAAGCGCCCTGAGCGGAAGGACTATCGTTATTGCAATTGGTTCATCCGGGACGAGTTAAAAGAATTGAGGATTAGGGTAAGATGAAGGAAAAACAGGAAGTGACGTGGAGTGTTTTGATTGGTTCGTTAATTCGGGTGGAAGAAGAAGGAAGGAAGATGAAAGAGTATGGAGGTCACGTGATGGAGAGGAGCGGGGTGGCGAGGTGTTGTCTGTGCGGAGGTCGGGACTGAAAGAGGGAAAAGATGGGGAGCGAGGGATAAAAAGTATAACAGAAAGTGACGTGTGAAGTTGTGATTGGTGGGAATAAGAAGTGATGATATTGGTGGAAAGGAACAAATGAAAGTTGTTGATTGGTAAGAATAAGAGAGATTATGATTGGTGGAAAGAAAAAGGTGTGGGAGTGGGGTATGTTGGAGGTGATGGGAAAGGTAAGTTTTGCTAGCAACAAGATTTGCAAAAGCCTGTCGAGAACTGATCAGCAATTTTTGAACGTTGGATGGTAGTTTTCTTGAGTGGATAGAGAGATGGGGCGATATGAGATGCGGTGGCGAAAATGGGAACTAAACAAGATGGTTGAGACAAGAGGTTTAAGGACGAGGAAATTTGGAGGTTAGTGGTGAACATGGCGGTCGCAAGAGGTGGGGGTAAAGAGACGCGGTGGTGAGAATGGGAACTAAAAGAAGATGGCGGTAGCAAGAGCTTAGAAGAGCAGATTTTGAGGTTAAAATAGTGGGAACTAAAAATGGCGGAGGGTCTGCGACAAGGAGATGCGGTGAGAACTAAACAAGATGGCGGACGCAAGAGGAGGGTAAGGAGATTTGAGGTTACAGTACCAAAACACGAAAGGATATATTCCTACGCCAAGCAGGCCCGAAAAATAATTATGCGTGTGGTACTTACCTGTTACTGGTGTGGATGCGTCACCAAAAGCGCAGCAGCTTCACGCGACGCGAAAAAATAAAAGCAAACTGTTTTTGAAAATGCTTAACCAGCTTTAAGATCAACCAACATCACTACGCACTGATATACCTAGGTTTTTTAAAGCGGTACAGACGCTCTTTGCACAGACGTAATTTAACTATACCAAAAACCTGGTACTGGACCATCTGATGGTCGCTAGCGTACGTAGGAGCAGGGTTCTCATAGCCGGTCGAAAGCGGTCAAAAAAGTGTACGACGTAGGTGTTCACAGTAGCTGCTGTCGAGTCAACCGTCGAGATGTGAATGAACGAGATCTGTTCTTGCCGGCAATCTGGTTGGGAGATGAGAGGCGCGGTGGTAAAAATGGGAACTAAATAAGATGACGGAGGCGTGAAGTTGAGGTTAAGGAGCGGTGAGGTGTTGTCTGTGCGGAGGTTGGGACTGAAAGAGGGAAAAGATGGCGAACGAGGGATAAAAAGTATAACAGAAAGTGACGTGTGAAGTTGTGATTGGTGGGAATAAGAAGTGATGTTATTGGTGGAAAGGAACAAATGAAAGTTGTTGATTGGTAAGAATAAGAGAGATTATGATTGGTGGAAAGAAAAAAGGTGTGGGAGTGGGGTATGTTGGAGGTGATGGAGAAGGTAAGTTTTGCTACCAACAACATTTGCAAAAGCCTATCCAGAACTCATCAGCAATTTTAAATAACTAGTGTTTCGGGGTTTTCTCTGGTTGGTAGACGAATGCAAGCTGTTTCTGCTTTTTCATAGGTTTTCCCAAAATTGAAAATGCATATATATTGTAACACAAATGTGTGCAGTGCAAAAGAAAATAAAAATTAAATAGGCATACACACACACACACACACCCGTTGCAGTTGCCATACTTATATTATTCGTCTTTTCCTTTTTTCTTTTTGTTTTTTCGTTTTTTTAAAAATAACTAGTTTTTGGGGGTTTTCTGGTTGGTAAACGAATGCAAGCTCTTTCTGCTTTTTCATAGGTTTTCCCTGGTTGGTAGGCGTTTTCTGTAGTGGTTGACGAAGCCGTTTCTAATTTTCGAGGTTTTCTCAGGCTTTTAGTGGTTGTCCCTGCCCGGTAGGCAAATGATGAAGTTTTACCTTGTCGGCGCACGGATACTAGGCACATACTCGCACACACACACACACATTTAATAGTAGCGTGTAGCAAACTGTTTTTGAAAAATGCTTAAGCAGCTTTAAGATCAACCAACATCACTACGCACTGATATACCTAGGTTTTTTAAAGCGGTACAGACGCCCTTTGCACAGACGTAATTTAACTATACCAAAAACCTGGTCGCTAGCGTACGTAGGAGCAGGGTTCTCATTGCCGGTCGAAAGCGGCAAAAACGTGTACTATCTTGTTTTCATGGGTTTTCCAGATCGGTAGGCGTTAGAATACTCTTAGAGCTTTTTTCAGGTTTTTCGCGGTTGTCCCTGTCCGGTAGGCAAATGATAAAGTTTTTCTATAATGTCGTCGTTTTGGCTTGTGGCGCACGGATACTAGGCACATACTCGCACACACACACACTATAATAGTAGCGTATAAAAAAAATTTAACAAACCGTAGATTTTCAAGAAAATTCCCACACCGCAAACTACACGTTTAGTGGAAGAAAGTTCGTTATTTTTATTGTCTTAAAAATGGCTCTAACCCTTTTGATTACGGTACGGTATGTTTAAGATATCTGCATGACAAATAAAATGTATAACTTCAATTTTCTGGGAATAGCTGTGAAGTAGTCTCATTGTGAATGTCTTTTGTACAACTGTTAAACCGTAGGAAACGAAGCCTTACTGTACAAGAACTGTACAAGAACGTTAAAGCACACAGTTTATGTGTATTATTATTATTATTATTATTATTATTATTATTATTACTTTGTGGCGTTGTCTATTTACAAAGTTTCCATGTTGATTTTAATGTTTAAAAGCTTTAGACCTTTCTCACTAAAACTCGTCATTCTTTTAACTTTTCTTTTTTCATTTTCATACAAAGAGAATGGAATTTCACAAGTGAAACAGTACTGTGATAACGATACCAACAAACTAATTATTATTCACCCACTGAAACACATAAAAACAATAAGTAATAATCACAGGCCCAGTTTGTGGGTATTTAAATGAAACATCATGCACAATACAAGCCAATTATGTAATGAGTTGAAATGTGCAAATCTATAGATGTATTTCTGGTGAAATCCCGGTATGGAATTTTTGAGTGCAATGCAATTCCTCCTGTATCCGCTATGTACGTGGTAGAGAAAGTAAAAATAGTTACAGTGACTATACAAATGTAACAATAGAGAAACCCACTTGAAGAAAAAACGGAATAAAAATAACAAGGCGTCAGACTCAACTTTCGCGCCATTCTCCGAATATCTGAGAATATTCTTAATATGAGACAAGCATTTTACCTTAAGCAAGTAGTTTTAATCTTACTTTTATGAAAATCAGAGTTTTCTCTATATCCTTTATTTGTGACAACAACGCTAAGTTTCGAGCTAGCTATACTCACTTTTCTTGCAACTATATACGTTTAAACTAATATTAACAAATTTCTCGTAATCCCAGAATTTATTAATCATAGCTGTAATATTTTTCACAACTGCATGTAATAATATTGATTTAGGGGCTTTTAGTAATTTGCTATTCGTTCTAAAACCTTTTATATTGTCAAGCTGGACAACTGTGGAACTGTGCATCCTATAAACATTCACAACATTAGTATAAACTTCCCTACAGAGTTTTATATACAATTTTACAAGTTGTTTTAAGAAATTGTTAAATTTCGGTACCGAAAAAAAAATAAAGATACGGTTTTCCAAAGATTTCGAAAGAACTACGTTGCTGTATCAAAATTTCCTTGTTACAAATTGTGCATTTATTTTTTAAGGAAACCAGGAATACAGATTTTTTATAAATTTAGCGTGCACCGATCTATATTTTTAACTTTTACGCCTACGTTTCTCGTCAATAAACACCATTGCTGAAGAGGTTGGTATTTCTACTCTCTCTACCACGTAAAATTGTAGGTAGAGGAGGTATGCATTGCATCCAAATATTCAATATTGAGATTTCACTGGAAAACTAAATACTTGTTTTGAGGTCCCCTGAATAAAAACATGTTTAGAAAATTCTGTGTGTATGTGTCAGAGCAGCATAACTCAAAAAGGAAAAGTCGGATAAATACTAAACTTGGTATTTAGGTTGAGTACCTTCCAAAGATACGACACAGAGATTTTCACGAAAGTCCCTCCACCCCAAACTACACTTTACATGAACTATTTTCCGAAATGTTTTATTTTCTAAAACTGTCTCTGACGATTTAATTACAACACCATATATTAAAGACATTTATATGAAAAATAAAATGTATATCTTGAATTTTGTGGAAACAGCCTGTGAAGTCCTCTTGATTCGGAAGAAATTTTCTATGATATTGTATAACTGCTAAGGTTTGAGAAAAACATACAATACAAAAAATTTAGATCTCTTTAAAAACACACACAATTTATTTGAAATAACTTTTTTGTGACGTCAGCCATTTCCGAGATATCTGTTATAAATGGTTCGAATTGTACAATGCTTAGCCACTCTTTTTTAAAGGCATGTCGCTTTTCAGTTCTTGCTCGCCATGTTGATGGAAAGAATTTAGAATTTTAAGGCCAGTGTATAGCGTCCCTTTGGATGTATAACGGATGTGTAATGCAGCCATTCCCCGAAAAGTTTATCTGGATTAAAATTAAGTGGATATGAAAATAAACTTTCGTACTCACCTATAAGAGATAGAGGGTAGTCATACGAATCTAACACTTTAGAATTTTTTATTCTACAGCTGGTGTTACTCCTTAGAAAGGAAGTATCTGTTGATTCTATTTAATCCTTACATTTTACATAACACGTATGCACAGCACAACACAAAAACACTACACACGACACTGATAGTTTTAAATATTTGACACCGATGTCGAAGTTCGGGCAGGGTACTGTTTTTAACTCCACACGCACTTAATAAATCACATAACCGTGCGGAAATACTTAACCTTCCGCGAAAAGCACTAGTGCGGGGTGCAAGCTGAACCACTATTAGCAAGTTCTGCTCCCGTTAGGCTCGGAGAAAACATAAAAAGAATCATTCTCATGTGCAGCACTGCGTGCAAAGACCGTGTGCTGATGTGTGTGTAAAATGAGCGTGAGAAACGGATGTTCGTCAGCGATAAAATCTTTTAAATGCAGTTTTACTGTCGATGGTAGGGATCGTGCAGTGGTGGATCGTGACAGGAAATGCACTGCAAGACCTTAGTGCTAGGCAACTGTACCTCTGTTTCTATACGTGAACGGCAGATTGCAGCTTCGATACGTGTCCACGGAGACCTTAGTGCTAGGCAACTCTACCTGTGTTTCTATACGTGAACGTCAGATGGCAGCTTCGATACGTGTCCACGGAAACCTTAGTGCTAGGCAACTGTACCTCTGTTTCTATACGTGAACGGCAGATTGCAGCTTCGATACGTGTTCACGAAGACCTTAGTGCTGGGCAACTGTACCTCTGTTTCTATACGTGAACGGCAGATTGCAGCTTCGATACGTGTCCACGGAGACCTTAGTGCTAGGCAACTGTACCTCTGTTTGTATACGTGAACGGCAGATTACAGCTTCGATACGTGTGCACGGAGACCTTAGTGCTAGGCAACTATACCTCTGTTTCTATACGTGAACGGCAGATTGCAGGTTCGATACGTGTCCACGGAGATCTTAGTGCTAGGCAACTATACCTGTTTCTATACGTGAACGGCAGATTGCAGCTTCGATACGAGTCCACGGAGACCTTAGTGCTAGGCAACTGTACCTGTGTTTCTATACGTGAACGTCAGTTGGCAGCTTCGATACGTGTCCACGGAGACCTTAGTGCTAGGCAACTGTACATCTGTTTCTATACGTGAACGGCAGATTGCAGCTTCGATACGTGTCCACGGAGACCTTAGTGCTAGGCCACTGTACCTGTGTTTCTATACGTGAACGTCAGATGGCAGCTTCGATACGTGTCCACGGAAACCTTAGTGCTAGGCAACTGTACCTCTGTTTCTATACGTGAACGGCAGATTGCAGCTTCGATACGTGTTCACGGAGACCTTAGTGGTAGGCAACTGCACCTCTGTTTCTATACGTGAACGGCAGATTGCAGCTTCGATACGTGTCCACGGAGACCTTAGTGCTAGGCAACTGTACCTCTGTTTGTATACGTGAACGGCAGATTACAGCTTCGATACGTGTGCACGGAGACCTTAGTGCTAGGCAACTATACCTCTGTTTCTATACGTGAACGGCAGATTGCAGCTTCGATACGTGTCCACGGAGACCTTAGTGCTAGGCAACTGTACCTCTGTTTGTATACGTGAATGGCAGATTACAGCTTCGATACGTGCGCACGGAGACCTTAGTGATAGGCAACTATACCTCTGTTTCTATACGTGAACGGCAGATTGCAGGTTCGATACGTGTCCACGGAAATCTTAGTGCTAGGCAACTATACCTGTTTCTATACGTGAACGGCAGATTGCAGCTTCGATACGAGTCCACGGAGACCTTAGTGCTAGGCAACTGTACCGGTGTTTCTATACGTGAACGTCAGATGGTAGCTTCGATACGTGTCCACGGAGACCTTAGTGCTAGGCAACTGTACCTCTGTTTCTATACGTGAACGGCAGATTGCAGCTTCGATACGTGTCCACGGAGACCTTAGTGCTAGGCAACTGTACCTGTGTTTCTATACGTGAACGTCAGATGGCAGCTTCGATACGTGTCCACGGAAACCTTAGTGCTAGGCAACTGTACCTCTGTTTCTATACGTGAACGGCAGATTACAGCTTCGATACGTGTTCACGGAGACCTTAGTGGTAGGCAACTGCACATCTGATTCTATACGTGAACGGCAGATTGCAGCTTCGATACGTGTCCACGGAGACCTTAGTGCTAGGCAACTGTACTTCTGTTTGTATACGTGAACGGCAGATTACAGCTTCGATACGTGTGCACGGAGACCTTAGTGCTAGGCAACTATACCTCTGTTTCTATACGTGAACGTCAGATTGCAGGTTCGATACGTGTCCACGGAGATCTTAGTGCTAGGCAACTATACCTGTTTCTATACGTGAACGGCAGATTGCAGCTTCGATACGTGTCCACGGAGACCTTAGTGCTAGGCAACTGTACCTGTGTTTCTATACGTGAACGTCAGATGGCAGCTTCGATACGTGTCCACGGAGACCTTAGTGCTAGGCAACTGTACCTCTGTTTCTATACGTGAACGGCAGATTGCAGCTTCGATACGTGTCCACGGAGACCTTTCGCTTCAGGTGACAAAGTAAAACTAGGCACTTGTGTGCCGTGGTGTAAGCCGCAATCACGGCATTGGTAGCGTGGATCTCCTTGGGGCTCTCCTCGGAGTTACCTCAACACCACGTACATGACCTGGTTCGTCACGGGTACGCAGGTCTGCACTACCACTTCTTTGGCGTTGAGCTGGCCCAGGAGGCGATCGTACCGGTACACCAGTTAGCACGTGGACATGTTGTCGCGCTGTGGTGTTGCGTGTACGAGGTATGGAAACTCAAGGACGCAAAACATGCAAGACCGAGGGTTAAAAACAGAACAAGTAGTGTCGTTGAAAGTTGTGATTGGTGAAAATAAGACGATCTCTGATAGGTGGACAAATTGAAATAACGTGATGTGATAGGCGAAAATAAAATCAAAGGTGATTGGATGAAAAATGACGAGAAGGAATTAGCGGTGAATTTGTGAACTAAGATGGCGAAGATTTTTTTTTAAAAAAAAAAAAGGATAATATAAGTATGGCAACTGTAACGGTTTACGGCAAACGCGCGCCGCGCAATGCGTCACGCCGGGCATCTTGCTCAATATGGTTTTTGTTTTATTGCCCGGCGTGACGCATTGCGCGGCGCGCGTTTGCCGTAAACCGTTACTGTTGCCATACTTATATTATCCTTTTTTTTAAAAAAAGAAATCTTCGCCATCTTAGTTCACAGATTCACCGCTAATTCCTTCTCGTCATTTTTCATCCAATCACCTTTGATTTTATTTTCGCCCATCACATCACGTTATTTCAATTTGTCCACCTATCAGAGATCGTCTTATTTTCACAAATCACAACGTTCCACGTCACTACTTGTTCTACTTTTTAACCCTCGGTCGTGCATGTTTCGCGTCCTTGAGTTTCCATACCTCGCACACGCAACACCACAGCGCGATAACATGTCCACGTGTTAGCTGGTGTACCGGTACGATCGCTTCCTGGGCCTGCTCAACGCCGAGGAAGTGGTAGTGCAGACCTGCGTACCCGTGACGAACCAGGTCATGTACGTGGTGTGGAGGTAACTCCGAGGAGAGCCCCAAGGAGATCCATGCTACCAATGCCGTGATTGCGGCTTACACCACGGCACACAAGTGCCTAGTGTTATTCTGTCACCTAAAGCGAAAGGTCTCCGTGGACACGTATCGAAGCTGCAATCTGCCGTTCACGTATAGAAACAGAGGTACAGTTGCCAAGCACTAAGGTCTCCGTGGACACGTATCGAAGCTGCCATCTGACGTTCACGTATAGAAACACAGGTACATTTGCCTAGCACTAAGGTCTCCGTGGACACGTATCGAAGCTGCAATCTGCCGTCCACGTATAGAAACAGGTATAGTTGCCTAGCACTAAGATCTCCGTGGACACGTATCGAACCTGCAATCAGCCGTTCACGTATAGAAACAGGTATAGTTGCCTAGCACTAAGGTCTCCGTGGACACGTATCGAAGCTGCAATCTGCCGTTCACGTATAGAAACAGAGGTGCAGTTGCCTACCACTAAGGTCTCCGTGAACACGTATCGAAGCTGCAATCTGCCGTTCACGTATAGAAACAGAGGTACAGTTGCCTAGCACTAAGGTTTCCGTGGACACGTATCGAAGCTGCCATCTGACGTTCACGTATAGAAACAGAGGTACAGTTGCCTAGCACTAAGGTCTCCGTGGACACGTATCGAAGCTGCAATCTGCCGTTCACGTATAGAAACAGAGGTACAGTTGCCTAGCACTAAGGTCTCCGTGGACACGTATCGAAGCTGCCATCTGACGTTCACGTATAGAAACACAGGTACAGTTGCCTAGCACTAAGGTCTCCGTGGACTCGTATCGAAGCTGCAATCTACCGTTCACGTATAGAAAAAGGTATAGTTGCCTAGCACTAAGATCTCCGTGGACACGTATCGAACCTGCAATCTGCCGTTCACGTATAGAAACAGAGGTATAGTTGCTATCACTAAGGTCTCCGTGCACACGTATCGAAGCTGTAATCTGCCGTTCACGTATACAAACAGAGGTACAGTTGCCTAGCACTAAGGTCTTCGTGGACACGTATCGAAGCTGCAATCTGCCGTTCACGTATAGAAACAGAGGTATAGTTGCCTAGCACTAAGGTCTCCGTGCACACGTATCGAAGCTGTAATCTGCCGTTCACATATACAAACAGAGATACAGTTGCCTAGCACGATGGTCTCCGTGAACACGTATCGAAGCTGCAATCTGCCGTTCACGTATAGAAACAGAGGTGCAGTTGCCTACCACTACGGTCTCCGTGAACACGTATCGAAGCTGCAATCTGCCGTTCACGTATAGAAACAGAGGTACAGTTGCCCAGCACTAAGGTTTCCGTAGACACGTATCGAAGCTGCCATCTGATGTTCACGTATAGAAACACAGGTACAGTTGCCTAGCACTAAGGTCTCCGTGGACACGTATCGAAGCTGCAATCTGCCGTTCACGTATAGAAACAGATGTACAGTTGCCTAGCACTAAGGTCTCCGTGAACACGTATCGAAGCTGCAATCTGCCGTTCACGTATAGAAACAGAGGTGCAGTTGCCTAGCACTAAGGTCTCCGTGGACACGTATCGAAGCTGCAATCTGCCGTTCACGTATAGAAACAGAGGTACAGTTGCCTAGCACTAAGGTCTTGCAGTGCATTTCCTGTCACGATCCACCACTGCACGATCCCTACCATCGACAATAAAACTGCATTTAAAAGATTTTATCGCTGACGAACATCCGTTTCTCACGCTCATTTTACACACACATCAGCACACGGTCTTTGCACGCAGTGCTGCACATGAGAATGATTCTTTTTATGTTTTCTCCGAGCCTAACGGGAGCAGAACTTGCTAATAGTGGTTCAGCTTGCACCCCCCACTAGTGCTTTTCGCGGAAGGTTAAGTATTTCCGCACGGTTATGTGATTTATTAAGTACGTGTGGAGTTAAAAACAGTACCCTGCCCCAACTTCGACATCGGTGTCAAATATTTAAAACTATCAGTGTCGTGTGTAGTGTTTTTGTGTTGTGCTGTGCATACGTGTTATGTAAAATGTAAGGATTAAATAGAATCAACAGATACTTCCTTTCTAAGGAGTAACACCAACTGTAGAATAAAAAATTCTAAAGTGTTAGATTCGTATGACTACCCTCTATCTCTTATAGGTGAGTACGAAAGTTTATTTTCATATCCACTTAATTTTAATCCAGATAAACTTTTCGGGGAATGGCTGCATTACACATCCGTAATACATCCAAAGGGACGCTATACACTGGCCTTAAAATTCTAAATTCTTTCCATCACCAGGGCGAGCAAGAACTGAAAAGCGACATGCCTTTAAAAAAGAATGGCTAAGCATTGTACAATTCGAACCATTTATAACAGATATCCCGGAAATGGCTGACGTCACAAAAAAGTTATTTCAAATAAATTGTGTGTGTTTTTAAAGAGATCTAAATTTTTTGTATTGTATGTTTTCCTCAAACCTTAGCAGTTATATAAGATCATAGAAAATTTCTTCCGAATCAAGAGGACTTCACAGGCTATTTCCACAAAATTCAAGATATACATTTTATTTTTCATATAAATGTCTTTAATATATGGTGTTGTAATTAAAAGCGTCAGAGACAGTTTTAGAAAATAAAACATTTCGGAAAATAGTTCATGTAAAGGGTAGTTTGGGGTGGAGGGACTTTCTTGAAAATCTCTGTGTCGTATCTTTGGAAGGTACTCAACCTAAATACCAAGTTTAGTATTTATCCGACTTTTCCTTTTTGAGTTATGCTGCTCTGACACATACACACAGAATTTTCTAAAAATGTTTTTTATTCAGGGGACCTCAAAACAAGTATTTAGTTTTCCAGTGAAATCTCAATATTGAATATTTGGATGCAATGCATACCTCCTCTACCTACTATTTTACGTGGTAGAGAGAGTAGAAATACCAACCTCTTCAGCAATGGTGTTTATTGACGAGAAACGTAGGCGTAAAAGTTAAAAATATAGATCGGTGCACGCTAAATTTATAAAAAATCTGTATTCCTGGTTTCCTTAAGAAATAAATGCACAATTTGTAACAAGGAAATTTTGATACAGCAACTTAGTTCTTTCGAAATCTTTGGAAAACCGTATCTTTATTTTCTTTTCGGTACCGAAATTTAACAATTTCTTAAAACAACTTGTAAAATTGTATATAAAACTCTGTAGGGAAGTTTATACTAATGTTGTGAATGTTTATAGGATGCACAGTTCCACAGTTGTCCAGCTTGACAATATAAAAGGTTTTAGAACGAATAGCAAATTACTAAAAGCCCCTAAATCAATATTATTACATGCAGTTGTGAAAAATATTACAGCTATGATTAATAAATTCTGGGATTACGAGAAATTTGTTAATATTAGTTTAAACGTATATAGTTGCAAGAAAAGTGAGTATAGCTAGCTCGAAACTTAGCGTTGTTGTCACAAATAAAGGATATAGAGAAAACTCTGATTTTCATAAAAGTAAGATTAAAACTACTTGCTTAAGGTAAAATGCTTGTCTCATATTAAGAATATTCTCAGATATTCGGAGAATGGCGCGAAAGTTGAGTCTGACGCCTTGTTATTTTTATTCCGTTTTTTCTTCAAGTGGGTTTCTCTATTGTTACATTTGTATAGTCACTGTAACTATTTTTACTTTCTCTACCACGTACATAGCGGATACAGGAGGAATTGCATTGCACTCAAAAATTCCATACCGGGATTTCACCAGAAATACATCTATAGATTTGCACATTTCAACTCATTACATAATTGGCTTGTATTGTGCATGATGTTTCATTTAAATACCCACAAACTGGGCCTGTGATTATTACTTATTGTTTTTATGTGTTTCAGTGGGTGAATAATAATTAGTTTGTTGGTATCGTTATCACAGTACTGTTTCACTTGTGAAATTCCATTCTCTTTGTATGAAAATGAAAAAAGAAAAGTTAAAAGAATGACGAGTTTTAGTGAGAAAGGTCTAAAGCTTTTAAACATTAAAATCAACATGGAAACTTTGTAAATAGACAACGCCACAAAGTAATAATAATAATAATAATACACATAAACTGTGTGCTTTAACGTTCTTGTACAGTTCTTGTACAGTAAGGCTTCGTTTCCTACGGTTTAACAGTTGTACAAAAGACATTCACAATGAGACTACTTCACAGCTATTCCCAGAAAATTGAAGTTATACATTTTATTTGTCATGCAGATATCTTAAACATACCGTACCGTAATCAAAAGGGTTAGAGCCATTTTTAAGACAATAAAAATAACGAACTTTCTTCCACTAAACGGGTAGTTTGCGGTGTGGGAATTTTCTTGAAAATCTACGGTTTGTTAAATTTTTTTTATACGCTACTATTATAGTGTGTGTGTGTGTGTGTGTGCGAGTATGTGCCTAGTATCCGTGCGCCACAAGCCAAAACGACGACATTATAGAAAAACTTTATCATTTGCCTACCGGACAGGGACAACCGCGAAAAACCTGAAAAAAGCTCTAAGAGTATTCTAACGCCTACCGATCTGGAAAACCCATGAAAACAAGATAGTACACTTTTTTGCCGCTTTCGACCGGCAATGAGAACCCTGCTCCTACGTACGCTAGCGACCAGGTTTTTGGTATAGTTAAATTACGTCTGTGCAAAGGGCGTCTGTACCGCTTTAAAAAACCTAGGTATATCAGTGCGAAGTGATGTTGGTTGATCTTAAAGCTGGTTAAGCATTTTCAAAAACAGTTTGCTACACGCTACTATTAAATGTGTGTGTGTGTGTGCGAGTATGTGCCTAGTATCCGTGCGCCGACAAGGTAAAACTTCATCATTTGCCTACCGGGCAGGGACAACCACTAAAAACCTGAGAAAACCTCGAAAATTAGAAACGGCTTCGTCAACCACTACAGAAAACGCCTACCAACCAGGGAAAACCTATGAAAAAGCAGAAAGAGCTTGCATTCGTTTACCAACCAGAAAACCCCCAAAAACTAGTTATTTTTTAAAAAAACGAAAAAACAAAAAGAAAAAAAGGAAAAAAGGAAAAGACGAATAATATAAGTATGGCAACTGCAACGGGTGTGTGTGTGTGTGTGCCTATTTAATTTTTATTTTCTTTTGCACTGCACACATTTGTGTTACAATATATATGCATTTCCAATTTTGGGAAAACCTATGAAAAAGCAGAAACAGCTTGCATTCGTCTACCAACCAGAGAAAACCCCGAAACACTAGTTATTTAAAATTGCTGATGAGTTCTGGATAGGCTTTTGCAAATGTTGTTGGTAGCAAAACTTACCTTCTCCATCACCTCCAACATACCCCACTCCCACACCTTTTTTCTTTCCACCAATCATAATCTCTCTTATTCTTACCAATCAACAACTTTCATTTGTTCCTTTCCACCAATAACATCACTTCTTATTCCCACCAATCACAACTTCACACGTCACTTTCTGTTATACTTTTTATCCCTCGTTCGCCATCTTTTCCCTCTTTCAGTCCCAACCTCCGCACAGACAACACCTCACCGCTCCTTAACCTCAACTTCACGCCTCCGTCATCTTATTTAGTTCCCATTTTTACCACCGCGCCTCTCATCTCCCAACCAGATTGCCGGCAAGAACAGATCTCGTTCATTCACATCTCGACGGTTGACTCGACAGCAGCTACTGTGAACACCTACGTCGTACACTTTTTTGACCGCTTTCGACCGGCTATGAGAACCCTGCTCCTACGTACGCTAGCGACCATCAGATGGTCCAGTACCAGGTTTTTGGTATAGTTAAATTACGTCTGTGCAAAGGGCGTCTGTACCGCTTTAAAAAACCTAGGTATATCAGTGCGTAGTGATGTTGGTTGATCTTAAAGCTGGTTAAGCATTTTCAAAAACAGTTTGCTTTTATTTTTTCGCGTCGCGTGAAGCTGCTGCGCTTTTGGTGACGCATCCACACCAGTAACAGGTAAGTGCCACACGCATAATTATTTTTCGGGCCTGCTTGGCGTAGGAATATATCCTTTCGTGTTTTGGTACTGTAACCTCAAATCTCCTTACCCTCCTCTTGCGTCCGCCATCTTGTTTAGTTCTCACCGCATCTCCTTGTCGCAGACCCTCCGCCATTTTTAGTTCCCACTATTTTAACCTCAAAATCTGCTCTTCTAAGCTCTTGCTACCGCCATCTTCTTTTAGTTCCCATTCTCACCACCGCGTCTCCTTGCCCCCACCTCTTGCGACCGCCATGTTCACCACTAACCTCCAAATTTCCTCGTCCTTAAACCTCTTGTTTCAACCATCTTGTTTAGTTCCCATTTTCGCCACCGCATCTCATATCGCCCCATCTCTCTATCCACTCAAGAAAACTACCATCCAACGTTCAAAAATTGCTGATCAGTTCTCGACAGGCTTTTGCAAATCTTGTTGCTAGCAAAACTTATCTTTCCCATCACCTCCAACATACCCCACTCCCACACCTTTTTCTTTCCACCAATCATAATCTCTCTTATTCTTACCAATCAACAACTTTCATTTGTTCCTTTCCACCAATAACATCACTTCTTATTCCCACCAATCACAACTTCACACGTCACTTTCTGTTATACTTTTTATCCCTCGCTCCCCATCTTTTCCCTCTTTCAGTCCCGACCTCCGCACAGACAACACCTCGCCACCCCGCTCCTCTCCATCACGTGACCTCCATACTCTTTCATCTTCCTTCCTTCATCTTCCACCCGAATTAACGAACCAATCAAAACACTCCACGTCACTTCCTGTTTTTCCTTCATCTTACCCTAATCCTCAATTCTTTTAACTCGTCCCGGATGAACCAATTGCAATAACGATAATCCTTCCGCTCAGGGCGCTTTTCAAACTTGCCGCCGCCGTCGCACGCAGCGACACTAGCGACACTAGCGCCCCTAGCGGCAGGATTATCTTTAATCCAATTGGCTCATCCGGGACTTATACTACTGACGGTGATGCGTGTGTGGGAGTAAGGCATACACAGCGAAGAGCGGGTACTGAACTATGGAACATGACCGCAGCACGGGATGATCGTCACCTTGTCCGCATGTTCATAACGAACCGTACAGCTTCATCCACAGTGTTGGCTCGACGCTGGAGCACTGCAACAGGTGAAGTTGTCTGCATCAACGGTTCGTCGCCGTCTACTGCAGATTGGACTGGTTGCATGCATGTCATTACGTCGGTTTCCATTGTCCGGAAACTACAAGCTCCTCCGACTACAATGGGCACTTGAATACCGTCACTGGGGTGCCGAGTGGCAAAATGTAGTCTTCTCGGACGAGTCCCGCTTCAACGTGTCCTGCAATGATGGCCGCATACATGTCCAGCGGTACCGTGGTAAGCGCAATCTGGAGGGCTGCATTGTTAGCGGCATAGTGGGCAAACACCAGGTGTGATGGTTTGGGGTGCCATTGGTTACAACAACCGATTTCGCCTCCTTCGGATTGAGGGCTCCTTGAACAGCAACCGGTACCTAACGGTGGTTGTAGAGCCTGAGGTACTCCCCCTGCTTCAGGCATCTCCACAGGCCACATTTCAACCAGACAATGTCCAGCCACATATTGCGAGGAATCTACTAGCCTTCTTCGAAGAGCGACGGGTACCATTGCTTCCCTGACCTGCACGTTCGACTGACATGTCGCCCATCGAACATTCTGGGATATGATTGGTCGGCGGTTGGTGCGCCGGGATCCTCCAGTAACTAGTGTCGCGGATTTGTAGGCTCGAATACAAACTGCGTGGAGGGAAATCTTTCAGAAAATTATTCAGAACCTTTTTTATTCAATGCCACAGCGTATAGCAGCTCTAACTGCGGCGCATAGAAGCCACGCCAAATACTGAATATTAGGGTTCAAAGATCATGTATATATTTAAAAATTTATCATGTGTTACTTGTCATGTACCTAACCTGTGGTATTAAATTCATTTAATTCATGCGTTTGCTTCTTGGTGTTCAATTTTCACAAGCGGCAGTGTATATCCGAAGAACGACCGGAAACTAATAAGGCCAATGCAAAGGTTCCCAGATTTAGTGCCACCAAGTAGAGGCACAGTTCAGAATTTGCAAGCTCAGTACCGAAGAGACTAAATTTAACCGTTTGGTACTGAAATAAGTTGAATCTATTTTGGAGATTATTAGAAGTATGGAAGTAAATAAACACCCCTTTGCTAAAGAACTCATGTTAAATATTTTCAGAGAAAGCTTGAAAGAAACATGAGTTCTTTAGTCACATTAAAAGACTGGTTACTGGAATTCAATTGGGAGACCAATACCATAGTTAATTATTGTGAAGAATGCTGACCCTAGCAGGAGTAGATTTGTCCGATAGAGTTCTTAAAACCATACGGTTAGAAAAACTGCCTGATTCTATCAACATCTTGTCAGTGATGAGAGACTTGAAAAGGTGGCATAATGGCCTATAAAAATCATGGAAATGGATCTCCGGAACGAATTATTTACCATTAAATGGATACAGGTAAACAACAGGAACTTCTTTGTACAATGTCCGAACTTGGCTATAATTTCCGGATTGGAGCAGCAAATTACTGCCATATCCATTGATCATCGAAGCATTCCTCGACATAGAAGCTTTGACTGCTGGCGTAGTAAAAGCGGTAGTAATTCCCGAAATAAATGCAACTCCAAAGGAAAGTACTGTTATTACCATTTTTGTTTTGGACACTGTTGCAAACCTGAAAAATGTACACCTCCGTGTAACTAGTCAGAACAGAGAAACGGAACCCAGCAGCCGAATTAGCGGCAAGTTTTGTTGCACAAGTCAATTACCGCAATACCTGTTTATTTGTAATTGAAATAAAAAAGGGATTGAAATTCTTAGTTGACACTGGTGCTGATGTTTCCCTAATTCCAATGCTAAAACTGGATCGTCGCATAAATTTATATGCCTTGAATGGAACTGAAATTCCTATTCGGGATCGAACTTCGCACCATCGACTTAGGGCTGTGGCACCAATTCCAATGGACCTTCATTGCTGCGATGATTAATAAAGGCTATATTAGAAGTTGATGTTTTGAACATATTTCAATTACTAGCAGATGTCCATAATAAGAGATTGATGGATGATGTGACCAAGCTCTGTACTAAAGGTGAGATTATTTCTGTCTCAGAAGAAAATGTCTGCACCATGGGTCAAAACATAAATTTCGCAGATTTATTGTTACACTAACCAGACTTAATTAGCTCTACTTTCATGCCTAGTAAAATTAAACACAATCCAAAACACTACATTACCACTGAAGGTTCACCTGTGTTTTCTAGGGCAAGACAATTAGACCCAGAACGCATTGAAGTGACAAAGCAAGAATTCAAATTCATGCTAGAAAGCGGTAGCGTTAAGCCATCCAAATTTTCATGGGCTAATTCTCTTCAAATAGCACCTAAAAAGATGGTTCGATAAATTCAAATTAAATTGAGTTTTATTTATGGGAGTTCTTTAACTGCTGTGGCCCATAGCCTCCCATTCTATATTGGGCGCGAAAGACCGGTAATTTTGCTCAGAGGCCTCTTTAAGATTGTTCGATGCGCCCCTGTAGTGATTACAGGCGATTAAACGAGAGAACAATTCCCAATCGTTACCGTGTAAGTAGAATAGAAAACCTTCACTGTATTTGTCGTTCTCCGTGGTCTACTGGTAGCCGAGGTCGCGGGATCAAAACCGGCGGAAGGCGATGGATTTTTTGGGGGTAAAATCCTTAGCACCTCTTTCTTCGGAAGAGAAATAAAGCCGGTGGCCCCGTGTCGTGGATTTACGGCACACAAAGAATCTCAGGCCTGATAAAGAGGCCTCTGAGCGAAATTTCTGGCCTTTCACGCCCAGTATAGAATAGGACGTTAAGAACCATAGTAAAGAGCGTCTATAAATAAAACTCAATTTAATTTTTTCCACTGTATTGTGCAAGGCAAGAAAATATTTTCGAAAGCTGATCTGCCTAAGGCTTATTTTCAAATACCTATTACTAAAGAAAATAAACACGAAACTCCATTTGGACTATATGAATTAATTTCATGTAATGCACTTAGGCATACGGAACGCTCCAGCAACAGTTCAACGATTCATTTATGAGGTTAAGTATGGTTGGGGTTTGTATTCCCTCACCTCTATAACATTTAATCGCCTCGTCTAGTATTGAAAGCATCGAGCACATCTGAAACTAGTCCAGGAACACTGTTCAAATATGGCCTTCGCATTAACATGTGATAATCACTCTTAGGAGTAAACGAATTGGAATTCGTGGGATACTGGATTACACCAAAGGGCTCAGATCCCCTTTCTGAGAGACTGCAGCCAATTTTGATGTTCAAATTACCTGAAAAATTCTATGGACTTCGTACAGTCCGCTCTCGGCTATTATCTCCGTTACTTCAAAGATGCAGCGCAAACTCAAGCTTTATTGCACAACTATATCGAGGTAACAAAGAAGAGAAACAACAGGCTTATTTGGTGGACCGAGGAAGGTTTTGAGAAATGTAAACAAGACATCACAAATACTACATTATTAGCTTTTCCTAACCCAGAATTACACTTGGTCTAATGTACTGGCTCATCATATTTTGCTGTTGGTTCTATACACAAGCAACAGGAAAAAGCAAATTGGAGAACAGTTGCATTCCTCTCTCAAAAGCTGACAGTCACAGAAAATGTATAGAACCTCTGACTGAGAATATTTGGGTGTTTATCTTTCTGTAAAAACAAGTTTAGGCATATACATACTTGAGGTAAAATACTTCTTAATCTTCACTGACCATAAAAAACCCACATTTGCTTTCGAGCAAAAGAATGATAAAGCATCTCGCAATTTTCGACTGATATTCGTCATGTCACTGTTAAGACAACATTTTTTCCGATGTCCTTTCCAGAATTGATGAAGTAACCGTAGTGAACTATGAGGAGATTTCCAAGAGACAGCTTTTAGATCCAGAAGTGCAATAGTTCCGAATAGGCAACAACGCATTGAAATTCAAGCGGTATTAACTACCACCAGGCAAATACCTCTGGTGCAACACTGCAACTGCAAACATCACCTATATACGTAAAGAATTTCGCTTCAAATATTTTCCCATTTTCATGATTTCGCCCACCCTGGCATAAGGACTACAGTCAGACTAATTAGTAGAGTTAATTGGCCATTCACAAGGAGTGATGTGCGACAATGGATCAAGTCCTGCATTAGCTGCTAAAAAATCAGTCATTCGCCATACAAAGTCCCAACTTGGAAAATTTGAAGAACCTAATGAGAATTTTAGTGTTGTACGCATTGACCTCAGTGGACCACTACCAACCTCGAATGGCATTATCTATTGCTTAACTTGTATTGAACGTACCACAGCCTGAATGGAAGCCCCGCTACTTGAAGACATCAAAGTTGAAAAGATGTCAAAGTCTCGGTTACAAGATTCGCGTTCCATCACATGTGATCACTGATCAAGGGACACAGTTTAGATCACAATTTTGATAAATATTGTGGAGTGAAACTCAGCACACAATTTCGCAACATCCTCAGTGTAACGGGAAGGTTGCTCGGCTACATAACATAGGACCTTGAAGTCTGCAATCAAGGTCCACAATTCCTCTAATTGGACAGAAACTTTACCTACTATGCTACTGGGATTGCAAACAGCACTACGAGAGATGTCAAATCTCGCCACTGCACAGATAAAATATGGTAAAACATCAGAATTCTTGGCGAAATTTTGAGAAGCCAACTACACATACTGATTCTGATTCATTCGCATCTGATCTGCCAAAGCAGCCTAGTAAACCTAAATATTACACAATTACATCAGTATGTGTATCAAAAGACCTGCAGACAGATTGCCATATGTTTGTGAGATGTGATAGAATCAGAAAACCATTATAACCTGCATATGAAGGCATTTTTCCTGTTATAATAAGATGCATACAAATATTTCTCCATCACGTGCGAAGGTAAAAGGATAGGTTGTTAGTGGACAGACAAACCAGCCTACCTCTTGCAAGAGGGAAATGAATCAGGCGAGGATCTTTCAAAGTTTCCAGACAAAACACCACCGAATATCAAATATCTAAGACAGGATGGGCTATAAAGCTTCCAGCTCGACTTTTAGAGCAAGTTATTCATGCTAATTTTTCTGCATGCGCAGGTGAAAAGTGAATGTGCAGTCAGATATTACAAAAAGTTTGAATCTGAAATGTTACGTATAACTGTTAACACATTTACTGCACCATCTTTAAAAATGACCTCCTTATTTCCTTTCTATTTGAGTTTCAACGTGTTTATATAGTTTTTGCAATTTAATTGACTTATTTAGTGACCATATTGACCAGTGATCTTACGTTTATTTCGTAACTTCAATACTGTAGGGGAGTAGTGTAAAGCACAGCTGTTTCTATACTCTTTAGTCACAGTACAGTGCGATATTTTCTCGTGACAGGCATATCTGTATACGCAGTAGTTGGACAAGTACATTTACTTTCTGGAAGGGGTGTTGGTTCGGTTGTAACAGAGCAGAAGGTGCACATGCAACGTGAGATAAGCTGACTCGCCAGTTGTTCACACGTGAATTTACACCGAAACGAACAAAAATTCCTTGCCTCGTTAAAAATGTATAAATGGATGGATTTCTTCGGGCGTAAAAATCCTTAGCATGGCTTCTTCGGAAGAGAACTAAAACCTGTTGTCACGTGTCGTAGACTTACGGCACGTAAAAGAACTTCAAGCTGATAAAGATGCAACTGAGCAAACTCTCCGGCATTTCACGCCCAATTTATAGGTAAAATGGGACACTAAGTACCATAGTAGTTAAAAAGCGTCCTTAAATTTAAAAAAAATTCACCCCCGGTTCTCCTTCGTACCTGTCTACCTCACCCGATTTGACTTTTGTCTCACCCTCCCTTTGGCCTCGCCTATCCTAAGAGGTCAATTTCGACTCCCTGGGTAGTGACCATCTTCCCTTCTAATTACCTTGGGTAACTCTTCCCTTTCGTTGGCGCAATGTGACGTTACTTTTCAACTGACTAGCAATAATTTGCCCATGCATTGTCTACGGAACTTACGACGCACAATTGATTTTTCCTCTAGGTATTGGCCTCATGGGAAATACCCACGGAGGAGAGGCACTCGGTTGGCGCCGCCCTGGGCTAGGGAGGGGGCTTGGCCTTCGACTCTTGCCCTGGTATACGTTCGCTTAACACAACACGCACAATTGCGCTTTCCTCTTCTAACCCTATGGACCAACTACATCGCACAGTGGAGACAGTCTTGGACCGTTTCTCTGCTTCCCACCTTCACGGATCCCGCACCGAAAGTATAAACTGCAGTGGTGGACGGTTGCATGTTCCGCCGGCCGCGGTGGCTAAACATAGACATCTTTTACATCAATACCGACATACGACTAGCAGGACGATTTATTTGGCGCTTAAAGCCCAATGTGCTCGTAGACAACTTCAATCCCTTAAACGTAACGGGTGGGTTTTTTTGTACTCAACTCAATCCCCAAATATCGGTCTCCGCGATGTGGAGGCGGTTGCATTGGTATACGGAAGCTCTGGAGCTCTGACGCCCCATATCTACTTTGACATACAACACAGCCCCTGCCGTCCTTTAACAGAGTTGGCCATTCAGAGAAGTTCCCGTAGGAGAGTACACGGGAACTTGTTGCTCCAATTGACCTCTCCGAACCACCCTGCGCCCTCAGGTCACATGGTACGGCAACTGCTCCTGGGTCTGACCGGCTGACATATTCCATGATCATTCACTTTCCGCCTTAACTCTACTCTTACTTGTTAACGGTTACTCTCACATTTTACAAACGGGTATTTTTCCCGACTCCTGGAAACGATTCTTTCTTATTCTTACATTGAAACCCGGTAAAACAGCTTATCGGACTCCCATTGCAGACATATAGTGCTTGCGAACACCTTACGCAAACATTTTGAACAAATACGCAAAACCCATGCTTCTTTTACCGGGAACGCTACGGTTACTGGCCTAAATAACAATTCGGTTTTCGGCGACTCTTCTCTACGTCCTACAACCTTTTACAACTCGCACACGATACACAAGTTAATTGGCATCAACGGCGTGGTCTACTGGCGCATTTCTTGGACATTGCTGCAGCTTATGTTTCAGTGCACCTTAATCTCTTTATACCTATCTTGCAGCGACTTTCGCTTCCGCTTACCTTCATTCATCTCCTTTACACTTTCAATTACACCCTCGATATTCTTACGCCACTGTCCGACACAGTTATCACGGTTTACCACAAGGTACTTCTCTCAGTCCTCTCCCATTCCTAATCTACATACGCGAGCTTAGTTCGCTTCCCGTTCGTATCAGCTATCTTCTTCTCTACGCTGACAACATACTGTTGTACTTGCCAGTAACTGCTCATGACATAAAATTCGCCACCGGTACCCTACAATACGATTTAGACTTGCTGGTTACGGTACTCTCAAGACTGGGAGTATGTTTGAATAATGACAAAAGTCAATTCTATCCTTTTTAAACGCGGTACACCTCTGTTACGCTTCACTCTCCACCTACACAGTGCCCCTTACGACTTCAGTCGGTCGACCGTTAAATTTCTAGGTACCCATCTGGATCACAATCTACGTTGGAAAACCCAAACTATCTGCCTCCATGCTCTTCTGTGCCACCAGTTCCATCTTCTACTACATACACAAACGACGCTGGGGAACCCGTCCCCGTTGTTTGTTTCAAGTTTTCCGGACATTATGTGTGTCGCGACCAGACTATGGAGCAATTGCGGTATCTGCATATCCCAATGCCTGGCAAAGTAAACTTACTTCCATCCTATATCAAATTGGAAAGATGATTTTAGGAGTTGGTGGCAAGCCCCCCACACAGAAGGGTTTTACCCTTCTAGCGTTACCCTCTTTACTCGAGCAATGGACGCGACTATTCTTATCTTTATTGCCAAATTGTTCCGACTCACGAAATGCCTGCATTTCCTAAGCTCCGGTTAGGGATTGAACAAGATGAGCGTTGTCTTAATGAAACAATCCCCAAACCCCAGAATACTTGCGCATTTTCAAAGCTTCCTATCACACCGACGACCACCCCTTTATTGCATCCTTTACTTACACCTTATTCCCACTTTCTCCCTCTCCATTGAAGACATTGGACGCGACGTCATGTGATATTTTTCTAAGCGTCTTAGAACTGTTTGAAGCGGCACGTTTACCAACCAGATTACTTACACAGGCGGTTTCCAGACGTCGCACGGTGTCGGGGCCGCTTACGTTAACCAAGCCACGGGACTTCAGACCTCTTTTGCGTTACCTTTCGCTTTCCCTTCCTATTCCGCAGAAATTTACGCTATTTATCGGGCTCTCTGCTCGTTACATAGACTCTCATTTTCACATCTTCATCCGTGGTGATTCCAGTAGCGCGATATCTACCCTCTCCTTCAATGGCAGTCCGGACTTGGGATCGTGGGAGGTGTTATGTTATCGGGAACTCCACTCTTTACCTCAACGGGACAACACTATTTACCTCCTATGAATTCCGGTACATTCGAACATCACGGGAAATGAAATCGCGGACAGGCTAGCGAAAGCGGCCACTCTTGGACCCCTTCTTCATCTTCCCCGGGCATAACCATATCCGACATCCAGAAGCAGCTTTGTCAGCAACTCCTTCTACTACTTCCACCCCTGCAAGATTTAGACAATCGCCTTTTAAATCATGGTTTCTGTTAGGTACGTTCGTTACCATCAGTTGCAATTTCCATAGCTAATGAACTTTTACGGGTGGCCCCCATCCCGGTATATTTACACAAAATAGGGAAATGTGATACACCCCACTCCACCACTCTTTATTTTTCTATCCGCCCCCGACTAGGTACCGGTCCGTGGAATATCCAATCTCTCCTCCACTCCGATATTCTACATACCTCACTTTCGCTTTCTTCGGAAATGTAAAGCGAAGCTCTAGCCTAGGAAATGAAACTCTAGGAATACATCCGTCGCCTGTTACTCCAACCCTTCTTCAGTTAAGAATACTACTTCGATGGACTCAAACGGGGTTATCCGGGGAATGGTGGAAGCAGCGTCCAAAAACGACAACATTTTAGCTAGTGGCATTGTAGAGGAGAATCCTACTGATGGGTTGCTTTTTACCGTCTGCCTTATGAGAATATGCAGTACACATAAGATAAAACTATCTTCCATTCTTATTTTGATTATCGCGTGTTCATACCAATTTTACGTAAATATAAATTTTCTAGGGACTTTTTGTGAAAAATAGGAATATTTTGAATGGCTGATAGGGACTTTCTGTTGAAACAATCTGGTAATGTTGGTTCTGTGTAGCAGAAATCAAAATGCAAAAATCCCAGAAAAGCAAAGTTGTATTTATGCCGCGTAAGATGCAGAAAGAAGTGCAAGCGGAGAAAATTTTCTCGCTTCAGATATAATCAGCATGGTAGTTGCTTGCGATCTCTGTAAGAAGACGTTCATCAGTCGTTCATTGGTTAATAGACACAAACGACAAGTACATAAATTGAATCCTGAAAAGCTAGCCCGTGGACGACCGAGGGGTACTGCTTTTAGTTGTTCTGTTTGTAACTGGAGTACGGCCAACCAGCGTCTTTTAATACAACATCAGCACTCGGAGCACGAGAATAATAAACATAAAATTGAAGTGCATTGTCCAGGTACGTACCTGTACCAGCGAACGCTCCAGTCCTGAATCAAATCAAATGTATTCATACCGTGGATAATGTATTCATATCATGCATCGTGCCTTTTGGCTCAAAACTGCTGTGCCTATCTCCCTCCCCCCCCAAATATAAAACACGGAGATATGAATTCCATCCATATACACACTAACCTAGGCGTTGTAACCTAACCTCACCTCGGGCTAAATCTGATACTACAGGACCCTGTCGTTTTACTGCATGTTTTTGCCTCACATGTTGGCAACTGTTCTGTTCTGAAGTGCATCGAGAGAGACAAAGTTCCCCCTGCTGGCGGAAGTGCAAACTAACTAGAGGAAATAGATAAGGAAGTTTGTGTGGCCCTTTTCCCCCCAAACATAATTCCACACCCCAGCAGGCTTTGCAAGTAGGCCTTTCAGTGTTTTTAGACTTGCCCCTTTCAGTCATTATTTTAAAGGCATAGTAACCCTTGGTTACTCACTTTTGAGGACGTTTTTTCAATATGAGTTTCTCATTTTAGGTTTTCATCAATTAATACTCTTAGAAATTTAATGGAATTTACTTAAGTAATAGTTTTATTTTCTATGTCCAAGAAAGGTTGGTATATGTTTATATTTCTTAAACATCTGAAATATATTGCTTGAGTTTTCTCATCACCAGCTTGTGTTAGTCGGACTACTTCTGCAGTTGGCTATCCATTGGATTTGTACCTATCTATTTGCACTTGTGGTTTCTCATCACAGTTAAAGAGTATATTAGAGTCTTCAGCAAACAGAATTATCTGATGGTATTTGGGCTGATTTGGTAAATCAAGCCTTTATTTTAACATATTTGTTAATAGACTATCTTTAATTTCAGTCGAGAACTGCAGTGATTGGTTTCATACCCGACAAGAACTGTGCAATCATGTTTTGTTTGTGCACACTGATGAAATACCTGGGGGCTCCTCAATAACTGAAATGTACTTCAGTAACATTGAAGGTAAGAATATCTAAATATGCAAGAGTTATGACAAACATCTCATAAAAGTATATCTGCAGTGGCCACAACAATGTTGTGTCACAGATTGTTTTCTGTCTGTTGTCTCAGCAGTTCAGATATTACATTACAAAATCTGTTTATTAGCATTCGGGATTAGGATTGTAGTTTTATTGTCAGTAAATGGAAAACCACATAGGTATATAATATAATGGTTTAGAGGAGAGGGATTACATTTTCACATTACCAAATGGGGTTGGGTGCTTTTCTCAATTTTAACATATGATAAAATCTATTACGCTAAGGTAGATAGATAATGGGTAGGGGGAGGTTCTGTTGGAGTATCATTGACTTCCTGTGTATCAAACTAAAAGGCTTATTGTGCAACCGTTTCGGAAAAGATGCTTTCACCATTTTCCAAAGTCTGTTCCATTTAAGGTTGCAGTATTTTGGTTCCAATGTCAGCATGCATTCCTAGGTCTTCCCTGGTTATAGATAGGGTAAGCTCATTTTTACCAGTAAACGCTAAGGTAAGTACTAAAACATTCTAAACTGAGTAAAGAAGTGCTAATGAAATGGAATTTGAAAGGTACAAACATTATATCTTTTATTTCTGCAATATGTTACATGGTACAAAGGTACAAGCCTAAAGATTTGACTCTGGTAGACCTTTTCCTTGCCAGGGTATCTGCCTTTTTATTGCTTAAGATTCCTTTATGGCCAGGCACTCACCCAAGAGCAACCTTGTTGTGCTTAAGGGTTATTAGGCAATCCTAGACTAACTGATGTTATCTGATAGCTTGCAATTGCTTTGAAAGCAGCCTGGCTGTCAGAGAAAATCCAAATATTCCTTTCTTTGTAGCCCCTATTTAGATTCTCTCTGACATAGGTTTCAATTGCACAAACTTCTGCTTGGAATGCAGTGGCATTGCAACACAGAGAAACAGAAATAACAGCTTGGTGCCTCCGCATGTATTCCAGACCCATTGTCTGTTTTAGATCCATATATATATATATATATATCAGATCAGACTGCCCTCGGGACAATGCTCTTGTTCTGACTCATTTCTAACGTTATGTTGAATGGCTTGTCAAAACATAATTTTGATAACATATAATCACTACCCATCTCAAGTAAGAGTAAATGGTTATTGATTATTCATGTAGCTATTTCCTGGTTTTATGCCATGTATTTTTACTCACAGCAACATTTCGGCCTCTTGTTGAGGTCAGCTTCAGGGCTGCAGTGCACAATTATTAGTTATATTTGTAATTATAGTATGCCCTAAAACAAGGGTGGCGAAAACGACTTCCTTCTGCGAGTTTGTTTTTCCTTTGATATATATATATAGCAGTAGGAGACAGGTTGAGAAGGATTTCCATTGCGGCTGATGGGGTACTTTTCATGGCCCCTGTTATACAAAGGCAAGCCAACCTTTGAACAGTACAAAGTTTGTTAGCTGCCTGTTTTTGACTAACTTTAGGCCACCATGCAAGCAACCCATAGGCAGTTATAGATCTCACAACTGTTTCATACAACCAAAGTATTATCTTTGGTTTGAATTCATTGGTGTGGGTGGCTCAGTTGGTTGGGCAATGGCCTTCTGATCCCAAGTTCGCAGGTTCAAACCTGGCCCAGCCTGATGGTTTTAAGTGTGCTTAAAAGCAACATCCCCATGTCAGATTTACTAGCATGCAAATGTCGAAATTCTGCCACCAGCAGCGTTGACATGATCCTGGAAATTGACAATGTTAACAAATAAAGCTTTTTTTTTTGGTTTGTTAGTGCCCATGTTTTACCAATGGTTCTTCTACCTATCATAAAAGCATTTTCTCTTTGTTTATTATTCTTTGCAGAGTAGGTTCCATGTAAGTTTGCTGTCTAACTATACACCCATATATAACCTTGGAGCTAATCTATAGTTGTTCATTAAATAGACTAGGACTTTTGAAACAATCCATTTTATTTTTATGTGTGAATGGGATAAGTGCTATCTTAGAATGGTTTACCTCTTTGCACCACTTTTCCACATATTTCAGAGCTTCAATCATTAGCTCGGATACTGTATGGGCATACTTGCCCTGGATGAGGGACAGTATCATCAGCAAAACTGGATATATGAGGTATATTTTTAAAGTAAATACGGATAATTTTTTAAACAATAACATAACTTTGTTTTCCAGATACTTTATCTTCATTCATTATCTTACATTTTCCAGATACTTTATCTTCATTCATTATCTTACACCTTACACTATTTCTCCACATAGTCATTACCCTTATTCAGGCACTTGTAACATAAGACCAGCTTTTGTATAAAGAATGATGCCGCTTGTGATGAAAGCCAAGTCTGCACTTGTTGTTTCGCTACATCATTGTCTTTGAAATGTTTTCCACCAAGGAAGTTCTTCAGATAAAGAAATATATGAAAATCATTTGATGCTAAATCCAGACTGTAGGGACGGTGATTGAGTAACATTGTTTACTTGCGGCAACACAACTATCCCTGTTGTGTATAGCAAGTACAGGCTACTTGAATGTAAACACAATAACAGTGCAACCAATCTGTTGCTGTTGCTAAACGTCCAGAGTAGTATTTTATGCTTGCCATCAGTTTAGGCAATGTAGTGCATACTGCATGTTTCTAGCTCAAGCAGGATCATAAGCAGCCCAAGAGCCGTGGGAGTCTTGTGCAAGTTTTCTACCTGATTATTGTTCTTGCATCATTTAGTATGAATTTGAATTTTATTTGTACATCTTTTATACACAATCTTTTTTTACAATGTTTCCCTTATAAACTAACTTAAACTACATACAAATTGTCTGGCCAGCTATGTTCTGCATGTACTGCTCAGCTTGTCTGGCTCCCTGGCTTTATGGCTCAACTGAGCAGCTCTTTGCTACCCTTAACCTTCTGTAGTTCACTCTCCCCCTCTATTTGTCCTTCTGCCTTACTTATCGCCCTTACTTTCCTAATCCAATTCTGGTTTGCTTTCCTTTCCTTAAAATCTCCCCCATATTCTTTCCAATATCACTCTCTTTCTTCTTCTTGTTCCTAGTTCCACTAATGCTACTTCCCCTGATGCTGATCTTGATAGCCCCAATAATTCTTTACACATCATATGGTAACAGAGTAATAATTCACTATTGAACCTGCAAAGGAAGCTATGGTAAATGTCAGTTAATAAATTTAACTTAATTGGCGTAGTTGTTATTGATAACAAAATTAAAAACATAGGATCACACTTTTGCAAAGAACGTGACTGTTATTTATGTACATACATCCATACAGACTCACTGGTTTTAACAGGAAAATATGCACAATACAAACAGCTCGTTACATGCACTTATTCCATATACGGTTCATAATCTGCAGTAGTTAATTTTCGTTTGAACAGAATGTGTAAAATACATAGAAAAACACATAGACCTTAAGGCTAACTAGAGTGAAGCCTAAAAACTATGAGACTTGGTTGTTTTATACTGCAGCTTGCTATAGCCTAATGCCCTAGGCTCATCTTCTTCACATATGAAGACTAAAATATGCTAAAATGACCCAAATTGCCTAAGTTATACTAAATAAAATCCAGTATACCTTAACCTATTATTAAATTTAATCAGTTTGGAGAAGATGAAACACTCCAAAAGTTTTACTCGGTACACTAGCAGGATATGTTTTCATAGGCCCTTGCCTAAGTTGTCAGTTGCTGTTGACTGGTTTGGACATCTGGATTATTCATGGCTGGATGAAGCTCCCCTGATGACAGAGGTTTGAACAGTTTCACATACAGGTTCACAACATTGGACGTTTCAAAATTCATCACTTGTTCTTCATGCTTCTTTATAAAGATATTCATCAACACATGTGGTTTTCAAAAGTTTGATTTTTTTGTTTATACTATGGTTATAAAGGGTATTTTAAATGTTATCAAAGTGTATTTGCTTTCAGTGGTCTTAAGTAATAATAATTGGACTTCATTATATTTTATAAAAATTATTTTTTAGAAGTATTACAATGTCTAATGGTTATTCCATACCTAATGAAGTGAAAAGTGTCACTAAAGAGTAAGACATTAAAAAGTGCCTTTAGGAACAGATTTGAACAGATGGAAGATTATAACACACGCACCCATTCTTTGCAATATATTTTGGTATATAGCAGAAAAATTCCTAGACCTTCATGTAAAGTGATAAAGTGCACAATCTTTCACCAATAGGAGTGAAAAATTAATACTTGAGAATAGTATACTCCACAGATGGCATCTTCTGGGCCAATCCATAGAACATTACTAGAAAAAATAAAAATGGTGAAATGTTTGCACATATTAAATATATTTTATGGTTCATTATTTAAAATTAATTTTCATGTTCACTTTGTATTTCAACTGCAAAGTTACAAATTTCAAACTTGTATTTTGTCTGGTAAAAACTACAGCAATTGATAAGCAAATTGCTTTAACCCATCAGCTGAACGGAAGACAGCATATGATATTTATGTTTACAAACATCCTGTGCAGAGTATATTTGCTGCATATTCAGGATGAAATATAATTGAATTCATACATTTCTGGAAGCAAAATGCAGAGAATCCTTAATACTGCAAAATGAATGTCTGCTTGTGTGAACAAAATTAGATAGTTAGCATGCTTTCCATTAAAAAGAGCCAATTTTAAGTGTGTTACATATTGAATGCTGCTCTTTTAGATATTGTCATTTATTGCACATTGTCCCACAACACTTTATAATCATTGTAGTGAGCCCTTAATGGTACATGTTTTTGTCCAGCATTGTTTATTGCCACTGTTTCTTTGCACCTGACTACTGGTCTCTGCACATTCTTCAAATGTGCATTAATTTTATCTATGCCTCTCCTCTATGTTATCCATAATATGTAAACTGCAAATGCAGGGGCATGTCCTACATTGCTGCAAATGGTTATAAAAAGTGTAGAGAATGGCAGGAACATTTCTTTACCAAGTTTCCTTTCCTGATTATTATTTATTCCATGTATACCAGAGCCACTGGCCATGGTACCATATGAAGTAGGAGCATGTGTTAAACACTATTAAAAAAAGTTAAATATTCATGCATATTTGTGATTCTGATATTTTAAGACCCGTCTTATTTATGTGACACTGGTGCATTTTAACACGTTGACTGCGAATTGGTCATGGAAGACTAATGGCAGTCATTCCTTATGTACTGTTAGTATTGCTTCTTTTATATAACTTACAAGATAATATAAATTGCAGTTTTTATGCCTCAAAGTATTTAAAACTATGGAAAGAAATGGTGAAATCCCTATGGTAATTATACACATTTACCTTGTATCACCCAGTAGAGACCATTACTTATTGAAACTATGTATACATATACAGTACAGTACTATTCTCCAATGACTAACAGACATGCATATGGTTTCATGGCTTTTTCTGTAAAGATTTAGAAGCCATTGCTGACTGCGAGTTCCAGTTATCTTATGTACATCACAGTATTAGCCGAAAGTCACAGTGTCACGAGTAGGAAATTAGTTGGATTAGCATTGAATATGCTTGAAAATGGTTAAATGAATGTTTTTGGTAATGGTGAAACTGAAACTGTTGATAGTATCCAGGACAAAAGTTACCAGCAACCAGAGACTGATAAATCAAGTTCAGAAGATACAACGAAAATAGAAATCATGGAGGTTGCTCCAGAAGAGCCTGCAGAGATGTATATATAGACAACCTTATTGACTGTGAAAAGAAATCAAGTCAGGGAAATACACTACTAAGGCCTCTGTATGTATTGGATTACAATAAAATCAAGAGAGTGCGCACATGTGTGACAAGACATAATTATTTTGTGCTCTGAAGAGGTTTGAAGTTGTAGAGAAAATGTTTGAAATTATTTTTGGTGTAGAAGTTGTTAAAGCTTGGATGATTTACAATATGCTCAATAAGAACAAGTTATTAAATTACAAACTTCAGGAAAATTCTTGCTCAAGAATTAACTCCAAACCCACCCATTACACCACACTGGATCATGAAGGCGAGTTCATATCTTCATCAAACCAAAGGAAGAAAGAAGAGAAAGTAGTACAGAGAATGCTATAAGGAAATAAGAAAAACCATAGGAAATATATAAAGTCAGTTTCTGTCAAAACTGTGAGGGGCAGCCTGGATTTTGTCCACATTGTTTTAATGAATTCCATAAAATGTAACAATAGAAAGCAAATGTGAGGTGCTGTTATTCAATAAGTTTAGACCTAAATTATTTTTGTTTCAAGGAATACATTAGACATTACAAATTTCATATTATTTCTTAGAGTATTTAAAAGGGAGAGAATAAGTAATATAAGGTTTAATTTTCTAAATATGTTTGTAAGAATATAAAATAAAGTTCTGAGTGGTATCAGTAATAAATTGCTAGATTAATGAAAAACACACAGGTATGTACAGTATTGGATTATGGAGACTGATACCACCTTGACAGAACTGCTATCTTATAGGTTACATTAAGATCATAAAAATGTCATTGTAGTAATCCTACACACCATTAGATGGCATTGTTTGTAGTAAGATGTATTGGACTCCATGGCCTGCTTTCATAATAAAATCATCATGCATACCAGATGTTGGAGACCTATGCGGTAAATGAGATTATAAGATCCACAACAACAGCCACAGTCAAAATGTTATCTGGTTTAATATTGCTGTGATTTCATCATCACTTCAAGGGACAGATTTATTTATTTATTTAGACATTTAGAAAGTTTTGCTAACATAGGGAAAAAATCACTTATGCTGTGATCACCATTTTGTACTGCACTATTCCTTAATCCTTGTTTTCTTTTCAAAATGAGGATGTGATTCTCATATAACTTCCATGTCTCACTGTCAATGAAAAAATTAATTGAATAGGATGCAGCTAAGTAGTTCAACCATGACCTTGACAACAGCTGAGTGGGAAAAATATGTCAGAAAATGTTGTCTACCCCAGAGGGATGCATACTGGAGGTAGCAAAAAAAGAAGATGGGGCGACGTGTAATATTCCATCGCTTCATCTGATGACAAAAAAGTGATTCCATGCATTTTATCTTTAATTTTTGGTAACAAAAAGAAATAAGGTGCTAGGTCAGGGCTGCATGGTAGAGGGTTCATAGGCTGACCTTTAGGGCATCCAGATGCTCAGTTGTTGGTTTGCTGTTTGGGACAATGCATTGTCATGATGTAACAGTATTGTGACTGCATGCATGTAGCTACCTATGGCTGGTGGCACTTGGATGGGGACTTCAGCTGGCTAGCTCAGAAAATAGCAAGTGTGGAACAAAACACCCTATGTTTGCCGCTTACCTGTTCTGGAGCATTCATTTCACATGTTCTTGTGGGTTCCTTTCCTAGAAGGTTCTGCTTTGTATGCGGGACCTTTATAAGGGGCCACTCTGCCAGGATGGGCAACCAGTGTTGAATTGAGTTGCATGTTGAGTTCTGTTAGAAGTGACAGTGCAGTTTAATTGTGAGTTGTAACTCAGCAGACAGTTGCGAGTCATTAGTTCAGCTTTTCAGTTGTGATTTGAAGTGATGGATTAATTGTGTTGTATTTGAGTGTATGCCAAAATGGCTCTACAGTATTTTTCCTTTTGGGCATCTTACACAAACTTTTTTCAAAAATTTGCAGCAAACAGACATTTGTGTACCAATTAGCAGTAATTGTATGTCTTATCTTCTAATGTTATATAGCAAAATGGCCAGTTTTAGAAAAAATACTAGCAACTTTCTTCTTACCAGCACTGCAAATTCACCAGACTTTTATAGACTTAGGTTCTGTACAAAAGGCTCATTGAGTTGATTGACTTTTCTTTTCAGAATCATAATAATAAATCCAAGATTCATCACCAGTAAGGATATTCCAAACCAGATCTGAAGTGCTGCCTTGGTATTTTTCCAGAGCTTTTCAGCACCAATCAATGCATTGTTTTTGATCAGCAGTAAGTTTAGGTGGAATCCAGTGACAACAAAGTTTTCTCACATCTAATTGTTGATGTAAATGTTCTGGATTTGACTCATACCAATGCCCAATGTCATCTGAATAAATTCATAAGATGTCCATCGATCTTCTTAAAGTATTGCTCGAACATCGGCAATATTTTCATCAGTCACAGCAGTTCTTGGGCATCCTTCACAAAATGCATCACTAAGAAACAACTGATCTGCTTTGAATTCGTTGTACCAATTATAAATTGTTGCCTTAGATGGAGCTTCCCAAATCCATTTTAAACTGATCTTCACATTGTTTAGGTGTTAATGATAATTTAAAACTTTAAAAAATCATAGCACAGAAATGTTCTCTACATAGTCAAATTTATTTTTTATTGAACACAAAATCTTTAAATGATAATTAACAAATTACTAGAGCAAATCAAACAAACTACACGGCAATCAACTCTCAAAACATTAGAAAGTAGTTGTCAAATATAAACAAATTTCATTTGTTTTTAGAAACGTGCCATTCTAAAAATTTCCAGTATCGCCCTCGTATGCACATCCTAAATGTGCATTGTGGTCAGGCACAGGTCTGTTCTACACCTGTTACATGCTGGTCAATATTGGTGAGTTATCACTTTCTGTTGCAATTTATTTATTTTTATAATAGACTTTAGACATTCATTATTTTTATACTATAATTCAATTGATGGCTTTTGAAAGAATCGATTAAGCCCAGCTGTGATTTATTTTCAGATGTCAAAATTAGAGAACTGAAAAATTATTTACTAGAAAAATTCCACTAAATAGTCCACTGCTGGTGTGTCAGCACTAGATAACTCTTTAATATGGTACACTTTGCCTTTTTCATTCCATCTTGAAATACAGAATTATTTTCTGTGGCAGCTCAGTAGACAGTACAAATATTTTCCAATTGCAGAAAAAAGCAGCAAGATTAATAATGAGAGATCATCACAGAGCATCCTGCAGGAGTTGTTTATCTGATGGGAAGTTTAACTCTAGCATGTGAATATGTTTTCTCACTCGTGCCATTTTGTACCAAAAATCCAGAAGAATTTGTAAGCAATTTACAAATACACAACTTCAGTACCAGACTAAAGAGGTATTTACACAGATCGCAACAACAAACAACTTGCTATCAAAATGGACACTTACTACAAGTGTATAAAAATATTCAGTGCCTTAGCTATTAGGCTACTGTCAAACACCAAAAAGAAATTCTTAATTGCTCTTAAAAATATCTGTAAAAAGAACCATTATTCTGTACAGGAATTCTTAGATAACTGTAATGGTGTGTCTACGTAACTGTGAGTTCAAAATGTTATATTGGCTTAATACACATTGAGACTTTGTCTAGTTTTAACTGTCACTTCACTGGTTTTCACTATCATGTTTTGATCTGCTTCACTTAATTCACACTGTCACTTCACTAGTGTGAACTAGTTCAGTTCCCCCCCTCTCTTCACTTTGTGTTGTAACCTCTTCCAGACAGTTCACTCACTGGGGAGTTGAACACAAGATGTCTGCAATCTCTTGCTCCATACTAGCACTCACTGCACGTCACAGCAGTCATCACTAACTTGCTCCAAGAACCGTACTTGATGTTGCAGCAGAAATGCGCTCACCGGCTGACTTACTCACTGACTGACTCACTCACTCCTCTTGCGAGAACTCTCACCCATATAGACAATGAAATCTTCCACAGAACATTCTAGAACTATCTCAACACATGTTCTGGAGGAGGGGGAAGAAACTTCCGGAAGGTTCTGGTTTTGCTGTTAGTACTCCCAGTGTTTAAGCTGGTGAGTGCTACTTATTGTTTATCTCTGACTGTCTGGCACCACCCTTCTGATAACTGTGGGTCATAGCCACTGCACCACAATATAATGTGCTCATGTTAAGCTGAATTATGTACATGAAATTTATCTGCATGATCTACATTATACGAGCTATATGTCATTATTTTTTTTTTTTCTATTTTCTTTAGGGAGGAGGGGTTGTAAAATGATTGGTGAAGCTTATTTGCAGTATGATTTATGATGGAATCTCTTGAATGAAATAAATAATCAAACAAAATCATTGTCTTCAGAAAATCAGATTGTGCTCTGTTCATAACAAGGCAGAGTATTAATTAGTTTATTTACCTGTTATGTCCAAATGTGCATAGTCAACTACTTGCATGCTACCCACTAAGAGGGAGATTCAAATGCCTATCTGCTTCAGCTGGTTGCTCCAGGCTGGCCAATTTTGGTTATGAAATGTCTAAATCCCTGGTGGCTCATGTATCTACAGTGTGCCACTATGCTAAGTTGAAGCTCCTGAAGCTTCTGTTGTTTCAATAAAAACAACTTACAATTAATAGTTATTAATGAACTCTCCAAAATGAGCCTGATGAACCTTATAATCCAAAAACAACACACTTTAAAAATAACTGAAGCATTTGTTCAATCTGCCAGGACAATCATTTCATTGCTAAAACTGTATGCAACCGATTTTCTGGAGTGAGCAAACATGGAATGAGTAACTCTGCTTATGGCAGATGTAATATTAAGAACCTAGCAGATATACATAGAGCTTTTCAGATAAATTTCAAAGATTTGGGGAGATTAAAGAGGAAAGGACAGTATTTCTTCCACTTCTGTTTATCTATTCTTTGTTACAATCAGAATACATTATAAATTTGGGGACATTAACATAATTACAGAGCATGAAAGATAACTTCTCTCCCCAGATAATAATCTTAATGGTCAAAATACTACTAGAAAAATTCTATTTAAAAAAGTGAATCACTGCTTAAAATTAATAGAACTGATTTCTCTCCCAAGTTTATGTAGAACTGTATAGTCTGATTTGATGTTGACTCCCTTAGCAGCACAGTAATGTAAAGTATGATGCACAATTATCCAGAAATGGGAACCAGAATGAAAAAAATATGAGCATACACAAACTGAAAGCTTTCTGAAACCCAGGAACAGAAACATTGGGCAAATTTCAATTCTCCCATTCACAATCATACAATACTGTATGCTTGTTGCGCATAGTTGTCTTCATTGTAGAAGATAGTAAAATAGGTTATGACCTACAACAACCACTACAGCAAAACCAAAATTACTCCAGCAGCTGTATATGCATTCATTCTCAGTCCTGTTTCTGCTATCAATAGCATTATATGTTGTAAGAACCACAAATTATAGCATCACTTTTTCAAAAATATTTACTGTGTTCTATTTTTAAAGTTGAAAATTCAAAGGAAAAATAAAATCATTTGTTGGTTATGAAGTAATGACATCCGAATTTGCAAAATTGAGTTTCCAATTTATCGATGCAATAATTGACATGATTTCCCATTTGCATCTTTGGCTTATTGTGAATCAGAAGTCTCAAGGCTTAAGTCTTTTGCTTTCTGCTCTGGTTCCTATTTCTGATTTATTAAGGATCAATCTTGAGAACCCATAAAGTGTCATGAAACAGGCTGCCTTCCTCTTCCCATTCTTGATTTGCTTGATCATGGCATATTTACCTTCCCATTCTGTTTTTGTTTCCAGATAATTGTGCTCCAAACTTCAACTTTAAAGCTCTGACTCTGCAATTCTATTATCTGATTTTTGTTCCAGAATTTAAAGAATGGAAGGCACACAAAGAGGCTGAGACAGACACAAAATACATATTAACACGTGCTCCTAAAGCCCAGAAAACTGGTATAGTTTATAGGTATTTTTGTCATCGCAGTGGAGCTTATGTAGGAAAGGGAAAAGGAATTCGGCATTTGAAGTTGAAAGGAACATGCAAAATAGGTAGGACATGTCCAGCAATGATAACTGCACAGAGTCAAGAATTACTCGTCCATGTGGTGTTTAATGATGTGCATTATGGACACTGCAATGAAGTTATAAGTTCACACTTGTCAAAGGGAGAGCAGGAGCAGATTTCAAGACGATTATCTGAGAACATTCCTTTTGAAACTATTTTAAAAAATGTAAGAGATAGTTTGGACTATAAACAAACAACTGGATCATTTATTTTACAGGGGCAGACTGTCAGCAGTGTTATGCATGATTTTGATCTAGATGTAGGCAAATCTAATGAAAGTGGTGTAGAAAGTGTAGCTGTATGGGCTGAAGAACTCGCGGGAATAGATTATGAAACTGTGCGCTATCTTAAATTACGAGGAACTGCTGATGAAATACATGGTTTAAATGAGGCAGACTTTGTTCTAGTCATAATGACTGACATACAGAAGGGCATGTTGCTGAAATTTGGAAAAAATTGCTTTATATGTATCGACAGAATCTGTGCTTATAATTCATGTGTTACAACCCTAGTGGTTGTAGATGACTACAAAGAGGGATTCCCAGTTGCATTTTGTTACTCAAACACAGAAGATTATAGCGTACTTAAGTGCTTTATAAATGTAGTAAAAATGTCGATGGAAATTGTTATCCCTGTGAAGTTTCTAATGACTGATGATGATTCAGTTTATGATACATGGGTAGATGTAATGGGTTCCCCAGAAAATAGATTGTTGTGCTCTTGGCATGTTGATAAGATATGGCGAAAAACTATTTCCTCAAATGTACAGGCCAGTGATGAACTTAAAATTAGAATATATAAACACCTAAGAATGTTATTGCATTGTGAGGATGTTCACAGTTTTTATCTTGAATTAGATGATTTTCTAAGTACTTGTGAGTATAAAGATTCAACAAAAGACTTCGGTAAATATTTTCACAGACACTATGTTGCTCGATGTGAGCAGTGGGCCTATTGCTATCGTGTAGGACTTTGCATCAATCCTAGCATGCACATAGAAGTTTTCCACAAAGTGCTAAAGCAGGTTGTAACCAGCGGCCTTAAACTGGGCAGAGTGGATAAGAGTATCAATGCATTAATGGCAATTTTAAGACCTAGAGTGCTGTTTCGTAGATTGATGAAATTAAGTAATGGGAAACTTGCGAAAGCTATTCAGCAAATAAACCAAAGGCATGCTAAAAGTTTAACATTAGATCTTGAGGAGATAATAATTGCTGACGATTGTTGGAAAGTTCATAGTTTAAAAGATGAATTGTACAGAGTTAAGCGTGAAGCTGTTGCATCAAATCATGTAAATTGCAAGTTAAAATGCATTGATTGTGATATATGTTTTCATGACTTTTCTTGCACTTGTTCTGACTATTCATTGCAATGCACAATATGTAAGCACATACATTTAGTTGTCAGAATGTATACATCCAATCCTCTATTGGTTGGAAGTGAGGTGGAAATTAATGCTCAAACAAGCAGTGAATTTGATGATCATATAGACACTGAATGTACAGGTCATATAAGCAATGAATTTGAATCACAATCAGTAGATTCTTATTCCTCAAATCCTTCATCAGAACTGGGGGAGATCCATCATATGATAAATCAATTGAAAGCCAGAATGCTAGATTCCAGTATTATCAGCAATCCTACTTCTGTCAGTCATATCCATCAAAGTCTGTTGACTCTGCTGAGTTCCCTTGACTCAAGTAAGCAGGATTAAACAACACTTGTCATTAAAATGAAAGGCAAGTTTGTCCTATATTGTGTCAGAATTGACTTGTTTCCAGGTTAGAAACAGTGTGGAAAATGGAACTTCATGCTTCAGTAGTTGCTTTCTGCAATGCATGATTTTGATTACCAGTACCTAGGAAGGGTACCAATATTGGAATATTTCATTGTATGACAAGTTAATATTTCAGAATTAAAAAGGTAAGTTACTGGATAGTATTTGTGTCCTGCTTTACCAACTTGAGTATTTTAATGTTTTTGAGCAATTGCACCAAGAAGAACTTTCAAGATATAATGTTTTTGTGTAGCACACCTAAGTTAAAACTTAAATCGTTTTAAACTCAGCTATCAGAAAACAGAACAGAGCAGCTTTCAGGTGTTTGTATTACAGTTATTAACAGTAGCTGTGCCGAAATCCTCAGCAAATGTGCAATATTTAATAAGAAATCGGAATGCAATTTCAAAATAATGTGGAAGAAAATATATTATGCACTAGTTAAGAAAGTTACATTTTCTTATATAAGATTTCCAAGCAAGCCTAACTGGTATGAAAATGTATAATTTTCTTTAGCATTAACAAAATTTATATTTTGCAACTTTGCAGAACAGAAGTAATTTAATGAGTAATTTGCATTTCATAGAGAATAGCTATACACAAATTCTTATTTCCCTACATTATTTCAGTTATTGTTGAGGTTAAACTTGCACTTGCACTTGCTCAAAACTGAGATTTTGTTCTAGTTAGAAGTAGCTGCCTGAGGTTAGTGTAGTTCTCAGAAATTGAAGTGCTTTTGGCCCAAAGTGATATTTAGGGCATTATTTAATGCCAAAGTTTGAGTAGTTGGCCTTTGATGTGTGGTGGGAACACAAGAATAGGAGAAGCTGATGACATCTGGGAGACCGTTTGGAAGAATGTCTCATCATGCTCAGCGCAGAGCCAATGGATCAAAACTCCAGTGCTTGAAGACCACTGTAAATATCATTTTAGGCAAAACTGTTCTCATTTCTGAGAAGTGCACCACTTTACCCAGCTACTCTTGCAGCCCAAACTTGGAGTGTTCCTTATTGGTTACATGCTGCCTTTAACTCAAATGAGATATTTTTACGTATCTACAGTAAGCAGAGGAAGGATTTTATCATTTTACTGGACACACATGTTATGAGCTTACATGGGGAAAAAAGAAAAAATTACAAGAAGTTTTGTGTGCAGTGTATACTATAGAGGGCTTTTTAAAAGTTGGTTAAAAACTTTGTATTTATGTTCAACGTCTTCCAAAGATCAGACAAAACTTTTCAAAAAAACTCCTCTTTATATGGAAAAATGTTTTTCCCCTCTCCCTCAAAAATGGCTCTAACAATTTTGACTAAAATACCATATTTGCCTGACAAATAAAATCTATATCTTGAATTTTCTGCCTTTGGAGTCCTCATTATTGTGAATGAATTTTGTATAACTTGTAAACTGTAAAATATAGACAAAAACTTGCTGCACAAAAAATGTAGATCTCAAAACAGCTAATTTTTGTCAATTTTGTTGTAGTACTTACCATTTCCAATATATCTTTTGTATTGAACTAAATTTTCAAATACCATTTTATTCAGTACTAAGTCGCTATTCACTTATTTCTCTTGTGGTCATGCAAAGAGTGAAATTTCAAAGCAGTCACATAGTAATGTAATGTAATGTAATGTAATGCGTTTATTGCCAATAGACTGCAAGCAGTTTCTGACATTGTCAGTTCCATTTTACAAATATTTACATATGTACATTCCACAATACAATTAGACAAATTACTTATTAATTACAATTCTTCAATGGTATACAAAGCCTTATCTATTAAATATCTTCTAAGCTCCTTCTTAAATGTACTTTTTGATTCAAATTGCTTTACCGAATTTGGTAACTTATTGTACAGAATTAACCCCATTACACTTGGATCTTTAATGCTACACCTTATTCTAAAACCTTGTCTAAAGAAATTATTGTTATGTCGAGTGTTATAATGATGTATATCACTATTTCTTAAATTGTCCTTCCCTAACACATAAGTTATTACTCTGTAAACATATAAAGAAAAAACTGTAAAAATTTGCTTCTCCCTAAAATATTGCCTACAGGAATCCCTATAGTTCAGGTGATACATTATTCTAATTGCTTTCTTTTGTAATATCAATACTCTTTCCATATTAGATTTTGCGCTGCACCCCCAGATCTCAAGCCCATAAATCAGATGGGGAAAAATGATACCATAGTAGATCATTTTTAGTTCTTTTTCTTCAAGAAGATTGGAAAAGTGCCCATTATGTAAAGATTGGACTATTGCATAAGCCTCCTGTGTCCCCCTTGTACCTACAACAAAATGTGCAATAAAAGGATTTTTGCAAAGTTTTAGCTTCATTAACAAGAAGTAGAAAGAAGAATAGGCTTTTGTAAAATAAATGCACAGCCCTGCATTATACCCGTTATTTATGTAAAAGATATATTGAAATAGGATATCGTTGCATCTCAAAAAAACAATGACATTTTGGTGGAAAATGAATTGTGTGGTGCAAAAGAAGCTGTTAGGATTGTCCCTTATAATTTGGCATGTGAATAACCATGGATTCAATTATATAGTGGTAAAATAAAAATCATTTTGTATAACACTTCATAATTGATCCATAAAAATCTCTATGTGAAGAATGCAGCACATATGGATTTTCAATATCACTACCATAAATTCTTCATGTGATGAGATGTTCCTTTAAAACTGCTATTAAAGAAAGCAGCACATAGCAGATTTTCATTAGTATTGTCACACATCCCCTTTGCTGTAGTGTTAACATGCTAGCTTCTAGTTCCCAAGGTTGCAGGTTCAAACCCGGCAGAGGGCGATGGATTTTTTCGCATATAACAATCCTTAGCATAGCTTCCTTCAGAAGGGAAGTAAAGCTGGTGGTCCTGGATTGTATATTTACTGCAGTAAAAGAAGCTCAAGCTTGATAAAGAGGCCTCTGAGAAAAATTTCTGGTCTTTCACGCCAAGTATAGAATTAGGGCCTGTTTCTAGTTTTACGGTAGCTCCAAAAACTTGTTATCTTGTCCATTCTGTGGCTTCACATTCTAGTAGAATGTGTTTTGCCATTTCAACAGCTTGTTAACATAGACTGTACATGGGTTCCATATGATATAATCCATTGTCTTCGGGTGCTTTTTTAAGTTTCCATGTCCAGTTATGAAGCTTATAAAACTCTTCTAAGTGAGGGTTTGTTAAGCTTAGTAAGTAAATTACTTAATCTTTCTTTAGGTGTATTAATTAATCACTTATAGAGTTTGTTTTGGGATATAGTTTTCAATTTCTTTTGGATTGCTTTTTGAACCAAAAGTCTTGTGTTTTTTTGATTTAATATGCTTATTCCACAGGAAGGTTCTGGTCCTATAAAAGCAAGATATACTACTTTCTTTGCTAAGGAATCAGTCTTTTCATTTCCCATGATACCTTTGTATCCGGGTACCCACCACAATTCTGCATTATTATGGGTGGAAAGGTTTGATAAATATTGATAACATTCCCACACTAATTGTGATTTAAAGTAATGAGAACTGAGAGCTTTTAGTGCAGCCTGGCTGTCAAAGTTATAAGGATATATTTCCCTACGATTCTCTTTTCCCAGCATAGGCATGCACTTTCAAGTATAGCGAGTATTTCTGCCTGAAAAACAAAAGCATATCTTCCTAGGCTTATGCTATAACATTTGGCCATTATTTGCAGTAAATACCTGCACCAGTTTTCCCATTTATGCGTGAACCATCGGTATATATCACCAGGTGGTTTTTAAGCATTAATGCGGTTTTTGTTCAATGTTTCTATTAGCAATACTTACTTTGAGGGGTTGGGAAAGTTAAATTACTTCTGACATTAAATCAGATTTCATTGATAATACACAATCTTCCATTTTGTTGATGGAGGGGTGGCCTGGTTTACAGCGGTTCTCTCTCCACATTCCTACCAGGATGATTCTGTATGCTGTTAGTGTAGCTGAAGCTGGGATACATAGTTCTAGTGGGGTGAGACCTAGTAAGATTTCCAAAATAAAGGAGGATGTACTTCTTAAAGCTCCAGGTTTGCCTAAACCAGCCAATCTCTGGAAAATAGTTTTTATTTTGTAGAGTCTTGGCCACCATATCAATATTCCATAAGTGATTTGTGGTTTTACCACAACCTGATAGAGCCAATGGTACATGTTAGGCTTTAGACTCCAATTTTTACTTATTAAACATTTTCCAGGTATGTGTCCATATAGCTTTACAGGTAATGTTTTCTAGGTGTGAATTCCAGGTAAGCTTATCATCTAGTATAACTCCTAGATACTTGACTTTTCCTGAGGTTTCAACCTTTAAATTGTCAATTTTTAGATTGTTTAAACCTGAAAGTTTTCTTTTCTGTAAAGGGTACTTACTATAACAGTCTTCTTGGGGTTTAGACCAAGACCCTCTTCTCTACACCAGTCCTAAACAGTTTTCAGAGCTTCATTTGTGATTTCTGGAACTGTATTAGAAAATGTTCCTCTAACTAATATGACTATTTTGTTCGCACAGCCCTTAGTGTTGAGTTTGTCAATTAAAGTGTCTACTACTATATTTCATAGGGTAGATGAGAGAATTCCTCCTTGAGGGGTTCCTTCCACCACTGACACTTCAATTTTGTCACCAATTGATCTATTTGGATTAATCTGTTACATAGTTAAGATTTTAGCCATTTGCATATGGTTTTATCCAGACCCCATTATTTAATTTTCCTTATGATTGAATCATAGGTTGCATTATTAAAAGCACCTTGAATGACTGGAAAGATTCCCATTGCTGGTTGTTTAGACTAGTGACACTTTGATTCTGCTGGCCAGCTGATGCAACGTGTATCGCATAATCTGTCGGCTCAATAGACATATTGATTTTCATGTAGGGAGCTTCTTGTTAGAAAAATTCTTGTTTTATATATCTGTGAGAGAGAGAGAGAGAGAGAGAGAGTGTGTGTGTGCGTGCGTGCGCGTGTGTGTGTGTGTGTGAGTGAGAGAACCAGTCTTTCCAGAATGAAGGAGGAAAAGACAGATTGGCCGAAAAGCTTTCGGATCTGTATAGTCCTTTTTACCTGGCTTCAGAATGAATATTACTCTGCTAATTCTCTAGACCAATGGTATATAGTCAAAGGCCAGACTGGCTCTAAATATCTGACAGAGTAAATGAAACAGTGTTCTGGGGCTTTCTGTAAAATACGGGTAGCTGCCATCGCCACTGGGTGACTTCAATGGTTTAAATTTATTTATAGACCATTTAATATTAGTTACATTGGCTATGAAGCAAGTTATTTTTCAATTTTCTTTCGATGCTCTCAAAGTATGGCTATTCCAAAGATAATTTGGATTTCCTCTCGCTTCATCAATGAATATAAATCTGGAAAATGAACCATTGCTCATAATTCCAGCGGGCTTCTACTAGATGTATATTCATCATCAGGTTCTTTTAGTCCCTAAAGATGGCATTGGATCAAGAATTAATATTCATTTTTGAAGTCTAGAGGTTGATTTTACAGAGTTTGTCTCTGTACAGTATTTTCTCCAGTATGCTTGTTTGGCACTCCTTTTGAGTATACTGTAGTTTGTAAGATTATTGTAATAATCTTCCTACTTCCCTTCTCTTTTTGTTTTGTTGAAAGAATGCCTAACTTTACACTTGGCTTGCTCTAGCTCTTTATTCCACCAAATTGCATCTCTACATTTGGGTTTAGTTTGGATGGGACAATTTTCCTGGTATGAATTTATTATAGCTTCTTGTAAGTCAGAAGCAGCAGAGTCAATATCAGCCAAAAACTTGACTTTCCCATGCATATAACCCAGTCTTGCAGCTAAGGTTTCATGATAGGATTGCCAATCAGTTCTTTTGATACTTCTGAATTTGCAAGGTTCTAGACCAGAGTTCAGGTAATAACAGATTTGGATATGATCCAAGAGTGACGGATCTTTACCATTCAGAGATCAAAGTTCCAATAAATTCTGTAGAAATTGTAATGTTGATAACTTCCTCTCTCAGTTTATTCCGAAAGTGGGTTCATTTCCAGCATTATGAATTACTAAATTATTAGCAAGAATGAAGCTTAAAAGAGGCTCACTTCTAGGATTTGTAAAATTAGAGCCCCAGGTTTCATGGTATGAATTGGAATCCATGCCTACCATGAGGTGTTTCCACTTCGTCATACAGTAACTAACCAGGGAGTCAAGCTCTCTGGTAAGTGGAGCTTCTCTGATGTCGTAGGGCAAGTATTAGGAGCTGATTATTATGTTCCTTCTAGTTACCTCTGAAACCAAAGTAAATTCTGCACAAGGTATGTCCCTAGAACTTAAGTTCACGAGCATCAAACATTGTATGTGCCTTTTTACCAATAAGCATGTTTTCAAATTGTTTATAGAGCTATTGTGCATTAGTTTACCTAGAGTATTTCCAAGCCCCATAATTCTACCATTTCTTATCCATGGTTCTTCTATTAGGGCTATGTCGTCTTTTACGAACATTTGACATAGGGCAGCCGTAGCTGCTTTACTATGGTAAGTTCACTTGGATTAGTTTTATCTTCTCTATCTTTCTTTTGTTCTTTTGAAATGATGAAGTTTAATTTTCCAAGTCCAAAAGACTACTTTGAGCTTTAAGTGGTCATCAATTAGAGCAACTATAATTTGCCCTGATGGATTTTTCTTGTTGGAGCTAACAATTTTCCAATCAGATGTGTTTAGATCCTTGTATTTTTCTGAAATATGTTCAAGATTTTGGAAGATTTATCCTTTGAGTGTACTTTGGGTGTTTGTGATAAGTGGAGCATATTCTTTACAATACTATGAATTAACATTTGAACACTTGTATTTTTAGCTGCTCTAAACTAAGAACATTATAGAATGAGATTCAGTAATGAATGCCCTATGCTGGTGCAGAGATTACTGATAAGTTTATAACTAATGAACAGACCTCCCTGTGTTTCACTCAACAATATATCGTACTACACCGAACCAACACTAACAGTGCTGAATAACAGTATTACATGTTGCATTCCCGAGGGAAGAGGTTGGCTCCTTTGAAGCCACAAAAAGGAATGAAAAGACACATTATATGTGGCAGCCCTCCCAGCCACGGATAACAGGCATGTTCTCCACAGCCGGCATATGACTGGCTAGAGAGAGAGGAAAGTAGGTGTTCTCGGCTCTAACAATCAGAAACGGTAACTGGGTTGCAAAGAGAGGCTTCTAGACCTCGTTCTGTACAGAACTCAGTAGGCGCTCTCGTGCCCGTTGCTTCGAAACTGTCGAATCTAATTGGTAAGAAGACAGCAAACGCCGCAGCCGCCAAACTTCCTCGGGGGGGGGGGGGGTTGAGGATGTCAACGTCTCGCCCGCCAAGATGAACCACCACCCGCTATCGAAAATAACAGCCCCGTCTCGCACACCACCGTTGCCAGTCAGCCCTCACAGTTACAGATCATCCCCGCCATGGTCATGGGAGTTCAGCTTACTCCGCTCCGCTCGGCAGCTGTGGCCAAAGCCATCCTGAATCTACAACCGAAGGGATCCCGCCACTGAGTTCTGGACGGGGAGAAACACTCTGTAGCCCTGGGCTCAGGATTGTCCTTGTTAGGGTAAACCCTGCCGCTCGAGGCTAACCGCAGTGCCCGTCCTGCGCCATGCCGCCGCTGCTATCAATACGGCCACCTGGCCGACATTACTGCGGGACCACAGCCGTAACCGCTAAATGCCGCACATACTAATTGACGCACCACTGCTGCTTCTGCACCTCCTGTGGAGGCATAGAACAGGTTACCGGCCGGACCGTGAGCCGTCCTTATCCTCGCCGGACTTCGCGATCAAATCATACCACTGCAGTCATATCAAACTCAGTTCAAGCACACTATCATCACGCTGACACAGCTAAGCGACAACGACCTTCCTACAATAGAGCTTAAACAGCAACATCCTCGACGCAGTTTAGGACTTACATGCTGAGGCCCTGATCTTGTCTAGTCTCCTCAAAACCCTAGAAGATCGCCTAAACTCCATAGTTCAGTCTCATCGTCGACGTCATAACACGAACACAACAAGACCAACGCGGTTACGCTTCACTCAGGGAACTACAACCACCATCATAAACCACATTGAACCATTGAAACGCAATCTCAAAGACTACATTATCACAGCATCAACCTACGCGAACTCCTCAGCAAGTCACTATACACCTGTCAGTCTGCAACACACCAATCCAAGAGAAGCAACCATCGCAAGCCTAGCATATACTACTACCCATAGGGTCCCATCTGGGAATTCTGCCAGGCGGAGATCTTAGAACCACAGATCGGACATCCGACATCACCTAGTAAACACTCAAGAACACCCGGATTAGTTAAGCAGGTACCGGGCTTCGTGCTTCCACTGTACACCCCAAAAGGAGTCATCATAGCATAACCTTCCTCCCCCAATCCGTTTAACCTTCCCAGGTAGAAGAGGCTAGAAGGAGAGTCCTATGTTCGACGCTTTAGCGAGCGAGCAACCGTGAGAAAACAAGTCCTTGTTTTTGTGCAGGATGGAATCTTGACCTCTCGTTTTCATAGAGCGTTTAATATCTCGGACTGTAACAGCTTAAAGAGTGAAATTAATCACCTGTTTGATATATAATTTGCGGTACAGTGGCTGTAACCAGAGAAAAATAAGAAGGGCATTAAGAAAATTAAGAACGGACGAACTGAAGTATTTCCACTCCACAAGACATCAAGGGGAAAGCAATTCCTACCCTACTGCAGCAAACTTTCCAACAAGATCGGCAGAATATTGAGGCGTTATGACAAAAGAGACACTATGTGGTCCCAAGAACATTAAACGAAGGCTTCGGCCGGTTAAGGACGAAATTAGACTAAAAAACTCGGGAATATACGAAATCCTATGCCAACGCGGACTAGTGTATGTCGGACAAGCGTGTATTACTATAGAGGATCGATGCAAGGAATACCATCGCCACATCAGGTTGCAACCAGAAAAAACTCTGGAGTAGCCGAACACTGCGTACAAATGATATATAAAGTTTTATTTGAAGAAAACCTGAACTATTGCCAAAACATCCGGTTACTTGGACGGATTCATCCAAAAAGCCTTCGAAATAAGAATTTGTGACGCCTTAAACAGAGACAATGTCTTCAACTTAAAGCATGTAGCCAGTTATTGCAATTTTAAAGCAAGGGGAATTGGGACTGTAAAGTGAGACACCGAGACCTATTGTCCAGCACCCGCCGGCCCAAATTCAAGTGACGATATTTTTTTAATAATTGCCTGCCAAATGGGCAAAGTATGGGCTCCACATCCGCCCACCCCGGTGGCTATCGCCCAGTATGCAGAGCTGTGCAACTACATCGCCTCTCTCCTGCAGTTAGAATCTAACATACAGGGAGTGTTGTCGAGTGTTAGAACTTAAGTTAGTCGGATCCCACATAGCGCTCCGGTTATTCCCCTCATGTGATTTACTGGCATGCGAGCGCGTCAAGCAATGAGATGCCAGGCTCAGCCAGTCTTGAGTGAGCCGTGGAAATTTAAGTGTGGTTGTGAGATGTATCTACATGGCTTTCAAGTGGTAAATGGTGAGCTTGTTAATAATATTACGTGAGAGTTGTTTAAGTTCCACGTGAGATTAGCATGCAACGAAGATATATAGCTTTTTGTGGTCTCAGTGGAAACCGTGTCAATACTTGGTGGATTGTTTTTCCTTTGGTCCGTGTGGCGCTGGGTCGTCATGGTGTCCAAACGTATTTGCAACCAACCCGAATAGTGGCACAGCTTTAAGCCGTATTACACTCGGAGAGGTCTCTACCCCGGTACCGCCTTGGCTGGGTAGCGCAAGGATTTCGAGAGCAGCTTTGGAGTAGATGGTGATGTATCTGCTGTGGACGCCTAAGAGATGATTCGACATGTTACTGTAAAAGGTTGTCTAAGAATTGTGATACTTCATCCTCTGCGTCTGTGTTTGTTAGGCTTTTTGGGAAGCGACGACGGTCCGTCTCCACTAACACATAGACCGGTACGGACTCCAGAGAAAACAGCACCGATCATAACGCCGGACCAGTGATAAGCTCCCGTGTTGGAAGAGGAAATCAAGACGGGTAATTGGCCGATATCACGAGCCAGTCATTAGACTTAATTAATCAGAGAGACTGGCTGTAACTGACATAGCTCACAGGACGCGCATTCGGCACCGTGGAGTCGACGGAGGAGTATCTCCTTGGAGTATTCTCGGGGCTTCTTGGACAGCAGCGTAGTTTCACTTGGCTACTTCAGCACTATCTACCGTCTCCTGGGCAATCCAGCCGCAGTGGCAGCGGCACCTGCCAGCAGCTCGCAACACAACGCAAACAGTGGTTAGTGCACCCCCTTGTAGCTTGCCGCGAGAATGCGAGCCGTCTTCACCACCAATATGGAATTGACACTTTAATGGTCTCCGAAGCATATTAATTTTTCTGGTACTAACTTTTCGCTGCAAAGTTACGTTGCTCATCGGTCAGATAGGATCGGGTATCGGTACATCTATTTTTATAAAAAATCATATCACTCATACACCCTTCCCTTATCCTTTCCTGCGCCACTCGGCTTGCTGGTGGGTTAGACACATTGCTGATATAGTATAGTCCGCACCATACCATCGCTTCTATGAAGCCGACTATACCACTCTCGACCTACATCCAATCGTTTGGATTGCAGGACACCTCAACGCGCGAGCACTGGCACTGGTAGAGCTGCACGAACAAGCAGAAGGGTCGCAGGCTCTATCGCCTCATCGGTCGAAACCTGAGTCTAATCGCGCACGGCCTGAGAGTGCCTACGTTTCGTCCGCTCCGTGGTAGATCGGATGTCCTCAACATTGATCAAAAACATTCCATTTTATCTAGATCTCTCTGTGATCAACCAACTGGACTCCGACATTGCAATGCCAGCCTGGCAAGTCCACAGTGGATAAATGAGGTAGAGATGCAGTCGTCCTAGAACTGAACCGGTCTGTGACCCGCAACCTCGCCTCGACTTCATTGAGGCGTTGGAAGCGGCGGCGTGAACTTCTCCCAACACGTCCTAAATGCGATACGCGCGCACACACACACACCGCACTCCATCTGACAACCCCAAACCGAGAAGCATGCCTAATGCACTTCGGCAATAGCTAAAAGGCAAGCACAACTGTCCTAAAGCTATGGCTGTGTGTTCCCCATCCCAATATAGGGGCAGTATACCAGCGGGTCGGAACCCTGCCAAGGCGACTGCTCCGGACGTATAGAAACTAGCCTTGGAAAACAACGAAACATTTAAACTAGCGGTAAAAGAAACCCTGCTGGATTATTAAATCCTTGAGGAAAGATGAAACACAGTGCCAGCATCCCCTATATGGCGCTCAAGGGAGACTTGCGTTCGAGCCACATGAGAAAGTTGTATTTGGGGCTATCTGGTGAATCAATTTGAATATCGGGAGGATCCTCAGGATGAAGACTTTACTGACTTCGTGAAGCGACTGTGGACTACACCTACCGCACCACGAGGTGATCCATCTTCCTATAGTCACTCCGAAAGAGGTAGCTTACTAGATCCAAACACTCAAGCAAATTCCCTGAATATGGCAGCATCCATGCTCCAGCACCTTCCCCAAAGCGGCGCCATCCACTTGACGTGGATTTACAATGCAGGCTTATATCTCCGTCACTTTCCAACCTGTTGGAAGGAGGTGAGTGTGTTGTGGATTTTAAAGCCCAGCAAGCATCCAGTCTTCCCTTACAGTTACCACTCCATAAGCTTACTTGTAACCATTTCTAAGGTGCTCCTACTCAGAACTCTAAGCTATTTTACATAAATGTTTTTCAAAGTGTAACAACAATATGTAATTCTTGTGTAATGGCTAGTACGAGCTACATCAGCAGTCATATGTGAGACTTTAGAGATGGCATTGCAAGATCATAGCATAATTGTATCGATTGGTTTTAAAGAAGCTCTTTCTGGCTCATTTTTGTGATCAAATTAACATCTTATAAGCTGAAAGCAAATCTGAAATGAGACTTGGGCCTAGACCATTTTAACAAGAAGTATGAGTGGAACGCATTTCCAGAATGTACACCCTGTAATTATCATTATTTCCACCGCATCCCAAAAACGAAATTACTATCTTGTGCTGAACTGGAAATATGTCCCTTCCCTACACAGAAGAAAAACACACTATTATCCTAATGATAATCATTGCAAAATACTTATTTAAATAAACGCTGTTCTGCAAAGTTGAGATATTTTAGAATATAAACTCAATATATGAATTTTCTTCACGTTCTGCAGTGCTTATACAGAAAGTTATTGAAAATGCTTAATATGTACAGAACCATGTTTTACTTTATGCTGTTATAAATAAATGATCATTTTACAAAATTGTTTAATTTCAACAATTTCCCTAATTGCCCAGAACATAATTGCAATAGTGTGTTATCTGCATTCATTTGGACTAGGAAGTTATCTTTCAAATTTAATCTGTTTTGAAGTGAAATAGAATTGACAAATTCAGGATTCTCACAATCAACAAAGCAAAAGAACTATTTCAAATGATTTCAGTAACTACCTTCAACATATGAAGTCACCAGTCCAATCCATGCTATCAAAGTATGGTAAGCCCTTGGCAAGAATATCTATCAATGAGATATTTACTGCAGTGTTGTGCAATAATATGGTTTCAAATTCATAGCTGTAGCATCAAAGGGAGGCATTTAGCCGCCAGAATGGCTGACTTAATATACAGCTCAAGTCTGCTCCACTGCTGTAAGGTTTTGGAAGAAAAAATTGTTAAATGAACAGCACGTTCATAGCTCTTATTGTCAATTAAAAAGTCTGTTGTCAGTATTAAAGTCTTTGAGGATGCCCTCGCCATGAGCAAATCTGGGATGGTTCCTTATTTAGTAGTTTCCTACTGATTAATAGGGGTGCACATTCTTATAGCAGTGATGAGGCTTATGCAGGATTCACATGGGAAAGTGGCAGCACACAGAATAATGAGCTGTACTCACCTCTGAACTTGTAGCAAAAAAGCCAGGAGTCTGTCCCAAATCTTCCATAATTTGCAGGTAGAGCATTGGGGGGGGGGACAACCAAAATCTTGAAAACGCACAGCTTAAAGGTACTCAATACAAAATTTTCCACATTTTTTAAAAATCACTTTGTTTTTTAGTTTACCTGGGGAAAATCTTCAACTATTGCAGAACACGACCAATTGCAGTTTTACGTATCTGGCCATTTAAACAACCAAAGGCGTGGTTTAAATAGATATATGCAGCTATGTTTAAAGAGCACTTGAAATTTTAAAACTATTTTCTCATAATTTCCTTTTCTTACATTTTTGCTCTTAAAATGTTCCGCATGATGCAATTTTTGTCAGTTTTTCTAAAGTTTCGTAGACGGATGAAGCAGTCTAAGGAATCTTTTCTTGATATCAACTATGGCTTTGAACGTAATTGACGTTTAAGAAATTAAGTGTTAATGTCCTTTTTTCAGGAAAGCTTTTAATGCCATACATAATATAATCTTATAAAGACCTGTGTTCAAAAAATAATACAAAGTTTAAAATTTACATCACGTGGGTCATTTCAGGGTTAAAGACAATATTTTGGGAATTAAAAAACACCATTGTTAATGTTTTTATTGACAAATGAAGTTTAAATCTGATTAAGCAACATTTTATACATCTGCTCACGTGTATTTAGTTCCATTTATATAACAACAATTTATTTATTATTTATGGCAGGGATAAAGCTTTTGACGTGTTCTTCACTAAATTTAATCCTAGTTGAAGTATATGCATGCCTATATATTTACTATTACTTATAGGCTCGGAAAACCACCCCTCTGGTTTGCTTTCATCAACACAAAATGATCAGAATTCATTGTTGTGAATATGTTGATTTTCAGTAACATTTTTTTAACAGCTTATTACACATAGCGCATTCTATAGACTGATTATTAGTTTTGATATGGCCAACATATTCAGGATGTCAGGGAACTCAAACACAAATAGCAAGAATTGCAGAGGCGCCTGGATAACTATTTTGAAAGCGAATGGTCTGTTTTCCAAATTCCTTACACTAGCATAAAATCTGTTATCCATTACTCAATCAAAGCAGTAAATAAGTATGCATTTGTACTTTGACCTGTGATGTACATACTAATAGACATGGAGGAACATTTCAAATTATACAATATATTTTTTTCACCCTGGCTAATGATGGTAGAAATAAAAGGAAAACTAAATGGCTTTCTTTAGAGGAAAATGTACGTGAATGAAACCAATTAAGAAAAACTAAGTAAACCGAATTCCAACTTTTCACCTCTGCACGAAAAAAAACTAGGAGGACTAAAAGAAAAGTCTCGTCTAAGTGCAAAAAGTAACATGGAGATCACCAGAGGAATTGTTTCATGTGACGGCCTACAACTCTGCAAAGAAGTTATCCCCTCACACTGACAAAAACGCCTGGAGTGTTATGAACTTAATCACAAGCAGCCTTGGCCCGAGCTGCTATCAGTTAACATATTTATACACAAGGCTTTTACTGTACCTCCATAAAAAAAACGTCGCTGGGATTGAGTTCCGGAAAACGCGGTGGCCAATTTACAGGACCACTTCCATTTCACTACCCAGGAAGCGCACTATTGAGATAACTTCATACTTCCACGCTGAAATGGGAATGAGCTCCATCGTACTGGAACCACATCTAACGTCGGATGTTCAGAGGGACGTCTTCCTAAGACAAGGTAAAACATGCGTGAGGAACTAAAGCTAAACGTGCTCTTTTAACCATGTAGGAATATGGTCCATTTGTTTGATTACAATACCCGCGCCCACGTTGATGCTGAATCTGTTTTGATTACCAGCAGCCTTCGGCTGCTCATTCCCCCATACATGATTATTCCTATGGTTCAGGATTATTAGCCAATCTCTTGTGAACATGGTCTCGTCGGTGAAGAGAACCGAGAAGAAGACAGGCTGTTCATTCTGCCACTTAAGTCCACCTGCAGAAATCTTAAGACCGAGGTTCGCTGGCGCGACTGCCTGCAGCTAAAGCAGTAATATGGATAGAGTCGATTTTTAACCCGCTGCACGCTGAATTGCTCGCATTCATGTCCCTTGCAATTGCATGGATACTGGTGGAAAGTTCCGCCCAAACCTGATAGGCCCCATTTCAAAGGCTGGTAGTATGATGCCTTCGGCTTGTATCGGCATCGGGTATTTGCATCATTAAATATCCAGTTTCCGCAAACGCCGATGCACATTTTGGAATGTCAAGCTATGAGGGTGATGTCTGCTTGGAAATCTATACCTTTACAGCTCCAGATGCATGTCTTCCTGCTTTCCCATAAATGAAACGTATATCAGCAAGCTCGGCAAATGACAAAAACCGTTAACCATTTTTCAGAACAACTGTGAACAGTGTGCTGCGTTTTATACACAGCAGAAAATGGCCCATTAACCACTAGGTGCGATATGCTAGCTATTTGTGCATGCACAATTAACTTCGTAATACTACACGCGTTAAGCAACATTCCTATTACATGCGTTCAGAAGCGGGATGCGCTTTGTAACTCAATTGGTAAAGTGCTGGCTTAACAGTATGGCATGTGGTGTTGTAAGGTTCGTGTCTATAATGTGACATATTTTATTTTATACGTGTGCACTTTTGTATTAAGACACTGCGTTTATTTTCTAGGAGGTTACAAGGCACGAATTAAATTTTCAGGAAAATTTTCCACTTTCATTTGAAGAACATACGCAGTTGTCATGCCCGTCAATTATTGGCTGCCGCTACCACTTGAAATCTAGGTAGCATGCATTCTCTCTTTGAAAAAAAACCTGTCGAACCTGAAAGCAGTAACATATTATTATTATTATTATTATTATTATTATTATTATTATTATTAGAGATAAGTGCGAACCCGGTATTCATGCAGTCACTCAATTGCGCGATTGAGCTTAAGTACGGTAAAACAAAATGCTCTAGCCACTTAACATCTATTACCAGTCATGTGCAGAACAATTTTACCGAAGTAGCAGTGCCAATTATTTTCAACTTCCCGTGTGTTGCGTATTAATACTGCCTCTTTCCGACTATTTGAGCAAAACCTAGCATTCTGAATGGAAATGTAACTCACGCTATATTGACATCGGCTAGGATACCCGATTTCGTAAACGCGTCATAACTTTGAAAGTTTACATTAGGGATCCTATGTTCCCTATCTCAAACTTCTTATCCAGGCCTCCGTTATCCTTGAAATCTGTGTTGACTTCTGGGTCATTCTGTATAACATGCCTTGCCTGGATTTAACCTCTTATGGATCAACGCTATTTCTCCTATTAGTTTGCATTTTCTTTTATTTAGATATTCCATTTGTGTTCGAGCTTTCTCGCTCTCGTGATATGCTCTTTTCCTGTTCGAGGTTTTTATACTATTCCTCCATTTGAATCATTTTCCAAGTCTTACTAGCTAAAACCAATGACTATGTGGCACAAGTGGCTTTCCTTTAGTCTTTGCCGATTCTAGCTAAAATAAAAGTCAGCTTCCTTAGCTGTTTGATTTTGTTGAGATTGAACCGCCTTTTTCTGGCAAATTTTGCAACAAATTTCCGTTTTACGGGTAACTTGTCTTTGTATTTCTCTCTTCTGCTCCTTTAATTGATGTGCATTGTATGTTCTCTGACGTGCCAACTCCCCTGAAACTCCTCATGGTCCTAATACGGTCGGTACGGGATTGGTCCCCCGAGCCACACTCTCGATTGGGATCCTCTAACTGGTGAGAAGGCTTATGCCAAACGCCCAAACAACTGTGGTCCACAAGCATGTTTGACCAACTACCCGCTACCTCCCTGAACACAGTCTGACGATATCGCTGCCGGGGTGGAAGAGGGGAGTCGCAAGGGGTAGCTGGGGGTAACGCCTAATTCCCAGCTCCTGAGTATCATGTAGGGCAGTGTTCGTATCCGCTTATAAAGGTCAGTCCCGGGAGAGGCCATTGCATGAGCTGTTACACTCCTGAAGGCGAATGGATCCCTCTGTCTATAAATTGGGAGGCGAGACCCTAAGGTGAGCAAGGCCCAGGCCAGGACTTTCACGTAAGCCGTAGTAGTGCCCAGGATATGAACATTCCATCGGAGACATTTCAATGGTGGGATTTTTTCTCCATGGAGAAATCCAAAATTAAAAAAAAAATTAAGGAAAATGGAAACGAAGTAGCCGAGCTTGTGTCCTCAGTACTTCGTTATTGATAGAACAGAGGAAAGAAGGAAATTTACATCGCTGAAATTGCTGGACCAGTTAAGTTATGCATTAGAAGTCGCAATGGTACGTTCCTGGTTGAAGTAAATTCAGCATACCAGCCAGCGAATATGTTGAAAGCAAACATATCCTATACGAATTGAGATGCACAATATCTTGAATTTTTCGCGCGTGTAGTAAATACCATGCATTGGACGGTATGCCCAATGAAGAGATTTAATAAAATCTTTAAGATCAAGGTGTGACATCCGTATATCCGTTTCAGCGGAAAGAAATAATAGAATTAATACCTAATCGTACTCTGTTCCATACCTTTGATCGGGTAGATCTCCCTCAAAGGATAAAGGCACGTATGAAGTCATTGAAATTAGTCCATATATCCCCAACCCGCTGAGATGCTGTAAGTGTCAGCGCTTTGGTCATGTGATTTGTATAACAGTGAAACTACGTGCTGTAGTGCTGTGGAGAATTCTCACACGACGGAGGATACACATCAGCTCCAACATGCGTGAACTACAGCGGTAAAGAAGATCCGGCTTAAGAAGAAGGTGTCCTCGGAAGCCCGGAAACTCCTGCGCACCCACCAACCCTCTGTCCCGAAGTTCGGTACTTATAGTTCAATTAGTGCTAAACCGGTACCGAGTCGGGAAATCGCAACTCAAACCAGGATATTAACGGGGCCACATTTTCATAAAAGATTCTCGCAGGCATGTCACTTATAAAGCTCTCGAAATCAACATCTGCCAAGTCTGTTACTGAAAAGATCACTTCAGTAAAATCGCCATCAAGACTGTCGATCTCAACTAATAATACTGGCAAGCCTGTAATATATAACGCATCACCTATAAAGTTCAGAACCAGCTATGGCAGAACCGACTTCCTTAAAGTAAGTGGAAGGTCTGCACTCAGAACATCAAAGGATAAAACAAGTTCACGAGCAACTCTTCGGAGATCCTCTTCTGAGGAATATTCTGGGAAGGGCTCAGTCGGCGATCTTCATCTTCGCTGATCTCCACTTCCAATCGGTTCGAGAACCTCGAGCCGAAGTTTTCGATTGGAAAAAGGTTTTCCCTCGTGGAGGAAACGGAGCAGGAGGATTCTATCCACATTGTCAGAACGACAGTAAAAAAGAGGCAGGATAAACCCTCCGTAAACGGTGTAAGCCCGACATCAAAGAAAAAGGTTAAATAGATTCGATCACCGCTGTCCTCAACATAGTGGCCTCTTACAGCTGAGAGCTTATCCCATTATAATTACTATTTCCATCCTAGAATAGAACATATATGTAATTAGAACACATCGACCAGAGCTTGAACATTTGCTCAGCCAGAACGGACCTTTGGTCGTGTGTTTAAAGGAGACTAAGGTCCGTCCGGGGATTGCTATCTTTCAAATCAGGCGATACAACCGGGTACAGAGTGATCTTACACCAGAATAGGGTATACCTTCGCACCGGAGCACTATAATGCTCATTAGAGATGATATATTCGTGGAATCTGTATCCATACAGTCTGACATCCAGTCAGTCCCTGTAAGGATTAAATTACTATCCATTCGATGTACCATATGTAATATTTTCTGCCTCCATCTAACGATCTCGTTCACTCATTTAGAAGATCTAGTTTCCCAGTTACCAACATCTTTTCTGTTGGTGGGGGACATCAATGCCCATCACCCTCTTTGGGACTCACCTCGGCTTTTCTGCGAGAGGAAAATTAAGCGCCGATTTCTTCGACAACTATAACATAGCTCTTTTGAACATCTATATTTCTTTCAGACTCCTTCAATACTTTTTCCCATCCTGGTATAGCAGTTTGTTAACTACAGTAAGCAATTTCTTTTCAATGGAATGTCATCTCTGATGTACACCCTAGTGACCACTTTACATGTCTGTCGTCCTCCAGTTCTAGGGGTACCATGCTAGTCTCTAGTTCTCGAGGTCGTGGGTTCAAACCCGGCGGAGGGCAATGGATTGTTTTCGAGCGTAAAAATCCTTGGCATGGCTTCCTTCGGAAGGGAAGTAAAGTCGGTGGTCCTGGTCGTAGATTTACGGCGCGTAACAGAACCTCAAGTCTGATAAAGGGCCCTCTTTGCAAAATTTCGGGTCTTTCACACACAATATAGAATGGGACGCTAAGAACCATGGCAGGTTAAGAGCGTCTATAAATAAAGCTCAATTAATTTACTTTTTTCCATGTCTTATTAGTCACTTAACACAAGATATGTTCCACATATTTGCCTAAATGGTTCCTGGATTGAGCTAACTGGAACCTTTACTTCCAGTTGGCTGTGTTTAATTATAGTGAGCATGCCTCGTGAATGTTTTAGCCGAATATCATGCAGAGACGATTCTTTCTGCTACGGAGCAATCTATTCCTCGGTCGACTGTCCATCTCCGTCAATTTCCGATCCCTTATTCTATAGCGAATGCTGAAATGCCATTCGTGTCGCAGGCACTCTCTTAGGGTTTTCCAGGGTCGCCCTACACTGGATAACCTGATTCAATAAGAAAATGCGTGCTAAGTCTATACAGTTATTAAAGATAGCAAAAATGCATAGATCAAGTTTGTAGCTTCATTTAATCGGCATACGCCTTCGTCTGTCGTTTGGGATAAGCTGGTGTGTGGCCAAAAATTTATCCACAAGCCAGTCGAGCTTTTAAAACATCTGCAGGAGCTGTTGTTAACACATTTGACGTAGTTTATACATTTGACAGTGCTTTCGCTCAAGTGTCTAGATCAGATAACTAATCACCTGAGTTCCTTCCAGTTGAGATTCAGGTGGAATCTCAAGGTTTCTCATTTCGTTCTGGAAACCCTGAAGATTACAATCGCCTTTTCACTATGGCGGAGTTAGAACATGCCCTTTCATCTTCGCGACTATCGCTACCAGAATCAGATAGTATTTACGTACGTATGTTGCAACGGCTCACTCTTAGAGGTAAAACTTTCCTGCTCGAGGTCTATAATTTTGTTTGGGTTGAAACCACTTTTCCAGAAAAGTGGCAGATCACCATCATACCCATTTTGAAAGCTGGAAAGGACCGTCAACTTCCGTCCAGCTAACGTCCTATTTCCCTCACTAGTTGCATTTCCAAGGTGATGGAACGCAAGATCGGTGGACGGTTGGTATGGTGGCTGCAAACTCACAACCTACTGACCAACACCCAGTGCTGTTTTCGACAACGCTGTTCAACAGTGGATCACCTTGTTTCATATGAACGGAGATCATGAACGGAATTACGAAGAATTGTCAAAACGTTGGTATATTTTCGACTTTGAGAAGGCATATGATGCATGTTAACTAGCAGGGATACCAAGTTCCCTACACACTTGGAATATGCGTGGACGCTTACGTTGTTCATTCAGTAGTTTATTAAGGCGCGCGTTTTCCGAGTAAGCGTCGGCTCGGTTTTGTCGAACCGTTTTGTTCAGAATAACAGAGCGTCTCAGGAATCGGTATAAAGCGTTACACTGTTTGCTATAGCAATTCGATCTTGAAATGTGTTCCTCCAGGGGTATCGTCATGTTTATTCGTAGACGACATTACCGTCTGTTGTATTTCTCAGCGTACGCCGTTCTTGGAACCCCGTATGCAGCACGCTTAGACAACCTTCAGGAGTGTGCTTCTAAAATCGGTTTCGTTTCGCAACTGAGAAGTCAATCTGCGTTAACTTCTGGCGCCGTAGGAGACTAATACCACCTTAGTTCCGATTCCTCCAAGATTTACTTCCATTCGCAGATTCGCCAAGATTCCTGGGGTTGAGGTTTAATAGGAACCTTAGTTGCCTATCACATTAGCGTAGCCGAAAGCGATGTGACCGTCGTCTGAATATCTTGCGGGTATTAAATGGCTAATCTTGGGGAGTGGATCGGACAGTTTTACTGCGACTGTATTGCTCACTGATCCGATTCAGTTTAGACTATGGTTTATTGTTTATTCTCAGCACGACCATCAGTGTTGAGAAGATTATACACAGTCCATAATCGGGGCATTCTTGTGGCTATCGGTATTTTTCCAACTATTCCAGCTATGGTCTTTACGCCGAAACGGCAGAACCTCTTCTGCAATATTAGCGTGATGTCCTATCAGGAAATTGGCTATGAGCTTAAATCTATCCATATATATATATATATATATATATATATATATATCCAACGTTCGCTTCTTTTTTCAACACCGCGCTGAACGAACGTTATAGGAACAGCTCCATTAATCTAAGGCCTGCAGGTGTTAGTTTCCGGGAGCTTCTAAGAAAGTATGATATTGCCTAGCATGTTTCGTAAGGGGGAGAGGATATATCGCCCTTGGTCAAGTGCGACATCTTTCGTAGATCTTGGAATGTCGACATACCGGAATTCTACGATGCCTACGTTCTTTATCTGCACTTTAGTGTGATTTTTTTCAGGTTACAACGAGCGAGTTTTTATCTACACCGATGGATCTAAGTGCACCAACGATGTTGGATGAACTTATCTTTATGGAGGCGAACCCCATTTATTCTGTTGTCACGATAGCACTTCCATTTATAGTGCAGAGTTGTATGCCATATACCGAGCCATATTGTATATGCGCCGTCGAAACTTCTGTGACTAATTTTGTGTGATTCCCTTAGGGCACTTAAGAGCCTTCGTGAGCTGTACAATTACCATCAGATTGTACAGCGCATCCGGGATGCGCTCCATGTTTTACACGCCCATGGCATTATTGTGGAGTGTGCTTGGATTCCTGGTCACACTGGCTTGTCGGGGAATAAACTGGCGGATTTGGCAGGTAAGGCGGCGACCACAGAACCCAATGTTGCGATATCTCATTTAACTCCGAAGATTTTAGGCTTGTGCGGAGAGCGGTGCCATCATTCCGGCGCGAGGAGTGGTTAGCTCTTCGCGGAAATAAGCTTAGAGCAGTGAAGGACATTTCGATAAACTGGACAACTTCTTCTCGTGTATCTCGTGAGGATTTTGGTTTGGTTGCATATTTGCCTTTGCAGTTTTATGTACGGTTACCTTTTAAGAGGACCCTACTCTTTGCCCGCTCTGTAGTGAAGAACAGTCGGCCGTCATGTGCTACTGGAGTGTATTCATCTAGCACATTTACGGATCTATCTGCAACTGCCGGTCAGTCTTGCAGATATCTAATCGACATGAACACTGTATCGATAAGTTTTCATCAGATAAACTTTTGGATTCAGTCACATTGATATCAAGTTTTTCGTACCTCTAGCATAGTTTTGTTTATTCATCTTTATCTCTGACCTTTGCCATGATTTTTTGATTTGATCTCTATACCTGACCTTTGCCTTGATCTTTACATTGATCTTCATTCCTGGCATTTGGCATGATCTGTTTCTTAAGGGCGCTAATGATCTTGTGGTTAAGCGCCTTAAAAAAATAAATCATAACCTTGAAAGTTGCAGAAAGCAATTAGCGCACTTATTTGCTTTTTGAAGGTCTTAATTTTGTTAAGATGGTTAATTTTCTTTTCATGGGCTATATCATTGTCTTCATTTTCCTTCTCAGACCTCTCTGCCAATATCATGTTTAAATTATTTTGTAAAGGTGCAGAATCAAAATGACAGACATCTCTGCATTGTCTTTCTCTGTTACACCGTATGGAAAACTTCATTCCACATTCTGAAGAGAATGAAAACTAACTACTGTATTGTCTTTCACTCTCGTCCTAAGGTTTTTGAATCATTCTATTTATTCTTCTACTATCTGTAGTTTGAACAGTGCGTATTATACCTTTTGTAGCCTTTCCTTCTGCAATGAATTCTCTTTTGGCTGTGTTGCCAAGTTATTTCGAATAATTAATGCAACCAGGATTCCATACTATAAACCACAACTTCGAAACCCATTTTTAAGGGTGTAATTTTTCACATGCTTTCCTAGTACCATTTATAATATGTAAATATTTCCTTTTTAAGTTCGCGAGGGTGATGCATGCGCCAGATAAACAGCCCTTTTCTCCAACCTTGTTTTATGGATCTAGATGCTTTCACATCTCTGGTTGAATTCGCGTAAAGTTTCGTGCAGAGTGATTTATTTGGCAACCTTTTATCGGGTACCACGATACTCTTAAGAGCTAGTTCCTCTCTAATCAGGGCCACTTTTAACACATTTTGCTTCATGTGGAACTCGATTCTTGCCAGTGAAATATATGTATCGCCGCTGTGTCGTTTGAATGAACTTTTATTATTTCTCTGATTGTGGCCACCAGATGCTCAGAAGTACTCCTGTAGTATCCTATAAAGGAAAACAAGCTGATCTATAACATCTCAATCCTGCCAACAAAACGCTGTTTTGGCACCCTGCCAATAAAATTAAACTTTGGTAGCCCTGCCAGACTTGTAACGAAGCATCAAAATTAGTCCCAAATATATATAACACAACTACGTGAGTAAGAAGTTCAAAAAATGTTGATTATACCCCTTGCATGCAGTTTCTCCGATCTTGGCAAGGAATACTAATAATTAAAATGTATGAAAATGTTACAGGTAATGGTATCCATTTAATTTTTGCAAATTTAGGTTATATGATAGATTGTTGTGTAGTAACAACCGCACTTGCGGTTTAATTATTAATGAGCTCGACACATTTAAATACAAAATAAACAAGTACTTAGAGAATATAACGATGCATAGTCCTTAACTGTTTACTTACTCTTTTATTCATTTATACATTGTGATGCGCGGGAATGGACGATTTTAAATTGGTTGCGCCAAATCATATTTGAAGTTAGTAAGACTGTTATGCCCCTATAGTTTGTTCCTCAAACAATGCCATTTAATTGCCATGGTGCAGTGGTCGTGATTTCGCAGTAAAGGCGTATTATAAAAACAGTAATTCTTATGAACCTGCACGATGAGAAATTTCGATATCATGATCCAGCTTTGTCAGTCCACGCTCTGAAGACTTGGCTTAGAGAATTTGGCATTGAACAAGAATCATCCAAGACGAAGAATAACTGTTCGAACGCCAGACTATTCAAAAAGTCAACGCCGCCATTCAGCGAAGTCCACGGCGTTTGGTACGGCGACATGTTGTTTAATTAGATATATCTCGACACTTTTTGGGCAGAATATTGTTTTCGGATCTCAATTTGCATCCGTAAAAGCTTCAGGTCGTCCATAATTTGAAACTTGGAATGCTAACAGACTATTATTGTTTTCTGAGCCGCTTTTTATCAATAAAGGAAGCAAGCTATGCCAAGAATTTTTACGCCTGTAAAATTCATCGCCATCCCCCGGGTTTGAAGCCACGATCGGAGAACTGGAAGCTAGTGTGATACCACTAGACCACGGAAGACGACATTCCTTTAATGCTAAAGATATGACATGTGCTCCAAAATGCCAAGACATTATATGCGACGATATTGTTATTTTACGACATTTTTCGCGCTTGTTAACTTCAGTTCGCCCTAGATGAGTTGAAGCAGCGGTCCACAAGATGGAGACTGAAAACCAAGGGGAAGAGAAAAGTACAAAGCTGTGGTATTTATCAAGCTATTTCCCGGTTAAGGAACCTTCTCTCTGTTGAACAACAACATATTCCTTTCAGTCCAGCGGCACGCTATCTGGTAGTTTTGTTGGACAGTTGTTGAACCTACAGATAGCCCCTGAAAACTATACGAGACATAGCTTTCTAACGATTTATCCCACTATATCACGTCTTCAATGGTTTCATTCTTTGAAAACCAAACGTCTTGTATACAGTTCATTACTTAGAACCTGTATGAAATATGTTTGTGAAATCTAGGGGGACAAGCGCAACCACATCTTGCAAAATTAATGATATCCAGTGATCTGTATGTCGAACCATTACCAGTGCTGATTATTATATCACCATGCACAACTGCACAAAGAAGGTCTTCGTCTCATGGTGTATTACGTCATGGATATCAGGGCAGGCTTCAATCTCACCCTAATCTTCTGATGCGTGAACCCTTCAATTGACAGCACCAGATTCTTTATACCGCTCACCTTTCATAATTTCTGATGATGAAGGACAAACTTCAGACATACTCATATAATACCAATAACATTCTTGTAAAGAAGGGCCCACGAGACCTGGTACTTGTATTAACAACGTTCCGTAACACAACCACATAAATAAATGAATATTAAAAACACTGTTAATGCTTCCAACCTCGTATAATTTTCATCTGCTGAGGCTACTGCACAACTTTATGTGGATAACGCTCATAATCGTCTGACTTGAATTAAAGCTTGCGTATATTCCCCGAGAGATATTGATACATGGCGTTGTTATCCCATAAAGAAATATACTCTGTATCATGCTAGATGCCAAGAGGAGTAGACCTGTCCACCACATATGTATTTAGGTATTTTAATGTTTTCTTCCTGACTGCCGAACTAGAGATTAAAAGATGTCCAGATTTAAATATAGAGCGTTATGTTTATCTTCAAGAGTTCCTTTATTCTGAAGAGCAGACATAAGAAAGTTGTAGGATTGATTTCTATCGATATTTAGCTGGCGAAATTTGACATTCTCAGAAATATTTAGTGAGCTATTTCTTATAATACTGGCATTAGTTGGAAAATGGTCACTGCCTAAAGTAACAGTCTCACTTAGTATATGTGTAAGTCATTAACGATCCTTAAGGAAACACAAAATCAGGAGACGAATCGTTCTGCACTAATCCTAAATCCATAACTTATAGCTGGCGCAAAACTTCTGGAATCGTGACCCTGACTGCCACCCCAGCTGCCGAGCCTAGGAATAGTTTATGTTTAGCTTACTCAACGAAAGCTATATAATACCTTTGCTTACAGTGCGTAACACATACAGTCTGCATAGAAAGTGTCCGCATCTGGTTGTAATTTCAAAGAGCAGTACCTAAATAGTGCTTATTTTATATTTGTTATATTTATAACTATGGCTCCTACGTTTTCAAAGTGGCAAGGTATGACATACTCAAAGCAGGGAAATAATTGCAAATGTCCTCGACTTCGTGAAGCAAGACGCAGAGATGAAGGAAGAAAATGTATGTTCACCCGAGTTCCACAAAATCCTTAAGAGAGTGAAAGAAAGAGTACCCAAAGCAACTGGTGTTTCGCTGAGTTCCGTTTCTAGAGTTCCTCAAAGATAAGAAAAAACACATGGATGAAAGAGTACCATTTGACACACCTGGGAAGAAACATAAGGTCCCTAACAGAAATAGACGATTTCAACAAATGTGTCATTCGCGCACGATTTACAGTTTCTAACCATGTGATCAAAAGTATCCAGACATCCCCACAAACATACGTTTTTCATCTTAGGTGCATTGTGCTGCAACCTACTGCCTGGTACTCATTATCCGCGACCTCAGTAATCATTACACATCATGAAACAGCAGAATGGGACGCTCCGTGGAACTCACGGGCTCCGAACGTGGTCAGGTGATTGGAGGTCACTTGTGTCAGTAGTCTGTATGCGAGATTTCCACACTCGTAAACATCCCTAAGTCAACAGTTTCTGATGTGATAGTGAAGTGGAAACGTAAAGGGACATGTACAGCACAAAAGCGTACAGGCCGACCTCGTCTGTTGACTGACAAAAGACCGCCGACATTTGAAGAGGGTCGTAAAGAGTAATAGGCAGACTTCTATCCAGACCATCACACAGAAATTCCAAACTGCATCAGGATCCACTCCAAGTACTATGACAGTTAAGCGTGAGTTGAGAAACCTTGGATTCCATGGTCGAGCGGCTGCTCATAAGCCACACATCACGCAGGAAAATGCCAAACGACGTCTCGCTTGATGTAAGGAGCGTCAACATTACACGATTGAACAGTGGCAAAACGTTGTGTGGAGTGCACAATGTGGCGGTCCGATGACAGGATGTGGGTATTGCGAATGCCCAGTGAACGTCATCTGTCAGCGTGTGTAGTGCCAACAGTGAAATTCGGAGGTGGTCGTGTTTTTCCTGGAGGGGGCTTGTACCCCTTGTTGTTTTGCGTGGCACGATCACAGCGCCGACCTACATTGATATTTTAAGCACCTTCCTGCTTCCCGCCGTTAAAGAGCAATTCGGGGATGGCGATTGCATCTTTCAGCACGATCAAGCACCTGTTCATACTGCACGGGCTGTGGCGGAGTGGTTACACGACAATAACATACCTGTAATGGACTGGCCTGCACAGAGTCCTGATTTGAATCTTATAGAACACCTTTGGGATGTTTTGGAATGCCGACTTCGTGCCAGGTCTCACCGACCTTCATCGATACCTCTCCTTAGTTCCGCACTTCGTGAAGAATGGGCTGCCATTCCCCAAGAAACCTTCCAGCACCTGATTGAAAGTATGCCTGCGAGAGTGAACGCTGCCATCAAGGTTAAGTGTGGGCCAACACTATATTGACTTCCAGCATTACCGATGGAGGGCGCCACGAACTTGTACATCATTTTCAGCCAGGTATCCGGATACTTTTGATCACGTAGTGTATGTGGAAGAAACAACTATGCCGATAATAAGCAGTTTGCTCATCAAGCTGAAAGACAGCATAAATTTTCAAGGTGGTACAACAAGTCTTAGAAAAACTATACAAGATTTAGGATTCAAGTGGAAGAAAACCAAATCAAATAGAAGAGTTCTAATAGAAAAGCAAAAAATGTTGCCATGATAGCTTAGTCGGCGAGAGCAATGACACGGTAAGCCTAAGATCCGTGGTTCAAATCCCGGCTATGGCATTGAATTTTTCAGTCCGTTCTGCCTTTTCAAATGACTAATTTTATATGTACTGATATCAGTGTGTACTTATATCAGCATAAATTTTCAAGGTGGTGCTATAAATCTCAGGAAAATTATAAAAGATTTAGAGTTCAAGTGGAATAAAACGAAATCAAGTAGAAGAGCTCTAATAGAAAGCATGACACGATCTCAACTGGAAGAGCACCTTACTCAGAAGTACAAATTAGAGGGTCAAACATACATACACATGTATACATACACAGCAGTCATACAACATCTAAAAGTTGGAGTGACGAATTAGGTTTGTAGGCACCTAATGCCAAAGGGCAAATACTTATTATCGTTCATGCTGTTGGAAAGATCGGCTTCGCTCCAAATGCCCTTCTTTTACAAGTTGTAACAAAAAACAGGCGATTTTCATCAAGAAATGAATACAAAAAGTCGCATGAAGTGAATCAACACCATTTTGATACCTAATATGCCTGCTGAGTCTGTTCTGCTTATCGATAATGTGCCAATACTCAAATTGACAAATCCTTTACCTCAAACTCCTTTAAAGAAGAAATGGGAGCTTGGTTACTTAGGCACATTATAGCTTTAGATGAAAGCATGAGTAAAACGAAGCTATATAACTCAATTAAAGCCAACAAACCGCTTCAGAAGTAATACATACCCTGGTAAGATATTAATGCAACATGGCCATAATGTACTTAGACTGTCACCGTATCACCCAGATCTAAACCCAATCGAATTAATCTGGGCTGACGACAAAAAAATATGTGTCCTGTAGAAATATCACTTTTAAATTAAAAGATGTGGAGCAGTTATGTCGCCAGCGATTTGCAGAAATTGGAAGGCCAGAATGGGAAAATATATGTCGACATGTTGAATAAATTGATAATCATTATTTCGAGAAAAAAAAACGGAATTGCAGAAAATCAAATAGAAAGAATTTCCATTCAGAATAATGGTGCAGAAAGTAGCGACAGCAGTGATGATGGCAATGATGTGATTTCGCAGAAGAGGAAGGGCTGTTAGGGCGGAAGAATTGGAGGCAGATGATTGACAGGACTTTATATTAAGCGCCTTTTACAGCGGTGGATTTAAATATTCATATTCATTATAATATTCATTTACAGATTTAGGCTTCGTCAAATTAACATATAATATATAAAAATAGAAAATATATAACATTACAAGTATGTTATTTACAATGTTTGAATTTTTACAAATATAATTTACATGAAACACAATTTACAGATGCATGACTTGAATTTCTCACAGTTGTTGGAGTTATTGATGTGTTCAAGGAACTCCTTTGTGCTGTAGAAGCAGTGTGAAATTAAGAATTTATTTACCATGTGCTTGAACCGTTTACATTTAGGGTTGTATTTTTTGTAATTGCATTATACAATAGGATTCCAGTGTGGAAAATTGACTGGTGTTTTTTAGAAGTTCTGTTATTTTCTATATGGATTTGATTTTAATTACGTGTAAAGTAGGTATGAATTACACTGTTAATATTAAATAGGTGTAAATTGTTTTGTATAAGGCGGATTGTTTCTAGAATGTATATACATGGTACTGTCAGTATTTCTAAATAAATAAAGAAGGATCTACAATGTGTGGTCTTACATTTACAATGGTTCTTATTATTTGTTTTTGTATGAGAAATTTTTCTGTTCTAAGCTACAGCCCCATAAGATTATGCCATACATTAGTATTGATTTTACATATGAAGCATATACAACAAGTAAAGTTTTTGTATTACGTGTTTTTTAATACTCTAATTGCATAAATAGCCCCATTCATTTTACTTTTTGTGTTGGTGATATGTGATTTCCAATTTAGAGAGCTATCTATCAATATCCCTAAAAACTTAGTTTGCTCATTATACTGATTACTACTATTGTTTACATTTATTATTGGTAAGGGTTCATTAGTGACATTGTTACAGATATTGAAATATATTTCAACCGTTTTTTAGCATTTAAACTTAGTTTATTACGTGTTAACCATACCATAAGAGTTTCAAATGAATTGTTGATCTGAGTTTGTAATTCATGGAAATCTTTACCTCTAAATATCAACTTTTTGTCATCGGCAAACACAATGGTTTCATTATTTGGAAGGTTTGATGCCAGATCATTAATATATGCTAAGAATAAGATGGGGTCAAGGTTTTATCCTTGGGGAATTCCACAGTTTACGATTTTGAATGTCAATTTCACATTATTTACTACACCCATTTGGTTTCTGTCGGTAAGATAGGACTTAAACCATTCATTGCATACTCCTCTTAAGCTTTGTTAAAAGTATATTGTGGTCAACTAAATCAGAGACTTTACTGGGGCCAATAAATATAGCAGTTGTTTTTTCGTTATTTTCAATCCCTTCAATGGTGTTTTATAGAAATTTATAAAAAGCATGTGTAGTAGATTTTTTTTTCCTGATCCCATTTTGTGAATTGCACAATACGTATTTCTCAAGAAACGGGGCGATTCTATTATACAGAACTGTTTCCAGAATTTTTGAAAAGCCAGATAAAATAGAAATTGGCCTGTAATTACATCCTTTATCTTTTTCTTTGAATAATGGTATTATCTTTGCAATTTTGAAAACATTTGGAAAGATGTCTGTGGTCAATGATAGGTTGCAAATTTCTGTTAGAGGTTTTGCTATATACATACTACATAATTTAATTAGGTATTCTGGTACTTCGCGTATACCTACAGATAGGCTATTCGTTTTAGTATTAATTATGGTTATTATTTCACTCTCAGTAACTGGTTTTTTGGTACATACTTTTACAGATTTTATTTATTTTGACATCTTTATTGCTGGTATTGTTCTGTAATTGTGCTAATCTATTGGCTATTGTAACAAAGGCGTGTTAAGTATGTCTGTTACAGTTGATAAATTACTTATTATGGTGGTGTTTGTTTTTAGAGTAATGTTTTCCCTTAACTTAGGCCTAAAGTGCCGTTTTCTTTCTTTATTATATTCCACATGTTTTTTTTATTTATTTTCTGAATTAAGCATTCTATTCTCTATGTATTTTGTTTTGGCAGCTTTAATGACTTTGTTATATACCTTCCGATAAGTTTTAATATCATTCTTAACTGAAATATTTTTAGTGGTTTTATTTATTTTTGAAAGTTACTGCAACCTTCTATATGAGGTTAGAATCGACATTTTATTTTTCTCTGGTTTTTTATGCAGCTTTAATTTTGTGTATGGAAATGCTATATTGAAATGGTGATTAAAGACATTCATGAAAGCATTGGATTTTGCATCTACTGTGAGTGCATTATATACCTTTTCCCATGGCTCTTTGCTAATTATAGACAGAAAATATTTGTTATTGGAGTTCGTGTAACATCTTTTGTGTATAAGATTTGGTAAGTTAGTGCTTTCATCATTGGATGTTTGATGTTTCTAAATTTAATTCTAATAAGAGACCATTGGGTCAGAGAAGCCAGTATCAAAGTTGGATATAATATGTTCGTCTATGTAGCTGTTCATTATCACATAGTCACTAGCTGTCTTTGTGTTTGCTACTATTCTCGTCGGCGTGTAGATATAGTTTGACAAATTGAAAGAGTACATTTGTTAATCTCTGTTGTTGAGATCCGGATTTGCATTTAAATCTCCACATATTACAACTTTCCTGTTTTTCTCACAATAAGCCATCAACATCGTTTGAAATTTATCTATAAATCTTTCAAAGTCCCCACATGGTGTGCGATATACACACACAATAATTAAATTAAACATATGAATTTCAATAACGATGTATTCAAATATTTTTTCTTCGTTAAGGTGTAGGGTTTTTGTGTGTCGTTTGAAATTTAATTTTTTTTTGTAGAATAATCATACAGCCTCCATGATTGTACTTATTTCTACAGTAAATATCTGCTACTATGAAGTCATTAAATATACTATTACCTTAACAAAGTCCATGTTTTATCCAGTGTTCAGTTAGACAAATTACTTTTACATTATTTAACTGATTAATAAGAATTTCAATATCTAAAAGCTTATTGTTCATACCTTGCACATTTTGGTAAAAAATATTAAAACTATTTACAAACTTAATGCTCTCAGGTTGTTTGCACGTCACTAAAACATTTGTTTCATTGACTTCGTTACCTTCATCATCCTCCACTTGGGAAACTAGTTTCCCTCACTATGATAAGCGATAACATCACATACCAGTCTGCCGAAATTTTGGGATCCTCTGCGGTTCAAGTGCACTCCATCTTTCCCAAAGTCTCTGTTGTGAATGTAGTAATTACCATCAACCATTCATACCCTTTTACACGGCAGAGCTAATCGAGTTCCCTGTTGATCCTAGCAATTCTCCTATCTGATACATTTCTTCTCCGAAGTATGCCTAATCACTATTTTAGTTGTAGATGTTTTTATAATACTGGTAGTCAAATCCATTATGTCGCCCATTATTTCTTCCGCGGGAACGTTAGGCTTTATGTTGTTTGTGCCTATGTGCACTACTGCAATCTTAGGTTTAGATTTGTTCAAGTCCATCTTTCCTAACACGTGGTTGAGTTCGTTTGCTTTAATCCCCGGAAAATACACTGTATATATCTATAAGTTTATCAGTGCAGTGTAGTGCATAACCGGTGTGCGGATATTTGACAATGATGTCCCACGCACTCCTGCAGCATGCAGACGACCGGTCACCTCCTGATCTGATAAGCAACTCGCTTCATAGCTGTCATTAAAATTTTCACATGTCTAGAACTGTTGCGCCAATTATACAACAGAGATATTACATGTGATAAATATTGAGACAAAGGATGGCCAAAATCGCGAGATGAATCTGTAGTTGTAAAGATGTAGCTTGAGTAACAGAAAATCAGCACTTTATCAAATGAAGTAAACTGATAAATGTTTTTTTTTCTAATATAAGAGTGGAATATTAGTCTTTGGAACTTCATAAATAAGAAACAACTGAAGATCATCGGTAGCAAATTTTATAACTTGAATCGTAAAGTCAAATCTGTTATTAATTTCATATTGATTCAGACGTTAGCCATCTTTAATTGCAATCAAAATACCAACACCTCTAAATGGACGATCTCAATGAATCATTTTATGGTTTTTGATATTACATGGGAAATTATCTCTAAACCAAGTTTATGTTATTAAAATCAAATCATATTTACGGCAGTTAATTAAATTATTTAACTTTTTTATGCAACAATTTTGGCATTTCAATAAGAGCATGAAAATATTTGATATTCTATTGACCACTATTTTGATGAAGATATTTGTAATTTGAAAATCAACGATTAATGTGTCACTCTAACGAAATAATGGTGAGCTTTTCCCTATGGCGAATACGTTAAACTCACTTTTATGGTGTTTTAAGGTTCATTTAATCCATTTTTCGTGGGGTTCGTAATGAAAGTTTGGACTCCTTTATTTGTAGATTAAGATTTAGAGCACAATTTAATACAGTTAGTCGAGATTGAATTTAAACTATCATGGACTCCGGATTATGTGTTTTATAACGTCTGTGGTTTGATTTTAGTTGCCTAGCAACGAAATGTTTACTTTGTTGTTCTGTGGAAATGTCAACCATGGGATCAATGTGTCAGGCTTAAAAATGAGGTTAGAACGAACGGTTTGTAGTAGGTGCGAAAGAACCCAATAGGACATGGAGCACAAGTGGTAGTTCATATTGTGAGAATACAGCCTTAATACGCACTTCATTATAAGTGTGCCAAATTAGACAATATAACAGCATGATACAGAATTACTGCAGCACAAGCTCTTCCATAAAATGTGTATGAAAGCATGCGTTGTTTTTGTGGAATTACATGTGCAAGAGGTAAGTATTTATCAGTACCTGCAAACTAGTTGAGGGAAAGCTTGAAATATGGGTAAATATTGCTTAAAGCGGTTGAAATATTGAAGATTGCTCTCAGTTGGCGTCGACAGCATTTAGTAAATAGGTGTGCTGATTAACTACAGTTGTTGATGCTGCTGCTGATACCTGAGCATAATAGCTTGATATTTATCAAATCTCATATCATACACATGCTCTGATTGCTGGTAAACAGATAATCCGATATTGTTCCGTATGTATCAATAGGCCCGCGATCGCTATCATCTAATTTCTTCCGAACACGTCAGTGCCCCCACCACTAGCAGCAGTTTCCATGCATAACACACTGGGAAAAGTTTATTGGGGTGGAAGGACACGTGGTTAAGTATGTGTTGAGAGAGGAAATAATGGTGAGGTGGAGACAGAAAATTGGATGAAAAATAAGAACATTTCTTTGCATAGGCTATAATAATCTATTATGCCAGTGGTTCTGCATCACCTATCTGACATCAAGACATATTCATATACCCTATACTGATATGAAATCCAGGGCCTCAGATTCACTGTTGCAATGGGCCGCTTCCGGATCTTTAGTTTTGCACTTAAATGGAAGACACCCAAAGAAATGTGGCAATGATCAGAGGTTTCTGGAATCAATAACAACTTATTTACCCTTTGAAAATTCTGGATCAATAAACTTCTTGAAAGTCCATGGAAATTGTACATCTGTATAAAGGTGCAGTTGGTGTATGTATGTCAGTCTGCAGTCAACTGAATTGCAGTCCTTCTAATTAAATTACTTATTTTTCATTAGAACATATCTAATAATGTCACATGTGATAATGAGAAAATAAGATAATAGTTTGCAAAGAATATAAAACTTTTCACAGATTCATTGAATAAGTTGTTCTTTTAATAACACTTGGATCTTATGTCAGGTTTCCTGTCCTGGTGTTTGGCTTTGTCCAAATGGGGAGGTTGTCCTCAAACTGCATATGTTTGGTGACACATTTTCAACTGCTGCAATAAATCCAGAGTTTCCACTTCGTTATGGAGAAAACTTTACATTCAGAAAGGTGAGTTGGCCATTAGGATTTTAATTGTGGTTTTCTAGTTTGCCCAAGCACATTACTCAAACTTACTTTCAGGTATTCAGACCAATACGGCACTTGGCAGATCTGCAGCAGCAGCTGGAGAAACAGGAGTTTTACTGTGAGTTAATCCAGTCAAATGATGGAAGAAGTGTTGCATTGGCAACATATGAAACCAGTGTCTCAGAGCTTTTGTTTCCATCTCCAATAAACAAGGCCTTGATTGCTGGTGTGGATGTGGATCTGCTTATGGTGGCAACAAAATATTTTCCTGTAAGTATGTATATGGTAACACAAATAGCATTACAACATATTAAAGTTGCCCTTCAGACATATTCTTTTATTGAAGAAAAGAAACTGATTACAGAACTTCCATAATGTATAGTACTGAAGAATTTAAAAACATAACTGGGGTTGTTCCACTAATGGAATTTTTCAGGGACAATAATTTATGTTTCACTTTTAGTGAATCTGTTAAACTACTAAGTGTCATTCTAACAATCCCCATGACAACATGTGAGGCAGAAAGATGCTTCTCTACTCTGAAAAGGATTAAAACATTTCTGCGTAACACATTGTCTGAGGAGAGGTTATATGCGTTGGCTATGCTTTCCATTGAAAGGGATTTCATCATGCAGATCAAGAACTTCAATGAGCTGGTCATCGATAAGTTTGTTGGCAGGAAGGAGAGAAGGGCTGATTTTCTCTATAAATATGAAATGTTTATGAAATGTGCATGTGTTATACATCAGCCTATAGTGAGAAACTTATTCCATATTTATTACTTAAAACATTTCAAATTGCAAGGATAATTTTGTGAACCACCAAAGTTCAGAATCACCAGCTGCCCCTGGTAAAAGCAGTGAGGTGATATCACCATTATAAAACATGACAATGACTAATAAGACGATTAGCGTTTCTATCACTATGATATATTTGTGTCCATGTACAATAATGTTGTGTTTGACTTTATAAATTCAACAAGTTAAGCTTATAAAGTCATGCATTATACCTTTATATTTCCTACTGCAGGGCATTCTGGGTCCAAAAATAGAGATATCAACAAAGACGACAATAGAAGAAGCTGTCATATCAGATCCATCAAGCAGGAAATTTGCTGTCATTAACCCTAGGACACTATGTTCAAAGGTACATAATTGCATGATATATGATTAAACGAGTTTATTCACCAACTTTTTCATACATACCTTTTTTACTTTCTCTATCACTTACCTAATAGGTAGAGAAGGTGTGCATTCCACCCAATAATTTGACACAGAGATTTCACAAAAAATACATATTTGAAGCCCCCTGAATCCAGAAAAAGCATTTCTAGAAAAATGTTTCTGGGTCTGTGAATAGCATAACTCAAAAATGAAATAAGATAAATACCAAACTTGCCATTTAAGTTCACACCTTTCAAAGATGTGACAAAAGATTTTCAAGAAAATTACCCCATCCCAAACAATCCTTTACATGGAACATTTTTTTAAAAATTTTTTATTTTCTGAGCAATGGCTGTAATAATTTTGATTAAAATACCATATGTTAAAAAAATATGTTTACAAAAAAATATAATGTATATCTAGAGCTTTCTGGGAATAGCTTGTGAAGTACTCTTTATTTGGAAGGAAATTTATATAATCTTGAATAACTGGTAAACATTAAGTGATAGATGAAAACTGCTACACGTAAAATGTAAATCTCTAAACACACAACTTATTTGAAATAACCTTTTTTGTGGCATCAACTATTTCTGAGATGCTTGTTATTAATGGTTTGAATTGTTTAATACTAATCATTCTTTTAAAGCCCTGTCAATTATCAACTGTTTCTCGGGATTGCATGGAAAGAGTATGGAATTTTAAGGCCAGCGTATAGTGTTCAGTTTTAAAACGTTTGACTATCGCTATTCCGTTTGATATACAATGAAATGTATAATGCAGATAAAGGTTTATCTCGATTACAATGAACTAGATAGGAAAATAAACTTTCTTAGAATAATTTGTATACCCACTAATAAATGATAGAGAGTAGAGAAAGTCATGTAATTGTAACACACAAGAATTTTTTTATTACAAATAAATACTAATAATGCCATTACAAATAATGCTATCAATAACATGTAGGTTTTCCAATTTATAATTCTCTATTTAAGGAGTTGCATTTTTCCATATCCTATAATAATTAACACCAGGTTATGTAGAATGGTGATGTATATTGAAACTTAAATAGTGCCATTTTGTTCTCCCCCCCCCTTCTTTTTAATATTTTCTTTCTTTCTTTCTTTCTTTCTTTCTTTCTTTCTTTCTTTCTTTCTTAATTACATCTTACAAATGTAATATAATGTGATTACTTTTCATTACAGTCCAGTTAAATTGAGTTTTATTTATAGACATTCTTTAACTACTATGGTTCTTAGCATCCCATTCTATATTGCGCATGAAAGACCGGAAATTTTGCCCAGAGACCTCTTTATCAGTCTTGAGGTTCTTTTACATGCTGTAAATCTATGACACCACCAGTGCATTTGTTTGTCATTCACATTAAAAATCTAAAACATAGATGGTCTTTTCAAACCTCAAAGTCTTTTATGGCAGTTCTGTACATAGTAAGAAAGCCTTTATATTACAAAAATATCTGATGTGTTGCACTCACATGACTTTCTTTACTCTTGTACAAACTATTTTTACAAACACTTTTTCTTCCATCTACTTTGTTAATCAAGATAAACATTTGCAGGAATTATCTTATTGTGCTAATTTTCTTGTAGGTGCAAGGGGAATATGGGAATACAGTAAGCTTTAAGTGAATCAAATCTTTTAAGAGCTGGTTGCTATGTGTAGCATTCCATTCCCTTTGCATATCCAGGAGATTAATAAAAAGAAGAAGAAGAATATATTCCCATTTGAGAAAAATGTAAGCATTGGAAAATTCAAACAAATAACAAGGAATACCTTGGAAATTGTTCATTTGACAAAAAAAGTGTGCATGACATAAATTGTTTGTTTTAACAAGATCTACAATTTTTGTATAGGTACTAAACTTTTGTCTGTCTCCTATGGTTTACTAGTTATGCAAAGTCATTCAGAATTAAGAGGACTTCTGAGGACATTCCCAGAAAATTCAAGATATGCATTTCATTTGTCATGAAAATATCTTAAATATGGTATTTTAATCAAAATCGTTAGAGCTATTTTTGTGAAAATCAAAATTTTCCAAAAATGTTCCATGTAAAGGATAGTTTGGAGTGGGGGATTTTCTTGAAAATCTTTGTGTCACATCTTTGGAAGGACTGAACTAAAATACCAAGCTTGGTGTTTATTTGACTTTTCAGTTTTGAGTTATGCTGTTCACACGCACGTGCACACGGAGCCTCTAAAAATGCTTTTTTTTTTTTTTTTTTTATTCAGGAGGTCTCAAAACATGTATTTCTGGTGAAATCTCTGTATCAAAATTTTTGGGTGGAATGCAATACCTTCTCTACCTACTATGTAAGTGGCAGAGAAAGTAAAAAGATAAGAATTTGGACTTTGATACTCCCCTATCCTTATTCAGAAGTTTTAAGATCGCTTTAAAACAAACCTAACTGTTAATGACACCAGAATTAGGGATGCCAGAATTTAGAGAGGAGAAATAGGAACACATGTCCTGACACAAAGTCAATTAACAGCTTAAAAATTGTATTAGCTTTTGTTTAATTACCTTCCTTGTTTCCATATGGAGATGTAATACAAAGTCAGTTTTCCTTAAGAGTAAACAATTTTCTTCATCATGGTTGGTCTATGCTAATGTTAATTGTGTTTCTTTGTGACTTGCACTATTAAAATGATGCTAAATATTACTTAATTCCCTATGTGAAATTGAAAATCATTCTCCCTGTTGTTTCAACAATAAAGTACATTTTCTTTATGTTTCCTTACTGAAAATAGATTGTCGGTTGGGATGGCTCAGTTAGTTAGGTGCTGGTCTTCTGATCTCAAGGTCGTGGGTTCGAACCCAACCCAGCCCATTGGTTTTTAAGTGTACTTAAAAGTGAAAGTCCCTTGTCAGTAAATTTACTAGCAAACAAAAGAACTCCTGCGGGACAAAATTCTGGCACACCAGTGGAACTGATATGATCATGGCAATGGACAGCATTGTTAACAAGCATATATATATATATATATATATATATATATATATATATATATATATATATATATATTTTTTTTTTTTTTTAAATAGATTCCCTTCTGAAAAATATTTTTTCCACTCAAAAGAGTTCTGTTGCATCTATTTAGTTTTCTTCTGGTTTCCAATTTCATTTCTCCCCAGTTTTCTTTGGATTCATTTCACTCACCTGCACAATGTTTTGCAATAAAGTTGAGTTGATAATGCCCCTGAAAATGAAATCATATACTTAGTGCAGTATGACAACACAGTTCTGCAGTACAACCTCAGCCTAGTGTATGCATAAACACAATCCTTATATCATCTGTTCAGTATATAGGCTTCTGCTACATTCAGTAATACAAGTTGACATGCAGTTCGTTCTAGAATCATAACATTTGGTATATGATTTATGTACGTAGAACAAAAGAAAATTTGCACACTGTTGCGGCTAAAGCCATACATCTGCCAAACCAAGCAAACCATTTAACTCTCAAACTATCCTAGAGTATAATGAAACCATTGACATTAATTGCTAATGCTGAATCTAATGCTGTGAAGCAGTGTCATAACACTTTTTTGAATGGACTTAAACACCCTTAAGCTTTGCATGCTTTAATTTTCACTTTCTCCAATTCTTGCCTATATAAATAGGGTAAGTATTGCATTCCACCCAAAAATTTAATACTGAGATTTCACTGGAAATACATGTTTTAAGGTACCCTTAATCCATAATAAGCACTTTTAGAAAAAGGTCTGTGTGTAGGTGTATGAGAGAGAGAGAGAGAGATTTACAAAAACATCCTCCAACCCAAACTGCTTGGAAAATTTTCATTTTTTTATTTTCTCAAAAATGGCTGTAACAATTTTGATTAAAATAATATGTTTTAGATATTTGCATAACAAATAAAATGTGTATCTTGAACTTTCTGTGAATAACCTGGGAATGTAGCAAGCATAAGTATTTGAAAATTCAGACCAATACCAAAGAATATATTGGAAATCATTAATGCCACAAAACACTTTATTAGATAGATCTACAATTTTTATGTAATAAGTCTACTAAATAAGTAATTTTGCTACTACTTATGGTTTAGTAACTATACTAAAGTCAGTCAGAATGTGAAGAGTAACATTAAATTCTTTGGAAATGTTTTAAAATTTTTGGTTGGACCATGGGTGACTTCTGTTTTTTAAAATTTGTTTTCTCTTTGTCTGTGGATAGTGTGGTGGTGTCACAATTTCTCACTATTTTTTGAACTTCTGTATTCTCCCTTTTATGCTTTTTTTCCCAGGACTAGTTAGTTGTTTGTTAAGTCATTCCTTTGTGTGTTCATTCTATGCTCACAGAATTGTAAAAGGAATAAAATGAATACACTGAAATAATCAAATCAGCATAAAAGAATGGCTTCGGCAAAAAATTTGTCCTGCGAAAAATACATAAGTTCAAAAAATGCAAGAAGTAAAGCAAATCACCACACTATCCACAGATCAAGAGGAACCATTTTCTTTTATTTAATCCACAAGTCACCCATGGTCTACCCAAAAATTTAAAAAATCCTCAAAGTATTTGAAATCACTCTAACACCCACAAACAGTTGCAATCAAAAACCCCCTCAAACATTCCCACACAGATAGTATACCTCCAGAAAAGAAACCAGGCATTTATAAAAGTAATTTGCTCCAGTTGTGAAGTAGTGTACATCAGAAAATCTAAAACAAACATAGTTAAAAGACTAAAGTAGATTTCAGAAATATAACCAAGTAAATATACAGGTCCACAGTAGTAGCATTGGGAAAAATACTATGAAATAAGAAAAGAAACGCATTGCCTCAAAACAGTAAACAGCAAAACAGAACTAAATACGTGGGGGAAGACAACATGATGTTGAAGTTCATAAAATCTCACAAGATGCCCAAAGGACTGTCATGGATAGCACTGGAAACTCTTCAGTTGACTACTTGCTGAAGATGCCATCAAGTGATGAAACATGTCTAAGAAAAATTAAGATATGTGAAGCTTAAGAGTGTTTAAGCCTACTCAGAAAAGTTATAATTATTAAATTGAAACTGCTACTTGGCAAGTAAATTGTAATAGCCTTTCCAGATTTATTTTGAATGTAATTGTTTTATTGAATGTTCTCTTAACAACTACAGTATAAGTTACTATACTTTATATTGTTTTATCTGTTGAATAAGATGTATTGGTTCCAGATACAGAATTCAAAACCCAGTTCCAGAAATACAACTTGCTGCGGAACATATCTCCCTTCCAGCCCCAGAAAGAGTGTATGTGGGACCAAAACTGAAGGGTAAGGAATGCTTGGCTAGGTAATAGAAATCTGATAGTTTTCCCAATTAAAACAGGAGCTAAGCTAAGGTTGCCATCTAATAATTTTCAAAAGCAGGATAAAACATTAAAATGACTTTCAGAGACAGGCCATATTGTTAAGCTGATTGTTGTGGTGGCAGCTTGGCTTGGTGGGAAGATGACATCTGCAGCAATGAGAGCAACTGCTCAAATATTGGCTATAGACTTTTAGCTTTCAAAACTTTCTGGACTCAGAATCCTCTGGAAACTGTTTTTTATATAAGCGGAAATCAAAGCTTAGTGAGTTCTTGTGCAATGCAGTAAGATTATTCAAAGTAGAATTGGAAGCGTCATTTGCATGTTACCTACCTGTTAAAACACTCATAAGCAAGGCAGTGTTGTAAGTTCAAATCTCATAAATGTGCAGAAAGGGAAAATGAGCTATGCAGATGTTATGAAAGACAAGAAAAAAAATGGGCAGTGATGAACATTTGCCAGACCAGAAACTGCATTTGGTTACAGTATCAGGGCTGCTTATTGCTATACAGCATTTCCAAGCCAGCTAATTTGTACCAGGATTTTATTCTGATTTTGCATTAAAATTAGAGATTCCTAATATTTAGGTTAATTTTAGCTTTCTGGTTTTTCCTGCTCTTGGTCATGAAAACATTGTTTTTATCTCAGTATATACACTTTGCATCTAGTTTTTTCTGTGTTTATTTAAAAAATCTGTTTTATTCATGGAGATAAAAGTTTACTGCACCATGTGTGAAATTATGGCTTTTTATTTAAAATAACAGCAAGTTAATCCCATTTTGACTGAAATTTCAACTTTTATTCAGCATAAAATAGGATCTCTACTTTTAGATTATTTGGATGAGGGAATTTTGGAGAGATAGGCACCATTCACAATGAAAATTAAGCTGAAGCATAACGTAAAACTAGAGAATATTATTGGTAATGGAACTGCTCACAATGAATCATATAAACATTGAATTAAATGTAAACTTAGAAGCTTGCAAGGTCCAAGCTCTCAAGTTTGTCTATGTCAAATATAAGAAACTAACCAATCAGCGATTTTCATCACTTGATTATTCTACCATCTTATCTCAGATTTTCCATCACCATGTATTGAACTTGCTAACTGCCTTTACTGTGCGAGATCAGGGCCAGAAATCACTGAGATATTTATAAAAATTGTTGTATGACAAATTGTGATGGTAGATGGTGCATTTTGTGAATTTAACATCCTTTAATTGGGTAGCTAGCTCTTGTTCATTTTTTTACATGCACATAACTTTTTTTATCATGTATACTGTTAGTATTCAGTTTGCAGTCCGCCTTATTAGTTCAGCTGTTTATGATTCCATTTGTCATGAATGACATCTCGTGTTATCTTTTAAGTTTTACATTGTTATGTTAAGTTAATGCTTTATTTTCATCGTGAATGCCCCCATAAAGAGGAAAGCGATAAAGATTTATTTCCATTACAAGCATTTGTCTCCTGTTACATCATGGATAATACCTATCCTGTTGTAAACATAAATGAATTAATGATTGAGGTTTAAACATTATGATCCTCCTCAGTACAAAAGCTTTTCCTGAGGACATAGAAAAATTGTATCTTACTTTCTACATTCATTCCAAGTTAAATGTCCCATGATTCTGTCTCAATAATTAAGCCTTTTTCATTTGTGTAGTGGACAAGCTACATCTTGTATCATTGGCAACAGTACAGAGAGAGAAGCAAAGTCAGGTACCCTCTCGGTTTTAAGGGACCATCATACTGGTAAAACAAGTAAGTAACAACCACTAGTACTAAATTATAGAATTATGTGATTATTCATTTCTTTCTTCTTATTGAATTCTAGAAGTTATAGAGATTAAATATCTTCCTTGAAGACCAGGGAGTAACAGACCACATCGAAACATACATAAATAAGATAGAAACTATCACTCCATCTAGCATTTTTCCCAAATGTCAAATGGGATGAGTTATGCTTCTGTATGCACAAGTTTAAGCCTGGTGCACAATTGCATGTGAACAGAATGAAAGAGGAAGGTGAATACGTTATAATTGAACAGAAAGCAGCAATCCTAACCTCAATTTGATAATTGGAATTTATTGGTTTAAGTTCATTCACAATTTGGGAATGGGTATCAGAATGACAAGAGTTGCACATTTAGGACTTTTAAATCATAACATATTGAATATGAAAATGGGAAAGAGTGTTGATTAATGTATTGATAACAACATGGAAAATCAGTTTTGCACATTTGGATTCATTTGTTTAGATCCAACTAATGACAGCTTTTTTTTCTTTTTTATTTGTTTGTCTGAATTCAGGTTTGTCAAATTTTAAATTCAATCATTAAGCATTTTTAAAAAGTGATATTGTTATTTTTGTGATTCGTAAACTAAGGCCACTTTAGACAACATAAATAAAACAGAATAGAATCATATGCAGTTGCTTGGAGCATCCTAGTTTTGATTTTCCAAGCCTGTTACTAAGCCAGCTCTAGCTGCTGTTATGAGTCACAGAAAAATTTAGCTTGTTATGGACTTAGTTAATCAAAAGACAGTAATTTAGTCTTTTAATTTTTCTAAATAACCATTCCTAAATTTTACCATTACCAAAATGTTCAAAGTATAGACCTAACATATGGCTGCATGTCACTGCAATGGATATCATGTTGTGGGAAATGGCTAAACAAACATAGTAAGATTCTGGATTCTGATAGCGGTACTGTGACCAAGCAGTTAGGCAGATTCGCTGTGAACTAGAATAAGCAGGCAAAATCTAGTTTGAATTTGGAATGGGTAAACTTTTCTTTTCTTTTCCCATCATGGGAACAATGTTACGTTCATCCCTTAAACAGGCAAAATACCATCATCATGCGCAATGCACAAGCAATCAGTTACTGCTGTGTCTTCTCACATTTAAGGTTGGAGGGTTGTAAACCAACACAGTCAATAAGGACAATTTGAATCTAACATTTAAAATAGAGAGAGTTGAAGGTTGTTACATTACATCACTAAAATGTTCTTACTTGAACGCATTTCGGGAGAACGGTTTGCTCCCATTGTCAGCATGTTTTCAACAGATATTGCCGGCCACTGTCTGGGAATGTGTGTGGTTAGTGGTGTTCTCTGGTGCCGGGCTGATGAACCTCCAAAGGCTGCTGGGTGGCGGCAGTTCAAAATTCATTGTGTGATTCCTGTGTTTGATGATATGTATTTTTTTCCCAGATGTCCAATTCATTGCTGCTGTTGATCAGTTTTAAGAGTGTTGTGTTTGAAGTGATTTCATGGTTTGAAGACCAGAAATGATGTGCTACTGCTGATTTATATGTCTGTTTTTGGTAAATGCAGCTCATATGCTCTTTAAGTCTTATTTCAAGATTTCTTTTGGTTCTTCCTATGTATACCAGGTTACAGTCATTACAAACTATTTGATATAGCTGATTTATCGTAGGGGATAGGGTCTTTTGTTCTGTTGCATAGTAGTTTCTTTATATTGTGGTTATTCTGTGGAGACAGGGTGATGTATTTCTTGAAAATCCTTTGAAATTTATGATGTGTCCAAGGGTGGTAAGTGAACTTCCTATATGCTTGTGGTTTTTGTTGTCTTGAGTAAAGTAGTCGTTTGTTGGATGTATTTCTGTCTTTCAAACTTTTTTATCTTCTTATCTATTGTTTTTTCTGGTATCCATTCATGGTGGCTATGTCGATATGTGTTGGTATTCTTTCTGGTATTCCTCTTTCTCCAATGGTATATGTACTAATCTGTTTGTAATACTATTTAAAATTACATGTTTGTGGCTTGTAGGATTGTAGCTATAGTTTTCATTGTGAGTTGGTTTCCTGTAAATGCCAAACGTTAGTTAGTTGTGTGCATTATTTCTGATGATCCTGATGTCTCGGTAAGGTAATTGGCCATTTTCTTCTTTTTCTATTGTGAATTTTATAGATATTTTTTGTAAATTCGATAATTTCAAAGCATCTTCTGAAAGTTTTTTTGGAACAATAGCAAAAATATAATCTATGTACCTATACCAGGTTTTGAATAGATGTGGGAAAGATTTAGTAATACGGCATTCAAAATGGCTCATATATAGTTCTGCTAAAAATGGTGAAGGGGGGTTTCCCATAGAGGCCTGTGGTTTGTTTAAGGATTTTGAAATTCTGGTCCAGACATAATTTTGTTAGTTTTAAGTAATCTTCTGTTTGTGCTCTAGGTGTGCCATTGTTTAATATCCTAGTTTGGTGGAGTTTGGGTGTCTGCATTTAGCAAGACTCCAAAAGCAAATGGTGTATTAATATCTTTATCTCTTAATTTATGAAATATATTTCCTCCAGTAGTATTGTTGACTTCATTTATACAACGTTTAAATTGCATAGAACATTACTAATTGTTACATTAGTTTTAACTTTAATTCAGTTAGAGTATTTTGCATATTATTTAACTCTTGAAAAACTGTTTATAAAACAAAATACATAGTAATAGCCCTGTACAGTATATACTATTAACTCCTACAAGCCATGGTATTCAAATAAATAAGTAATACTATATAAATTATCCTTATTATTCATTGTTAAATTTTATAATTTTCTGCATGTAATCATCTGGTCCTGATTTAAACATTAAATAATTGAGCATTAAGCTAGAATTGTTTCACAGAGGACAAAATATGCCTCATAGTTGAAATGGCCCAGGCATTATTCCTATCTCCAACAATTCTGAATGTAATAATGCAATGTTTTGGGCATTAAACATAAAGTCATGAATCAAGAGAACAGATCAACGAAGGAATTATCAGTGCAAGGAAGTATTTAAAAACATTACTTAAATGTTTGGTTATTGGTAGACCATTTGAGACCTTAATATAAAGTTTTCAGTGTACAAAAGCTGTAATTAATGTGTTATAAGTTCCATTATAAAAGAGTTGATTTGACAGGTGCTTTCCTCTACATTTTAACCTCTTTACACATACAAACCACCATGCATTAAAAAATATGTGTCACCTTATTAAGCAGGAAAATGTTTATGGTAAAGATATACCTCTCCTGTTAGTTTCCTGTTGTAGTAAGCAGTTATTTTGAAGCAGCTTTAAAGTGGTGCTCAGAGACAAAGGATGAGCTGGTAAATGGAACATGTTGTGATTCTGAGGAAGGTATACATTTGAATATTGTTGCAGGTGTTGATAATGGAAACTCAACCTTGCAACACAAGTGTTCCTGCGAAGTATGCACTGCCTACCATAGATATTTTGGTGATATGCAGACTAGTGAGGTAAAAAGTAAATATACTATATTTACGTGAATCTAATGTGCACCCCATATTTGAAACTTAAAATTATGAAAAAAAGGGTTTGTGTCAAATGTAAAGTGCATCAATGACAGAAAATAGGTGATAGGCATTTTATTTAAATTGATTTAATACAACAGTGGAGGTATTGTGTATATAAACCATCAGATTGTAGAATTGAAAGTGTCCTATTGTTAGGTGACACATTTAATACCAAAGCCTTAGCCTTAAACTCTTGTTTCGGAATACCAAGAACTTTAGCCTCCTCTTTAGTTTTCTTTCGTATAGCGTCACTAGTCACAGGTTGCCCATTCTTCCTCCTTTCATGCACAGATTCCAACACTTTTTCTTCAACTTCAGGATGTCTTCCTTTGCAGACCTATAAATTTCTTCCTACTAGCTTTAGTAGCAAATAATACCAATTTCTGTTTTTGCCACAAGCAAACATTGCTCTCTGATACATTGAACTCCCTTCCTGCCTTTCTATTAGCATTTTTTTCAGCATAAAGGATTACTTTACGCTTTAAAGAAGCATCATAAGACGTTCTTCTCTGTTTGCCCTTGCCCTCTATATCATAATGCATTAGATTCGCATAAATACGGTAATTTGGTAAAAACTTATTATAACATGAATTAAGAGAAAGATAATTAACCACAAATGTGAAAGTTAAAAAACAAAAACCCACTTATTTTAAATATTTTTTTACAGGACATGGTATTGTAACATCGTCAGCTATTTGTTTACAGTTACCAAGGATTTCCTTTAAAAATCTTATGTGCATCACACAAGAAATTATAAATTAACATAAACACTTACATATTATATTATTCATATAAAAAGTTATTTTTGTATCAATATTATGTTACTCACAGTAGATGTTTACTTAACAACTTTTTCAAACTAAGCATCGTAGGGTTAGTTAATACATATGTAGAAACAACAGCAAATGTTTATATCATAATTTGCAGCAATAACGAGTTTATATAAAACAAATGAAGAAAGAAGAATTGCAAGCTTTTAAACATGTTCTATCAGACGAGATACTTTGGAGAATGTTATCATATTACATGGAATATTTTAGAAACCCTAATGTTACAAGAAGTTATTTCACACAAATTGTATATAAAGGGGAGAAAGAAAAGAAAAAAAGCCAAACACACTCACTTTTTGTTTAAGGGGGTGGGAGTGGGGATCGAGTTACTTAAAAACCTGTATTTGTTTTAAAATCTTAATGCCAAATTTATGGTTGAAATAGCTTTCTCTGCTGCTTGCCAATGGAAGGCAGAGGAATCAAAATATAATTGGTCTGTTTTACTCTCAGATTACAATTTAGGTACTCATAAATTACTTTTCGCTTTACTAGCTCCTTTTTTTTATGTTATTGGCTACTTAACTACCATATTTGCTCCAAGACATAAGTCCAATTAAAAGAACTGAAGGTTTTATTTCATACCAGCAGAACCCACAGCTCTGCTTAAATTGTTGAGTTAACTACAGAGACTCTTAACTCTCTCTATCTCCCTCTACTCTATCACTCTCTTCTTCCTCAATCTCTCTCTCTCTCTCTCTCTCTCTCCTTTCATTCTCTTTGTTGCTCTCCCTCTCTCCCCCCTCACACATTCTTCCCAGAGTTTGCCTTCTCATTCCCTTTCCCTCTCTTTAACACTTCTCTTCCTCTCAATCTCTCCTACCTACTGCCCTCTTTCCATCTTTGTAACATACTTCATGCAGTATTTTGAAAGTGGCTAATAAGAGTGTTTTTTTCCAAGATGTTAATAAAAATTAAAACATAAATTTGGAACTATACTATTTGCCATGATTTACTTACATGAATAATGTTAGTTAAAACTTTGTGTAATTTCTTAAATATTCAGCCTATTAAAATGTTGTATGTAATGCAACTCGTCAGAATTCTTGTGCTTAAATTTTTATTATGCAGCATTTTTCATAAAACTGAGTAATTAGCAGGATATTGATTTTCTGATTTCCAGTCCCATTAGAATCCACTCACCCCCATTTGGGGAAAGTAATTAAAATGCCAAATAGCCTGTTCTCTAAGTGGGATCAAGGCATGTTAAGTACCAAATTTCACAACTGATTCGTCCATTCTCATGGAAATCTAACACACACGTGCACAAACAAAATGGGTTTTGGCTTCAGGATAGCCCATGTAATATGCATTTTCAACCAAAATTGAAAATTACAGGAACATTTTTATTACAGTTTTATTATCACTGCACTTGAAGCATCACAAGCCTCGATGCACCTTTATCCTTCCAACCCAGGCACTGAGAGGGTTAAGTCAACCTCTTGTTTTGTTTATGTCAAACCATAATCGGTGGCAATGGCTGTACCATACTATCTTTATGGTAAATTTTAAATACATCATATCGTATAAGGTAGCCATTCTTTTTTGAAATTCTTTATTACAATAATAGTTCTTGCATATTGTGGCATATTATATTATGTAATTTTTTTCTTGCATCACTTGTAAGCGATATCTTAGAATCTGCCCTCTCCTTAGTAGTAAAATATTTCCATCCATAGCTTTAACATATGACATTTTGTGATTAAGCTCCCTAATGTTATAAATTAAAGCTTTTTTAATATGAAGCTAAAAGAACAATGTTTATTTCAAAAACAAAAAAACCAGTATACAAATTTTAGAGATGTCTACCCACACCCTAACTGCATAAAGACACCCATTCTCTCAATTTACTGTTCTTCTATATGTGCCCCCTTTACTCGTTGATATAAGGAAGCAAATCATTTACACTCCATGGTACTATTTGAGGTATTATTTCATTTAACGTTTAATAAATTAAAAAGGTTTTGCATTATCCTATAATTTGTAATGTTTTTCTGTACTTCCATTTTTTATTGGAATGAAACAAATAAAATTGCATTTAAAAATGGTTTCAGCTGGCTAGCAAGCAGCAATTTGCTCCTTGTACCAGCAGCAATTTAATTCGAATACAAAATGGAAGAACAGAAGAGTTACAAATTATATGGTAAATTGAAAGCTTTTTTCACTTCGGCAGCCTTGGGCCCCAACATTTTTTATTACTCCCAGCCTGCTGCCTATGCCATTTTCCATGCTACTTATTTTGGACTCGAAAATTTTCATCCATTTTTAACAAAAAAGAAAAATAATTCTGTAATAAAAGGTGGTGAAGCATCTAACGTATTCTGCTTTATCCATACAGAAACTGCTCTATTATGTTTTCCGTGCTTCTATTTACATCTTGCAGAGATTCATAAACTAATGTCCATTATTTCTTTCCCAGGGACTACACTTGGATAGACAGATATAGCAAAATAGAAAATATTTAATTGTAATATTGAATATTCTAAAAGCTTTATAGCCTTAATGGCAATTCAGCCAGAAGCAGTTTACCTCGTGCAACAATTTCACAACATACTTTTAGAGTTTAACTCTTCCACCACCACCACACCAGTTCTAAAATGGTATGTGGAGATGGCAGTGGTTTTTTAGTTGGTGGGAATTCAACTCGCTAGGTTGCATCTTTCTAAGATTTTTCCACTGCTGAGGAAAAAAAAGCTGCCACCACCACCGCCCACCCACGCAACCACCCATCACTTCAAGAATTGGGTTATTTAGCTCATTCCAAAATATATTAGGTGAAATGCATTTGCAATTGTCTTTTGGACTGCCCTATATCTCATCTTCTTAATGGGTTGTAAACATATTCTTGCAACATTGGATGATTTGGAGGCATTATTCACACATTTTTATACTATTTACTCTGGTAGTTAAATGCTTCTGCCGTACTGGTTTTTACCTGAAGTTCTTTTCTGATTTCCTATATATATGTGATCTCTGAGGCTCACTCCAATGATCTCAAAAATCAGGATTGCTTTGATATGTCTATTGTTATTTGTTCTTAGCACCCACGTCTCACTACCATACAGCAGAGATGACTTTGAGAACTTTATGGAGTCTTGTTGAATTTTGTTTGTATTATTTCTTCTCAGATATTGTTTAATACATCCGTTTGTTATTACATTTTTGTATATTGTTTTCTAAGTGTCTGTGCATGGGTATTGCAAAGAGGGGGGAAAGACCCTTTGGAAATTAATACCATGAGAATTCTTACTGACAAAGACAAAGACAGGTGATGTATGAAAATATGAAACCTGTGATTGATTATGTAATGAACTTGATACTTGGTATATACAGTCGAGTTAAGATATACAGCTGGCATCATTGTGTTTTATCTAAGGCAAAACTGAGACAGCCTGATACTTTTAACTGTGCACATGCAGAAATATGGGCAGTGTTACATTCTGACCAACAACAGATAATTGTTGCACATTGTCAGTTCAATCAATTTGTAGCCTAGTATTAAAAGATACTGTAGTCGGTAGTAAATAATGCGTCATGGTCGTGTAATGTTCTTAGTGCTAATCTCATGCTCTGAATGCACGTAAGTTAAAATTAATAAGATGGGTATAATGCAGTACTTTAAATGTCAGAAAACAAGAGAGTGCAGAAAGCAGTAATTTAAGGGATATCGTCATGAAGTTGTGGATTGTGGTATTAACGAATCTGAAAAGGAAAAGCGAGATGCTAGTTTATCACAGACAGGAAAAAGTGACACCAGTACTGGATCAACATACACAAAAATTTTACAGAACCCTCTGCCTCTACTAGTTGCAGCTCAGATTGAGAGGTGGAACAATACATGGACATCGCTTCTCATGCAACCCTGACAATGAGAGGGTAAAGTAATAACAGAACCTTGGACAGGAGTCTTATAATTTTCAAAATGACTTACAAAAGGAACAAAAGTGATCTTTTATTTATAACTGGCTAGAACTTGAAAAATGTAAATCTTGGGTAGTGTACTCAGGACAAGAACAGGGACCTACTGCTGGCACTGTGTGCTTTTTGGGCCAGTTGTATGGAGGGGTGTCCAGGGTTCATTCATAGTAAAGCCATTTACCAAATTCAGAAGTATACTGTGTGAAAATCACAGCAAGTCAGAATGGCACAGGAAGTCATTGAGCATTCAGAAAATTTTATGGTCATAGTGATCAGTAAATTAACTGTAAGAAACAAATAGATGTTGCATATCATGAGAGAATAAACTATATTGTCTGGTATAATATTTTGTGGCACACATGACCTCCCAGTGCAAGGAAAATCATCTAATTCTGGAGTTTTCCATGATTTGCTTCACTTTCATGCAGAAGGTAGTGATGCTATTCTTAAAGAGCACGTTCAAACGTGTTCGGAAAATGTAAAATGTACGTCTCTGTTCAAACTCAAAATGAATTAATGCAGTTTATGCTCTGAAATACTGAAAGAACAAATAGTTAAGGAAGTTAATGCTTCATATGCATTTTCTATAATAGAAGGTGAAACTGATATTGCAGCAGCTGAACAATTATCACTTGGCTTAAGATTTGTCAGTAATAAATATGATGGCAAAGTGACAGTGTGTAAAAAAGTTTTAGGTTTTGTGCCACTTAACAAGCTTAATTATGAAGCAATTACTAAAAATATCTTATCATATTTGTCAAACGTGATAGGTCAGGGATACAATGAATGTTCTGTGATATCGGGGAAAGCCGGAGGAGTAGTTAAACTTATTCAAGAAAAGTACCCTAAAGCAATATACCTTCTTTGTTCTTCACATAAATTAAACCTTGTTGTAAATGATCTCAAGCAAATTCAAGGCATCAGAAACGCGTGTAGAACCATAAAGGAAATAATGCGCTTCTTCGAAGAGAGCATGCTGAGAAGGCCACTGATTCCTAACATTCCATTATTGTATGAAACGAGATGGTCAGGAAAATATACAAGCATCAGAATTTTTTCAGAAAAATATAAATTTATCTGCATTAGAGGAACTTGAAATAAATGGTAACACTACAACAAAACAACACGCTTCTCAACTTCTCTACTGCAACCAATTCTAGTTTCATTGTCACCTTTCATGTGATAGTACTGTACAGTGGCATGTTGGAACCAGTCAGTAATATTCTACAAGGAGTTGCAATAGACATGCATGCTGTTCATGGTCATATATACAAGTTTATTGAAATTTTTAAAAATCATAGATATGCAACTGCAACAAAATATAAAGAAATAATGCAAACTGTGCGTGAAGTAGCTTCCTGTGTAAACATTGAAATTACTGTTCCTAGGCAAGCTTCTCACCAATCTCACAGACAAACTTATCAAATGGCTAAAGATCCAGAAGAATATTATTATCATTCCTTACTGGGAATCCCTGATAGTGTCACATGAAACTCGATTTTTAGAAAACATTATCATAATTACTGAAATTCTTAAACTTCACCCAGCAAATATGATGCTTGAATCCCTCAAGTTTGGTGAAATTGTCAAGGAAATCCAAGAATTTGAATATGTAGAGAATTTTTTTGCCAGAATCTAAATGTTGGTTTGTCTCTTGGCAAAATAAGTCTGAAAAAGATGCAAACAGACTCCATTTAATTGAAGTTTTTGAGGAAACATTTTTCTCATCACTATCTAAAATAATCAATATAGCACTGACTTTATTTGCTACAACATGCACAATTGAGAAATACTTCAACCATTGCAACCACTGGTTGCAGGCAAAACTGAGTGATGATAGATTAAATGGACTCTGCATGAATGCTCAGTTCATTGGGAACGGGTAATGGCACAGCTCTCATCTTTCAAGAAATTTATCAGAGCCTTTGTTAGGATTGTCCAGAAGGCTACAGTTCGTATTTAAAGACTAAGGTAATCTGAATATCAAAATTATATTTTAAAATGTTATTGATGTATTATTTATAAGTAATTAGGATTAAATAGGGTTGATGCTGCATGTAAATTCTGCTCCTAAAATGCATAAGAATGATCCTTATCTTCATTTGGCGAAAATTAATATGGTTATCAGTAACAAATGCTTCAACAAACATAACTCATAACTTTTACAGTTTTTGACAACAGAATAATGAACTAATATTGTTTGGTTGCAAAGTTTCAACATGTGGCCTCCTCCTCAAAAAAAGTCTGCAGACACCCATGTATCTATGTATTTTATATATTGATATCTAACATCCCAAGTATCTATAAGTATTCATTTGTTCCATTCTGTTATTATTAGCGGAACCCACATCTCTATTTGTATTATGGAGATTCTTCTCTCCCCCCTCTCTCTTTTTATATCCCGCTACACTATCACTCTCCCTATTTCAACATCTTCCACTCTCTTCCTCCCTCACACTCACTTTTCTCCTTTCTTTCACTATGCTATTGTTTCTGTTCTCTCTCCTTTCATGTGGTATTTTGAAAATGCATGATAAAACTGCTTTTTGTAGGGTAATATAAAAATTAAAACACAAGTTCTGAACAATACTGTTTCCCATGGTAATGTTAGCCTAAAATTTCTGTATTTTCTTAAATATTCATGCTATCAAAATGTTGAGACTAAACTGTTAGAATCATTATGCTTATAAACGTTTGTTATGTAACATTTTTCATAAAACTCAGTAGTTGAGATACTTGAAATTAGAAGTTGAATAGGGACAAGCTTGCTTGTTTTGGGCAGCATAACTGTGTCTTTTCAAAATACAACATAATCCATAAATACAATTTGAAACATCTGTTGCGAGCACCTCCCAAACCTGTGATTTAGAATAGATTGCCAGGAATTCAATAGGGTATACGAAGGTGGTCTGAAAAGTTTCAAACCTAATGAAGATACAAGACATTTTTTCAGAATTTTTTTTTTTTATTTTTCAACATAGTCTCCTTGTAATTCTACACACTTCTCCCAGCGATGCTCCCATCTCTGTAACCCGTCCAAATAGTACTCAGCGTTTTTCTCTGCAAAATAATTATTCACGAAGGTGATTGCCTCTTCATTTGATGAAAATCTCTGTCCTCCGAGTGCAATTTTCAGATGAGGGGACAAAAAGAAGTCACTTGGGACTAGATCTGGTGAGTAAGGTGGAAGTTCAAACTGTAATTCATGGATTTTCGCCATTGCAACCGCTGAGGTGTTGTCTTGGTGAAACAGGATTTTCTTTTTCTGCAAATGTGGCCGTTTTTCCGCAAGTTCTGCCTTCAGCTTGTCAAATAATGATGCATAGTATGCTCCTGTAATGGTTTTTCCTTTTTGAAGATAATCGATTAAAATAACTCCATGACTATCCCAAAAAACAGACGCCATCACTTTCCCAGCCGAAAAAACAGTTTTTGCTTTCTTTTGGAGCTGGTTCCCCCTTTGCAGTCCACTGTTTGGACTGTATTTTTGTTTTGGGCGTATAATGGTGTATCCAAGTTTCATCTACAGTAATTAATCGGCGCCAAAACTCGGATTTATTGTGCCTAAACTGTGCCAACAGAACGTTGGAAATGTTCATTTGAACACGTTTTTGGTCAAACATGAGCAAACGCGGCACTCAACGTGCGGACAGCTTTCTCGTGTCTAAATGTTGATCTAATATGTGACAAACACATTCTTATGACATGTTCATAGCCTCTGCTATCTCTCTCACTTTAATTCGGCGGTCATCTAGCACCATTTGGTGAACTTTGGCGATGTTTTCATCGGTAGTTGCAATTTTTGGACGTCCCAAATGTTCATCGTCTCCCAAGCTCTTACAGCCACATTTAAATTCAGCTGCCCAAAATTTCGCTGTGGTAAATGATGGTGCAGAGTCCCCATACACAGAATCCAACTCATCTTTGATTTGTGTAGGCATATTGCCTTTCCAAAACAAACATTTAATGACAGCTCGATACTCAATTTTGTCCATTTTCATAAAAACACTCACATCACCTCACTCAAACGACTGTTATAATTGGCGCAACAGTTCTAGACATGTGAAAATCTTAATGACAGCTATGAAGCGAGTTGCTTACCAGATGAGCAGGTGACCGTCGTCTGCATGCTGCAGGAGTGCGTAGGACAGTCATTGTCAAATATCCGTACACAGGTTATGCACTGCACTGCACTGATAAACTTATAGTTTATATACAGTATATTTAAATCCACCGCTGTAAAAAGCGCTTAATATAAAAACCTGTCAATCATCTGCTTCCTCTTCTGCGGAATCACTCACATCACTGCCGCCATCACTGCTGTCGTTACTTTCTGCACCATTATCCTGGATGATAATTCTTTCTATTTGATTTCGTTTTCTTCCACTTGAACCTTGAACCTTTTATAATTTTTTCTGAGATTTGTAGCACCACCTTGAAAATTTATGCTGTCTTTCAGCTTAATGAGCAATCTGTTTATTGTTGGCACAGTTTTTTCTTCCACATAGAAATTCTGAATCGTGCGCCGAATGAGCGTATCGTCTATTTCTGTAATACGTTTAGGGACCTTATGTTTCTTCCTAGGTGTGTCCAATTATACTCTTTCATCCATACATTTTTTTCTTATCTTTGAGAACTCTGGAAACGGAATTCAGTGAAATACCAGTTGCTTTGGCTACTCTTTATTTCACTCTCTTAAGGCTTTTGTGGAATTCGGGTGAACATATATTTTCTTCCTTCATCTCTGCTTTTTGCTTCATGAAGTCGAGGACATTGCCAATTTTTTCCTGCTTTGACTACATAACACCTTATCACTTAACTTTGAAAACGTAGGAGCCATGGTTATAAATATTACAAATATAAAATAAGCACTATTTAGGTACTCCTCTCTTTGAAATTACAACCAGATGCTGACACTTTCTATGCAGACTGTATGTGTTACACACTGTGAGTAAGCAAAGGTATTATATGGCTTTCGTTGATTAAGCTAAACATAAACCATTCGTAGGCTCGGCAGCTGGGGTGCCAATCAAGGTCACGATTCCAGAAGTTTTGTGCCATAACAACTGAGCATCCAAAATGGCTGAAACTTTGGTGAGTGAGACTGTCAACAGATGAACAACGAAATTCACTAGCTTTTATTTACGAGTGCTGCCATCTTCATGTTGAGGTCAGAAACTTTTCAGACCACCCTCATACATTAGACCAAGCACAGTATAAACATCTGCACCAAAGAACATATCCAAAGCATAAAATATAAACAGACAGACAAATCAGTGGTTGCAGCACACTTTTGGGAAATCAGCCACGAAATAGACACAAACTCCAAGTTATTAAAAGAAGTAAACCATCCACTAGAATTCACCATATGGGAGAATATTTTCATCCACAATCATAAATACAGAGTTATGAACTTAGAAATCCCGCCTCCAGACAACTATACCAAATTCATCGCACCATCTACCAGAGACCAGAATGAAGTTGACACCAGTGCTGCCAGTAGATCTACAGCTGATGATGGAGTGAAGACTTCTGAAATGTGTCCTGTATAATAGTAGAGTAAGTCAAGCAGGCATGTCCCAAATTCAACTCCTACTGCTCAAACATTTAACCTCACCTTCATAGTTAAAAAGCTCCTAAATAAATTAATAGGCGAGATATTTTTAGTTTCTGTTTTCATGCCCCATTAGAAACCGCTCCCTCTTTTGGGGAGAGTGATTAAGCCTATTTTCTAAATGGGACTTAAGGCATGTTAAATACCTACCAAGTTTCACAACAATCAATATGAATGTTCTTGCATGAAGAAGTAACATACGCATACAAAAAAAATTTAAAAACTGTATTTTTGTCCCCAGGGCAGCCCATTATACTATTCAACCAAAATAAAAAATTACGGGAACATTTTCAGTTACAGTTTTATTATATGTATAGATTGTGTTCTTTTTCTTGTCTTGGACCTTAGCAAGCAGATGGCAAAAATGGGGTTATACATTCTTTAACATTCATACTCAGCATTTTAGTTCTGTTTGCTAAAATTTAGAGATATTAATATTTTTATAACAGCATATGCTTCATTTCTTTAATTGTAATTTTTTATATTTTATTTTCCCCCCTCATCTGGAAGCAATTTAAAATATGTAATATTAAAGTTTGTAGCTCCAGGTTCTCTCTCCATTTGAACATAGCATCATCCTACATTTTCAAGCTCCCACACAAAATAGTTTCCAAGTTAGCCCAGATTATTTTAAAATAAATATCTTTTACAATTGTTTTTTTTAAGCAATTCTTTTAAGACAGTGCTGGACATAATATTTTAATTTTGAATCAAACCCACAATCCAAGCTCTATTAATTTTTATATCTTACACGCTACATGTTTGATGAACTATTGTCTACAGTGGAGCATGGCGTATGGGTTTGTCCCAAAATTAAATTATTAATTTGTACTTCACTGTATTAAAATCCAATTAATGTCTCCTCAGAAACACTGGGCATGTTTCTTATTATAAAGGGAATGTGTAATTAAGATCTTAATTTTTCATGCAAACATTTCAGAGGGGGAAATGTCATAACAGCAATCCATTGAAGGTAAGGCATCATGAATACCTATGCTGTAAATTATATAAAATTTATATTAAATTTGTTTTAACTTTAACTATGTTTTCATAGTCTAATTTTGAATTAAGATGTCAAGTATCAAATCTATGTATGTAGAAAAAATAAAACTATTAGGCATCATAATGTAATACAAAAATGTAGCATTCATTATTATTTCAGTTTTATGGAATTAAAAACATTATCAGTAGACAAGAGTTCATATAAATCCCATTATGAACCAAATTCTGTGGAACTTAAGTATTTTGTATATATTTAAAGTAAATAACAGGTTTGATTACTACACATCTGAAGTAACACTGCATTCAGCCATTTGCACAAAAGCTGTAATACATATAGGTAGAGTTTTCAAGAAGAAAAACACTGTTTGTTCAGAAGTGCTAAACAATTGCAGCAAGAAACACTTCAACTGCCTGTGCTGGGCAACAATGCACAGCATAAAAACAAAATGGCCACGTGCACCCTTAGACAAAAAAAAATATTTGTGTTACATTCACATTACTTTCTCCAACCACTATCATTTATTTTTATATCCCTTCCATAAACTGTGCTTACAAAAGCTTATTATTTACCTCTAGAAAGTGAGAAGGTATTGCATTCCACCCAAAAATTCTATACAGAAATTTCACGGGAAATACACACTTTGCGGCTCCCTGAATAAAAAAAAATGTCCACTCTGTCGGTCTCTGAACAGTATAACTCAAAACTGAGTAGTCTGTTAAATACCAAACTGGCTATTTAAGTTCAGCATATACCAAAAATGTCACATGAAGATTTTTGAGAAAACGACTCCCCCTCCACCTCAAAACTATTCCTAGGGTGGAACATTTGTGTTTGTTTTTTTATTTTCTCAAATATGACTCTAATGATTTTGATTAAAAACCTTATGCTTAAGATATTTGCATGACAAATAAAATGTATATATTGAATTTTTTTACAAATAGCCTGTGAAGTCTTCTTCATTCCAAATGACTTTTGTATACAAATAATTGGAAAACCATAAGCTCACTTAAAGCACACAGTAATTGATGTCAAATTTTTTGTTGCAATAAACATTTCCGATGTATTGCTTTGTTATTGCTTTGAATTTTCAAATATTTATACCTTTTTCAAGTGGTAAGTCATTCATTTTTTCTTGTGGTCATGCAAGGAGCATGGAATTTGAAAGACATCACATAGCAACCTGCCTACTATAGCCAGGTGTATCCTTATACCTAAGACAAATGTGTAATGAAAGTTTATGTAGATTAACAAGAAGTCAACAGAAGAAGCATTTATTAAAATAGTTTTTAGAAGAGTGAGTTGAAAAATTCATGTGGATGCAAACATAATTTTTGTTTTATTTACTTTATGGTAATCAACATAAAAGTTTATAGAAATAGCTTCATTACAAATTTTGGTTTAGGTACAAAGGAAACACAGAGGTTGAAGCAATAGTCAAATCTTTAAAAGGCGGGTGGCTATGTACTACACTTTGAAATTCCATACTCTTTCAAGACATTGCAAAAAAACAATTTAAGAGTGACAGCACTTCATAAAATGACAGAGTAATGGGAAAATTCAAACCAATAAAATTAAATTCAGCTTTATGGATGCTCTTTAACTCCTGTGGTCCTTAGTGTTCCATTCCATATTGAGCGTGAAAGACCAGTAATTTTGCTCAGAGCCTCTTTATCAGGCTTGAGGTTCTTTTACATGCCATAAATCTAAGACACAGGGTTGCCAGCTATACCTCCCTTTCCGAAGGAAGCCATTTTTACGCCCAAAAAATCCATTTTCCTCTGCCAGGTTTGAAGCTGCAACCTCGGGAACTAACTGCTACACCACGGAGGATGACAATAATAATGAATAATTCGAAAACGGCTGGTATAACAATAAGTTATTTAAAATAAATTGTGGGCTTTAAAGAACTCTATACGTTTTGTGTACCAATTTTTTTTTCTGTCTCTTATGGTGTACTAGTTATACAAAAGTATATAAAACTTATTCTGAATGAAGTGGACTTGTGAAGCTATTCACAGAAAGTTCAAGATATACATTTTATTAGTTGCATAAATATCTTTAAACACATTATTTTAATCAAAATCATTTGAGCTATTTCTGAAAAAATCGAGAATAATAAACATTTTTCCTTTTAAAGGATAGTATAGGGGGAGATGTTTTTCAAAATCTTCGTGTTGCATACTTGAAAGTCACTGAACTTAAATACAAAATTTGATATTTATCTAACTTTTCATTTTTGAGTTATAATGTTCACAAACACATGGTCCTTTTCCTAAAAATGCTTTTTGTGAGTTCAGGGAATTCCAAAATGTGTATTTCCAGTGAAATCTTCGATACCAAATTTGTGGGTGGAATGCAATACTTTTTCAACTATAAGTAGTGCTAGAGAAAGTAAAAATTAATAGACTCTCGAAGAGGGTGTATCCTAACTTCCATTTGAGTCTGCAACACATTCACACTGGCATCTCAGTACAAAAGCCTTAGCTTCATTTTGTCATCAATCATATTGAGTTCATAATATTGAATGTATCCTGGTTCCTGAGGAATTATAAGCAGCTATCCAGCAAGGCAAACTACCAAGGTTTGAATCCCATTCAAGATTTTTTTTAAGTTGTTTATAACCACACAAAAAGCTGCATACACTTCTTGGTTTTCAAAATAAATATAAACTTAATATCTTTAAATGAAAATTCAAATAAAAAATGTGTAAGCCCTCCATTTCTATTACTGCCCTCATTCTTTGGTGCATTTATTTTGAAAACAAAGATGAATTACATTTTATGTTTGTCTGAATGCATGATAATTCAAGTATACTTGGTGCATTAAAAGTATATATTGCCATATATTAAACATTTATTTTACTTGCAAATGAATTAAGTACAATGAAAATTAAGTGTTAGGATAACAACTTAAAGCTTGCACATAAACTTAATCGGTGTGTTGTCATTCACATTGACAAATCCAAACATAAGCAGCAGCCAATTGCAAGAGTGTTAAGCAGCTGAGGTTATATGTTGCCTGTAAAGAGATCACCAACAAAGGATGTTAGATTTAGAAAAGTGCCACCTATCATCACAATTTGTTTTACTGCAATTTTTATAGATACCCCAGTGATTCCTAACCTGTAATCTTACACAGAAAGGCAGTTAGCAAGTCAACACAGCAGAAGGAAATCTGATGTGAGATGGCAGAATAATCATGTTAAGAGAATTGCTCTCTGATTGGCTGGTTTCTTATGTTTGTTGTAGACATAAACTTGAAAGCTTGGACCTTGCAAACTTCTAAGTTTGTTTATTTTTATGATTACCGATTCATTGTGAATGGGCCTAAGGAAGATTAAAACTGAATTAGTTGTAATAAATAGACACGTGCATGTGACAATTCAGCCATCATGATTAGAATAATATGCACTTTCCTGTTAATGAGATGCCTTTAAAATGAACATGAAGTGGCATTATGTCATATACTGTGAACACAGCATCAAGAATGCTTCCATTGTTCTATTCTTGCTTAAACAATCCTGATGAAGAGTAGATTTAAATGTAACACACAAACAAAAGCATCGCTTACACTTTTTTTTTCTCTAGGTCCAGAATTTTCTTTGTCGCCATCATTATGAAAACTACTCTCAACCCAGGTAATTATTCTCTGAGATAAAAAGTAAAAAAAAAAAATAATGCTGTTCTTTAAGTTTTTATTAAATTTTATTTATTTTGCATGCCAATTTGAACTTTGTTTTACTGTTGTTCATGTTATTTCTATTACAAGAAGTATTTATAAAATGATTCAGTTTATTTGCCAACCTGCTTATATCTGTATCAAATGTTAATGAATATTGATAAAATTAGGGAACTGTATTGTAATATACAGCATAAGATTACAGTAAGATTTATTCAGTTTTACCGAAATCAGGATCTGTGTATTCTTGAGGTTGAAAGTGATGCTGTCACAGATTATGTGCTTTAAAACTGTGAAATCAGTTACAGCTAGAATTTTGCATTGATTATGCTTTGATAACAGTATGGAAGAATACAGCAATTGAATGATACAAACTGATAAACAACAGCAGCAGCACAATATAAAGAACATAAATTAATACACTGATGAATTACAATGTTGATGCTTACAAAATACTTAGAAATCTTTACTGCCCTATTCAGGAATGCAGGTTTTACTTGTTTAAAGTTTCAAATACAAGAATAAAATGGACTGTCAGTGGTTTAATGGTTAGGAGCTGGCTTCTAAACCCAGAGATTAGTAATGGGATGATACGACTATTTCTTGTTACTTGATACTGATTTTTGAGCATCAATGCTTGATATTTTATTAAAAAAAACTAAAAGCAATAGCTTGTTCTGTGAATTATGTTATTAGTAGTTTTCTGTGCATAAATGCATTTAACCAATTTTATATTGTATCCCAATTCCGAAATTGTTCTTGTTTGACATTCTCCAAATGGCAACAATTTTTTTTTTATTTTGATAATGCCACAGGTTACATATCTCATATTATTAAGCAAGGTTAATAATAATAATAATAATAATAATAATAATAATAATAATATAATTTCTTTTCTTTGCTTCCCTTTTGATGTAACTATGTTCTGTGCTGAAACTATCTTTTAAACGATTTTCTATCATTAGAAAAAAAAATACTAGCAATTTTTCTTTATTCTGCAATTTTGAAAATGTAAACTAATATATATTTTACATGAAACTCAAACCACTAAAAATAATGTGTGTGTTACACCATTCTACCACTACTCACAACTATCACATATGTATTTTTTCTTCTGGTAATAAGTAATTAGCCATAGAACACTTGGTTTGTGGATTAAGCTTCTCTACTACCTACCCTCATACATTAGCATATTCGTGTTTAATACCAGGATTTCACTTGCATAAACACAAACTAACAGATGGAAGGAAAGAAGAAATATTTCCATGTGCTGTATTATCTCATGTCTTAAGTTCTGATTTGTTTCCGCGGATTCACAGATTTTGGTCACCAGAGTAGGTAAATGTAATGGCTGAACTCGGTTAACACTACATGACGTAAAATAAAATAGAAAAAAAACAAAACATTATTTTGCTTCCGTATGCTACTACACTGCTTTTGGGATAATTTATCAAAAGAAACGTAACGTGAACAGAAGAATTACTTTTCTATATTTATATAAGTAAGATTATGCTACACGGATATTTTGCATGTTTTCATTTAGACACAAGATACTATAGAATGTTGTATTCACTCATCCACAGGAAATGCAGTAAAGGTCTATCAAGAACTATAGTCCAGCATCTCTTTGGGGATATGTGCAGGGCAATAACTTGAAGTTTCAACTCCATTCTTTCCTTATCTAGCATAAAGTTAAATGCAACAACTTTCAATAATGAAAACTTAGACATTTAAAAATATTGAAGGTTTATCTTCAAGTATTAGACATACTTTGATATCGCCAAGTATCGAGAGTATTGAGGTCCCTCCCATCCCTACCAGAGACCATGGGTTCAGTTCCTGACTGGAGCAGGAAAACTTTCCTTAATCAGAATCATCTTCTGCTTTCCAAAGAGTATGGAAAGTATGAATAAAGACTGCCTTTTGGAGTTAAAAACTGAACATGAGTATTTCACACAAAATAATTGGTAACCTCAGACTAAAACAGAGTAAATCAACTCCTGAACATAAGAAAAGATCTTGATCATTTTTGTGTTAAAGAGAAATAAAGTATGTTCAAAAATTTGCAATGGAATTGCTGGCAAAATTTCAAACTTAGAATATGTATGTGTATATAATATATATATATATATATATATATATATATATATATATGTTTCTTTTTGCTGTAATTATTTTGGTTGTTTCATTGTCCTGTAAAATCCATAAAAATTACTTATTTGGTTTTGCCCTGCAGCATCCAATTGTTTTTAATCAAAGCCACTAATATATCCAAGAGTAGTTAGAGGCAAAGCAATTTTTAAAAACTTAATCAGTAAATAAACAATTGTAACAATCTCAAATACTGGATGCCTATTTATATCAGATGCATTTGGATACCATGTATGGTGGTAAATACATTCATAGATCCCAAAGACCTATGGTTGCTTGGAACAGAAGCTTGAGTGCCTTAAATCATCTTACCAAGAGGGATGGTTCAAAGAAGCATTTAGGAATTCCCAGTTCAAATTTCATTTACTAGTCATTCTGTTTGGATATTTTATGCAATTTCCCTCATTCCCCTGGTAAGTTATCTAATTAGATATTTAAGTATTGAAATGTTATGAGCTGGTTAAATAACTAAAATAAGTAATACACAAAGGCAAGTGTTTAACTTGGTCACATTTCTGGTATATAATTATAAACTTGCCATGATTCAAACCTTGGAAATCCTTCATGATAAGACCCTATAATTAAATGATATAAAATAATTAAAAAGGAATTATCATTCTGTGTGATTTAAGTTTAATAGAATTTTCTTTTTTCCTTATAAAAGAGCAAGATGATAAACAGAGGACTTGCATAGAACAATCACTGACGTGCAGTGTGCACATTTGTTTGTATCAGCCACAGCATTCATAAGAAAGTTTATTTACAGCAGGCACATCCAGACAACAAGATGGGTACAAGAGAGCACTTCTGATGATACAAACTATCGTGAGCAATTCTACAACAACTTGCACGGCTTCTACCAGAAACTGTACAGTGGCATAAAAGGCAACAGTTATAAATAAAGAGAGTAAAATTCAACTTTTCATTTACTGATGCAAAAACCTTCTAATCCTTATCCTTTTAATAATGTTAATGACTCTCTTAGTTGCATCATAGTCCAAGAGGAATCTTTCCAACATTGTGTGTGTGCGTGCGTGCGTGTGCGCGCGCACGCGAGGTAGAGATAAAATGATAAAGTTATGTCTGTGCTGTGTTCATGATTACGTTGGTTCACCTAGATCCTTTCCGGATAACACTGCAATATTTTCTTCTCTTTGGTTACTGTGTGCTATGTGAAATTTGGGTAATTCTTAATGGTATCTAGTCTTTAACACCAAATTATATAGAATAGCACACATTCCAGATACTATAGGAAGCTAGGGCTGCTTGTCAATAAGACAAGGTTCTGAAATTCATATAGTTTAGAGATGCTTTTCACATACGAGTTGGCCTGCCATGTGGCAGTTTTGGTTGCAGCAGGCAGAGTTCTTACTCCTGAACAATGGGATAAAATATCTCCACATCTGAGACCACTAACTCTTAAAAATTCTGGTTCTCACAATAACGGTTACAATTACAATGAAATAAGCCTTTACCTTATCACAGCAGACGTTAAAAATATCCTCCTGCATCCACACATCTATGGCACTTTTATAGGAAATTGTTTTTAATGTGTTTAGTTTCTGAAATAGAGCTGATATCTCTGCTTATGTTTTCTTGTGGTTCTTCATCTAATGTGGGGGGGGCATACACTTTATTTTTCAAGTTTCCCCATAAAAATCACACGATGTGAGATTTAGTGGGCTTATACTAATTACTGTATCTTCAAACATTTCCTGAATAAAATTAAAAGCCTATACAACTGTGTGCACACTAGTGAATCTTTTTGAAAATATCCAGACCAACATTCAAAGTCAATCAGTTGTTCAAAAAATGTGAGAATGACATTCATGTAACACTTTGCATTTATGCCATCTGCAAAAAAATATTTGGCATGTGAGGGTGTGTCAAAAAATAACCAGAAAACTTTTTTTTTTAAATTCAAATTCAATTACATACTTTCAAAACACTCGGAGAAGCCTTTGTTTGACATCCTGTTCAGTATACCCGAAATAGCACTATTTATTTCAGTATCTGATTGAAAATGGCACCCACAAAGCATGTTTTCACTTGTGGAACAAATGGAAGTCACAGGGTGCAAGATCTAGTGAATATGGTGGGTGGGGCATGACTTCATTGCCTAGTTGGGTGATGAGACATCTGTTCCTCATGAAGCACTCTGGAATCCATTTTGCTGCAACTTTTCTGCAGCCCAAATCATTACAAATGATGTCTTCTTCAACTGACCTATAAAAAGTACAACCTTTGCTATTGTTTACTGTTGATCGTTGTGCAACATGCAGTTGTGTTGCAGTTCACCTCAGTTTTTGATTTGGAGGACCATCCTGGACATGGAGCATCTTCAAGGCTTTTTTCACCATCTTTAAATTTTTATTCCATTCAAAAACACATGTTTTTTATAAAGCTTGGTCTCTATATGCTTCCGGTATCAATTGCAGCATTTCAGTTCCTGATTTTTTTTTCAGAACACAAAACCTAACTGAAAGCCATGCTGAGTCAGTGAAACACATGCCTGCACAATAGCTCCCTCTGACAAAGTTAACAGTCCACAGGCAATGTTATGCATATATATCACAGTGCCAGTCAAGGACAGACCTCTCCATTACCATGATTGGTGAATTTCGGCATGCACATATTTCCACAGAAAAAGATCATTCCTGTTACTTTTTGACACCCCTTTGTATTATCTTTCGGCATTGACTGCTCTCCATACACAGAATTGTTTTCGTAATTTAATGGAGTTTCCTACTTTAAATTGCGTTACTTTGAGCTCAGATATCTATTATTCTGCATTGAAACATAGCCATGTAAATGGAATCATGCTTTGTCAGAGAAGATTATTAAATTTTGATCAATTACCCCATCATTAGCAGTCCTCAAAATCCAGTAACAGAAGTGTATTCGTTCATCGACAGTGATCTTGTGCAGTTTCAATTTTAAGAGTTTATTGACTCACAAGCTCATTGAAATTGGATTTCATGTGAAGGTCATTGCAGGAATTTTTCTCCTCAGTTAGCTTGCACTGCTTTACCCTTTACTTCTTATTGAGAATCAAACCAGTTTTCCTAAATGTATTGACTGGTTTTCATATGGTTTCTCTACTTCCCTGCAAGATATAATCATTCACAAATCATATATTAAATCTGTTGCTGTAGTATATTTTTTATTGACCACACTGTAATATGCTGATTACATGTGATGTAACGGAACTATAATGGCATCCACTATTTTTCAGTGACTCATTATGATCTTACTTGGCAGCGCATCCAGCTTGCTTCAAAGCAGCTTCAGCACCTCCACTAGGTTCCACTCCCCAAATAAACAATAAAATATGTGTATTTAAAATAAAATAAATTCTGTTCCTTGTAATTTAATATTCTATAAATTGAGTTCATTTCCTTTTTTTCAATATTGTTCAGTATACATTATCTGCAAAAACTCAATAAATACAGCCGTACTCAACAGTAATGCCATCTGTTGCAGTATTCACAAACATCCTCAAATCATGCCATCATACTGCCATCCAATTAGATTGCACACCATTAACAATTTGTAAAAACTCAAAATTTTGAAATTATGGTATGGTCAACCAAAAACAGTCATATGCAACTTTACTGTAATGGTAATTAAGATACTAGTATGAAAATTATGAAACCTGTTACCACTCATTTCATAAACATACTCGCATCTGGTTACTATCATTATATTCTAACTTATCTTATGGCATTATTACAGTACATGTTGACACTAAAGGCGATACATAATCTTAACAAACAAACAAACAAAAGAAAAAAGGAGGACAATAAGTGCCTCACACACTGCAACCAGTTGTGATCTATTGTGCTTTCCTTCATTTAATCACCAATGATCTCTGCCTCCTTCACAAAGTCTGCAAATCTGTTAGTAGGCACTTCTTAAAATCCTTGCAATTGCATGATTTCCTGATCAAAGTATTTAACCCTAAGAACTGTGAGAGTTGCACAGGAAATGAGATACTGTTTCATTTGCTCTCTTGCATCTTCTACATATATGTTAACAGCTTTGCCAATTTTGTATCTTCTGGTATATAATATGGTACCTCTTTTGTGTATTTACATGAAACATAAATGGAGGGCAGTATCTTCAATGGATTGCTGCAGACAACCAAGCACTCTTTCCATAAAATTTATACCAACTTTAGATTCAGCTTCTTCAAATTGCATTTGAACTTCTGAATAATTTGGCTGCAGAGTTATTTAATGCCACTATAGTATGTATAATTATTTAGTAAGCTTGTGACAGTTAACACATGGAAAACAACTGTCCATAGAGTCACTCAGCATCAAGGAGAATCAGTTCGAAAGGCATCCCAACACATTTGTCTCTGATATGTGCTGGAAACTAGTAGCTATATATAGGGTTGTCCATATAAAGTGTTACAAGCTAATTTCTGTTAAATGAATAAATAAAACCAAATACTCTGTCTTCCAAATCTATTAGTGGAAGGGACCTTCCAAACTGTGATATGGGCAATATTATCCCTGGTGTGCCAGGGTGCAACTTCAGAAGTTTAGATAAAACCAGGATGAAATTTTTTGTTATTCTGTTTCCCCTCAATAAACCTAAGCAACTTTTATTATAAACATTTTTTCTGAATGCATTGTTGAGCAGTTTCAGGGAGTTTTCATGGAAATATATTGTAGTAAATAGTACAAAATTAATAAGTAAATCAGTAAATACCCAGATGATTACTTTACTTTATTAAATGCTCAAAGTAGCTTCCATTAACATCGAAACACTTGGTGATTCTTTTGGAAAGGTTTCCTCTAATTTAACAACATACAGGGGCTAATAATGCAACAATCTTCATGTATTCAATTTTTCATACCCTCTTTGGTTGTAGGTGATGTTAATGTGACTTTTTGTTTTATATATCCCCACAAGATGCAGTTCATGGGTGTTGTATCAGGTGGGCAAGGTGGCCGTGTGATATGTCCAGCACATCCAATCTAGCTATCACCATATTGGTTTAACAGTTCATGTGTACCATCCTGCTGATACATATTTCTCTTATCACTGAAGAGACTGCTTCCAAGAGGGTAGGAAATTGAAATTGAGTTTTATTTATAGAAGCTCTTTAACTACTATGGTTCTTAGCGTTCCATTCTATATTGGAGGTGAAACACCGGTAATTTTGCTCAGAGACCTCTTTATCAGGCTTGAGGTTCTTTTACGTGCCGTAAATCTATGACATGGGACCACCGGCTTTACTTCCCTTCCGAAGGAAGCCGTGCTAAGGATTTTTACGCCCAAAAAATTCCACCGCCCTCCGCTGGGTTTGAACGCGCGACCTTGGGAACTAGAGGCTAGCACGGTACCACTAGTCCACGAGGACAAGAGGGTAGGTAGTTCATGGTCAACAACATGGCAGTATGATTCAACAGTAATTGTGCCTTCAAAGAATTGAGGACCAATGACAAGGTTATCAGGAATTCCACACCAAACAAACATTCAATAGTAAAGATACTGAAAAGGCATAATTCTCATCCATTTGGGGTTTTCAGTTGCCAATAATGCTGTTTGAGAATGTTGCTTCATCTGAAAATGTTTGTCTAGAAGGAACTGTTCACTTCAGCACCATTGCATAACCACTCACCAAAACAACTCGAAACTGAAAATTTCTTTGTGTGAGGTTTTGATACAAATACATATGATAAGGATGGTGATGCTGCTGCTTTAGCATCTGCTGTACTGAAGTGTGGCTAGTCCCACTGTCTTTGGCCAGTTCATGTGAATTTACTTTTACAGCGGCAAGAATATTGATAGCATTTTCATTATTCACTTTTGGTTTCGCATTTAAGCAATTCTTGTGCTTTACACTTTCATACTTACAAAGCCATGCTTCCAGTCTTTTGAATTTCATATGTGACATTTCATCCCATACTTTTCATTGAACACTGTTGATGCAACTCAGTAATTTCTCCTGCATTCACTAGTACTAAATTCATATTTATTTCTACTTCAAAAACTGCTATATCTCTGAATTTACAGTAAATAATAAACATGGCCAACTGTATATTTTGAGAGATTAGGTGCTTTGAAGCCAGAATTCTAATGCTCTTTCATTTGATAACTTATTTTCCCCTCAAGTTCATGAAGTGTACTAACCTAAATTAAACGCAGTATAGCTGCTTAATAATTCATTTCAGAAAAAAAAATTAATAAACGTTGTTTAGTTTATTGAGGAGAACCAGAATATAAATTAAATTTTATCATGGTTCATTTAAAGTGCATGCCTATCAGTGTGGGTGGCTCAGATGGTTATGTGCTGGCCTTCTGATTCCAAGGTTGCAGGTTCAAACCCAGTCCAGACTAATGGTTTTTAAGTGTGCTTAAAAGTGACAGCCTAATGTCAGCAGATTTACTAGCCTGCAGGATGACATTCCAGCACACCAGTAGCATTGATATGATCCTGGCAATTGACAGCATTGTTAACAGAATTTTTTTACTTTCTCTACTACGTATAGTAAGTAGGGGAAGTATTGCATTCGACCCAAAAATTCGATACCGAGATTTCACCGGAAATACATGTTTTGAGACCTCCTGAATCCAAAAAAAGCATTTTTGGAAACATGTCCGTGTGTGTGTCTGTGTGTCTGTGTGTGTGTGTGTCTGTGTGTGTGTGTGTGTCTGTGTGTGTGTGTGTCTGTGTGTCTGTGAACAGCATAACTCAAAAACGAACAGTCGGATAAGCACCAAACTTGGTATTTAGGTTCAGTATCTTCCAGAGATGCGACACGAAGGTTTTCAAGAAAATCCCCCCACCCCAGACTACCCTTTACATGGAAGATTTTTCGAAAATTTTAATTTTCTCAAAAATGGCTCTAACGATTTTGATGAAAATATCATATGTTTAAGATAATGTCATGAGAAATGAAATGTATATCTCGAAATTTCTGGGAATGTCTCCAAAAGTATTCTTCATTGTGAACGACTTTTGCATAACTGGTAAACCATAAGAGATAGACAAAATTTTACTACACAAAAAATGTAGATCGCGTTAAAATACACAACTTATATCATATACATTTCTTTTGTTGAGTGAACCGTTTTCGAGATATTGCTTGTTATTTCCTTAAATTTTCCAATACTTATACTTTTTCTCAAATTCGTTATTCATTTTTTTGTGTCCTAGACATGCAAAGAGAATGGAATGCTCCACATAGCAACCAGCGATAAAATATTTGACTATCGCTTAAAAGCTACCATATTCCCCTTGCATCTACAAGAAAATTACCAATAAGATCGATATCTCGATATCTCGATTAACATGAAGCATATGGAGAATAAGCGTTTGTAAAAATAGATTGTACAAGAGTAGAGAAAGTCATGTGAGTGTAACACATCAGATTTTTTTAATTTGCACCCCATAAGGGGTCCTGGGGAAATATTGCCGCTATCAGAATTTGGAAGGCCCCTTCCTCTAATAAGATTTGGATTTCAAAGCATTCAGTTTTATCTATTCATTTAAGAATTTAAATAGTGTTTAATGTCCACTCTTACTTCATACAGCACCACAGACAATGACACTGGCATGATGTAAAACAATTTGGAAGGAAGCCCTAAGTTTAGGGTACCTCCTTGGCATTTGCCAGTTATGAGGAAAACCTCTCAGGTTTTGAACCACAGACCTTCCATTCATGAGTGCATACCTCAATCACCATGGCTACCAATGTTGGTATTCATTTAAAAGAGATTTACTTGTAACATTTTATATGGGCTCCCTGTAGCATATTGTGAACAATGTGCCTGAATTGTTACATGTGTATGCATTGAAAGAAATATATGATTTTTCAGTCTAGATCATTTCTCAAGTACAAATACTTGTGAAATACTAGTAAGATAGAAACAGTTCATGGTATTACCATCTATTCATTCATATGTGAGCAATTGAATGCAGTCTAAGGGTGCTCTCAGTTTAAAGCAGTCATTGTTGTGTATTGCCGTATCATATTGCACCGGCTTTCTTCAGCAGCACAATGAAAATTGATGTTTTCTTTTACTTTCTCTACAACATACATAGTAGGTAGAGAAGCTATTGCATTCCACCCAAAAATTTGATACCAATATATCACCAGAAATACATGTTTTGAGGTCCCCTGAATAAAAAACAGCATTTTTAGAAAAAGATCCATGTGTGTCTGTGAACAGCATAACTCAAAAGCGAAAAGTCAGATAAATACCAAACTTAGTATTTAGGTTCAGAAGATGCAACATGATTTTCAAGAAAATCCCCCTACCATAACTACACTTTACATGGAACATTTTTCAAAATTGTTTATTTTCTAAAAAATGGCTCTTAACGATTTTGATTAAAATACCGCATATTAAAGATATTTGCATGACAAACAAAATGTATATATTGAATTTTCTGGGAATAGCCTTTGAAGTCTTCTTCATTTGGAAGGAATTTTGTATAATCTTCTGTAACTATTAAACATTAAGCGATAGGTAAAATCAGACGACTGAAAAATGCAATGCCACCGCCGGAATTTGAACCACGGATCTCCTGGTTTCCATCCGGTTGCTCTAACTCTGAGCTACCATGGCAACATGCCAGTGCGACATAAATTCCCCAACTGATTCACATTTTATAACTAATATGATTTTCCGGGCTGTTATGCCGTGGTCTGCTGAAGAAAGATTTCCCAGACGTTTCGTCCACAACTGCGGTGGACATCTTCAGTGGCGCGGACGAAGTCTTCTCGGCGAAAGTATCGCAGCGTCTGATGCGTTGGTTAGGTTAAGGTTAAGGTTATTTATTGATAAAGTGTGACCTGGTGCCGGTACATTTGGCCCGGCTAACAGGCATAAATTTACATTATTTACATTTTTCTGATATAATGAGAAAAGGTTTTTGGGTTTTATTTAGAACCCATGCGGTGACCATCTTTAGGTCACCGAGAACAGTTTTATTAAGTATTTTTATTTGTGATTGTTTCTGTTTTGTTTGAAAACCGTTAGTGCCGCTCTCTTTATAGTGTGGGCGCTCTCTGCTGATTGGCCCGCTGGTATGAGGACGCTGGCGCCGGCTGTGTTGTTGCTCTCTTCTGATTGGCTCGCAGTGTTTTTCGGTCGTAGCTTGGACTTCAAAATTAAAATCCCAACATGTTTAAAATTTCTCGCGCACGCGCACGCATTCCGCACCGTGGAGCCGAAGGGTGCACATCGTCTTCAGGGACTACTGCTTCGGTCTTCTTGGGCAGCGCAGCACCATCGTGGGCGAAGCCAGCGCCATCAACCGTCAGTCGCGGGACACCTCAGCGGCAGCTAGCGGCATCTACTGCAAGTTGCCTTTCCACCGGCAGCCATCACCATAGCGGCAAGCAGTGGGCACAGCACCCTCTTCTAGCTTGCCGCGAGAGTGCGAGCCGCCTTCACCTCTCCCACTGGCGGGCAGTGGACTTGCTTCCCCTTCTAGCCCGCCAGAAAAAGGCCCGTCCGGGCGAATCGTCGAGCGGAGCCGGGCAAGCAGTGGACTTAGCATCCCCTGCTAGCTTGTCCCTGGTCTCTCGCTAAGGTCCAGCGGTAATTCTCGAGAACAGGTATTCCCACATTTCTTACTACTCTCTTACTGTCATCTATTTTTCCAAGACTTGGACACACTGACTGACGGACCACGAGACAGCGGGTTCGCAAGACCACAGCCAAGGGTCAGGACCTCTGGTCCGGCACCCAGGGCCGATATGGCTCGTACAGGCGCCTCCCTCGCGGAGGTCCGGTCCTCTGCGGACAGCCGAAGGGCAACCGCGCCGACCCTTGACCCAAATGACGGGCAAGTACCAGGACCCAGCTCCTTCTCCTCTCCCATACTGGGAGCTTCAATCTCAGGTAGGTCCAAGGGATCTAAGAGGAAGGCTACGGCCCCTCAGAAGATCGCTACTGGTGTAACACCAGCAATCCACTCACACCCCTCCTTCACCCCTCTGCCTGATTCGGAGGAGGAGGAGTCCGACCTCGACGGCTTCACTGTCGTCGGGGGAAGGAAAAGGGCACCCCCGGGTTCCAAACCCAACTCGGGAGCTAGCTTGCAGCAACCACCACCACAGGTTACCCAACAACCCCCATCCAAAAGGGGGGCCAAACTACCGCCGATCATAGCGGACTCCTTCAGAGACCATGTAGGAGTTATGCGGCGGCTGGCGTCTAAGATCGCAGGCGGTTTTGAAGCCAGAAGGAAACCACATAAGGTCCACTTACAGACCTTCACGCCCGAGGATTTTGAGGCGGCCAAGCAAGTCCTGAGGGATTTACAGATCCCCTTCTACTCATACTCTCCGCAGCGCCCACATGTGGAGCGCCGAGTCATACGTGGGCTTGACTCTGAGTGCCACCCAGACGACGTCAGGGCTGCGCTCTCAGAAGAGCACAACATAGTTGCATCGGCTGTGGCACAGCTGAGGAAGACAATTGTCACTGAGGAAGGCCCAGTGAAAGTCCCGATGCCTCTCTACCTCGTCGTTGTGGACAAGGTCCCTGGCGAGGAGACACAGCCCATTGACGCTGTTCGGGTGCTGTTCCACACGGTCGTAAAGGTTGAACGCTTTTACGGCCAAGGTGGACCAGTGCAGTGCCACAGATGCATGGGCTTCCATCACTCCAGCCTGGCGTGTGAGCGCAAGCTTGCATGCCTGCGCTGTGCTGGACCCCATCTTCTGCGGGATTGCGAAAAGGCACCCGAGGAGAAGACATGCGCGAACTGCCGCCAGGACCACGTCAGTGTCTACAAGGGCTGCGTGGCGAGGCAGAGGATAATCGAGAGCCGCCGACAAGGAGCACCGGCACCGGCTACAGTCCGACCGGGAGTCTCCTTTGCGGCCGCTCTCAAGAAGGCGGAGACAACGCTGCAAGGCGTGGAGGGAGCTTCGGCTCAGGAGGTGAGCGCTGCAGTGGCGCCAACAACACCAGCAACGACGGCGACGTTACCAGAGAAGGTGCCACAGCCGGAACAACAACGTCAGTCAGCTCGACGTAAGAAGAACAAAAAGAAGAGCAAGAGCAAGAAAGGTCCTGCCTCTAGCACCGAGCCGGGCCAACCACAGGCCCCGGCCGCTCAACAGCCACAAGCCCCGCCTGCAGTGGCGGCACAACAAGCAACGGCCGCGGCAGTGTCCGCAACACCGGCGCTCCCAACTACATCGACGGTCTCGATGACCGGCTTTGGAGACACCATTTCACAGAGCGACATGGAAGAATTCCGGGCCCTATCCCTGTGGTTCGGTGATCTTATCAAAAGGGCCCTACCTGCACTCAGGAACTGCAAACTGCAGCTAGCCAACCCGCAGTTGAGCCCCATGCAAAAGCATAAAGTCATGCTCGAAACGCTGGAGCATTTGTTCCCTAATTCCGCTTCGTAATGGCTGCCAGACTCGTCCGGAGGCCATTACGAGCTGCGTTCTGGAACGCAAACGGAATAAGGGGGCATTATCCCAGCGTACTTGAGTTTGTCAACTCCTACGGAATTGATATTCTAATGGTCTGCGAAACACACTTGATTGCTGGTACTAACTTTTCGCTGCCAAGTTACGTCACCCATCGGCAAGATCGGGTCGGCCGACCGGGGGGCGGTACAGCTATATTCATAAAAAATCATATCACGCATACACCCTTCCCTCTCCCTCCACTACAGCATGTGGAAGCCTGTGCCATTCGGCTTGCCATTGGCGGGCTAGACACTTTGCTGATAGCGGTTTATGACCCCCCAGACCATCGCTTCTATGAAGCAGATTACCGAACCCTACTCAACCTACACCCAGTGGTATGCATTGCAGGAGACCTCAACGCGAAGCACGGGCTCTGGCACAGCCGCACGGCTAACCAGAAAGGCCGCGGACTCTACCGCCTCATCAGCGGAGACCCAAGCCTAATCGCGCACGGACCGAGAGGGCCTACGTTTTATCCGGCCCGCGGCAGGCCGGATATTCTCGACATCATGATCACCAAAAACATTCCTTTCCATCTAGAGCTCTCGGCGGTAAACGAGCTGGATTCCGACCATGACCCTGTCCTGGTGGATTCCAACGTTTCAATGCCAGCACTGGTCAGCCCAGACTGGGTAAACGAGGTCGACTGGAATGCAGCCGTCCATGAACTGAACCGGTCTGTCAACCCGCGGCCACGCATCGATTCCATCGACGCGCTGGAAGCGGCGGCGGCAGACTTCTCCCAACAGATCCTGAATGCGGTACGTGCACATACCCACCGCATCCCGTCTGACATCCCCAACCCGAGAACCATCCCTAATGAACTACGGCAGCTGCTAAAAGCCAAGGCAACTACGGAAGCTATGGCAGCGTTTCCGCCATCCCAGGATAGGGGCAGTATACCAGCGGTTCAAAACCCTGGCAAGGCGACTGCTCCGTGTGCACAGGAAGGTGGCCTGGGAAAGAACAATGGAGACCGTAAACCTACAGGAAAAGAAACCATGGCGGATAATCAAATCCTTGAGGAAGGATAAGACGCAGTACCAGCATCCTCTGCACGGCACTCGCGGGAGACTCGCCTTCGAGCCCCGCGAGAAAGCCACAGTGTTTGCAGACCATTTAGAACTCCAATTCGAACCGCGGGAGGACCCCCAGGACGAAGACTTTACTGAGCTCGTGGAAGCGACTGTGGACTACCTCTATGAGGAACCACAACCGCGCCACGAGGAGGTCCATCTTCCCATAGTCACCCCTAAACAGGTGGCTTCCGAAATCCGAAAACTCAATCCGAATAAATCCCCTGGACATGATGGCGTCACGGCGCCCATGCTCCAGCGCCTTCCCAAGAAGGCCGTCATCCATCTGACGCGGATTTTCAATGCATGCCTTCATCTCCGTCACTTTCCAACTAGTTGGAAGGAGGCGCGGGTGGTATGCATTTTAAAGCCCGGCAAGGATCCGGTCTTTCCATGCAGTTACCGCTCCATCAGCTTGCTCCCAGCCGTCTCAAAAGTCTTTGAGCGGTTGCTCCTTGCCCGCCTTAACCCTCTCTTTGAGGAAAGGCAGCTCCTCCCGGTCCATCAGTTTGGTTTTCGCCATGGGCACTCCACAACCCTGCAGTTACTGCGACTGGCCGAGAAGGCCTCCCTGGGCTTCCAGGAGAACTTCAAGACCATAGCAGTGCTGCTGGACGTAGAGAAGGCCTTTGCCACGACGTGGCACCAAGGCCTTTTGTATAAACTCAAGGAGTCAGACATCCCTCCCGCCTATCTTGCCCTGATAAGCAGTTTCCTCCGGGATCGCACATTCAGGGTGAGAGTGGAGGGGAAGGTTTCCTCAGTCCGTCCCATAGCCGCTGGAGTCCCGGAAGGCAGTGTACTGTCCCCGCTTCTCTTCGCGGCCTACATGTCAGACTTCCCCACGGAACCCAGGACTGTTACGTGCCAATATGCCGACGACGTCCTCATAATGGCACAGAACAAGAATGCCCGTTTCTGTTTCCCTCCACTACAGCGACAGCTCCGAGCCATTGGCAGGTGGAGCGAAAAGTGGAGCATGGCCATCAGCCCGGGGAAGAGCTCTGCGCTTCTCCTGGCGAAGGTCCTTCGGTTGCGGCCCGAGCGGCCTCTGAGGTTGCGGCGGAGGAGAATCCCCTGGGTTACCTCAGCCAAATACCTCGGAGTCACGCTCGACCGCGGCCTCACTTTCGCGCCACATGTCAGGGCAAAGGTCGGCCTCGGTCACTCCGCGCTCAGGCAGCTGTACCTTGTATTCCGCTCCACAATGCCCATACGCCTCAAGCTACGCCTATATCAGGCGATTATCCCGCCCCTGATTCTTTACGGCTGCGAGGTCTGGGGATCGGCGGCAGCGACCACCATCCGCAGACTGCAAACCGTTCAGAACAGGGCGCTTCGGATGATCTATGATACCGGGCGTAGATTCCCATCACATATCCTACATACCCATTCCGGTCTCCCATACATCGTGGACGTGGTGCGGGAGAGAACCCGCACCATGTACGCGAAACTTACCTACCACCCCAACCAGCTGGTTAACTCTTTGGGCTGCTATGACCACAAGGCGCCACGGCGGAGGAAGAGCTACCGGTTGCCGAAAGACGGCTTGGGCCCCCGAGGCTGAGCTCTACCAATCCCCCATCTCACAAACTTCCCCAAGTTAAGCAGCATTGGGCCCGGTCGCTGGCTGGATGAGTGACCATCTACCAGCGACCCGCCCTGCCGCCAACTTGAGTACCCCCATCCCATTACCTGTATTCCCATCTTGCTTTGCTGCCATGCCGGCCTGCTTAACTTGACGACCACACAAGCGCCCAAGTTAAGCAGCATTGGGCTTGGTCACCGCATGGACGCTAGTCCGCCCATGAGGAAACGCCAAGACCCAGCCAAATGGTAGTGCAGAAAGCTAAACCCCGCCCAAGACAGACATAAATCAAAAGCTTGTGTATATTCTTTTAAACCTCCTTTATCGCACAGGTAAAGCCGCATACGCGGCTGGGTACTGTGGCGATTATATTCCGCCCAGGTAAACCTGGGCGACCTGTTCTCGATTGCTGGATTGCTGGATTTAAAATTACAAAATTCATACCAGCCTTCAACCCCATTCAGAGACACCTCCGCCTCCTCCAAGAGTGGTGCAGGCGTTGGCGATTATCCATCAACCCGGCAAAAAGCCACGCCATTCTCTTCACCAAGCGCCGCTTTCCCGCAATCTTCCCCACATTCAGCTATCTCGGAAGAAGGATAGAATGGACAAATGCCATCACCTACCTGGGGGTTAAGTTAGATAAGGGCCTAGCTTTTCGGGGACACGTCGGGGACATGGGGCTGCGGCTTCATTGTACCCGATGCTGAGGTCTGAGATGCCTGTCCCTTTAAGGTTACACCTTTTTCGAGCGCTGATAATCCCCTTCCTGCTTTATGCGTGCGAGATCTGGGGCATGGCCGCAGATTCCAACCTGCTGCTCCTACAACGGGTACAGAATAGGTGCCTTCGGGCCATCTATTGTGTAAACCGCTCCTTTCCCGTGAGACTGCTTCACGAAGCCTCATCTCTTCCTTACGTGGAGGATGAAATTAGGCGCCGGGCCGCAAAATTTTACGACCGGTTGCCATACCATCAGAGCGCCCTAGTTAGGTCTCTTGGGGATTATAACCCCAGAACACGCCGCTTGAGGCATCACCGGCTTCCCCGCATGGCTTGCGGGCATATCCGGTAACAGCGGAGTAATTCCAACAGCAGCTAAAGCTGAACTCCAATACAATCCCTTCAAGAGTAGCTTGGACTTCAAAATTAAAATCCCAACATGTTTAAAATTACAAAATTCATACCACCAGCGGTGCACAAGGGTAGTTGCACCATGACCGGCTACCGTTGAGGAACAAACTTTGTTACCTCCTTTCTCTCCCCTACCTAAAGAACAACCGCCATCCTGTAACCCCCATATCCCGTCACTACGTGGTAAAGCCCTAATTAGGGAAGGTACACGCCTAAACACACCATCGGGTTGCCCTCAACCTGCCATCTGACGCACGCACCAGCGGTGCACAAGGGTAGTTGCACCATGACCGGCTACCGTTGAGGAACAAACTTTGTTACCTCCTTTCTCTCCCCTGCCTAAAGAACAACCGCCATCCTGTAACCCCCATATCCCGTCACTACGTGGTAAAGCCCTAATTAGGGAAGGTACACGCCTAAACACACCATCGGGTTGCCCTCAACCTGCTATCTGACGCACGCACGCACTGTTGAGTTTCAATGTTTCTTCTTTCCTATTGAAATTGTTGGGATGTTTATAAATCTCTATTGCTTCGCGTTGTAGCCGGGTATGGTAATGCTTTATGGAGGAAAGAATGTTGATGTCCTGAAATCTAATAATGTGTTCGCCCTCGGCTTCAATGGCATGTTCGGCGACTGCCGATTTTTCTGTATGGCCCAGGCGGCAGTTTCTTTTGTGTTCGCTCAGTCTGGTGTTAGCGCTCCGCTGTGTGGTACCAATGTACACTGAACCACACGAACAAGGAATACGGTAAACACCGGCCGATGACAGGGGGTCTCGGGGGTCTTTGGAAGAGCGCAGTAGGCTGTTTAATTGTCTTGTAGGTTTGAATACTGTTTTGACGTTATGACGTTGAAGTATATGTTCAATACGGTCAGTGACATTTCTGAAATATGGCAGAAAGACGATGGACTTGCTTTTGGGTTGGTCCTGAGTAGCCGGTCGGGGCTTGGCCGGACGGCAGGCTCTTCTCACCTCTTGGACTGAATAACCATTTGATTGTAGAGCTGTTTCTAGGTGTCGGATTTCTTGTGGAAGTAAGTGTGGTTCACAAATACGGGAAGCACGGTTTGCGAGTGTCTTAATCATAGCACGTTTTTGTCTAGGATGGTGGTTGGAGTTCTTGTTAAGGTAACGGTCTGTGTGTGTGGGTTTGCGGTAGACAGTATGACCCAGCGTGCCGTCAGCCTTCCTGCTAACGAGTACATCTAGAAACGCTAGTTGGCCATCCTTTTCTTGTTCCATTGTGAACTGTATACGCTGATTGATGCTATTTAGATGTAACAAAAAATCTTGAAGAGCTTGTTCACCATGGGGCCAGATGACGAAGGTGTCATCCACATAGCGGAACCAGGCTGTTGGTTTGAGTGGAGCTGAGTTTAGTGCCTTTGACTCAAATGCCTCCATGAAGAAATTGGCCACAACAGGGCTAAGGGGGCTGCCCATGGCAACACCGTCTATTTGCTCGTAGAATGACCGGTTCCACTGGAAATAAGTCGTAGTCAGGACATGGTGAAAAAGTGTAATGATATCATCAGAGAAGATGGGTTGTAACAACTTCAGAGTTTCTTGTACTGGAACCATGGTGAATAGAGACACAACGTCAAAACTAATTAGTAAATCCTTAGGTAGCAATTTGAGGTTGCGGAGAATTTGAATGAAATGAGTAGAGTCTTTGATGAAAGAGTCGGACAAGCCGACATGGGGTTGTAGAAGACCAGTTAGGTATTTAGCTATGTCGTATGTGGGAGAACCAATACCACTAACAATGGGCCTGAGCGGAACCTCTGGTTTATGGATCTTGGGTAGCCCGTAAAGTCTAGGCGGCTGAGCTTCGGACTTGGTAAGGCGGCGTTTGTCTTCCTTCGAAAGCGAGGAGTTCTTGATCAAAAGATTGGTTTTCCGTAGAATACGGGCTGTCGGATCACGTTTAATCTTATGGTAGGTTGCTGGTTGCAGGAGTTCAGAGATTTTCTGTTGATAGTCTTGTTGGTTAAGAATAACTGTGGCATTACCCTTGTCCGCTGAGCAAACAATGATGTCTCGGTTGGAGTTCAGCTTCTTTAATGCAGTTCTCTCTTGATTGGTTAAATTACTGGTAGGAGGTTTGGCCTTCTCGAGAACCCTGGCAGATTCCCGGCGAATTTCATCAGCTGCAAGCCTTGGCAGAACTCGTATTCCTGCTTCAATGTGAGAAATGATGTCTTCAACTGGCAACGTTGGAGTGACAACAGCGTAGTTACCTCCTTTAGCAAGGAGTGATATTTCAGCAGGTGACAGCTGGTGATCAGATAAGTTCACTACCGTGCGGCAGTGGTTGAGAGTAGTCGGCGGTTTGATGGAGGCAGTAAGGCCATCAAACTTCTTCTTGTGACGAGTGGTCATGCTGTTGTGATTGTATGTCATAGAGCTGTAGGTGATTCTGTCAGTGTTGTCCCAATCAAAACTGTGTAGTGAGTTACTTACTTGAAGATGTAAGATGAGTAGTTGACTATTGTTGGCAGAGAGTTGTCGTCTGGTCTGATGGATGCGTTCTCGGAGCAAGGCCCATTCAGAGCGATTGTAAATGCGGTTGGCGGCAGCGGTGGTGAAATGTCGTTTCTGTCGTAGGAATTTAGGAATAATTCCCGAGTCTCGGCAGCGTAGAAGAAAGGCAAATGAACACAGCAAAGAAGATTTTTTTTGCGTAGCACTTCTAGTCGACGGATCAGACGGTATGCCTCCTCCCCGTAGAGGCGAGTCATGTAAGAACATAGGTTTACCGCATTCCTTGTTCGTGTGGTTCAGTGTACATTGGTACCACACAGCGGAGCGCTAACACCAGACTGAGCGAACACAAAAGAAACTGCCGCCTGGGCCATACAGAAAAATCGGCAGTCGCCGAACATGCCATTGAAGCCGAGGGCGAACACATTATTAGATTTCAGGACATCAACATTCTTTCCTCCATAAAGCATTACCATACCCGGCTACAACGCGAAGCAATAGAGATTTATAAACATCCCAACAATTTCAATAGGAAAGAAGAAACATTGAAACTCAACAGTAACTGGCATCTGGTCATCAAAAACAAGAAAGGTCATACAAAACCGAAAAACACTGCGAGCCAATCAGAAGAGAGCAACAACACAGCCGGCGCCAGCCCCCTCATACCAGCGGGCCAATCAGCAGAGAGCGCCCACACTATAAAGAGAGCGGCACTAACGGCCAACGCATCAGAGGTCCATTGCTCATAGACACCGCACGGTGTACATCGTGTGCGAACTTAAAACTTCCGTGTACTGAAAATCCATAAAAAATAAACTGTTTTATTTTACACACATCGCGTGCCGCGCTAAAATATGCAGTGCGCGTGAAAGTGCTTGTAAATCGTTTACGTTGCTTACGCGGCGAAAACTGGTGATTAAAACTACTGTTCCTGTTTAGATATATTGTAAATATGTGCGGATAGAACCTGCGTTGGGGAAATACTGTGCTTTGTGACTGTGTTTTTTGTGATAAGTGATATGTGTCGTGTGTAGATACTAGTGTACATAGTAAACAGTGCCAGTGAACATAGCGTGGGACGCGGGAGCGCGTCCCCACGCATAAGAGGCAGCTCCCAGCATCCTTTGCGACTGGGGGGCATTGGCCTGCAACTCACAAGATGGCGTTAACCGCAACCACAACAGCCTCCACTCCGATCTCGACGGCAGTCGGAGAAGAAATGTGCAGCAGAGATTTTTTTTGGGGGGGGGGGGAAACAGGAGTAAAGGTTTGAAGGAAAAACAAGAGTATGTATATAGGTGTAGAAAGGAAAAAGGAGGAGGAAAAGAAGGATTTGATTCTGTGATGGCGCAATTTAATTGGGGCATAGTGGCGATCATGTTGCTGGTACCGCCGAAGCAACCCTGCTGTTTGTGGGTGATTACTAAAAGTGGCGGAAAAATCCGCTGTGGAGGTCAGGTATCTGTCATGGCGATTGCCCTGACAGGGACCTGTAACGGTGGTGAATTAACAGGAGATGCTGGCTCCAATCCCGGGCCTGTTACCTCCGGGAATTGGCTCTTTGTTGACGATGATGTGCTGGATGAGGTGGCTGATGCTGTCCGCCAAAGTTGGCTCCAGAGATGAGGGCGACCAGATCTTGATAGTTGCTGTCTATGGTGCCGAGAAGTATTTTGAAATGGTACGGGATCTCTCCCAAAGTTGAGCATTTTGTGGTTATGTCCTGTAGGCATTCTTGTTGTTCGGTGAAGTGGCTCTTGATGTTGTCGAGGATGTGTTGCTTGGTCACGTCGTGTGACTGATCAATGGTGTCGGTGATTCCAGTACGCTGCTCGCTGAGTTGCTCTTCCAGTGCGCTGAGCCTGCCAGCTAGGTTTAGCACCTCAGCATGCAGGTCCTGGATGGCATCGATGATGGGCTGGTTCGTAGCTGCTATCTGTGATGAGACGTTCGATGAAGTGTGCTGCGGTGTGGTTGTGAGGTTCCGCGGTGTCTCTGGGAAGTGCGGCGTGGCTCTACGAGGATAGAGTGGGCAGACGGCCTGACCTGTGTAGTGCCCCTTGCCTCCACAGGAGGCGCAGAAGCGTCGGCGGTGTGTCAGGTCGTGTGCCCTGCAGTCTGCGGTGAAGTTACCGCTACCACAGTAGTGGCAGCGGGGAGCGGCGTCACATGACGCGTCTGTGTGCCCGTACAGGCAGCAGCGGCGGCATGGAGTCGGTCGAACACTGCGGCTGGCCTCAATTACCAGGGTTTGCCCTAACAAGGGCATTCCTGCGTGTAGGGCCGCCGAGTAGTCTTCCTCCATGAAGGTTAGACGGACCAGCGGTGTGGGACCTCTGTCATTCCTAATCCTAGTCGCCTTGGCCGCAGACGGCCAGAAGCGCTGGGCAGCGGTGAGTAACAAACTGTCCGGAAGCTGGCGATGCACTCCCCGGACAACTGCGGAGTAGCGTGCGGGCACGCTGGTCAGCGGTTTGTGGCTGGCTGTGCTGGCTGGTGAGATGGCGCTGGGCGCTTCGATTTGCGGTGGCGGCGGCGGAGAGGCTGGAAGCTTTTCTTCGTCGGCGGCGGAGCTAGTAGTGGCTCCCTCTCGAGGAGGAAGCTTGGAGGCTGCGGCGGTCTTCTTCCTACCCATCTTGACTCGACGAGAGCTCGAAGCGAGAGACAGCCGGCCGCCCTCTCTTATACAGGAGGGGGGCGGGGCATACGCGACGCTAAGCCAGCCCTCTGGCCAGCCAGTGGCTACGGCTTCAAACCCAGACAACGACATGGACGTCGCCGCCGAAGAAGATCCTCGCATCTCTGAGCTTCGAAAAGAAGTAGAGGAGCTTGAAGTGGAATGTGAGTACTACCAAAATGTAGCCGTAGAAATACTGCCCTCAAATCCACACTTCGGACACATATCAAGGGACCTAACAAATTGCTACAGAGAGCTGCGACTAAAAAAGCGTCTCCTTGGCGAGCTGGACGCAGCTTGGCGGATTAGTGCCCCCCGCAAAAAGCGCACCCACCCCGGCAGCGGGCCCGACAGGGACGTGGAAAATGACAGGCCGAACCCAAAGCCGGGGAGGAAAAAAACTCGGCAGGAGGCCGAGAAAATCACAACAAGCAACAGATTTCAAGCCCTGACGCCTAGCGACGCCGAAGAGGCCGACGAACCAGCAGCAAAACAGCAGGAACCAGAGGACCGGCCGAGAGCAGCTCAGCCACCACAGCAGCAACTGCGGCGGAGAACATCTGGCCCGGCGCGGCAGCGACCGGCAGCACCTAGATCCACCGGCGGCACCCAGCCTACCCCCTCCACCTCCACAAACACTTCCTCTCCACCCTCACAACCAAATTCCGAAACCCAAAAACCACCGCGTATCATCATCCCTGACCCCAGCCTAACCTCAAAAATCCTTCCTATCCTCCGCGCCTCCCTGCCGGTGGATAGTTTCAAGCTGCAGTGCACCCGAGAATGCATAAAACTCTTCTTGCAGCGCAAAGCTGACGCCGGGCCAACAATGCAGCGCCTGGCCGCCGCGGGAATCCAGCATTACAGCTTTACGCCGCGCAGCGACCAGCCGCTGCGTTTCATGATAAAGCGACTGCCGTGGACTTGGACGAGGAGTTCCTCCGGGAAGACCTGGAATCCAAGGGCTACACGGGAGTCCAAGTCCGCCAGCTCAGACCACGAGGGCGGCCCCTTCCAAATTTTCAGGTAAGTGTCTCACGCACACCTGAAAACCAAAACCCCCTGAAAGAGCGGGTCATCTGCAACATGATGGTCACCGTGGAGGTCCTTAAGACAAACAACAACATCACCCAGTGCTACAATTGCCAGCAACTGGGTCACACATACAAATTTTGCGTCCTTTGCAGTGGCCTCCACCGTCTGGCTGACTGCCCAAAACGGGCCAGGGATGACACCACTCCCGTCTGCACAAATTGCGGGGAGGCACACCCTGCCAGTTACAGAGGGTGTGAGACGTTTGCCCACGAACGCCACCGCCGCCAACTGGCAGCCTTAGCCAGGGCAAACCCAAGTGCTCCACCAGGGCCAAAGCCCATCACAAAACCGGCCCCGGTGCAAACCGGGCTGTCATACACCGGTGCAGCCCGTGGGGAAAGTGCACCACCGCCGCCACCAGCTGGCACCCCGAACACACAAAACGCCCCCTCCTCCCAGGAGTCTTCAACTGACCTGGGAGGCCTTTCGGAACTTTTCTCCCTTCTCAAAGCATTTAATTTACCGGCGCTCTTGCCAAAAGTGAAACCCTTTCTCGAAAAATTCAAAAGTAGCACAAGCACTTGGGATAAAATCGAAGCCATCATATGTTTCCTTTCTTCTGCTCTGAATTAAATGGCTACCATAAGGGGAGGTATATCTTTAACGCGTGCTCTCCTGTGGAATGCCGATGGCATCTACAGGGAACAGTACGAACTTGAAGGCTACCTGAGGCGCAACAAAATTGATGTCGCATTCATTTGCGAAACTAAATTACAAGCAGAGTACACTTTTAAACTCAGGGGATATGACACTTTTCGGACCGACAGAATTGGCAGACTGGGGGGAGGAACAGCTATTTTAATAAAAACACTATTGCTCGTGCTTCTGTCACGCTTCCGGCATTGGAGGCGTTAGAGTGCACAGCACTAAACACACAAATAAATAACAACACGGTGGTGCTGGTAGCGCTTTACAGGCCCCCCAACTCACCCTACTTCTTGAGAGACCTCAAAAAAATCCTCGATTTAGGGGAGCACGTAATAATTGCAGGAGATTTCAACGCCCGGCACCCTTGGTGGCAGTCACGCCGGGCAAACGCGGCCGGAAATCTCCTGGTAGATTTCTTGCTTGAACATGACGATGTGGAGGTACACACCCCCCTTGACCCCACTTTTTGGCATCGTTCAGGTCACTTTGACCCTGAAGTTTTGGATTTCGTCTTAACAAAAAATGCGGCAATCTCACAAAATTTCACTGTGTATCATAGCCTGGACTCCGACCATCTTCCTGTGCATTTCGAAATCTGTGGTGCCATCACAGCTCAGGCACCCAGACCCACAAAGAGAGCTGAAATCAGCTGGGAGAAGTACAAAATCGAAATGCACAAGATGGCGCAGCCCAGGCTATCATACCGCAGCGAGGCGGAAATTGACGCCGCCATTGAAAACTTTACCGCCTCGCTGCACACAGCCAAACGAAGCGCTACCACATACACCTCAAGTCCACCCAGCTTCTGCACGTACCCCGAGGTGGAGCAGCTCATTGCCAGGAGGCGACGCCTGATGAGGCTCTGGAGGCAAACCCGCCAGCCCCAAGTTAAAATGCTAGCAAACTGGCTACGCAGCACCATTCGGCAACAAATTAGATTAAACAAAATTGAACAGTGGGAGAACAAAATGTTGAGTACCACCCATTCGGACAACTCCTTGTGGAAATTGTTAAGGGCATTTAAGACCTCCTCAAGCGTCAACACTGGCACTGAGGCACTCCACACTCATCTCGGCCTGCACTTCTCCTCAGAGGAGAAAGCCGAGCTGTTTGCAGACTGCCTCGAAGAGAGATTTACGGAGCACAACAGCATCCCAGCACAGCAGCATGAAGTACAAACATGGGTACAAGCATGGGTGGCGCGGAAGCACGAGCAACCACTACCACACATTACACCTCAGGAAGTTTTCAATCTCATTAGGAAATTGCCTAATGGGAAAGCCGCCGGCCCGGACAGGGTGACCAATGAGGAGCTAAAACATCTCCCGAGAAAAGCCCTGGTACACATCACAAAAATCTTCAATGCTTGCCTGAAAGGCAATTACTTCCCCAAAACTTGGAAGCAAGCCAAGGTTATTATGCTCCCAAAGCAAGGGAAGAGTACCAGGCACCCTCAAAATTACAGGCCCATTAGTCTCCTGTCCAACATTGGGAAATTGTTCGAGAGAATTTTACTTTTTCGGCTGAAAAAACAAATCTCAGAGCTACAGGAACTTTCAAATGCTCAATTTGGATTTAGAAAAGGTCATTCCACTGATCTACAATTATTACGTCTTGTTGATGACGTCACCGAACAATTCAACAATGGGGCTTCAACGTTGGCTTTATTTCTGGACGTAGAAGCCGCATTCGACCGGTGCTGGCACGATGGCCTGATCTATAAACTGCACCGCAACTTTCACGACTTTCCCGTGGACGCCCGATGCAAGGTCGCCATGTACGCTGACGACACTGCAATTTACAACCACCATAGAAATTCACACTTTGGCATCTTAGAAATGCAGCGGTACACTGATCGCTTCCTTTCATGGCTACATGACTGGAAAATCCAAATTAACGCACACAAGTGCCAGCTCATTTACTTCTCAAAGAAGCTGAACCTTCCGGCCATGGACCTCACGGTCGGTGGTCAAATCTTGCATTGTCGTCAGCAAGTGAAGTACTTGGGAGTCACATTAGATAGCCGACTCTCCTGGAACGCCCACATCACAAATACAGCCAACAGAGGGCGGCAACGTTTAAAGATATGCGCCCCGTCTTCAGAAGCAAGGAAATGCAGACCCGCTCAAAAATAATCCTCTACAAATCTTTCCTCCTGTCAACATTACTGTATGCGTGCGTGGCCTGGGCAAACGCCTCAAAAACAGTACTAAATAAACTTCAAACAGTTCAAAACATTGCTCTTAGAAAAATTCTCCGTCCTCCATTACTATTTCCAAACTACAGCATCCACCGAGAACTACACATGCCTTACATCTCAGAAGCCATACACAAGCGAGCCACTACCACGTGGGCGCGCATCAGAACACATGATAATATACTCATCTCCAACATCGGGAGCGGCGAGCCCAGGCACCGTAAACATAAACGGATAAAAACCTTTTAGTATCAACCTGCCGCTTGCCGCTCCGCGCGCCCACAAAACAGGCTCACGGCCACGCACATACCACCGCAGGGGCCGCCACCTCAGCGCATCCACCAGGCAGTGACACCACGGCACACCAGTGCCACTTGAAGCTGTATGTAAATAGTGTAAATAGCGAGGGTGAAAGAAGCTGTATGAGTGCGAGTGCGAATGGGTAAGTATGGATCGGTGTGTATGAGTGTATATATGTATATAAAAATTGTAAATATGTAAATAAGAAAGAAAAAAAAAGGCCTAAGTGTGAGATAAACACTATAATCGCGCACATTAAACTGTTCAAAAAAATGGCCTAATAAGTGTAAGATAAACACTGATATCGCACACCTGTAACTGTTCTCGGCCGCCCATAGAGGGCCACCGTATGGGTTACAATCAAACTAAAAGACAAAGCCATAGAAATTAAGATAAATATAACATAATGTCAACTTTTCCTGTAAGCCAGGTCACATGTACTGGCCCCAGGTTTTTTGAACTTAATAAATAAACCTTGAACAACGCATCAGACGCTGCGATACTTTCACCGAGAAGACTTCGTCCGCGCCACTGAAGATGTCCACCGCAGTTGTGGACGAAACGTCTGGGAAATCTTTCTTCAGCAGACCACGGCATAACAGCCCGGAAAATCATATTAGTTATAATTGTGACACCGGCCGTGAAAACCTACGTTCTTACATGATTCACATTTTTCCCGGTAAACCACAAGAAGAGCTCAAATTATATTGATGTGACACCGCAATGGCGACTTTCAATGCTGTAAGTAGGTACTTTTAAGTCCCAGGCTTCATAGTTTCGAACACTATTAGGTCAATTAATGGAATTAATTGTTCCTCCACAGCCAGTGGTTAGAGAAACCGGGAGCTCCGTGGTTCAAATCCCAGCGATGGCATTGAATTTTTCAGTCGTCTGATTCTACCTTTCCAACCTTGTCCAACACATGGCTTGTGTGGAAGACAAAAACCTTAGCTTCCACCTGAGTCTTAACAGGAAGGAACTCGAGTGAATCTGAGGAAGGAATCTGAGCTAGACACTTGAGCGAAAGAATGGCCAAATGTGTTTACCACGTCAAATGTATCAACAACAGCTCCTGCAGTTGTTTTAAGACCGGCAATTGGCATGTGGGTTAATTTTCCGGCCACACACCAGCTTATCCCAAACGACAGAGGAAGGTGTATGTCGATTAAATGAAGCTACAAACTTGCTCCATTATGTCTTTTTGCTATCCTTAATGATTTTTCTAGACTTGATATGCATTTTTTGTACTGGATCAGGTTATCCAGTGTAGGGCCACGCTGGAAAACCTAAAGAGCACGCCTACGAGCACGAATGGCCTTTCAACATTCTCGGTCCACCAAGGAACCGGAAATTGACGGGGCTGGGCGGTCGACCAAACACAAAGAATTGTCTCTGTGAGATGTTCAACCATAACATCCAACAGTCGTGCTCATTGTGATTAAACACAGCCAACTGGGAGTAAAGATTCCAGTTGGCTTGATCCAAGCGTCATCTAGACAAACGTGTGGAACATATATCTTGTGTTAAGAGACTAATAAGACATGGAAAGTGGTCACTAGAGTGTAAATCACAGATTACAATCCATTACAAGGTAACTACTAACTGTGATGAACAAACTGCAATGTCAAGGTGTGAAAAAGTGTTGAAGGGGTCTAAGAGAAATGTAGGCTCTTCGGTGTTCAGAAGAACTCGTTATAATTGTCCAAAAAAATCGGCAATTAATTTACGTCTCGCACAAGCCCGAGGTGAGATCAAAGAGGGTGATGGGCATAAACGTCTCCCACCAACAGAAAAGGCATTGGTAACTGGGAAGCTAAATCTTCTAAATCCGTGAGTGAGAGGTTATCGGATGGAGGCAGATAAATGTTTAAAATGGTAAATCGGAGGGATGGCAGTTTAATCCACTGACTGGATGTCAGATTGTATGGTCACAGATTCCACAAATATATCATCTCTGATGAGCATCATAGTGCCCCCGTGCGCAGGAATACCCTCTTTGGGTGTAACATCATACCATACTGGGGTAAAACACCTGATTTGAAAGCTATTTTGCGGACGGAGCTTAGTCTTGTAAACATACAACCAAAGGATTATTCTTGTCGAGTAAAAGTTCAAGCTCTGGTCGATGTGTTCTAATTCCACGTATGTTCCATTGAGGGATAGCCATAGTATTTATAATGGGATAAGTTCTCAATCCTAAGAGTTCACTACTTTGAGGACGACGGTGATCGAATCAATTTTCCCTTTTTCGGTGACGGACTAGCACCTTTAGCGGAGGAAGGATCCTGCCTCTTTTTCACTGTTCATTCTGCCAGTGCGGGCAGAAACCTCCTACTCCATCTCCTCCACAGGATAGGACCGAAGTGGAGATCGGCGAATATGTAGATCGCCGATCCGAGTCCTTCCCAGAAGAGGATCTCCGAGATGTTTGTAGACTTTCCTTTCCCTTAGATGCTCCGGGTACAGACTATTTCCTTTCAGGAAGTCAGTTCGGTGAACTTTATCTGTGGTGCATTATAAGTTACGGGCTTGCCCATTCTTAATGCTCGAGGTCGATGGTCTTGATGTTAACTTTACTAAAGGGATCTTGTCAGTAACAGACTTGGCTGGTGTTTTTGTAGATATGGATGTTGATTTCGTGGGCTTTGGAAGTGATCTGGCTACGAGAATATTTTCTGAAATTGTGGCCCCATTTATATTGCTGGTTTGAGTTGCGATTTCCCGACTCTGTAACGATTTAGCTGCAACTGAGCTATAGGTACCAGATTTCGGGACAGAGGGCTGGCGAATGCGCAGGAGTTTCCGGGCTTCCGAGAAGGAAACCTGCCTAACCTAGATCTCGTGGACCGCCCTTCCCTCTGTAAACCGAGAGCATTCTCGAGAACTAGATGGATGTTTACCACTGCAATTAACGCATGTTGGAGCGGATTTACACACTCCCTCGCGCATGGATTCTCCACAGTTAACATAGATAGCCTCACTGTTACAAAAATCACTTGTGTGACCAAAGCGCTGACATTTATAACATCTCAGTGGGTTCGGGATACCCTGCCTTAATCCTTTGAGGTAGGTCTACCTGATCAAATGTAAGAAATAGGGTACAAGTAGGCACAAATTCAACTTTCTCTCCACTGAACCCGATATACAGATATCACACCTTGATCTTCAAGATTTTCTTGAATCTCTTCATTGGATATACCATCCAATACATGGCTGTTTACAGCACCGTGTGAGGAGTCCGTCTTGTGCATTTCAACTTGTATGGGGTAGCTAAATGTTTGCTTTCTGTATAATAGCTGCCTGGGATGCTGAATGTGCTTCAACCAGGAGCTTGCCATTACGAGTTCTAATACAGGAATTTATTGCAACAGCAATTTTTTCTAGACCCTTATGGATAGCGAAATGACTAACCATATTGAACTTCCTTTCTTCCTCAGTTCTACTGATAACTAAGTAGCAAGGACCACAAGACTTGGCTACTTCTTTTACAATCACTTTGTTTTTTTTCATTTTTTAGTATTCATAGCGCTTGAATCCTCCACCATTACAAATGTCTCCAATGGCATGCATACATCCTGGGCACCACCCCAGCTTAGGTGAGAGTCCTGGCCTAGACCTTGCTCACCTTAAGGTCCCACCTCCCAATTTATAGATAGAGGGACGCATTCGCCTTCAGGAGTCTAACAGCTCAGGTAATGGCCCCTCCCTGGGATTGACCTTTATCAGCGGATACGAACACAGTCCTACATGATACTCAGGGGCTGGGAGTTACGCATTACGCAGTCAACCCTTGCAACTCCCCTCCTCCGCCCCGCGCAGTGGTATCCATCAGACTGTGTTCAGGCAGGTAACTAGTCATTGGTCAAACATGCTTGTGGACCATAGTTGGTTGGGCATTTGTCATAAGCCCTCTCACCTCAGAGAAACCCAATCAAGATTGTGGCTCGGGACCCCAGGAGTGCTAATCCCATACCTACCACAGTAGGCCTCTGGGGGGATATTTTGCTGGGTATAAGGACCTAATTTCTGTAAGCTTTTGCCGGTATTTACTATAGTAGTGCCATCTGCATATGCAATAATTTTCCCATTTTTTGTCAATATATCGTTCATATATATTATGAATAGCAGGGGCCCTAATATTAGCCCTGTGGTATGCTATATTTCACAGTTTGTATATTTGAGTAGTACTCATTTGAGAATTACTTTTGTGCATAATTTTAACTTGTTGTGCTCTGCCATCTAAGTATGAACTTATTAGTTTATATGGTACTCTGCGAATCCCATACTGTTATAGTTCATTTAGTAATATTTCATGGTCTATGCAATCAAAAATCTTACTTGGTCCATGAATATGCAACTATTCTGTTCCCTATTTTCTAAACTGTCAATAAGATTTCATCTCTCTTAGCAAAAAGACATATTGTTAATTTTTATTCCAAGCAGAAATGAGTTGAAATCTGAATTAAACGATATTAATAAGAACTAACTTTTGAGATTACAACAACAAACTCCTAATGCAGCAAAATGAATTTTAAACCATAACAGAAATGATTGGAATAACACAGATGAACATAGGAGGGAAACAAATTGATTCTTTTTCTTTATTAATATGCTATTGATTACTATTATTATACATGATACCACAAGTGAGTTCATTATTCATAGTCTTATCAAGAGTTTATTTAATATTTAACTCAGTAGTGATATTTGCTAAGACTACAGAATGAAATGTTTAACAAACAATATTAAGAATGAAAACAAGTATTTTATATATTATTTCAGTTTATTGCATACCAATAACATAGTGTAGTAAAGTGTTCTTTAAGAAAGTTTTCTTTATACCTTTTAACTTGAAAATTAGAAACAATTGGGAATCAACTGTGACAATTTCCAAATAATTGTGTTAGGTGTGACTATCTCATTTTCACAAGATTTCAGTGATAATCTACCATGATTGGACCAAACTGACATGGGCAGTGAATTGAATTAGACAGTATTGAATGTCTGGCTCATGAAGTAAATAGTATAATTTGATTGTCATTGGTCATTCAAGTATCAATGAGCACGCTGATTGACGTCAAGGTGATCTTGTGCAGTTAGCATAATATTTCCACATGTCAAATTAAATTAAGCATTAATATTGTTTATACAATATACCACTTGTGGCTTAATCCTTCTAGGTAATTTCTCTTGTCTATTGCAATGTTCAGGTTCATGAAATTATAGACAAGATAGAGACCATTCAAAGTATTAGTTTAATTTCACTATGTGCAAATGAAGAATATGCTGTTTATGTTTTGTTTATTTGTAGAAGATTTCTCCTCCATACAGTTTTCATAAGAGTACATTGCATAAGGAATACACAGTAGGACTATTTACAGATATGGTACTATGTTTACAGATATGTATCTGGCTAGGCATTACCCAACAAAATATTTTGAATCCTAATTTTACACAAAATTTAGAAATTGTTATGATAAATACTTAAGAATTCATTATTAAAAATCAACTATCTGCTGAAGGAACTGTACGAGAGTGCGTGTTGGCCTTCCTGTCATTCTGCCCTCCCTCATGTAGCGAACATCAGCTGGATGATGTAACATGCCGGTACCGTGCGTGTCAAGATGTATCCAGTCTCCACATGGAATGAATTCCTGAAGCACATATTATTCTCATCAACAGGGAAATATAAAAATTATTCAAAAGGGTTTACATTCCAACATTTCTTTTTAGGAAGCGATTTCATGTAAAGCTTCCATTAGTTATTTTATGCGATCAAAGTCATGCATAATTGGCTCTAATGGAATTTGTGTAATATTGGTTGCTAGAAACAGTAACATAATATACCTATGGTAATGGTTTATACAAAAGAAGTCTTTTAGTTTTTAAAAAAATAACAGCAAATTAAATAAAAAGAATAAAGAGAGTTGTATGTTTTCAGGCACTTTTAATTACTAAAAAATGTTGCAAACTCAGCTGGTATCATCTGCAGAAATATAGAATCATTTGCTTGTTCTGCCAGTAGACTCTATTATGTGCAGCTGGATTAACCGCATTGCAGGTTATCCTTGGTTATTTTTAGATCACCTTTTATATATACACTGGGTGTTCATATTTTATCCGTGATCTCCCGCATACTGATACAGCAAGAATGACATCATAGTTGGCTGTTGAGCCTACATTGAAGCCATGGCTATTAAAATTAATGTTGGCTTCATTGCGAGTCATCGCCAGCTTGATACATAATCACTGCTTTGTTTTGCTGTAACTTGTAGAGGTTTCCACATTGTTTTCACAATCAGCTGCTCCTAAACTACTACTACTATTATTATTATTACTATTATTATTATTGTTGTTGTTGTTGTTGTTGATATCATCAATCATCATAATCATCATTATTTCTTATTTGAACTGTTTATGGATTGTGAAATAATTATGAATGCTCACAAGCAAGTTTGGATGCAAAACTATGATTTTAGAACTACTTTATACAAAATGCATGGACAGATGCTGTGACTTGTTCAGTAGGGTAAGAGTATGGGAGTGTATAACCTCACCTTTTTTGCCAAGTAGTAACTTGTGCTGATATATGTGTTTACAGTATCTTTCATTTTCTATGCTCAAAACAGCTAATCACTTAACTAGGCTTCTCTCATTGTATCCTTAAAATACTTTTTAGGTTTTGAAAATTGCATTTTAACTGTTGCCACTTAAAACTGTCCACTTAAAAATTATTGAATTGCTGCACCAAGATCAATTACCTAGAATTGGTGTTAAACCAGTATTATTAACAACAGAAATATTAGCATGCTTCATACGAGTAGGATATTAGAAAAACATTCTCATTACAGCATTTTGTTGATGGCAATACTTAAAATGCAACAGCTAGAAATGCTCAATCAAGCAATGACATTGAGAGCATTATGTTTTACTAGCCATGTTCCCTATTCGTTTCTGATTCATCCAGGTGCTTTGCATTGTACCCAGATCAGTGACAGTGATAAAAGTGAGTTTATCTCTGCATTCTTTTAGAGTAAACCCACAATGTAAATATGAACAAATTATGAACTTATCAAATAATTTAAATTTAGTCTTAGATTAGATATGGGAGCTCTGAAGGTCTCTACTAATCTGGTCATCACTGGCACCTCTCCACATTGCAAAGCTTATGTCATTAGCTTCACCATTTTAAACTTGCACATAATCTCCAATTAATGAATATCACACAGAATTTTACCAACAGTCACACTTGTAACTATGTTAAATTTTGAATGATGTTTTGGTACCTTATGAGTAACCAACCAGTCCTATGTGTTTTATCAAAAACAATTTAACCTCACTCTTTACATCACTACCCATTGTACTAGTGAATTGCTACACAATATTGTATGTTTATCTTGGGTAGTATTTAACTTCACTCAACACAAAAAAACAAGATGCATTTTGTTGATAATAGTCTAGGTACGTTATACTGTTTTAAATAGTAACTTTATTTTATCTATCTGCCTGTCAAAACCATCAAATTATTTTAGCACAACATCCTATCACTAAAGGAACAGTATTTAAGTCGCTTCATCAGCAGTGGCATTACATTAAGTAATATCTCCCGTCGCTAGAGGGACAGTGCATAAACTTGCTTCAACATCGATGGCATTTCTTGCATGGGAAATCAGAGATAAGAATGAAAACCTAGTATAAGTTTACACGCACGCCCACGCCCCCCCCCCCACACACACACATACGTGTATTGCATTCCAAAGTGATTTCTTAGTAATATGTGCCTTGAAGTTTTTTGGTGGATGTGATTTCCTAAGGACTGTACAGTAGCTCTCATCTAGTAAGCTTTCACTTTTACGGTACTTTATTACTCTCTGTCTGTTTAAACAGGAATCCCTTGATCAGAATACGTTACCTCAGTTTCTGTAGTAAAAGTTGCACCCAGCTGCAAAATCATGAACAATGAGAACATTGAAGAATTGTTTGTGATTGACTGACCTGCTGGGTCATGTGGTGCTGACTGATGAAATTTTTATGCATGCATGGGGCAAGAAGAATGGTTTTGATGAATCCAGTAATAATGATCCTCCACTTGTCCCAGAAAAGTATAACCGTATTCAGCAGCTCTTGAAAGACAGATTTGCTATTTTATTTGAAGAATTAGGATTCCTTGCTGTCTGAGAAATTAATGCTTTGTAATGTAAGAAGTGTGATACAAAACAGAATGTGCTTCTTTCAAATAAAAATTAATAAAGAAACGTTTTCAGGAGGATTTGAAACATCTTACGGGTGGTTTATATGTAAATAGAGCAGAATATATAGAGTAGTTTTTATGAAGTGTAAATAGCTTATTTTTGCTAAGAAAGTACTACAACTTTGTTAAAAACAATTGACATGCAAAATAGATTAACAATGGGTGCTTATAAAGGTATGCTGACAGAGATAGCATCTACAAAATGGTGAGTTAAATATTAATTTCACCTAACAGTAGTACATATTATAGGAATTTTTGGCAATTTTTGGATTAACTACTGTTTTGCTACTATGGTAGTATTCCTTTCCATTGCCACAGTTTATCAAGAGTCTACATTCAAGAGTCTTGGTTAAATGAAACACTTGAATGATATTGAGACGCATGCTGGATTGATTTTCTTCAATATGATGGTGTCACTCCACCTCAGTCAGCTTGCTTATGTAGTTTTAGAATTGCGATTTTCTAGTAGGTGAATTGAACAGTGGCCAAAGTTCAGTCCTTACAGTCCTTGATTGCTTTATTTGGGGATATGTCAAGAACTTGATGTATGCTATGACTAAAATTAAGTAAATACCAAAACAATATAAGTATTTTCTTTCTGATATATAAAGGTATGTTGCTGCAGTTATCTCTAGTGCATTAAAGTATGTGGAATCCCAGAGATTTTTAGAACCCTTGTATAATTCATTATTATTTTTTACATAAGTCTTATTGTTGCAACCAATAATAAGTTGATATTTTCCTGGAAATTGTTTCTGTCAAATTATTACATCACAATGGGACACAAAACCTAAATAGAGATAAGTTTTTAATTATTCCCAATATATTATGAAATTTGGATTGTTTAAAATGCTGTATCCAGGTCTTAAGTCAAATGACACAAACTTGAAAATGTTTTTAAGTCTGATGTGTTACATTCACATGACATTTTCTACATATACTTCAACAAAATATTATTACAAGAGCTTATTATTTTATGTACTTCATGTTGAGACAAGGATTTGCAAACATATTTTTATTACATATTTCCTTGTAGGTGCAATGGGAATAGGCGAATGCAGTAGCTTAAACAATAGCCAAATCTTTTAAGAATGGGTCATCATGTGATGACTTTGAAATTCTGTTCTCTTTGCAGGAGACCAGGAGAAGAAATCTGAGTTTTACTTTCTCTACTACGTATGGTAAGTAGGGGAAGTATTGTATTCCACCCAAAAATTTGATACCGAGATTTCACTGGAAATACATGTTTTGAGACCCCCTGAATCCAAAAAAAGCATTTTTGGAAACATGTCCGTGTGTGTGTGTGCGTGTGTGTGCGCGCGTGCGCGCGTGTGTGTGTGCGTGCGTGCGTGCATGTGTGCATGTGTCACCAGCATAACTCAGGGTGGGTGGGTGCGTGCGTGCGTGCGTGGGTGGGTGGGTGCGTGCGTGTGTGCGCGTGCGCGTGCGTGTGCGTGTGCGTGTGTGTGTGTGAATAGCATAACTCAGAAACGAAGTCAGATAAACACCAAACTTGGTATTTAGGCTCAGTATCTTCCAGAGATGCGACACGAAGGTTTTCAAGAAAATCCCCCCACCCCAGATTACCCTTTACATGGAACATTTTTAGAAAATTTTAATTTTCTCAAAAATGGCTCTAATGATTTTGATTAAAATATCATATGTTTAAGATATTTTCATGACAAATAAAATGTATATCTCAAATTTTCTGGGAATGTTTCAAAAAGTATTCTTTATTGTGAACGACTTTTGCATAACTGGTAAACCATAAGAGATAGACAAAATTTTACTACACAAAAAATGTAGATTGCATTAAAATACACAATTTATGTCATATACATTTTTGTTGTTGAGTGAACCATTCGAGATATTGCTTGTTATTCCCTTAAATTTTTCAATACTTATTTTCTCAAATGGGAATTTGTTATTCATTTTTTTGTCTTGGATATGCAAAGAGTATTAATCTGCACATAGCAACCAGCTATTAAGAGATATGTCTATGCTTAAAGGCTACTGTATTTTTGTATTGCCGTTGCAAATACAAAACAAGGGGAACATAGTAGGCCTTAAGCGACAGTCAAATATTTTTAGAACTGGTCGCTATGTGTAAAATGTAATTCTCTTTGCATGTCAAAAGATCTTTTCTGCAAATGTTTATCTCAATTAAATAAGTGGTTGTAAAAACTAGTTTGTACAAGAGTAGGAAAGTCATGTGAGTGTAACACATCAGATTTTTTACATTTACATGACTTTCTTTACCTACTATCCTTTAGTTTGATATAGCTTCTACAAACTATTCTTATGCAAGCTTATTATTCTATCCACTAATTCTACTACTGTAGATGGAGATAAAACTATCTACTACATCTGTTAATCTAGATAAACCTTAGCAGAAATAATTTCATTACACTTTTGTTGAAGTTACAAAGGGGATAGAGGAAACGGAATTGATAGATGTTTCAAAGTTAGCTCGCTGTATGCTGCACAGAAATTCATACTCTTCCCATGACATGAGAAATAACTGAACGACAGTATCTTAAATAAATGATAAGGTATTGAAAATTCAAACCAATAAACAACTGTTATCTCGGATATGGCTGATGCCACAGAAAGGTTGTTTTAAATAAATTGTTTGTTTTAAAAAGATCTACATTTTTTGCATTATAATTTTTTGTCTATCCTATGGTTTACCAGATAAACAAAATTATACAAAATTCCTTCCAAATGAAGAGGGCTTCATAGGTTATTCCCACAAAAATCAAGATGTGTGTTTTATTTTTCATGTAAACATCTTAAACATGTGGTTTTTTAATCAAAATCATTAAGAGCCATTTTATAGAAAATGCAAAATTTCGAAAAATCTTTCATGTAAAGGGTAGTATGACTTGGAAGGATTTTGTTTAAAATCATCGTTCACATCTTTGGAAGATACTAAATCTAAGCCAAATACCCAGTATTTGGTATTTATCAGACATTTGAGTTATGTTGTTCCAAGACTCATACATACACCTTTTTATAAAAATCCTTTTTTTGGATTCAGGGGGCTTCAAAACATGCATTTCTGGTGAAATCATACATCAAGTTTTTGATGATGAAGTGCAATACCTTCTCTGCCTACTATGTAAATAAAGCAAAAAAGAAATAAATAAATAACTTACACGAAGAAAAGCTACAGCTTTGCAAGTAGATCCTCCAGGTCCATACCCCACATTCGTCATATCAGCATTCTTTGTTTCTGTAAACAAATACAGGAAAATGTTAGTTGCAAATAAGTGACTTAAGTTGGACTACTGTATACAACACCCACTTAGTATTAAAATCATGATAAAACTTCTTATATTTCATAGATAGGTGTGTAAATTGTTTTAATTTTGTTAATTTTAATTAAGTAGGGAGGACTACAGTAAAGTTATCAATTATCAATTACAATATTAATAAATTAGCTAATTATTTAAGTTTATACTGGTCAGTCTAATTTGCTCACTCTCAGAAGAAGAATGAAATGATACAATTGTATGTAATGTATCTATTTAAAAAATTGGATATGTTACATTCACATGACTTTCTCTACCCACTACTGTTTATTTTCATGCGCCTCTAGAAACTATTCTTACGAAAGCTTATTTTTACTTTCTCTACTACATATAGTAAGTAGGGGAAGTATTGTATTCCACCCAAAAATTTGATACCAAGATTTCACCAGAAATATATGTTTTGAGACCTCCTGAATCCAAAAAAAGCATTTTTAGAAACATGTCCGTGTGTGTGTGTGTGTGTGTGTGTGTGTGTGTGTGTGTACGTGTGTGCGTGGGTGCGTTAGTGGGTGCGTGCGTGCGTGGGTGGGTGCGTGCGTGTGCGTGTGCGTGTGTGTGTGTGAATAGCATAACTCAGAAACGAACAGTCAAATAAACACCAAACTTGGTATTTAGGTTCAGTATCTTCCAGAGATGCGACACAAAGGTTTTCAAGAAATCCTCCCACCCCAGATTACCCTTTACATGGAACATTTTTCAAAAATTTTAATTTTCCTAAAATGGATCTAACGATTTTGATTAAAATATATGTTTAAGATATTTTCATGACAAATGAAATGTATATCTTGAATTTTCTGGGAATGTCTCCAAAAGTATTCTTCATTGTGAACGACTTTTGCATAACTGGTAAATCATAAGAGTTAGACAAAATTTTACTACACAAAAAATGTAAATTGCATTAAAATACACAATTTATGTCATATACGATTTTTTTGTTGAGTGAACCATTTTCGAGATATTGCTTGTTATTCCCTTAAATTTTCTAATACTTTTTCTCAAATGGGAATTCGTAATTCATTTTTTTAATGTACTGGACATGCAAAGAGAATGGAATCCGCCACATAGCAACCAGGTCTTAAAAAATTTGACTATCGCTTAAAGTCTACCATATTCCCCTTGCACAAGAAAATTAGCAATAAGATTAACATCTCGATTAACATGAAGCATATGGAGAATAAGCGTTTGTAAAAATAGTTTGTACAAGAGTAGAGAAAGTCATGTGAGTGTAACACATCAGTTTTTTCTATCTACTTCACATTAATTAAAATGAATCTTTGCAGAAAAAGTTTCATTACACTTTTCTTTGTAGGTGCAAGGATAGAAGAAACTGAATTGATAGTCAAATCTAAGTGGGACACAATGTGCTGGCCTAAAAATCAATAGTCTTTCCATGCCATCTCAAAAAGCAACTGAACAGTGACAACACTTGACAAAGTATTGAAAAATTATTCAAACCAATAATAACTAATATCTTGGTAATGATTTATATAAAAAAAAAGAAAGAAAGAAGTGTTCTGAAATAAATTGTGTGCTTAAAAGAAATCTACATTTTTTTGTGTAATATTCTTGTGTTTAACTATTATTGAAACATCCTTCCACATTCCAAATTTCTTTCACAGGCCATCTCCAGAAAATTCAAGATACACATTTAATGAATGGGACTTCACATACCATTTGAGAAAATTCAATGCATACACTTTGTCATGCAAATGTCTTAAACAAGTATTTTAACCAAAATTGTTAAGAGTAAATTTTTGAGGGAAAAAAATCCAAAATTTTTCATTTAATGGGTATTTGGGGTGGGGTATCTTGTTGAAAGTCTTCGTATCACATCCTTGGAAGATTCTAAACTTAAATACCAATTACCAAGTTACTTAATAACTCTTTCATTCTGCTTATTTTTCATTCAGGAAGTCTCAAAATGTGTATTTCGGGTGAAATCTCAATATCAAATTTTTGGATGGAATACAGTGCTTCTTCTACTTACTATAGGTAAGCAGTGGAGAAAGTATATAAAAAGATCTGCTGTGATGCATTCACATGACTTTTCTATTCATTCTTCTACATACCATTCTTACAAAAACTTGTTCTTCTATCTACTTGTTAATCCAGATAAATTTGCATTAACATTTGGACAATACAGAATGAAGAGGACTTCACAGGGTAATTCCATAAATTTTGACATATGCATTTTATTTATCATGTAAATATCTTAAAACATGGTATTTTAATCAAAATCATTATAGGCATTTTTGAGAAAATAAAAAATAATAAACATTTTTCTATCTGAAGGGCAGATTTTGGGTGGGGGGATTTTCTTGAAAATCCTTGTCATGTCCTTGCAAGATGGACTTAAATATCAAGTTTGGTATTTAACCAACTTTTTGTGTTTGAGTTATGCTGTTCACTGATGCACATACACACTTTTTCTAAAAATCTGATGTGTTACACTCGCATAACTTTCTCTACCCTCTTATTATTTATTAGTGGGTATATAAATTATTCTTAAGAAAGTTTATTTTTCTACCTATTTTATTTTAATTGAGATAAACCTTTGCAGAAATAACTATATTACACATTTTTTGGGGGCACAAAGGGAACAGCAATAACTAAATATTTAAGAACTGGATGCTATATACTGACCTTAAAATTCCATATTGTTTCCACGCATTCATGAGAAACAACTGAAAATTGACAGGACTAACAGAATGGCTAAGTGTTGAAAACAATTGAACCATTAATAATGGATATCTCAGAAATGACTGATGCCACAAAAAAAGTTATTTGAAATAAATTATGTGTTTTAAAGAGATCTACATTTTTTGTGTAGTATATTTTCATCTATCGCTTAACGTTTACCAGTTAATACACGGTTATACAAAATTCCTTCTGAATGAAAAGGACTTCACACACTATTCCCAGAAAGTTCAAGATATACATTTTATGTTATATAGATATCTTTAATGTATCGTATTTTAATCAAAATCATTTGAGCCATTTTTAAGAAAATAAAACATTTCAAAAAATGTTTCATGTAAGGCGTAGTTTGGGGTGGGCAAATTTTCTTGAAAATCTTTGGAAGGTGCTGAACCTAAATACCAAGTTTGGTATTTATCTGACTTCGTTTTTGAGTTATGTTGTTCACAGACACACATTATGGACTTTTTCTAAATTTTTTTTTATTTTAGGTGTCTCAAAACATGTATTTCTGGTGAAATCTCAGTATCAGATTTTTAGGTGGAATGCAATACCTTCTCTGTCTACTATGTGCATGGTAGAGAAAGTAAAAATGCTTGTTTTGGATTTAAGGAGTCTCAAAATGCATGTTTCTGGTGAAATCAAATATTTAGATTGGTATGGAATACTACCTCTACTTTGGATAAGCAGTGGAGAAAGTTAAGGCAGGGTATAAATGGAACAATAATCAAAAGAATTTATATATAAAATGTCTTCCTTTTTGGTTCCTAATGTGCTTATGTCAAATTATACAAATAGATGATATTGATATCACAAGTGACAAACTTTTCTCTGCTATCCTTTTCTTTCTTTCCTTCCTTTTTGTCGCTTCCCCTGCTTTATAAAGTATAAGCCTCCCACTCTTAGAAACAGCAGTGAATCTTTTCACAGACTTATAGGTTTGCTCTACAGTCTTTGAATGCTTTCTAAACACAACTGTAGAATGATGCATATGAAACTACAATATTAAATGCTGTTGATTATTACAGCTTGTGACTCTGTTAATCCCTGCAATGTTATTTTTACATAAAAAAACTTGCAGTGTCAGTTATACTCACGTGTTATCTTCGTGGTGTAACAATCCCAGATTGGTAACCTCCATACTCTGTCTCCAGTGCAGGCTGCAGCTTTCTGCAATTCTTCCCACAGTTTGTCATTCGTGGAAAAAGCCCCTGTTGCACCAGCACCTAGTGCCTCCCTTACTCCATCTGTGTATACATATAATTACATATATCACAATACAAGACTCATGACTCATAACCCCACAAGTCATGTTGTTTCTCTGTACTTACAAGTTAGTGTGGCAACATCCACCACCATCTTTGGCTTGTATTGTGACATGGAGTATGCCAAGGCATCAGCTAGGACCAAAGGACCTTCAATATCTGTGTCTTGTACTTCAATAGTGCGTCCATTAGCAGCAAAGTAAACATCTCCTGGCTTCATTGCCATTCCACTAGGCACATTTTCGCACACTGGGACTACACCTAGATAAGGAATAAAAAAAAATCTGATGTGTTACACTCACATGACTTTCTCTACTCTTGTACAAACTATTTTTACAAATGCTTATTCTCCATCTATACTTCATCATACATATACTTCATGTTAATCGAGATAAATGTTTGCAGACTCTACTTATTGCTAAATTTCTTGTAGATGTAAGGGGAATATATATTTACAAGGGCAATTTGGAAATACAGTAGCCTTTAAGCACATACATATCTCTTAATAGCTGGTTGCTAGGTGCAGCACCATTCCCTTTGCCACGGATTAATACTCTTTGCATATCCAAGACAAAAAAATGAATAATGAATTCCCATTTGAGAAAATAAGTATTGAAAAATTTAAGGGAATAACAAGCAATATCTCGAAAATGGTTCACTCAACAAAAAAGATATATGACATAAATTGTGTATTTTAACGCGATCTACATTTTTTCTGTAGTAAAATTTTGTCTATCTCTTATGGTTTAACAGTTATGCAAATGTCGTTCACAATGAAGAATACTTTTGGAGACATTCCCAGAAAATTCAAGATATACATTTTATTTGTCATGAAAATATCTTAAACATATGATAGTTTAATCAAAATCGCTATAGCCATTTTTGAGAAAATTAAACTTTTTGAAAAATCTTCCATGTAAAGGGTAATCTGGGGTGGTGGGATTTTCTTGAAAACCTTCATGTCGCATCTCTGGAAGATACTGAATCTAAATACCAAGTTTGGTGTTTATCCGACTGTTCGTTTCTGAGTTATGCTGTTCACTGATACACACACGGACATGTTTCCAAAAATGCTTTTTTTGGATTCAGGGGGTCTCAAAACATGTATTTCCGGTGAAATCTCGGTATCGAATTTTTGGGTGGAATACAATACTTCCCCTACTTACTATACGTAGTAGAGAAAGTAAAAAGTTTGAATAAAAAGAATTAAACCCATAGATATTGGATGATTTAAAAATACCAAAGTAATTCTTAAAACTAAGCTTATCTGGTAACTAGCAACTTCATTGCTTTGGTTTCTATTCAGAAAATGAAAGCTCATCCTCCTAAATATAATCATAATCACTATTATTATTATTGTTGTTATTATTATTATTATTGTTATTATTATTATTGTTGTTGTCATCTTCATAGTATTCTTTTTCTTCACCACCTACATGGTGGCATGTCTTCCTTCTAATCTAAATCTCTGTTGGGATAGTTGCTTGTATAAGGTATTTTACAGATTCAGATTTTTACTTTCTTTACCACCTATCTATAAAGTGTGTGCATGTGTGAGAGAGAATAGCATAACTCAAAACTGTGATGTGTTGCATTCATGTGACTTTCTCTAGCCGCAGTTGTATTCTCCCTCCCCCCTCCCTCTCCCTCTCTCTCTCTCAAAATATTTGTTTATTTATTTTTAATCGTCATCTGCAGAAATAGTTTCATTACTCATTTGTTGTAAAGTGCAAGGAGAGCATGAGCTGAAGAAACAAGAATCAAATCTTTAAAAAATACTGGGTCCCTATAATATGCAGACATAGAAATTCCATGCTCTCTCCATGGCAGTGCGAGAAACAACAGAATAGTGACAGTGCTTCAAAAAATCTTGCTGTGTTCTATTCACACGACTTTCTCTTCACACCCTTCTATAAATTGTTCTAGTAAAAACTTATTATTCTAGCCACTTCTTGTTAATTCAGATAAACTTTCAATTCACATTTATACATTTCATTGTATACAGTAAATAAAGCAATGGTTAGGATTTTTAAAGGTGTGTTGCTCTGCTCTTTGCATGACCACAAGACAAAAATGAATAATGACCTCCCATTTGATAAAAGTATAAGTATTTGAAAATTCAAACCAATAACAAGAAGTATCTTAGAAATGGTTAACTCCACAAATAAAATATTTATTTGACATAAATTGTGTACTTTAATGAGATCAACATTTTTTGTGTAGTAAGATTTTGTATCTGTCTCTTACAGTTTACCAACTATGCAAAAGCCATTGAGAACGAATAGGACTTCAGAGGCTATTCCAAGAAAATTCAAGACATGTACATTTCATTTGTCATGAAAATATCTTAAGACATATGGTATTTTAATATAAAATATTAAGAGCTATTTTTGAGAAAATCAAAATTTTTTCTGTAAAGGGTAGTTTGGGATGGGAGATTTTCTTTAAAGTCTGTTTTTATCATTGGAAGAACTGTGGGATTAAACAAAGTAATTGGAGCAATAGAGAGTTTTTGTAACAAATGGAGTCTTAGGGTTAATACCAGCAAAACAAAAATAATGGTATTTAAAAAGGGTAATAAGTTGAGAAAGGACGAAAAATGGAGTTGGAAAGGTAAGGAAATTGAGGTTGTCAGAAATTTTGATTATCTGGGAGTAAGACTAAGCAGCAACGGTAGATGGGAAGAACAAAAGAAACAGGCTTTAACAAAAGGAAAAGTGACAATGAAAGTTATTAGAGCATGTTTAGATAAAATACCTGGGATGCACGTAAAATGGATAGAAAGAGTATATGGAGCAGTAGTTGAGGCAAAAATGCTGTATGGTGCAGAGATTTGGGGTATTGAGGAGGGGTGGGAACAGGTAAATAAAGTGCATAGGAGCTTTTGTAAAATAATTCTGGGTCTACCATGAGCCTCACCAAATGGGGTTGCACAAATGGAGTTAGAGAGATTTGCTAGTAAGGCAAAAATTATTGAAAGAATAGTGAAATATTGGTTGAAAATTGAGGAATCAGAGAATAATAATATTTTAAAACAATGTTTGGAGGTCCAGCGCAAGTTAAATAAAGAGGATACTTGGTATAAGCGCCTAGAAGCAATTCTCAATGAAATAGGGTATGGGGATATTTGGAAATATAGACAATCACGTGAGAAGGGATGTTGGAAAAGAGTTAGATTGAGGATTGAAGATATGGAAAGACAGGAAATAATTGGTAGTTTTAATTCAAAAAGATCATTACATGTATATACAGAGATTAAAAGGACATGGGAAAGAGAAAACTATGCTGATGTTTGTAATAAAATAGCAAGAGAGGGCTTTGCATGGGCTAGGTCAGGGGTGGTGAGGTTAAACGGCATAGGAGAAGGAGAAAATGAAGGCAAATGGCCATTATGTAATAGCAAATTTAATAATTACTGGCATTTAATGTTAGAATGTGAAGGAACAATGAATATGAGGAAAAAATTACAAAGAAACAATTGGTCTAAATTACCAAATGAAATTATGGTAAAAGGTTGTTAAGAGTTAAATCCAAGGAAAGTTTATTTGAAATAGGAAAATATTTAGGTGTAGTGAGAAATAAGTGATTGAAAAAAATTAGAAAGAAAATATAGATTGTTGAATCCTAAATTAAATAGGACCCAATGACTCAACAACCATGGTGTTGGATGTTTGCGGGCCCTTAGTAATGCAACAACTTAGTGAAAACGATATGTAAAGGGTAATGTGTAGAGATAAAATTATGTATTATAGAACTTATATGAGAATTAATTTATGTAACTAATGAAGTGAAATAAAATATCCATCTATCTATCATTGGAGGATGCTGAGCTTAAGTACTATGCTGGGTATTTAACCAACTTTACATTTTTGAGCTATGTTGTTCACATACATCCTCCGTGGACTAGTGGTACCGTGCTAGCCTCTAATTCCCAAGGTCACGGGTTCAAATCCGGCGGAGGGCAATGGATTTTTTCAGGCATAAAAATCCTTAGCATGGCTTCCTTCGGAAGGGAAGTAAAGCCGGTGGTCCCGTGTCATAGATTTACAGCACGTAAAAGAACCTCAAGCCTGATAAAGAGGCCTCTCAGCAAAATTACTGATATTTCATGCCCAATATAGAATGGGACGCTAAGGACCATAGTAGTTAAAGAGCGTCCATAAATAAAACTCAATTTTATTTTCACACACAAGGACCTTTTTGTAAATGTAAATATATATATATATTTTTTTCTGGATTTGGGCAATTTCAAAACATGTAATCATAAATAAATTCTGTAGCGCTACAACCTGCAAAGGGCCTGGGCCTGCCAACCTAACTGCTGGCCTCATGCCCATGTATGCATGGCAGAGGTGGCGATCATCCAACCATACAGGAAGGTGATGTGACCACCAGCATCATGCATCCCCCAATCAGAAAGTTGGCTCATGAGGCCAGGACTGGTCCTATACCCGGGATGTAAAATCCATACCCCTATGGTTGGGAACAAACCCTGGTGCATTCCGGGCCGGGAACCAGAACACCATGCTCCAGCCCACTGCACCATGATGCAGGACACACTCAAAACATGTATTTCCAGTGAAATTTTGGGGTGAAATGCAATACTTCTGCTACTTATAATTGGCAAGCAGTAGATAAAGTAAAAATCTGATGTTACATTCATATGACTTTCTCTACCTTTTATATTTATTTTTATATAGTTTCTACAAGTATTCTTACAAAATATGCAAGGATATTTTTTTATACATTTTTTAATTTCATCCCATAGAAGTTCTTGTACATGCTAGTAAATCTTTGGGGCCGTTGCTTTTAAGCACACTTAAAAACCATCGGTCCGAGCCAGGTTTGAACCTGCAACCTTGGGATCAGAAGGCCAGTGCCTAACCAACTGAGCCATCTGACCGACATTCATACAAAAGCATATCATTCCATCTACCTCATGCTAATTGAGATAAATGTTGCAGAAATGGTTTCATTGCACATTTTGTTGTAGGTACAAGAGGGATAGAGGAAACTGAAGCAATAGTCAAATTTTTAAAAGCAGTTTTGTATAAGCTGGCTTTGAAATTCCATATTCTTTCCATACCATCTCCAAAAAAAATTTAATGTAACAACACTTCAGAAAGTGAAAAAGTATTGAACAATTCAAACAAATAACAATGGATACCTCCGAAATGGCTGATTGCCAAAAAAAAAAGTTGTTTAAAATAACTTTTGTGTTTTAAAGAGATCTGCATTTTTTCTCTTATGTTTTACCCATTATACAAAATCATAGTTATGAAATTCCTTCGTGAAGAGGAACAATGAAGAGGACTTGACGCTATTCCCAAAAATTCAAGATACACATTGTCTTTGTTATATAAATATATGCCATTTTAATAAAAATCATTAGAGCCATTTTTGTGAAAATAAAAAGATAACAAAAAGCTATTCATGTAAAGGATAGTTTTGGTTTAAAGGATATTCTTGAAAATCTTTTTGTCACATCTTTGGAAGATACTGAATATAAATACCAAGCTTGTATAAAGTAATGAAAAATTTAAATCAATACAATTGAAGGTCTTGGGAACGGCTGATGCTATAAATGTTATTTGAAATAAATAATATGTTTTAAAGAGATCTATGTTTAATTAAACAAAGCATAAGCTATATTGTCAATCCCATACTCGATATATGTAATAGCTCAATTACTTCAGGAATATTTCCAGAGAATCTGAAAGCGAGTAAAATTGTCCCCATATTAAAAAAAGATTATCAAACAATGTTCACAATTATAGGTGATATCCCTCATATAAGGATTTTCAAAAATACTGGAAACTGTAATTTATAATCGAATCTCGCCTTTTCTAGAAAAATATGTGTTTGGTGATCAGCAAAATGGCTTTAGAAAAAATAAAAGTATAACAAGTGCACTGTATTCCTTCATAAAGCAAACAATTGAGGGAATTGATGACAATAAGTCTACAGTTGGAGTATTTATGGATCTAAGTAAAGCATTTGACTTGGTTGACCACAATATCTTATTATCTAAATTAGAATTGTATGGAATACATGGTTTAGCACATTCTTGGTTCAAATCATACCTAAATAAAAGGACATAGATGACATCTTTAAGTAACGAAAATAATGGTAGAATTAACTCTGACTTAAAAGTAGTAAAATGTGAGGTTCCCCAGGGCTCAAATCTTGGTCCTCTTTTGTTTCTAGTTTAGATTCTAGTCTAGAAGATTTGCCAATTAACATACCTCACACTACAATAATGCTTTATGCTGACGATACAAGCTGCATACTAAGGGAAAACTCACACGCAAAGTTGCAACAAGTAAAAGTAGTTATGACTAGTTTAATGGAATGGCTCACTGCAAACAAGCTGATATTAAATACTAATAAATCCCAATGTATGAGCTTCACCCCAATGGAGACAAAAAATTGATCCAATGATCACCTATAATAACAAATTAATTGAGTACACCTCAGAAGCTAAATTCTTAGGAATATCTATAGACAAATCTTTAACTGGAATTCACACATTCGCAGCATTACAACAAAAATACTCATTATATAATCTCTGTACTAAAAAACATATGCAACTCAGTACACTAAAGATAATTTATTTTGTATATGTTCAGTCAGTTCTTGCATATGGCATTATCTTGTGGGGAAATTCAGTAGACATTAATACTCTCTTTATAACACAAAAGAAGATCATACAAAAAATGTTTAATCTAAATAGGTCTGCCCACTTTAAAATCCATTTTAAACAAAATAACATACTCGCTTTAACTTGCATATTTATACTAGAAAGTGTTTGCTTCATAAATAGTAATATACAAGAATTTTACTCAAATAATGCAATTCATAATCATAGTACTAGAACCAGCAGTAAAATTCCCTACAAGCAGCCAGAACAATTAAAAAGATTGATTGAATACTGCATACCGGCATCCAAATGTATAACTCAATAACCAATGAAATCACAAACATCCAGTTAGATTTAGAAAGAAGGTCAAAAAGTTTTTAATCGACCAATGTTTTTTATAGTATACAGGAATTCAATAAATATTTCACTAATTGTAAATAATGTTATCTCTATAGTTAAATTTTAAGTCTGTAATTGTAAAATTTTGTAACAAATTTCCAAAAGGTGAATAAAGTATATGAGGCCGTCAGATGCAAAACTCGTCTTATCCAAAAATTTAAAAAATTGAGTTAGTCATGGGATTCAATACTTCTTGCAGTTCTCTACAAACTGGTGACTTTAGGTTTGAACAAAAGTCATCTAATACACCTTCAAGAGAGCCAATGCAAAACTCTTCAAATCCAAGGTGGTGGTTGACGCACAACTCGTCTAATCCATCTTACAATTCAGAGCAAAACTCGCCTTATCCAATACTTGTTCCACTACAATTATGCTGTGTGAAGAGCAAAACTTGCCTTATCCAGCACTAAGAAATATAGCAGTTTCGCTCTCTGTTTCCCTCCATTGGCAGTCCTGTGTGATTCCAACTGTTTTTAGCTTAGTTTTGACTAGTCTAAGGTGGAGACGTGTTAATATGGAGTCCTCTGATATCCCAAAGTTGGTGGAAAGGGTAGAACTAGGAAATGGGCATCCCGTGAATCGAATCGAATTACAATTAAGTACTATTGTTCTATTGTTGACAGATATGACTCATAGGAATACAGTCTCTATTGTTAAAGGAATTCCACAAGCCTCGGCCCTCGCTTGCCTGCCTGCAATCACAACAGTAAGCCATTCCAATACAGTAACTTGACACAGAAGGACATAAGGAAATTCCACAAAGTCTTCTACAGCTGCAGCTCTAAAATTAAACAAGACTGCGTTATACTGACTTACTGTTCAATGATATACCTAAACAGCAGCATGCAGTCAAAGACGATTCTCGAAAGTATACAACAAAGTATATGTGAAACGTGTGCTAGGTCTGCCAGTTCAGAAGTGTCAGAAAACATTTCTGGACATTTTGCAAATATCAAAAGACACCTTGAAATTGGAGAGGTGCCAAAGGAATTCCGAGGTGGAGACCGGTTGTCACAAAAAAATAGCAATAAGAGAGAATCTGTAATTAAATTCATACAGAAGTTTAAAGTACTTGACGTCCATTATTATAGGAGAAAAACATCAACACTTACTTACCAAGGGAATTAAGCATTAATAAAATGAGATGCGTGTATAATGCAGAAGCATCTAATTCATTGAAAGTAGCTAAGAGTTTTTTTCGTAATATTTTTAATATAGGTTTCAAAAGCACTTTTTCCGATGTATGCTCACTTTGCCTTTCTTATGACAAGAAAATAAAATTGGAAACATAAAACTAAACGTTCTAATTTGCTGTTAGCTAAACGAATACATAAACTTACAGCTAAGGTATATTTTGATCTCCTGAAAGAAGATGATAAAGTAGCAACGTTTTCATTTGACTGTCAGAAAGATATGGTACTGTCAAAAGTACAGGGTTAAGCAGCATACTACAGCAGGCAGTTATACATGCATAACTTCTCCATTGTGCAGGGTTCATCCAAGACAACACTGAGAAAACAGCACGTTTGTAATTTTGTTTGGACAGAAAGTGAAGGTCCTAGAGGTTCAAACGAAATTGTGTCAGCAGTATCCAGTCATTTGTGGAAATCTGATTTTTCGGGGTTAAGAAAGTTAGGGTATTTGCAGATGGCTGATGTGGGCAAAATAAAAATACCACTATGATAGGCATGTATAATAAACGGTTTGCTATTCAAGCACCGCAGAACGTGTAGGTGATAGAAATGATCTTTGCTATTCCTGGTCATTCATTCATCCCTCCCAATCATGTTTTTGGGCTAATAGAGCAAGTAATAAGAATGAGAAACCTGAATGAGGCCTGAAGAATATTTTGAAATCTATAAAAATCATGGTAAGATAATCAGGCTAGGGATAGATGTATTTGTACAAATTTGGAAGTATGCTGCAAAGGAAGCATTGAAGTCACCAGGATCCTGGCATTTTAAATTAAAGGCATCTAAACATATTATTTTACAATGTTTTACCTCAGGCAAAGTTCTAGTGAAAGGTGAGGCAAATTATCGGTCCGAGTTGTGTGTACACAAGACCATTCTGAAGCAAGGCAAAACCTTAGAAATGCTTATTGCAAGGAATTTAGATGTAGGTGTAAAAGTAAAGGAGGAAAAAGTTAAAGATGTAAAAAAATGTATGAAAAAAACATTTGGTAATAACTGGGAGGAAAATGAAAGCCTGTATTTTACAGGAATTTAATATCTAAAAACAATATTGCCAATGGTGATAAAGAAGTAGATGGTGTTTGTGAGAGTTTCTTGGATAGTGAGGAAGGAGAACTTAGAATTTGATATTTGTTTTTGAACATTAGTTATTAGTGTTACATTTTAAACATAATATGTAAGTTTTACAAGTCATAAGATGTATGTGATATGAAAATTGGTCAGTTTTAGTGAGCAAACTATGAAAAGAGTGATTCATTGATATCTTATGTGAAATTGGCGAAAAAATCGTGAAAATTTATTTTTTTAACTAAAATGAAATCAGAAATAGTTATAATTATACAAACATTGCAAGAAGTCATTTATTAACATTGTCAAACATGAATATTGAGAAGTAAATCGAAAATGTTTGCACTTAATTGTAATTTAGTATTATGTTTCCACCAAAACTCGCCAAATCCACTACCGTTGTGTGCAAAAGTCGCCTTATCCAAAATTAAATTTTGATTTACCACCATATTATTTGAGACTGATTTTCAAGAGAATACATGCATCTTTAAGGGTCTAATCCGACAGTATTACATTAAAAGAATTTTCAAATGTTCTGCTGTTTGCCTAATTTTAGTTTTTCACGTTTTCTGAAAATTTGTTTTACCCGGATAAGGCGAGTTTGCTTTTGACAGCCTCATATATATGTATGTATGTATGGATCTACATTTAATCAAAATTGTTAGAACCACTCTTGAGAAAATAAAAAATAAAGAAGCATTTTCAATGAATATTTCACTAATTGGAAATAATGTTATCTCTATAGTTAAATTTTTAAGTCTGTAATTGTAAAATTTTGTATGACGAAGCCATGAAATTGTAACAAATTTCCAAAAGGTGAATAAAGTATATGTATGTATCTACATTTAATCAAAATTGTTAGAAGCGCTCTTGAGAGAATCAAAAATAAAGAAGCATTTTCATGTAAAGAATAGTTTGGGAAAGGGGATGTTCTTGAAAATTTTCATGCCTCATCCTTGGAAGTTGCTGAATTTAAATACAAAATTTGAAATTTATCCGAGATTTCATTTTTGAATTATGCTGTTCACAGGCTCTCACATGGACAGAGAGACCTTTTCTAAAAAATCTGGTATGTAACATTCACATTACTTTCTCTACCTATCTTATAATATGGTAAATGCCAAGAATGTTATTTCACATAAATTGTGTGTTTTAATTATATCTACATTTTGTCAGCATTATTAGCCACTTCCACCCAAACTTTCTTGAGCAAGAAGTACTGGAGAGTTAGTGTCAACAAGTCAGCATTAGTTAACAAACAAACAAAACATTTTGTGAGCAGTGTTTGTCTATCTCATATAGTTTATAAGTTATGTAGTATCCATTCAGAATAAAGATGACTTTTCAGGCTATTCACAGAAAATTCAAGATAAACATTTCATTTGTCATTTAAATACTGTGTTTATATAAGTAATACAGTATTAATAGAGTATTTTAATCAAAATCATTAAGAGCCATTTTGAGAAAATAAAAAATAATATTTTACCACGCAAAGAGTAGTTTAGGGTGAGGGGATTTTCTTAAAAATCTTCATGTCGCATCCTTGGAAGATGCTTGACTTAGATACTGAATTTTATATTTATCCAATATTTTGTTTTTGAGTTATGCTGTTCATGGGCAGATGTACACAGGGATCCAACGTGTATTTCTGGTGAAATCTTGATATCAGATTTTTGGATGGAATACAATACCTACTTCCTCTAGTTACTATACGCAAACAGTGCAGAAAGTAAACATTATTTGATACAAATTTTATATTTTGCTATAACCTTTTTTGTCTCTCTTATATCTTCCCAGTTTAAAAAATTATACAAACTCTAATAGAATGAAGGTGACATCACTGGTTATTTACAGAAAATTCAAGATATACATTTTAGTAATTTGAATCTATATGAGATTTTATACTCTTACCCAAATCGTCACACCTATATTTGAAAAAATAAAAGTGAGTATAAAATGTTTTCTTGCAGAGAATAGTTTGCAATGGAGAGAATTTCGTGTTGCATCCTTGAAAGATGCTGGATTTAGATATGAAGATACACTCAGCCTTTTTCTAAAAATGCTTTTTTTGGATTCAGGGAGCCTCAAAACATGTATCAAACTTTTGGTTGGAATGAAATACCTACTTACTATATGGTAGGATAGGATTAAGAGCAGAGGGGCACTTAGCACCTTGACCTATGCAGATCTTTTGTACCTAGGCCTTGACAGGCACCCCCAGGAGGGAGTGGTGGGGTGAGAGAAGGATGGCTGGACCAGGAGGTACGACAGGCAGAGTGCAGGGTCCCTACCATTTACAGCTTTAAACTCCCTGGATAGTAGCTGGTGCAGCCAGCTCTCCTTCCCCCTGTGGACTTACACATCCCCTGGGGGAGCCCAGGACTCAGAGACTGCCCCCATTCCAGGGGACGAAGGTCTTTCAATTTCTACAAAATATTTATTTATTGACAGCAATGGTTATTTCCTAATTTAATGAAAATTTCTCCTCACTAAGCCAAACTTCAAGTTTGGGGATAGTAAAAAGTTGTTTAAAATTAAATTGAGTTTTATTTGTGGACACTCTTTAACTACTATGGTCCTTAGCATCCCATTCTATATTGGGCGTGAAAGATCGGAAATTTTGCTTAGAGCTCTCTTTATCAGGCCTGAGGTTCTTTTATGTGCCATAAATCTACGACACAGGATCACTGGCTTTACTTCCCTTCTAAAGGAAGCCAGGCTTAAGGATCTTTACACCCAAAAAAATCCATTGCCCTCCACCAGGTTTGAACCCGCGATCTCAGGAAGTAGAAGCTAGCATGGTACCCCTAGAGCACAGAGGATGACCCACAAAAAAAAAATAAGTTGCTTGGTGCTATATCTGCAGAATAGGGTGGATAGGAATTAATTTGAAGCCCAGTTCATGTACTTTGGCCATTGTGACCATTGCTGTGTGGGCTAGGGCATTGTTCTGATGAAAGAACCACTCCTTCTTGCGTTAACCTTGGTTGTTTTTCATTCAATGCAGGTTTCAAATGATCCAACAATGAGGCAGTTATGATTCTGCCTTTTTCCAAGTAATCTAACGGCTATATCCTGGGAATACCAAAAAACAATGGCAATCACCTTTTTCCAGTCTACAAAACAGTCCCCACCCTCTTCAGTGCGCTCTCGCTAGCCTTTATCCATTATTTTCATTGCGGCTTTGTCTCCACTTAATGGGCACAAGTTTCATCCACAGTATGCAAAAAGTCCTGTGGATTGCAATTAAACCATGCCAGACACTGTGTTGAAATATACTCCCACATACATTTTTTATCAAATGACCAATTGCACACAGCTTTCCTGTATCTAAGTTTTCGTGCAAGATATTGTGCGATGGTTCATTTGAGATATCTACGATATCAGCTATCTTGTGCTTTCTCATTCTGTAATCTTGCATTATGACTGTTTTTTCATCGATTTCCTTTGGGTGACATCAACTAAGCAGCCAGAGTGTGCTTCATTTTGATGGTTTTTTGACCATGTTTAAACTCATTCATCCAGAAATAAACAATCTTTAATGGCAGTGCTGAATCTGCATGAACTTCATCCAGCTCTGCTTTGATCTATTTTGCAGTCCAATGGAAATATTTAATAACAGCACAAAACTCCTCCCCCCCCCCATTTTATACGGCACGTGTGAAATTGACCACTTCAGATAGATCAGCAATTAACTGAACTTCACATACACCTGAAAATTTGAATAAAACCACTGCACCAATCACTCATAGCAACAATGGTGCTACTTAACAAAAATTTCCTGCTGTTGATCAGAATTTTCCAGTATTTAAAGTTGCACACTTTTGAAATGTCCATTAATGTCCATTCTTTTCTCAGCTGAAAATACAACACGTACTCAAAACATAAAGCCTAGCTAATGTTTAGCCATCTTTATGCTTCCATGTAGCTATTTTATTTCAAGAAGTAAATTGCAAGTACAAAAAAAAAAAAATCTGATGTGTTGCACTCACATGACTAACTCTACTCTTACACAAATTATTTTTACAAATACTTATTCTAAATCTACTTTATGTTAATCATGATAAACATTTGCAGAAATTATCTTATTGCTAATTTTCTTGTAGTTGCAAGCAGAATATGGAAATATAGTAGGCTTTAAGCAATAGTCATATCTTTTAAGAGCTGATCACTATGTGGAGCATTCCATTCTCTTTGCATGTCCAGCACATTACAGAAAGAAAAAAAAAACAATGAATAATGAATTCCAATTTAAGAAAAAGTATAAGTATTGGAAAATTCAAAAAAATAACAAGGAATATCTTAGAAATGGTTCACTCAACAAAAAAACAACAAAAACAAAAAAAATGTATATAACAAATTGTGTGTTTTAACAAATTTACAATTTTATTTAGTAAACTTTTTTCTATCTCTTACGGTTTACTAGTTATGTAAAAGTCCTTCAGAATGAAGAGGACTTTCAGAGACATTCCCAGAAAATTCAAGATATTTCATTTGCCATAAAAATATCTTAAACATATGGTATTTTAATCAAAATTGTTAGAGCCATTTTTGAGAAAATCAAAATTTTCGAAAAATGTTCCATGTAAAGGGTGGTTTGGTGTGGGGGGGATTTCTTGAAAATCTTTATGCCACATCCTTGGAACATACTAAACCTAAATACCAAGTTTAGGATGTATTTGACTTTTCGTTTTTGAGTTATGTTGTTCACACACACATGTGCACTGACTTTTTTCTAAAAATGCTTTTTTTTAATTCAGGGGGCCTCAAAACATGTAGTTCCGCTGAAATCTCGACATAAAATTTTGGGTGAAATACAATACTTCCTGTACTTACTATATGCAGTAGAGAAAGTAATTACATTTTGTAAAAATCTTATGCATTGCATTCACATGAATTTTTTCTACTCACTCCTCTAAAATGATTCTTACCAAAGCTTGTTCTACTACTTGTTAATTCAAATAAAACTTTCAATTCACATTTACACATTTCGTTGTAAAATACAGTAGGTAAAGCTATCGATTTTTAAAGAATATGTCACTATATGATGGCTTTGAAATTTCACATTCTTTGCATGATCACAGAAAAAAAATTCTGATGTGTTACACTCACATGACTTTCTGTACTCTTGTACAAACTATTTTAACAAACGCTTATTCTCCATATGCTTCAGGTTAACCAAGATAAACATTTGCAGAAACTTATATCATCTTAACATGTTATTGCTAATTTTCTTGTAGGTGCAAGGGGAATATTTTATTTATTTAGTTTTATTTATGGACGCTCTTTAACTGCTGTGGTCTTTAGTATCCCATTCTATACTGGGCGTGAAAGACTGGTAATTTTGTTCAGAGGTCTCTGCCAGGATTGAGATTCTTTAATGTGCCATAAATCTACAACATAGGACCACTGGCTTTACTACCCGTCCAAAGGAAGCCATTCTAAGGATTTTTATGCCCAAAAAAATCTGTCGCCCTCTGCCAGGTTTGAACCCCTAACCTCAGGAACTACAAGGAGAATATGGTAGGCTTTAAGCGATAGTCAAATCTTTTAAGAGATGGTTGCTATGTGGAGTATTCCATTCTCTTTGCATGTCCAGCAAATTACCCCCCCCCCAAAAAGAGAGGAAGAGAGAGAGAAATCAAATAAATTCCCATTTGAGAAGAAGTATAAGTATTGGAAAATTCAAACAAATAACAAGGAATATCTCTGAAATGGTTCGCTCCACAAAAAAATGTATATGACATTAAGTGTGTGTTTTAACGAAATCCACAATTTTTAGATAGAAAAATTTTGTCTATCTCTTACAGTTTACCAGTTGCGCAAAAGCCATTCAGAATGAAGGGGTCGTTTGGGGACATTCCCAGAAAAGTCAAGATATACATTTCATTTGCCATGTATGATATTTTAATCAAAATCGTTACACCATTTTTGAGAAAAATCAAAATTTTTGTAAAATGTTCCATGTAAAGGCTAGTCTGGGGTGGGGGGTTTTCTTGAAAATCTTTGTATCGCACCTTTGAACCTAAATACCATGTTTGGTATTTATCCAACTTTTTGTGTTATACTGTTCAGACACACACGGGCCTTTTTCTAAAAACACTTTTTTGGATTCAGGTTGCCTCAAAACATGTATTTCCAGTGAAATCTCAGTATCAAATTTTTGGGTGGAATGCAATACTTCCCTTACTTACTATACATAGTAGAGAAAGTAGAAATCTGATGTGACACATTCACATGACTTTTTCTACCCTGTATAATTTATTAGTGGGTATACGAAGTATTCTTACTAAAGCTTATTTTTATATCTACTACATTTTAATCCAAATAAACCTTTGTAGAAATAGCTACATTATACATTTAGTTATAAATACAAAGGAAACAGCAAAAGGTTTTAAGAACTGGAGGCTGTATGCTGGCCTTAAAATTCCATACAATTTCCATACAATTGAAAGAAACAACTGAAAATCGATGGGACTTAAAAAGATGACAAACCGTTGAATAAATTGAGCCATTAATAATGTATATCTTGGAAATGGCTGATTGCTACAAAAAAAAAGTTATTTTAAATAAATTTTGCTTTCTAAAGAGATCTACATTTTTTGTGTGGTATGTTTTCGTCTACTGCTTAATGTTTACCAGTTATTCAAAATTCTACGAAATTTATTCCAAATGAAGAGTAGGTACTTCACAGACTATTTCCAGAAAATTCAAATTACATATTTTATTTGTCATGTAAATATCTTTAATATATGGTATTTTAATCAAAATCATTAGAGGCCGTTTTTTAGAAATAAATTGTTTATAAAAATGTTACATGTAAAGGATAGTATGGGGTGGGGAATTTTCTCAAAAATCTTTGTGTCACATCTTTAAAAGGTACTGAACCTAAACACCAAGTTTGATATTTATCTGACTGCAGTTTTAAGTTATGCTGTTCTCACACCCCCCCCCCCACACACACACACACACATGCACGCACGCATGCACCCCCCCCCCACACACACACACCTTTTTTAAACATGCTTTTGGATTCAATGGGCCTCAAAACATGTTTTTCCTGTAAAATCTCGGTATCAAATTTTTGAGTGGAATGCAATACCTTCTCTATCTATTATGTACATTATGATGACAACAACTACGTCAAGAGAAACATCATCAGCGAGAGAAAAAAAAGGGAGTGTCAGCCTCAAAGAAAAAGATAGAAGCAGCATGTGGTTTAGCAGAAAAGAGGAAGTAGGCATGGAGGCAAAGCCATGTGAGCAGTGAAGAGGAGAGGGAACAAAGTAGTCAATGCGGTCAGAGAAGAGGGGTGGGTACAGGAGAGGTAGAGGACAGAAGTTTAACTTTACCTTATGGCAGCATATTTGTGCTACAAAAAGATATGCAGATGCCAACAGAGGGTATCCAGTTGAGAAGCAAAAAGGCATTAGAAAAGTTTCTTTTATCAAGGAGCGGGATCGCAATAGCAGACAATTAGGCAATTAGGATTTTGGAACTGTGAAGGGCCAAAGAATAAAATATATACAGGAACTCTACAGCATATACTGGGGACAGTTAATAATTTGGCTGTCATGGAAACTTGGTTAAAAGAGGAAAACATATTGATTAAAAATTTTAATTGTGTAGGAAGAAAGGACAAGATGATCGCAAAGAAGGGGAGACCATCTGGAGGGTTAGGATTTTTTTGTTAAAAAAAGCCTGAGCAAAACAATTAAAGTAACATGGTCCAGCTACAAGGAAGTACTTTGGGTAATAATGGATGATAAACTGTTAGATGACAGTATAATATGCATAGGTATAGTGTATAACCTCCCGGTTACCTCACAGTTCCATAACCCAGAATTGTATCATCTCTTAGATACAGATTTAAGAGACAAATACTTCAGTATAGAGATTATAATTATGGGGGATTGTAATGTAAAAATAGGGAAAAGAGATGTAAATTTAATGGATGGTTGGGAAAATAACAACTTAATAGGAAAAAATGAGAATATGGCATAATAAGGGCAAGGTTATAGACAGAGGAAGTGTCAAATTTGTGGATTTTTGTGAACTAAATGCTCTTGAGATACTTAATGGGAAATATGGAGAGAATGAACATGGAGAATTCACATTTATAAATAAAAATGGCCAAAGTGCAATTGATTTTGTATTATGGTCTAGTAATGCTAGTTACATGGTGAAAAATTTCAAAATATCAAATATAAGTACCAGTAGTGGCCATTTCCCACTAATAACTGACATAAAAATTAAATTTCAAAATGTAATAACTGATCAAAAAGGAGAAATTAACACAGGTAAAAGAGAATATATTAGATTCTAATGGAAGGAAGAATATAAGACAAATTTTGAATATGTCCTTGATTCTGAGATGGGAAAAATATGTCAATTAAGAATTCCGACTCACCTTTAAATAAATTCAATAACACATCACTGATTCTAGCTTCTTTTTCAAATATCAGTGTAATATTCTGAGTTTTATTATGTGTTGGGCAGGAGAGGAAATGAAAATAAAAAATAGAGGAAATAATAAGAGTGAAGATTGGTTCGACAATGAATATAAAATGATTAAAAAAAGCATAGTAAAGGCAAAGTTAGTAAAGTGGAAGGAAGTAGGGGATATCCAGTCTAAAGAAGAATATCTAAAAAGTAAATACTACTAGAATGAATTACTAGAAAGATGGAGAATAAAAAATAATAACAAACTAATTGATATTACTGCTGAAAATGATGCAACCAAAATATGGAAGGGCATAAAACATTACACAAAAAAACATAGTAAACCTGATATAAATAACAAGAATGGTTAGGATATTTTTCAACTCTGTATGCATATGAAAGTTTTAAGATGCAAAGGTAATTACAGAAATAGAAAACAATTACATTTAGATTTTGGATAGATTTATAATTGAGGATGAAGTAATGAATCAGATAAAAAAAATTCTGATGTGTTACACTCACATGACTTTCTCTACTCTTGTACAAACTATTCTTACAAACGCTTATTCTCCATATGCTTCATGTTAATCAAGATATCGAGATGTTAATCTTATTGCTAATTTTCTTGTAGATGCAAGGGGAATTGATAGGCTTTAAGGTATAGACAAATATTTTAAGAGCTGGTTGCTATGTGGAGTATTCCATTCTCTTTGCATTACCAGGACAAAAAAAAAAATGAATAACGAATTTGAGAAAAAGTATAAGTATTGGAAAATTTAAGGGAATAACAAGCAATATCTCGAAAATGGTTCACTCAACAAAAAAAAATGTATATGACATAAATTGTGTATTTTAATGCGATCTACATTTTTTGTGTAGTAAAATTTTGTCTATCTCTTATGTTTACTTGTTATGCAAAAGTTGCTCACAATGAAGAATACTTTTGGAGACATTCCCAGAAAATTCAAGATATACATTTATTTAAAGGTGAGTCGGAATTGTTACACTAACATCACTTAAGTTTACTCACTTAACATGTTTCGGGAAACGGTTGTTCCCATCCTCAGAAGGTTAATTCGACTGGCCCGTGTTGTTGGTGTTTCCGTTTTTTGGACTGGATCCTGTGGTGGCATCTTGTGGTGGAGAAATGTACTTTCAGAGAGGATTTGGTGGCGGCAAATCAAAATTCATTAGATGTGTGTTGTGTTTTAGAATGGTGATCTTCTCCCATGCATCTAATTCAGCTGCAAATTTGGCTGGTTTGACTAATGTAATATTGGGTTTGATGTTGTGATTAGTGATCCAAAAATGGTGTGAAACTGCAGATTTGTCCATTTGTTTGTATTTAATACATCTCATGTGCTCCTTTAGCCTAGTTTCTAGGTTTCTTTTTGTCTTACCTATGTATACTTTATTGCAATCTGAACAATTGATTTTATAGATTCCAGCTTTTTTGTCTTGTGGAATGGGGTCTTTTAACTTGTTACAAAGTAATTTCTCTATGTTGAATTTGTTCTGTGGAGCTAGGCTGATGTTATGTTTCATGAAAATCTTCTTAAATTTGTGAAATGTTCCTGGGTGGTATGTGAATTTCTTGAACTTTAGCTCTTTATCTTGCTGGCTGAGATTTGTTGTGTTTCTGATGTGCATCTGTCGTTTGAATTTTGCAATTTTTTTGTCAATAGTTGTTTTGTTGTACCCATTATGTATTGCTGTGTCTACTATATGCTGGTATTCTAACTGGTATTCTTTTTTATTTAAGGGGGTATATACCAGTCTATGTGTTAGGCTGTTTAGTACTGCATGTTTGTGTGTGGTTGGATTGAAACTCTTATTTTTTATGTAATTAGTAGAGTGTGTTGGCTTCCTGTATATGCCAAAGGTTAGGTTCTTTTGTTCTCTGATGATTTTTAGGTCTAAAAATGGTAGCATGCCTTCTTTTTCTATTTCTATGGTGAATTTTATTGATTGGTTCTGTAGGTTTAGTAAGGCTAAGGAGTCTTGTATGAACCTGTTAGGGACAACAGTGAAGATGTCGTCAACATATCTGTGCCAAACTTTAAACATGTATGGAAAGGAAGTTGTTATGTGTGTTTCTAAGTAGCTCATAAATAAATCTGCCAAGAAGGGTGAAAGTGGGTTGCCCATGGTTAGACCAGTTGGTTGTTGATAGAACTTCTTATTGAAACTAAAACAATTTTGTGCAATGCATAACTTGGTAAGGTGTATGAGGTCTTCTATTTCTTCTTCAAGTAGGTTAGTCTGCTGTAGCCATTTCTTTAATTGACCCAGGAGTTGATCTGTAGGGACACTTGGAAATAGTGCAGTGACATCAAAGGAAACTAATTTGTCTTCTGGTTCGAGTTCCAGGGATTTTATCTTCTGTATTAAATCTTCTGAATTCATTATGTTTTTGCTATTGAATTTTGGTAGTGAAGAGAATCTCTGTACTAACCATTTTGCCAGTTTGTAGGTAGGAAAATCAATATTGCTGATGATTGGTCTCATCTTATTACCCGGTTTGTGTGTTTTAGGTAGAGCATACATTCTTGGTAAAGTGGGGTGGTCTGATTAAAGATTAAAACCATTAAATAAAGATTAAAATAATATCATATATTTAAGATACTTTCATGACAAATAAAATGAATATCTTGAATTTTCTGGGAATGTCTCCAAAAGTACTCTTCATTGCGAACGACTTTTGCATAACAGGTAAACCATAAGAAATTTTATCCAAATTTTACTACACAAAAAATGTAGATCGCATTAAAATACACGACTTATGTCATATACATATTTTTTTGTTGAGTGAACCATTTTCGAGATATTGCTTGTTATTCTCTTAAATTTTCCAATACTAAATACTTTTCTCAAATGGGAATTCGTTATTCATTTTTTTACTTTCTCTACTACGTATAGTAAGTAGGGAAAGTATTGTATTCCACGCAAAAATTCGATACCGAGATTTCACTGGAAATATATGTTTTGAGATCCCCTGAATCCAAAAAAAGCATTTTTGGAAACATGTCCGTCTGTGTGTCTGTCTGGCTGTCTGTGAACAGCATAACTCAGAAACGAACAGTTGGATAAATACCAAACTTGGTATTTAGGTTCAGTATCTTCCAGAGATGCAACACGAAGGTTTTCAAGAAAATTCCTCCACCCCAGATTACCCTTTACATGGAACATTTTTCGAAAATTTTAATTTTCTCAAAAATGGCATTAACGATTTTGATTAAAATATCATATGTTTAAGATATTTTCATGACAAATGAAATGTATATCTCGAATTTTCTGGGAATGTCTCCAAAAGTATTCTTCATTGTGAACGACTTTTGCATAACTGGTAAACCATAAGAGATAGACAAAATTTTACTACACAAAAAATGTAGATCGCGTTAAAATACACAATTTATGTCATATACATTTTTTTGTTGAGTGAACCATTTTCGAGATATAGCTTGTTATTCTCTTAAATTTTCCAATACTTATGCTTTTTCTCAAATGGGAATTCGTTATTCATTTTATTTTTGTCCTGGTAATGCAAAGAGAATGGAATACTCCACATAGCAACCAGCTCTTAAAATATTTGACTATTGCTTAAAGCCTACCAATTCCCCTTGCATCTACAAGAAAATTAGCAATAAGATTAACATCTCGATATCTCGGTTAACATGAAGCTTATGGAGAATAAGGTTTGTAAAAATAGTTTGTACAAGAGTAGAGAAAGTCATGTGAGTGTAATACATCAGAATGGTTTTTTTTTGTTTTTTTTTTAATTTTTGGAATCTCTTTAACTACTGTGGTCCTTAGCGTCCCATTCTATATTGGACATGAAAGACTGGTAATTTTGCTAGAAATATCTTTATCAGGCTTGAGGTTCTTTTACGTGCCATAAATCTACGATATGGACCACCGGCTTTACTTCCCTTCTGAAGGAAGCCATGCTAAGAATTTTTAAGCCCAAGATCCATTGCCCTCCGCCAGGTTTGAACCCGGACCTCGGGAACTAGAGACTAGTATGGCAACCACTACACCACGGAGGACAACAGTGTGTTTATTGATGACATACTACAAATATAAGTAATAGTAATAACTTTTTGTCCGTAATAAATACCATACAAATCCCTGGTCTCCTCTTTGCAGCTGATTTGGTAGTGAGTTCCTTTACTGTAAGTGATATAAAACTTCTTTACAAGAAATAGATAATCATTGCGTAGAATGGAGACTAAATGTAAACAGAGAAAAAACCCAAATTGTAGTACTTAAGAAAGGATCTAAATTGAGTAAACATGAGAAATGGAAAAAAGGAAGTAAAAAATACAAAGCGGTGCATAAGAATTATTTAAGAATAAAAATAGATGCAGGAGGTAAATGGGAGAAACAAAAGAGATCAGCATTACCAAAAGGAAGAGTAGCAATGATGGCAGTGAGAGGATGTTCATATAAAACACCAGAGATGGAAGTGAAATGGTTGGAAAGGGTATATAATTTGGTGGTTGAGGCTAGAATGAATATGGTATCGAAATATGGGGTCTCAAAAATGGATGGGAAGTTGCAGATTTTGTCCACAGGATGTTTTGTAAGGAAGTTTTGGGGTTACCAAGAGCAATAGCAAATGAGGTAGCTCAAATTAAAATGGGGAGATTAGCAAGAAAAGCATTAGTTATGGAGCGGGCTTTAAATATTGGCATAGGATCCTGAATTTAGAGGATGGTAATTTGCTGAAACAACATTTAAGGTACCAAGAAACAAATTTACAAAGTACAAGTTGGCTAAGCAATTTAAGAAGCAACCTAGGAAATAATGATCTAAGTGATATTTGGAGGAAAAGAGAAAGAAATTATAATGGTTTTGGAAGGGACTAAGAAAAAAGATTTGAAGATACAGAGATCCAAAAATTGTTCAGTCAGCTATTAAAGAAGAGATCACTTGTGTTCTATGTAGCCATGAAAAACATTTGGGAAAAAGAAACGTATATATAGATAACACTAGTCAGAAGAAAGGAGGGGAATAGCGTGGTTAAGAGCAGGAATATGGAGGCTAAAAGGACAACGAAATGGCCACCCACAAGGTGAATGCCCATTATGTTGGGGAAAAGAAGATGTATAGCATATAGTATTTGAATGTAAGAAAACTGAGAAATGGAGAAAAGAAAGTATGTGACCAAGAATGAACAGGGAATCTGATATAAGTAAAATTATAGACAAAAACTGCAAGAACATGCTGCAGTATTTAGAAAATGTTAAAAATAAATGGAAATAGATTGTTAAAAGAGAAGAAGAACTATAGTTCATGAGTATTTATTTATAATAGCAATAGCAGGCAATATGTTGTGTATAGCTTAAATTGGACTGTCCACCTGAACAGTGGCCTGAGCCAAACTCTAATGGGCAGTACAATTAGTATTTCTTAGTGCTTCAATAAACTTAAACTAGGTACATGGTAGAGAAGTAAAAAAAATCTGATGTGTTACACTCACATGACTTTCTCTACTCTTGTACAATCTAATTTTACAAACACCTATTCTCCATATGCTTCATGTTATCGAGATATCGAGATGTCAATCTTATTGGTAATTTTCTTGTAGATGCAAGGGAAATATGGTAGCTTTTAAGCGATAGTCAAATATTTTAACGCTGGTTGCTATGTGCCGCATTCCATTCTCTTTGCAAGTCCAGGACATAAAAAAATGAATAACGAATTTGAGAAAAAGTATAAGTATTGGAAAATTTAAGGGAATAACAAGCAATATCTCGAAAACGGTTCACTCAACAAAAGAAATGTATATGACATAAGTTGTGTATTTTAACGAGATCTACATTTTTTGTGTAGTAAAATTTTGTCTATCTCTTATGGTTTACCAGTTATGCAAAAGTCGTTCACAATGAAGAATACTTTTGGAGACATTCCCAGAAAATTCGAGATATACATTTCATTTCTCATGACATTATTTTAAACATATGATATTTTAATCAAAATCGTTAGAGCCATTTTTGAGAAAATTAAAATTTTCGAAAAATGTTCCATGTAAAGGGTAGTCTGGGGTGGGGGGATTTTCTTGAAAACCTTCGTGTCGCATCTCTGGAAGATACTGAACCTAAATACCAAGTTTGGTGTTTATCCGACTGTTCGTTTTTGAGTTATGCTGTTCACAGACACACACACACACACACACACACATACAGACACACACACGGACATGTTTCCAAAAATGCTTTTTTTGGATTCAGGAGGTCTCAAAACATGTATTTCCGGTGAAATCTCGGTATCGAATTTTTGGGTGGAATGCAATACTTCCCCTACTTACTATACGTAGTAGAGAAAGTAAAAATCTGATGTGTTACACTCACATGACTTTCTCTACTCTTGTACAACCTATTTTTACAAACGCTTATTCTCCATATGCTTCATGTTAATCGAGATATCGAGATGTTAATCTTATTGCGTTTAAGAGCTGGTTGCTATGTGGAGTATTCCATTCTCTTTGTATTACCAGGACGAAAAAAAAAATGAATAACGAATTTGAGAAAAAGTATAAGTATTGGAAAATTTAAGGAAAAAACAAGCAATATCTCGAAAACGGTTCACTCAACAAAAGAAATGTATATGACATAAGTTGTGTATTTTAACGAGATCTACATTTTTTGTGTAGTAAAATTTTGTCTATCTCTTATGGTTTACCAGTTATGCAAAAGTCGTTCACAATGAAGAATACTTTTGGAGACATTCCCAGAAAATTCGAGATATACATTTCATTTCTCATGACATTATCTTAAACATATGATATTTTAATCAAAATCGTTAGAGCCATTTTTGAGAAAATTAAAATTTTCGAAAAATGTTCCATGTAAAGGGTAGTCTGGGGTGGGGGGATTTTCTTGAAAACCTTCGTGTCGCATCTCTGGAAGATACTGAACCTAAATACCAAGTTTGGTGTTTATCCAACTGTTCGTTTTTGAGTTATGCTGTTCACAGACACACACACACACACACAGACACACACACACACACACACACACACACACATACACACACACGGACATGTTTCCAAAAATGCTTTTTTTGGATTCAGGAGGTCTCAAAACATGTATTTCCGGTGAAATCTCGGTATCGAAATTTTGGGTGGAATGCAATACTTCCCCTACTTACTATACGTAGTAGAGAAAGTAAAAAACAATAGCAACTTTCCAATTGAGAAAAGTATATGTATTTGAAAATTCAAACCAATAACAAGGAATATCTTAGAAATGGTTAACTCCATAAAAAAATGTATCACGTGTGTGTTTTAATGAGATCTACATTTTTTTTTTTTTTTTTTTTTTTTTTTGTACTAAGATTTTTGTCTATCTCTTAAGTTTATCAAACATACAGAAGCATTCGCAGGCTATTCCAGAAAATTCAAGACATAAAGAGTGCCCTATCTTTAACATGTGATAGCTGCCGTTGTTATTGAGTTACAGCAGTCATTTTTTTATGTGGTTACAGTTGTTACTGACAAATAGCCACGGAACGTTACAGCATTCAGCAATGCGTAAAAATTGTGAAAATTTATTATCAAAATGGATCATCTGTTCGCCAACCTTCCGTGAATTGCGTGAAGTCTACGGTGTGCATAATCGTCCCTGCGAGAGAACGATTCCGCGTTTGATCGATAAATTTGAAAGAAGTGGTTCTGTGAGCGGTCAAAGAACGCCTGCACGCAATCGACGTAAGCGCTCCAACGAAAACATAGACGCCGTTCGTGAGAGTGTACGCGAGAACGGAAACAAATCAATTGCTCGTCGACAACTTGGCGAATTCTGCATCTAGACTTGAAGTTTCACGCTTACAAAATGGTGTTAACTCGAGAACTAAAGCCCAACGACCACAGGTTGCACCATGTATTCACTGACTGGGCTATGGAGCAATTGGAAGCTGACCCGGATTTTTGTCGAAAAATCATCTTCAGCGACGAAGCCCAGTTTTGGATGGATGGTTGTGTTAACAAACAAAATTGCCACTACTGGAGCAATCACAATCCAATGCAGATTCAAGAACGACCACTTCATCCCCAGAAGGTTACTGTGTGGTGTGGATTTTGGTATGGTGGAATCATTGGTCCATATTTTTTCCAAGATGAAGATGGAGAAGCTCTAATTATCAATGGAGAAAGATACCGGGTTCTTATAAGGGACTATTTTTGGCCTCAATTGGTTGGTATGGATCTCAGAAACATCTGGTTCCAGCAAGATGGTGCCACATGTCATACTGCTCTCGAAACAATCGATCTTTTGAAGGAGAAGTTCAGAGGTTTTGTCATTTCCTATGGTGGTGATGTTAACTGGCCCCCGAGGTCATGTGATTTAACGCCATTGGATTACTTCTTGTGGGGTTATGTTAAATCTTGAGTTTATGTCAACAAGCCAGAAACAGTAAATGATCTTATGAATAACATCACGCGTGTTATTCGTGAAGTTGGACCTAATTTACGTTCTTCTGTCATTGAAAATTGGGTCAACCGTATACGCACAACCCAACGAAGTCGCGGCGGTCACTTAACTGAAGTTCTCTTCCACACGTAATGACATTATGTTCCAAAATAAAAAAAGAAATAAACCTCTATCATTTATAGAACGTGTTTTATTTAAGTTCAAAGATAGGACACTCTTGTTAAAAGACCCTATACATTTCATTTGTCATTAAAAATGTATTAAACATATGGTATTCTAATCAAAATTCTTAAGAGACATTTTTGAGAAAATAAAAAATAAGAAAAGTTTTCGATGTAAAGGGTGGTGGATATTTTCTTGAAAATCTTTGTGTCACATCCCTGGACAATGCTGAACTTAAATACTAAGTTTGGTATTTAACCAACTTTTCATTTTTGAGTTATGCTGTTCACAAGAGACACGCACGCGCACGCACACGCACACGCGCACGCGCACGCGCACGCACGCACGCACGCACGCACACACAAAATTTTCTAGAAATGCATTTTTTTTTTATTCAGGTAGTGTTAAAACGTATTTCTGGAGAAATCTCACTATAAATTTTTAGGTGGAATGCAAAACTTCCTCTACTTGCTGTAAATAAGTAGTAGAGTAAGTGAAAGCTAATAATTATATGTAAAAATGACTAAGACAGTGACCGTTACAGGCAATGTTATTACTTTTACTCAATTTTTACTTTCTCTACTATGTATGGTAAGTAGGGGAAGTACTGTATTCCACCCAAAAATTTTATGTCGACATTTCACTGGAAATACATGTTTTGAAGTGCCCTGAATCCAAATAAAGCCTTTTTGGAAACATGTCCATGTGTGTGTCTGTGTGTCCATGTAACTGTGTCTTGAACAGCATAAATTAGAAATGAAAAGTCGGATAAATACTAAATTTGGTATTTAGGTTCAGTAATCCTCCAAGGCTGCAACACAAAGATTTTCAAAAAAAATCCCTCCACCCCCAACTACCCTTTACATGGAACATTTTTAGAAAAATTTTGATTTTCTAAACAATGGCTCTAATGAATTTGATTAAAATGCCATACATAAAAGATATTTGCATGACAAACAGAATGTATATCTTCAATTTTTTGGAAATAGCCTAAAAAGTCCTCTTCATTCAGAAGGTATTTTGTATAACCTTGTATAACTGTTAAACGTTAAGCTATAGATGAAAATGTACCACACAAAAAATGCGGAGCTCTTTAAAACACACAATTTACTTAAAATAGGTTTTTTGTGACAAGCTGTTTTTGAGATATCTGTTATTTAAGGTTCGAATTGCTCAATATTTGTAATTTTTTTAAAGTCGCAACGATTTTCAGTTGTTTTTCGCAATTGCACGGAAACAACAGTATGGAGTTTTTAGTCCAGTATATAGCATCCAGTTCCTAAACATTTGACTATCGCTGTTCTCTTTGTATTTGTAACGAAATGTGTAATGTAGCTAGCTAGCTCTTTTTGCAAAGGTTTATTTGGATTAAATGTAGCAGATAGAAAAATAAGCTTTAGTAAAAATAATTTGCAAAAATAAAGATATAGATAGATGGTAGAGAAAGTCGTATAATGCATCAAGATTTTTTAACGCTTTTCCCTATCTTTAAAAGACAAATGTTGAATAACTGATAGCTCTGTGAGTCCTTGACTCATTTGAGCATTATTTCACTGTCTATACAGACATCACTTGTTATAAGAGTTATCCAAAACTTCAGAAAAAAAATGCTGATGTGTTACATTCACATGACTTTCTCTAACTATTCTGTAACAAACTATTCTTACAAAAGTTTATTCTTGTATGTACTTCATGTTAATCCAGATAAATATTTATTGAAATGGTTTTATTATATATATATATTTCCTTGTAGGTACAATGGGGATAGGGGAATATAGTACTTAAGCGAATCAAATCTTTTAAGAGCTGGTCGCTATGTGATGGCTTTGAAATTCTATTCTCTTTACATGACTGGAGAAAAAGACGAATAATGACTTCCCATTTGAGAAAAGTATAAGTACTTTAAAATTCAAACTAATCACAAAGAATATCTTGGAAATGGTTAACTTCATAAAAAAATGCATTTGACATAAATTGTGTGCTTTAGTGAGATCTACATGTTTTGGTTAATAAGATTTTTTCTATCTCATATGGTTTGCCAGTTATGCAAAAATCCCTCAGAATAAAGAGGACTTCAGAGGCTATTCCCAGAAAGTTCAAAATGTATTTGCATGAACATATCCTAAACATGTGGCATTTTAATCAAAATCATTAGAGCCATTTTTGAGAAAATAAAATTTTTTTGAAAAAGTCTCCAAATAAAGGGTAGTTTATTTTCTCAAAAATCTTTGTATCACATCCTCGGAAGATGCTGAAGTTACCAATACCAAGTTTGGCATTTAATCAACTTTTTGTTTTTGAGTTATGCTGTTCTCTGTCTCTTTCTGACACACACACAGACACACACACACATATATGGGCCTTTTTTAAAAATGATATCTTGGGTTCAGGGAGTCTTAAAACATATATTTCCAGTGAAATTTCAACATCAAATTTTATGGTGCACTACCCCACTTACTATACATAATAGAGAAAGTAAAAAAAAAAAAAAGTGTTACATACACATGAACTTTTGTACCCATTATTGTTTATTTTTCTCTCTTCTAGAATTATTCTTACAAAAACTCATTTTCTTTTATCTACTTCATGATGATCCAGATACACATTCGCAGAAATGTCCTCATTAAAAATTTGTTGTAGGTTCAAGAGGTATACAGGAGATTGAAACACTACTCAAATCTTTAAAAAGTGGATTGCTATATGCTGTCTTTGAAATTTCATTCTCTCTGCATGATATTACAAGAAACAAAAGAATATTGATTTATCACTTCCAAAAATGTATGATAAAGCATTGAGAAATTCAAGCCAACAGCAATAAGATCTGAAAATGGTTAATGCCACAAAAGAATTTGACATACCTAAATTGTGTGTTTCAATGAAACTACATTCTTTGTATAATAAGTTTTTGTCTATTTCTTATAGTTTAACAGTTATACAAAATTAATTCAGAATGAAGACTTCACAGCTATACATACAAAATCAGTGTATACATTTTATTGGTCATGTAAATATATCTCTGAGAAAATGAAAAACTAAAAATTGTCCATGTAAAGGGTAATTTGGGGTAGATGATTGTCTTAAAAATCTTTGTGTTACATCCTTGGAATATCTCTCCCTCCCCCTCTCCCTCTCTCTCGCGCTCTCTCCCTCTCACCTAAAAAGGTTTGAGGGTTCAGGAGACCCTGTACTTATTATAGGTAAGTGATGGAGATAGTAAAAAAGAAAATGCACGTATCAACCATCATGCTAACACCAGTAGCATTAATAATGTATTGAGGAAAACACAGTGCTACTTATTTGGCTTTCAAAATTCTCTAAAGTACAAATCCTTTTTCAACACCTACAATATATAAGTGTTATTATTGCCCTTCAACCTTCTAAGAAGATACTTTAATATTTATAAGAAGTCACAGTTAACTATATTTTCTTTATATATTGAACAATACTATATATAGAGATTTAAATAAATATAAACTTATTAAGTTACAAATTAAATTAAATTATAAAAGAAGCATGACCATTTTTGTACAACTTTTATATTTATACGTTAGAGTTTAATAACAAAGAAACTAATGATAACCTAATACTTTTTTGGGTAAACTTTGGCTTTAATAACTGCCTTATACTTTCTTTTTATAGAAGTAACCAAGTTTTTGATTCTTCTGGACTGATTTTATTCCATTTTTCCATAATACATTTAAGATCTTGTTTAGACCAAACTCTGCTTTTATAGATTCATTTCGTCAAAATTCCTAATAATTGCTCAATATGATAAGGTCTGGACTTTGAGGAGGTATTAGTAGCAGTTTGGGTTCATTCCAGTTCATGCTCAGTCCCACCTTGTGTTTACTGTCATCCAATTAAAACCTATAACCAGGTGCCATGCCCATTTTCTGGGCAGTCTGGTTTACGTTGTGGTTTAAAATGTTAAAATACTCATGTATGTCCATAATGCCATCAATAAATTGTATATTACCAACTCTGTTGGATGACATACAGGCCCAAATCATAATGGAACCACTTCCATGTTTAACTGTGGAAAGCGTGTTTCTGGGATCATCATCTGAATTTGCTTTTCTCCAGATCCTGTTTAATCTATCTGACCCAAAGAGATTTATCTTAGTCTCATCCAACCACATCACTGTTCCAAAAGTTCTAATCCTTATTGATGTGCTCTTTAGCAAATTCAACTCACTTCTTCCTGTTTGCTGCAGCTAAATAAGGCAGACATCTTCTTCCCAGATATATTTTCTACTAATGGCCATAATTGAGGAGTGCTTAATTTTGGATTTTCTTGAATTATGCATACAATGAAATGTTCCTCTTGTGTATTCAGTCTGCTTTCTTTAGGTTTTCTTGGTAAATTCTTTGTACAATCTTAGTCTTTAAATTTGTTGACTGTGTACTAAATGGTAGAGTGCGATTTATTTACTATTTGTTCTATTTTTCTAAAAGAATGCCCCCCTAAGGGCCAGGTTTATAATTACCTGCTTAAGATCAGAACTAAGCTTTTGCTTGCCCATTTCAAACACTAGTGACAGAACATATACAACTGCGACCACAGTAGCCTTTGGAACATGTGCATGTTGAAGCTGTTTATGTCACAGTGGGTATTCTTAACAACTGTACGAATAGGAAAGTTGTATAGAATTTGGGGCTATTTTTAACACTGTTATTTCATACAATAGTATAGGTTTTGAAATGCATTTTCCATTGAAATACATGTGAATTAAATTCATTAAGCATGTTTAAATGGCTCATGGAAAAATGGCAGTTTTTAAGTACATAGAGAATGGATGTTTATTGAAAACCTGCTGTGTACAAATAAGTATGTTATATACCATATTTTAAGGTTTGTATTTGCTTACCTACATCCATAAATAGAATTTTTATTTGGTGCAGTAATTAACCTTAGTTTTCCACAGGTGCTAATTTTATATACTCATTTAGTGATAAATTTTCATATGTAATTTGACTACATACGGATTTCTCCATTTTTTATCAGAAACTGTTTTTGTCTATAATCCATTACTGTATTTATACAGGCTTCTCTCTCAATCCCAATTGTGTCAAGCACATTTAGGTGCACTTGTCCCAAGCCCATTATCATTCACTATTTTCAGTTGAATTCGTAAAGTGTCATCCTCAAGATTTTGTAGATTTTTATATAATTCTGTGATAGTGTAAAAAAATTAAAAGGAGAAGCATACCTGTGACATTTATTGGCAAGTTAAGAGCTGCAATTGCTCTCATTGCACCCACAATGGCTGCAGCCCCAGACATATCAGCCCTATATTGCATCATATCTTCACATCTTTTAAGACAAAGTCCTCCAAGGTCATGTGTAATGCCCTTTCCTGCAAGCAGAAAATATTTTCCCTAATTTTCACATATGATTATATGTGATATAGGATGTAATGAATATTAGGGATTAACACTACAAAGACAGATTCCTTTTTCGAATCCCATTCGTTGAAGAAATGAATTTGAAAAGTTCAAGAATGCTAAATAAATTAAAGAAACCAGTTTCTTCAATGGAATGACTCTGTTTCCAATTATTAAATGATAAAACAATGGGCCTTTACGGAGTTTCCTCCAAATAATTACAACACTGGTATCAATCTGTCTAACTGGGACTTGTGCATTAGAAAAATGAAATATTTTATTCTCTGATCATAAATTTACTTTTAAAATATACTTGGCAGTTAATGACATTTTAATCAAGTATGAGAGGAAACACTTTCAGTAGTTTTCAAGACTATATAATTTATTGTAAGACACTGTTTTTCAGAAAAATCATAAGCAGTACCATCAATGATTGTCTTCAGCTGAAGCTGCATGCTGATTTGCATTGCTGTTTGGTTGCACATTGCTTCATAAATCTCTCCTTGCTGCCAGCAATAGAACACATTGAGAATGCTAGAAAGGCCTGTGGATACCATAGATTACTTTTCCGTGGTTTGTTCTGTGTTATTTGTTAAGGAAACTTTATTATGGGAACATCACAAAATTCTAAGCCCAATACCAGTCTATTGAGAACAATACTATTACTTTTGGGGAAACAATTGTTTGGACTGTGATTTTAGTGCTGTCATACAACTGTTTGAATAAGAAGTGAAACTTCCATATATGTGTCCCTTAATTTTGAATATTTTGCACACAAGATTACTTTCTGGTAATATCAGTATATCTGAAGTGATTATAAACAGTGAAACTTGTTAACAATAATTAAACTGTGAATGGACTGGTAACACTTTAGCTTCTCTTACTAAGTTTTCACTCAGAACATGTTTCGATATTTGTCTCTATAATCAGCTATATACCTGCTGGCATCTGGAAGGGAATCCTCTACTAAGTATTATTGTGCTGCCATCTTGCTGTCTATTAGAGAACTTCAACCAGGAATTTCAAAATTCATTACTCTGGAGCCATTTTGGTGATTAATTTTTTTTCCATTCTATGAGTTCTGCCAGTATTTTGGCAGGTTTTAAAAGCTTTATTTCATGTTTAGTGTTGTGTTGTGTTATGGTGAGCTGCCGCAGATTTGTCTGTATGGTGTATTCCTTCATAGATTTTTCCTTAGTCTGATTCATAGGTTTCTCTTGGTTTTTCCTAAGTATATTTTGTGGCATCTTCACAATCAAATCCCCAACTTTGTAATGTTCAGTATAGTGTCCTTAAGCAGATGATGAAGTAAGTTTCTGAGATTGTGTTCATTGATTGGGACCAATTTAATGCCATGTTCTAGAAACTGTTGAATTTATTGTAAATTTGTGGATGCTATATGTTTTTGGTGAAACATCTCTGTTTTTATGAATGATGATGTTTTTCTTTTTCTGTCTTTTGTATGTTTATATTATTTTGTCCACTATGTATATGCTGAATCCATTGTGTAGATGTTCCCTATGGCATTTGATTTATTGGAGTGGCAACCTACCAATCTGTAGGTCGTGTTGTGGAATATTGCATGTTGTGTAATTTAAAATTATACTGTTTTTTTATGTAGTTGTCCACATAGGTGAGTTTTCTGTATATATCAAATTTTATTCTGTTATGGTGTGTCATAATTTTAAGATCTAGAAAAGGTAGTCAATCATCTTTTTCTATTTTTGAGGTAAATGTTATGTTTTGGTCTTGCAAATTTAAGTTTCAGGGTATCATATAAACGTTTCTTTAGGTACAATGGCAAAAATGTCATCTACGTATCTCATCCTGACTTTCAACATGTATGAAAAGGATTTTGCTACGTGAAACTCTAGGACATTCCTATATAAATCCACCATTGTCACCACTGCTGGCATGCAGTGTACATGATCCCTTTATTGTTCTCATGTTCAATGCCAGTCTTTGATTGGCCAGATAGACATAACTATGGTCAATCATCTTCATGCAAGAATGGCATATGTATATCATCCACTGACATATTGATATCTTTCTCCTGAGCATGTGAGTGCTTGTGGTAGATTTGTTTAGTGTATCTGTGTCGTTTAAACTGTGTATTAATGTATATGCATGGTTGGCAAATTTAATATGCACAGTGGAACTTTATGTTTCATTCCTTTTCATATAAAACATTATCAATATTAGCCTTAAGAAGGAATGTTTAAAATCTAAAATATCTTGATCCATGCTAGATCTTTCTCAGAAAGATGGAAAGGTGACAAATCAATTCCAAAGTAATTGAAGCCTACGGTACAGATGGTGTAGTCCTAAAGAAATGTTTTGCTCCTGCTGCCGTGGAGAGCCAGTAAAAAACTTTGGCATTAAAACTATGAAGCACATTGGAAATAAATTATTTATATGTAATAAAGGAGCAGGTATAATTATTGTTTGCTGAAGCCTCTCGATCAAACAATGAAAATGTGACATGTTATCGAGGATACTCATCAGCAGCAGCAGTGCAACTAGTCATTACTGCTCCACTCTTAAAACCAAACTTGATGCCAACACATGACATCATTAACTAGTGCACAATGTGCAGGAAACCAAAGCATACCATAACATATGGTACCTTAATTGTGGGCAATTATCTGTGGGTTTTCAAAGTCTATGCTAATCAAACATACTTTGAAACTTTTGATTAATACAAAATAGTAAGTAATAATGAATAGTAAAACTAAAGAAGCTTGTAGTTTCCATTTAATTCAGTCCAGCATCATTAGCCCTCTCATGTATTCATACGTTGAGTAATCAGTAAAGCGATAAACATGGCTGCTTCCACACAAGCTTTAACTTGGGAGTGAAAAAAAAGGTGAAATAGTGAAGCATTCTAAAGGTAAGCCATTAAAAAATAGCGAGAAACAAATTGTTTTGAATGTTTTCAACAAACCGATGCGAAAGAACCCAACTGTGACTGTAACATTGTGAAATTAATTGCAGATTATACCAGTGTTTCCAAATGGAGCATTGCATGTACCCATAAGGAACTCAAGCAAACTGGAATATTGCAAACACCAAGTAAGAATAGAAAAAGATGTAAGCCAAAATTAGAAAAAGCAGATGACTTTACTAAATGTGATATTTGCAGGAAAATATCATCAGTTTTTCTACATCATTGAGCCACGAATGTTAGATGAAGTCTTAAATTCTGTCAATAGTGATCCTGCATTGCCTTCCTTTAAGCAATCCACATTTCATAAATTATTGCTAGAAATTGGATTTAGGTTTATGAAAAGAAATAAAGTGAATCTAATTATTGACACAGAGGATATCGTAATATGGAGGTGGTGTTATTTGTGAAATATGGTAAGAGAATCTATTATCTTGTTAAAATGTGGGGTAATAAAGGGCATACAACATCCCATGCATGGGTTGACATTACCATGGAGTCTAAAATGCAGGCTTTTCTTTGTGGGACATCAACAGGACTGAAAAATCCTACAGGGAAAGGAAAATGACTAAATATTGTGCACATTGGCAGTGATTCTGGTTTTAGGGAAGATGGTGACCTACTCTGAGTCAAAACGCACAGGTGATTACAATGATATAAACAGCAATGTTTTTAGGGCATGGTTTGAGAGCATGCTTCTGAAACTCAAACCCAGTTATGTTATCATAATGGATAATGCACCATATCACAGTGTAGACTGGAATGTCACCCCAACTCCTTGTGGTGAAAACAAGAAATTGCCAATTGGTTTAATCACATAATTTGCTATTTTGCAAGCCGGATGTAAAAACAGAGCTTCTAAATCAAGCACAAAAAGTTGCTGATAACAGTAAAAGCAAATATGTTATTGATGACCTTGTAAGAAAATCTAGCCAACACTTAGAGAGGTTACTCACATATCACAGCAACCTAAACCCAATAGAAACAATATGGGCCTTTCTTAAAGCATTTGTAGCCAGAAACAACGTAACATTCAAATTACACAACATTCACCAATTATTTCAAACTGCAATACCTCAGGCGACACCTAATACATGGCAAAATAATATATGTCATGTAATTTGGAAGAAAATGAGATGTGAGCAATGAATGAGCTCTCGGATACTATAGTGGACTGGGCGATTCCTCCTCCTTCTCCTCCTGTGGTGATACAACTACAGATTGAAGTAAGTTTTATTTTAATTATACTATATTTAATTTCAACTCACCTTTTATTTCGGTGATGATTATTATTATTATTATTATTATTATTATTATTATTATTATTATTATTATTATTGTTGTTGTTGTTGTTGTTGTTGTTGTTGTTGTTGTTTCCATGTAGAGTTGCTAGTCTCCCATCAGGCTCTTCCCTGGGTGGTAGATAAGGAAATGCTCAACAGATATGTGGGTGCTGGGGAAATAAAATACTCAGGCGAACCCAAACTAGCATCTACTGCCTTGTAGACAGATATTGGATTATCAAAGGCTAAAGGAAGAAAACCTTGATTAAAAATCGCTTGGTCCTCTAGCTTGGGGGCTGATGCAATGGGCCAACTCCATGTTAAAAAACCCAAGGAATTACAGCCAGACAGATTTAAGAATATTTAAATCCAGATATAAGTCCATTGGAGATGGCCATTGTACTGGACAACAAAATGAGGATAATTAAACATGCAGGGGAATATAAATACCTGGGAATAAAGATTACACAAGATTGGAAATAAGATCAAAAATAAACTCAGGAAAGTGTGCTATATCCACTTCGATTGTATATTATGGGATAAACATGTCTCAAAAGAAACTAAAACTACAATTTTTAAAACAATAGAAGTATTATAACCTATGACTCTGTGTGGATTCTGAACTATCAGTTAAAAAGAAAATTGGGATCAGAAATGGATTATTGTAGGATATCTACTAGGATATCTAAAAGAGAAAAAATTAGAAATGAGATTATAAAAGAAAAGATGAATGCTAAAGATTCAATTTTAGATTTTATTCAAAGGAAACAATTAGAATGGTATGGGCATGCTAAAAGAATGTAAGATCAAAGATTCCAAAAGAGTAATGGAGTGGATGCCACCAGGATGGAAGAGAAAAGGTAGACTGCATAGCACGTGGTTTCAGGTAATTAGAGGGGCAATGATAGATTGGTAAATTGAGGAAGATTCATGGTCCAACAGGCAAGAATGGAGAAAAGGATAAGAAGATATTAAAAACTAAAGTCTTGGATGCCTGAAAAATGCCCATACATTGTAAAACCGGAAATTAATTTATTATTATTATTATTATTATTATTATTATTATTATTATTATTATTATTATTATTATTATTATTATTATTATTATTATTATTATTATTATTTGAATAATACATTGTTCTCTTGCATTATAAGCTTGAGACCTGAGTCCACTTGGCATTTGTTTGTGTTTTCTCCTTGCAGCTAATATGAACACACGGCTAACGTAGAGGGATACAAATTTTTTTACATCAAGTCCGGTTCTAAAGCTGGATCAGTTTTAAGCATATATGTGTCAAGATAAAAATCTACCCAAAATTTTTCTTGCACTATATTACTGCTCACCAACTAAGATAATGGGTTTATCATCTGAACCGCCACCAGAGTAGAGCATCTCCACCAGGACAGGCGCTTCACTAGACCCTTTGGCAACTGCCAGGAAAGCTTGCATCCTGCTCTCTTCAATGTACTCCTTGTCCCTGATGAGCACTTGAACGCCGCAAGGACACAGGTAATCCCCTGCAGTCTAGAAGGAAACATTACTTCTTTACTTATAGCATCTTTTAGTAGCAAAATTGATAATAGTTCTTTGAAAAATACCACCAACCTGAGCGAAAAGAGTTGGTGTCATTAGATTAGAGGGCATGTCACTAAGACGCCTTGCAATATTCTGGGCCTCTCCCTTATTGATACCTCTCTGCCAGCCACCCCTGGAAACAAAACATGGAATTTTTTCAGTTGCTAATAAATAGGCTAAACTTATATATATACTCTCCAGGTTGGCAGGAAAGACCATAGACATGACTTGTGCAAGTGCACCTGTAGAAAATAACCTTGCGTTTTCATCAGTTACCAGTGTTTCTTTGTTTGAGATTTGTCATCCTATATTAAGATGTACTAAAACAAAGCTGTATTATAACATGGAGCGTATTCATGTGCATGAAGGAATGAACCAGTCCAGGAATTTATTGCAGGCAGTAATTTTGATTGTTGTATATTCTGTTGTTGCCATGCTTATTAGATTAACATACAACTTTGTTTTGATTCCATAACAGTTATTTCTTAGAGCTCAGGGAGCAGTTTTCCTCCAATGAAGGTTTTGTTGTATAACTGTTACTTGCATTAAATATATCAATTCTATGAAATATGAGTGTGTCATTGTAACATATTTTCTCACATTTAACAGGCCAATCTCTGTTTTGTTGCACTGGAGCAGAAAGTGGCAACAAGCTACTTCGTAAGATAATAGGCCTATTTAAATGTGACGAGATAAGAGTCACTTTAGGTAGTTGCTATTGCAGTATATGCAAGGTCAATATGTTGTTTTGCTAGGGGCTAAAAGACTGTCAAGAGAAAATTTAGTTACACTTCATTGACTTCAAATGTTCTACATTCTCCATTCTGGAACAGAGAACTTGCAATCTAACTTTAGGGAAGCCACAAAAAAAAGTTCCATCCCTGAAATGCATCATGGCTGGGAAAGAAAGAAAGAAAGGAAGAAAAAAAAAGTAAGAAAACTGTGTGCAAGCAAATTGCACATTTAAAACCGTGAACAAATTTGGTCCTACAAACACAGAGTAAAAGGGACATCTTATGGCCAGGTAATTTGTTTTATTTATGTCTAGTAAGCTCCTGTTTCTATTAGAATAAAAACAATTAAATAGAATTAAAATAAAAACAAGGATAAAGAACATGCTATAACAACTATACACTAATGAAAACATTTAAATATAAACATAGCTTTAAATGAAATAGTCTTATGGTAGAGCCAATCAGCATTCCTTCAAAGAAAAACTTTCATACTCATATAAAAGCCCAATAGCTAGTACGTAATTGTAAATTGTAATTTTATTTCATCTTCAAGTTATATTTGCACAACATGGGAAATGTCAAAACACTATTTACAACAGTATATACAAATATCAGTAGTATATTGCTTACAAAATGTTGACATCAATGAGATGCAAGCACATCCAACATAAGTTGAACAAATTATTAAATATTGTCATATGCAGTGGTTGCTGCTGTGTAAGAGTATGTGAACACAAACTTTTGACACCTTGCAAATTTATTGCTTGTTTTTTTCTCTGAATACTATTAAACATTATGTATATGCAGTAATTTAAAATCTATAGCATTTAAATCTACCGCGCTACTCCTCTAAATTCAATGAGACACAGCAACAGGATCCCTAGCACCTCTTGACATTTGCACGTTTTAAGGAGCTTCTACGCATTACCATATCAGACCAAATTTATATGGGTCGTGCACACTTGAAGCACGGGCGAAGCTTTTCCTACTCTGTTTCCATACTATCGCTACAATTTTACAGCAATGCCACTACAGTAGCACACTATGGCAGAAGTTAAAGTTACTGGGAAGTAGATAAAGTGCACAAGCACATAAACTTCTCCCAGTTTCTCCATACCATTCATAATTTTAACTACAATTTAATTTTCATGTACTTTGCTCTTGCCCTAACACGGTATACTTAATCATGTACACAAAAACAAACTTCAACAAAAAGCTCTTTCTTTCATCACACAAGTTATGCATTATTATTGTTACTATTGTTGTTGTTGCTGCTGTTGTTAGGAGTGGCCACAGTTGTATCAGCTTGTTCTTAATCATAACTATTATGCAGCAGATGCCATTTCATATTTCCAGGACGGTCTGACTAAAATTTTGTGAACACCCAAAATGTATACTCACGAGCTGTTATTGGTCATATGTAAGTGTAGACTATCATTTCCATAAAACTGTATCTCATGTCTAAAGTGTTTCAGTACCGTTTGATTTGGATCCTACATTCTGTTGGAATATAAATATTTGCTTTTCTATTTTATATTAAACACGGTTTATATCTACATCTGAATAGGAGTGATTTGTTATAATCAGAGGTCTCAGACAGCAATTAGTTGTTTATAGTGTAAATAGAGTATAGACCTGACACAATGAGAAGAAAGCATGTTGTGCATCTCCAGGAAAAAATTCAAACATAAGTACTACAGCAAATATTTTGGAAATGGCTAATGCTAAGTAAGCATAAGTAAGTGAAGTAAGTTTCTGTATATTTTTTATACTCTTCCTCTTATATGAAACAATGCAAGAATGAAGAGGACATTAACAGCTATTTACAGAAAATTCAAGTTACTTTTTTTCCCCCTCTGTCTTGTGAATATATCAATTATAGAATTTTAATCAAAATCAATATATTTCTGAGAAAACAAAAATTAGCAAAAAATGTTCCTTGTAGAGAACTTTTTCCATGTAAACTCTTCACTTTCCATTATTAATTTTTAACAATTTTAATTGTTATCACATGGACATGTTGACATGTTAAATGCAGAATTTTATTTCGAAAGTATGCTCTCTCTCTCTCTCTCTCTCTCTCTCTCTCTCTCTCTCTCTCATTCAGATATCACGTAAATGACTGATACCATAAAAAATGCTTGAAGTAAGTTGTGCATTTTAAAGACCTCTACATTTTTTGTCTAGTATATTTTTGTCTGTCCTAAGGTTTACTAGTTATACAAAATTATACATATTTCCTTCCAAATGAAGACTTCACAGGCTATTCCCAAAAAACTCAAGATATATTTTATTTCTATGTAAATATCTTAAATATAGGTATTTGAACCAAAACTGTTAGAGCTATTTTTGAGAAAATAAAAAATTTGAAAACTTTTCCTTGGTTTGCAGTGGGGGGGGGGGTTTCTTCAAAACTCTTGAATTCAAAGAGTTGAATCTTTAGAAGATACTGAAGTTAAATACTATGTTCTTTGATATTTATCTGATATTTTGTTTTTGAGTTATGGTGTTCACAGACACACACACACACACACACACACACACACACACCAAAAAAAAAAACCTTTTTCTAGAACTCCTCTTTTTTCATCCAGGATGAACAAAATATGTATTTCTGGTAAAATCTCAACATGCAATTTTTGGGTGGAATACAATACTTTCCCTGTCTACTATATATGCAATAGAGAAAGTAAAAAAGAATACTTCAGTGTTTATGGGGGGAGGGGGAACCCAACACATATATTTCTGGTGAAATCTTAATATATATTTGCACGAAATGCAGTATGTTCTATATCTACTATGGGTAGCTACTAGAGAGAGTAAGAGGTGGATTCTTTGAAAAAATTTAGAAAAGTATATACCTAACAAACAAGATCATGAGAATAATGTAAAAGGAAAAGTAAGTGATGATGTCTGTCATACTGTGAGAAGGCAGAGGATAATGAAGAAGTATGCTTACTTGTCCTCATCATGATACAGATGGAGACTAGGTATAATTTTTTGATCTTCTGGGTTCAAGAGGTCCTGGAATTTCCAAACTGCTAGACAAGCACCCTCTGCAGCAGCCTCAGGTTGTTCATTAAAAGACTCCACAAGGATGCAGTCTACACCGCCATCCTGTAATGCTCTTGCACCCACTCCAGCTGCTATTCTCACATTCTCCTTGGCTTCATCAATACATTCAAACTTATTGAAACAGGCCTCATCAGAACCCAGGCCAGCCACTGCTACAGCAAAGAACTCAGGGTACAAGTTGTGGAAGACCTGCGCACGACCGAGCTCAATATACTGTAATCTGTAACAAACCAATTTGTTAAAAAAAATCTGATGTGTTACACTCACATGACTTTCTCTACTCTTGTACAAACTATTTTTACAAACGCTTATTCTCCATCTACTTCATGTTAATTGAGATAAACATTTGAAGACTCTATCTTATTGCTAATTTTCTTGTAGATGTAAGGGGAATATATATATACAAGGGCAATATAGAAATACAGTAGCCTTTAAGCACATACATATCTCTTAATAGCTGGTTGCTAGGTGCAGCACCATTCTCTTTGCCACAGATTAATACTCTTTGCATATCCAAGACAAAAAAAATGAATAACAAATTCCCATTTTAGAAAATAAGTATTGAAAAATTTAAGGGAATAACAAGCAATATCTCGAAAATGGTTCACTCAAAAAAAAATGTATATGATATAAATTGTGTATTTTAACGCGATCTACATTTTTTGTGTAGTAAAATTTTGTCTATCTCTTATGGTTTATCAGTTATGCAAAAGTCATTCACAATGGAGAATACTTTTGGAGACATTCCCAGAAAATTCAAGATATACATTTTATTTGTCATGAAAATATCTTAAACCTATGATATTTTAATCAAAATCGTTAGAGCCATTTTTGAGAAAATTAAAATTTTCGAAAAATCTTCCATGTAAAGGGTAATCTGGGGTGGAGGGATTTTCTTGAAAACCTTCGTGTCACATCTCTGGAAGATACTGAACCTAAATACCAAGTTTGGTGTTTATCCGACTATTCGTTTCTGAGTTATGCTGTTCACAGACAGACAGACAGACAGACAGACAGACACACACACACACACACACACACACACAGACACACACACGGACATGTTTCCAAAAATGCTTTTTTTGGATTCAGGGTGTCAAAACATGTATTTCTGGTGAAATCTCAGTATTGAATTTTTGGGTGGAATACAATACTTCCCCTACTTACTATACATAGTAGAGAAAGTAAAAATGCAGGCTGGAACATAGTGTAAACAACATGCCATAAATAGATTTGGTAGACGGGAACTAAGAAAGATGGACTTGATCATTTAAGTAAAAATGTATGCAGAAAGGAAGTTGGCTTTTTCACTCTTTGCATGGTGCTCCTTTTTTGCATAAGTCAATTTTTTCTAATGTGAGTGAAAATACTAAGATTTTTTACTTGTACATTGATTAATTCACAACTATTTTGGTATATTTCCCTGCTGTAAGACTTGTTTAGCATTTCAAAATATAATAAATACTGTTAGTACCAGATTTGGTATTTTTATTTTGCTCCTTTTAGGACATTAACCTCCAAATTTATTCTGTCTCCTACATTTTCAAAGCTAAATTTTTAAGAAATTTCTGGGGAGGAGCCCCAAACCACCTGGCGTGCCCCCCAACAGAAATCCTGGATCCTTGTTTGGGGTGGTCATTTTTTGGAGCAAAAACTTTGTGAAAAAAATGTTAAAAATTATATATCAGTCTCCTTGCCCCTTTGCACCACATACTCATCCTGATATTTAAAGATCACCAGATTAAAAAACCTGATGTGTTGCATTCACATGACTTTCTCTAGTCGTATAAACCATTTTTACAAACGCTTATTCTCCATATACCTCATGTTAATCAAGATATTAAATCTCATTGCGAATTTTCTTGTAGGTGCAAGGGGAATATGTAGACTTTATGTGATAGTCAAATCTTTTAAGAGCTGGTTGCTATGTGGAGCATTCCATTCTGTTTGCATGTCCAGAACATAAAAAAAAATCTGATGTATTACACTCACATGACGTCCTCTACTCTTGTACAAACTATTTTTACAAACGCTTATTCTCCATCTACTTCATGTTAATCGAGACAAACATTTGCAGACTCTATCTTATTGCTAATTTTCTTGTAGGTGTAAGGGGAATATGGTAGGCTTTAAGTGATAGTCAAATCTTTTAAGAGCTGGTTGCTATGTGGCAGGGCCGTATTTAGAGGAGGTTAGGGTTCAACCCCCCCCCAAAACTTCTGACAGTTTTATTTATTTAAATTCATAGCAAACCAATATGGGAAAATGTTGTTAGATAACAGTAGGTCTATTGCTAGCAGCACATTTACAAGAAAAAGGGAAACTTAATATTGTCACCTTACATAGGTAAGGTGACCATACATTCCGGTTTTCGAAGCAGTCTCCATGTTTTGTGCTATAAGGTGGAATATCCTCATTCTGGTGAGTTTTTCTTGTCCATATAATGTCTCCAAGCAATTTTCTTATACATGTAATGTCTATATACTACGGAGTAGGAACATGGTAACTGCGTGGGGTACTGTTAAGTTTAGATCTACTTGTGGAAAGCCCTCCCCAAAATTTTTTTCTGGGTACGGGCATTCTATGTGGAGCATTGCATTTTCTTTGCATGTCCAGGACATAAAAAACAAATAAAGCATTTTTGGAAACATGTCCCTGTGTATGTCTTGTGTGTCTGTGTGTGTCTGTGAACAGCATACTCAAAAATGAAAAGTCAGATAAACACCAAACTTGGTATTTAGGTTCAATATGTTCCAGGGATGCGACATGAAAATTTTCAAGAAAATACCCCCCACCCCAAACCACCCCTTACATAGAACATTTTTCGAAATTTTTTATTTTCTCAAAAACGGCTATAACGATTTTGATTAAAGTATCATATGTTTAAAACCTTTTTATGACAAATAAAATGTATATCTTGAATTTTCTGGGGATGTTCCCGAAAGTCCTCTTAATTCTGAACGACTTTTGCATAATTGGTAAACTGCAAGACATAGACAAAATTTTACTACATAAAAAATGTAGGTCTCGTTAAAACACACAATATATGTCAAACATTTTTTTTGTAAAGTGAACCATTTTCAAGATATTCCTTGCTATTTCTTTGAATTTTCCAATACACTTTTTCTCAACTGAGAATTCCTTGTTCTTTTTTATGTTCTTGACATGAAAGAGAATTATATTTTAGACATAGCAACCAGTTCTAAAAATATTTGACTCGCTTAAGGTGTACTATGTTCCCCTTGTTTTGTATTTGCAAGGGCAATATACATATCTCTTAATAGCTGGTTGCTATGTGCAGCACCATTCTCTTTGCCACAGATACTCTTTGCATATCCAAGACAAAAAAATAAATAACGAATTCCCATTTTAGAAAAAGTATAAGTATTGGAAAATTTAAGAGAATAACAAACAATATCTCGAAAATGGTTCACTCAACAACAAAAAATGTTTATGACATAAATTGTGTATTTTAACATGAACTACATTTTTTGTAGTAAAATTTTGTCTATCTCTTATGGTTTATTAGTAATGCAAAAGTCGTTCAGAATGAAGAATACTTTTGGAGACATTCCCAGAAAATTCAAGATATACAATTCATTTGCCATAAAAATGTCTTAAACTTATGGTATTTTATTCAAAATCGTTAGAGCCATTTTTGAGAAAATTAAAATTTTCGAAAATGTTCCATGTAAAGGGTAATCTGGGGTGAGGGGATTTTCTTGAAAACCTTCGTGTCGCATCTCTGGAAGATATTGAACCTAAATACCAAGTTTGGTGTTTATCCGACTGTTCGTTTCTGAGTTATGCTGTTCACAGACAGACACACATGGACATGTTTCCAAAAATGCTTTATATGCATTCAGTGCACCTCAAAACATGTATTTCCGGTGAAATCTCGGTATCGAATTTTTGGGCGGAATGCAATACTTCTCCTACTTACTATACGTAGTAGAGAAAGTAAAAACGAATAACGAACTCTCATTTGAGGAAAAGTGTAAGTATTGGAAAATTGAAACTAATAATCAGTTATTAATGATATAAATTGTGTGTTTTAATGAGATCTATATTTTTTGTGTAGTAAACTTTTGTCTAAGGGATGTCCAGTTATGCAAAAGTCATTCAGGATAAAGAGGACTTTTGAGGGCATTCCCAGAAAATTCATGATATACATTTCATTTGCCATAAAAATATCATGCAAAATCGTTAGCCATTTTTGAGAAAATCAAAATTTTCGATAAATGTTCCATGTAAAGGATAGTCTGCGGTGGGGAATTTTCTTGAAAATCTGTGTGTTGCATCTTTGAAAGATACTGAACCTAAATACCAAATTTGGTATTTAGCCGACTTTTCGTTTTTGAGTTACGCTGTTCACAGACACACTCAGGGACCTTTTTCCAAAAATGATTTTTTTTTTGATTCAGGAGGCCTCTAATGAAATCTCGGTATCGAATTTTTGGATGGATGAGATACCTCCCCTACTTACTTATACGTACTAGAGAAAGTAAAAGGATGTACCTTTTCCTTAAGAAAGTCACTTTGGTATCATCTGGAGTCTGGAGGAATACAAAGATCGTCATTGATCGATCCTTTCGTAATTTTGGCCATCTGGTCACGCTACGGCCCTATGCTTTTATATTTACCTTTGCCGTTCAAATCTGCCCATGAAACCGTATGTGGGGGAGGGGAGTTTAGGAAATCAAAGCTTATTCTTTGAGGAAATATTAATTTGAATGCATATAAGAAGATAAAATGAACGGGAGTTGTACATGCATTTTAAAAAATAAAGAATATCAAAAGTGTCTATTATTGTTGATTTAACCTTAAAGTGAAATAGAGTTGTGATTCATGTGAAGTACATTTCTTAATATTTCACCTAACAGAGGTAAAATTTTGCAGTCTTTTATGAAGTATAACATTCTGAAAGAACCGGTTACTTGTTAAAATTGTGAGCAAGAGAATATTCATTTCAGTAGTAATTATCTATCGGTGCCGAAAAACAATAACCAAGAAAGGCAAGTGGAGTGTGGTTGAAACAAATCCGCAAAAGGTGACACTTTTGAACGCTGAGTGAAAAAGTAGAACTGGACTTAATGTAACATTGCGGAGCCTTTGTCGTCTGGCAAATTAGTATATTGGATTTCAGAGAAATAAACCTCAAAACAGTTCAAATCCATTGCCTTGCAATCGTCTTTTGTCTTTCATGAATGCGGGATCACCATATTGTTTTTAAAATTGTTGTAGCCGAACTAAACTTTTGCCACCTAAAGAAAACACCCCAAAATGTCTTTCGGGTATTAAAATACATTTTAAACAAATCAGTTCCCAGAGGTGATGAAGTGGATTTTGAGGAATACATAGCATTTCATTTAGTACAGTGAATTTTGGTAATCTTTTACTCTATCATGAAGTTACGACCACATCGGATCTGTATGCACTGAAAATATCTAAAATATGCAGGCATTTATGCTGTCAAAATCTTTAAAATATGCTCTATAATGCCAAAAAATGCACTAATGCTTGCATTAAAATTGTTAAGTTTTAGATTATGCGTTTTGGTACACAATGTAAATTCTTCCTTAAACATCAATCCGGTCAGTGTAATTTGATTTGCAACGAGTCCCCTTGCGACAATATGGTCAGCAATATACGGTACATTGTTGCGGTTACTTTCGTGTTATCTTATTTGCTGAGCGCCTGTTATTGTATTACTAGTTTGAATTTTGGGTTTTGTCCTCCTGCTAGCTATTATTACTACTCAGTCGAGCAAATCTCTTAAACAGGGTGTGTAAACGGAAAGGAGTTGTTACTAAAGATAACACTGATAAAAGAATTTGTTTTTACACTTTTATTGCCATCATACTTTATTCATTTCACATAATTACTCTTGATACACGCCCGACTGAAACTGTTATATTTTCGAATGTAACTATAATCACTTATTTGCCGCATATTATTAATTCTAGTATTTCACCGTCTCTGGCTTCAGAATTTATACTCCCTCACCCCGATATGCCTAAACATTATAACAGAGCTGCTATTGGTTAATAAAGCGCGCCAACATTAGCGTCTATTTTTATATCCAATCAAAATTACGAACACATATGCTCTAGGGAAGATATTCCCTCCATTTCTAAAGAAAAGCGCGCTACTCTGACGTCATTTGTTTGTCTCTTCTAATTGATAAACAACTCACCCCCATCGCTCATTGTTACCCGCTCCCATTGTCAGTTTCAGTGAGGCCGTGTGAACTCGAGTCCGAGTGCATCTGGTAGGTTCGTGGTGAACCTAAGTGGATTTTTCCATGTACCTACCCTTGGAAGGGTTTAACCATAGGTAGAAAGGAAATTTTAGGGTGGCGGTTTGGTTTTGATGTAGAAGGTGTGATGGGAGGTAGCGCTAAGTTTTTATAGGCTCCTCATTGGCTGCCTTTTCAGGAACAGAGCCCAATACCCTGCTCCGCTGCTGTTTGTTTTTGTTTTTAAAATTTTTGATTGATGATGAAATTTTGATGACCTCTCCCGAAGGAGGGAGGGGGGGGAGTACTTGTTGTCAGCATGTTCTTGCTGTTGGCTGGTTTAAAGCCTTCGTTACCGGGGATGCCCGCATGCCATGCGAGGAACCCGTGTGAACTTATTTCCTAACAATGCTTATAATTAACAAACATCTCAAATCATTGTCATACAATAATGCAAATTTACACTACAATCACTCTGGCATTCACAGTGTTGTGATATAAAATACTGCGTCAACATGAACCACGAAAAGATATTGATATAACTCATGATAATGCACCAACAAGAAACAACAATCAAATTCCACATGTTGCAACAAGACTCTAGGACAGCACCTACACCCACAGAACACCAAAGTACTTGCTCGCGCATGTCGGCACAATGAGACGACACAGCTCTTGCACACGTTTTTCAGCCGTTCTCAGGTGCACAGCATCAACACATTATAGCAATACCCATTTATATTTTATCCAGAAAGTTTGCTAATATATGAAATAATATATAAATATATATTATTCAAGTATATTGTTAATAAGACGCTGCATCTAGTAAATGCCTACTTATACTTGAACCAGAAAGTTTAGTATATAAAATGAAAACTTAAATAAGACGCTACATCTACAATGCCTACTTATCCTACTTGAGCCAGAAAGTTTGTTAAATATATGCAATTGAAGTTTATAGAAGGTGCCACGTCTTGTACTTCAACTATCAACGTGACATGAAAGCTAGTATTAACGTGATTTTTTAAAAACAAGTTTGCAAAATATATAGAAATAAATAGTTCACGAAAGTTGCAATGAGGATATCCAAAAGGTACTTTTTAGTGTAAGGATAAAAATAAATCAATAACATATGTAGCTGCGATGCAGTAAAAGTAAAAACATTATTGTTAAAAACTCTGAGAGTTAAAAAAATAGTTAAAACTGTTAATACAACTATCGATGTGACATGAAAATTAGGATTATATAGTGATTGCCCTGTTCTTTGGAGGACTTACAAGCCAATGCCTTGGGTCAGTAGCATATGGAGGAGCAAGCACACTCTAGATCATAGCATATCCGGGATGGATGATCAGCCCAATGCCTGGCATGGTGTGAAGAAGGAAATGGAATGCAGTGATGAAGGGATGATTCAACCCAGTATTCCCTAGCGACCAAGGAAAAACGCGAAAAAACCTGCGGTCAGATTGGTCGGCCCCTCGGGTTTGAACCAGGCACCTCCCGAATGCGCCACTAGCTCAGCATACATAAATGCATTTTTAAAAAAGTTCACGAAAGTTGTAATGATGAGATCCAAAAGTTTTAGCGTGAGAAAATAAATAACATCATACGGAGCTGGGATGCGGTAAAAATAAAGACATTAGGAAACCTGGGAATTAAAATAATCATTTTTAAAAATATGCTCAGGTTTCATTGACTTATAAATAGCTAACAACGTGACTTGAAGACTAACCATAAGATTAGCGTGATGCTGTAAAAATAAATCCGCACTAACATGCTTTATATAAATGCATTTCAAAAAATCTGATGTGTTACACTCACATGACTTTCTCTACTCTTGTACAATCTATTTTTACAAACGCCTATTCTCCATATGCTTTATGTTAATCGAGATATCGAGATGTCAATCTTATTGGTAATTTTCTTGTAGATGCAAGCGGAATATGGTAGCTTTTAAGCGATAGTCAAATATTTTAACGCTGGTTGCTATGTGGCGCATTCCATTCTCTTTGCATGTCAGGACATAAAAAAATGAATAACGTATTTGAGAAAAAGTATAAGTATTGGAAAATTTAAGGAAATAACAAGCAATATCTCGAAAACGGTTCACTCAACAAAAGAAATGTATATGACATAAGTTGTGTATTTTAACGCGATCTACATTTTTTGTGTAGTAAAATTTTGTCTATCTCTTATGGTTTACCAGTTATGCAAAAGTCGTTCACAATGAAGAATACTTTTGGAGACATTCCCAGAAAATTGGAGATATACATTTCATTTCTCATGACATTATCTTAAACATATGATATTTTCATCAAAATCGTTAGAGCCATTTTTGAGAAAATTAAAATTTTCGAAAAATCTTCCATGTAAAGGGTAGTCTGGGGTGGGGGGATTTTCTTGAAAACCTTCGTGTCGCATCTCTGGAAGATACTGAACCTAAATACCAAGTTTGGTGCGTCTCCGACTGTTCGTTTTTGAGTTATGCTGTTCACAGACACACACACAGACACACACACAGACACACACACACACACAGACACACACACACACAGACACACACACGGACATGTTTCCAAAAATGCTTTTTTTGGATTCAGGAGGTCTCAAAACATGTATTTCCGGTGAAATCTCGGTATCGAATTTTTGGGTGGAATGCAATACTTCCCCTACTTACTATACGTAGTAGAGAAAGTAAAAAATGATTAATGAATGTGAGAAAAAGTATAAGTATTGTAAAATTTAAGGAAATAACAAGCAATATCTCGAAAACGGTTAACTCAACAAAAGAAATGTATATGATATAAGTTGTGTATTTTAACGCGATCTACATTTTTTGTGTAGTAAAATTTTGTCTATCTCTTATGGTTTACCAGTTATGCAAAAGTCGTTCACAATGAAGAATACTTTTGGAGACATTCCCATAAAATTCGAGATATACATTTCATTTCTCATGACATTATCTTAAACATATGATATTTTAATCAAAATCGTTAGAGCCATTTTTGAGAAAATTAAAATTTTCGAAAAATGTTCCATGTAAAGGGTAGTCTGGGGTGGGGGGATTTTCTTGAAAACCTTCGTGTCGCATCTCTGGAAGATACTGAACCTAAATACCAAGTTTGGTGCTTATCCGACTGTTCGTTTTTGAGTTATGCTGTTCACAGACACACAGACAGACACACACACGGACATGTTTCCAAAAATGCTTTTTTTGGATTCAGGAGGTCTCAAAACATGTATTTCCGGTGAAATCTCGGTATCGAATTTTTGGGTGGAATGCAATACTTCCCCTACTTACTATACGTAGTAGAGAAAGTAAAAAATCTGATGTGTTACACTCACATGACTTTCCCTACTCTTGTACAATCTAATTTTACAAACGCCTATTCTCCATATGCTTCATGTTAATCGAGATATCGAGATGTCAATCTTATTGGTAATTTTCTTGTAGATGCAAGGGGAATATGGTAGCTTTTAAGCGATAGTCAAATATTTTAACGCTGGTTGCTATATGGCGAATTCCATTCTCTTTGCATGTTCAGGACATAAAAAAATCTGATGTGTTACACTCACATGACTTTCTCTACTCTTGTACAATCTAATTTTACAAACGCCTATTCTCCATATGCTTCATGTTAATCGAGATATCGAGATGTCAATCTTATTGGTAATTTTCTTGTAGATGCAAGGGGAATATGGTAGCTTTTAAGCGATAGTCAAATATTTTAACGCTGGTTGCTATGTGGCGAATTCCATTCTCTTTGCATGTTCAGGACATAAAAAAAATGAATAACGAATTTGAGAAAAAGTATAAGTATTGGAAAATTTAAGGAAATAACAAGCAATATCTCGAAAACGGTTCACTCAACAAAAGAAACGTATATGACATAAGTTGTGTATTTTAACGCGATCTACATTTTTTGTGTAGTAAAATTTTGTCTATCTCTTATGGTTTACCAGTTATGCAAAAGTCGTTCACAATGAAGAATATTTTTGGAGACATTCCCAGAAAATTCGAGATATACATTTTATTTGTCATGACAATATCTTAAACATATGATATTTTAATCAAAATCGTTAGAGCCGTTTTTGAGAAAATTAAAATTTTCGAAAAATGTTCCATGTAAAGGGTAGTCTGGGGTGGGGGGATTTTCTTGAAAACCTTCGTGTCGCATCTCTGGAAGATACTGAAACTAAATACCAAGTTTGGTGTTTATCCGACTGTTCGTTTTTGAGTTATGCTGTTCACAGACACACAGACACACAGACACACAGACAGACAGACACACAGACACACAGACACACAGACAGACACACACACGGACATGTTTCCAAAAATGCTTTTTTTGGATTCAGTGATTCTCAAAACATGTATTTCCGGTGAAATCTCGGTATCGAATTTTTGGGTGGAATGCAATACTTCCCCTACTTACTATACGTAGTAGAGAAAGTAAAAACAAACCGTTCAAGAAAAGTATGAGAAGATCTAAAAATGTTAGTGTGAAAAAATAAACAAATAAGCTCATACGGAGCTACGATGTGATAAAAATATTGTTTTTAGGTAACCTGGGTGTTAAAAACCGTAATTTTTAAATTCTGTTGGGATTTTATTGAATTAGGTTTTCGGAATTTCCTCAAACACAAGTCCAGTGTGGAACTTAAAAGAAGAGCCGTTTCAAGGTGAAACACTTTTAAGAGGTTTGCAACATGCAATGCGATATAATGGTAGAAGTACTATTATAGAACGCACGTACACACACTAATGAAACTGCCAAACACCACAGCTCCCTCTGAAATCTCGCGCGCAAACTCACAGCTGGCTGATGGTGCAGGTATTGTCCGTAGTCTCATTTTACACAAAGCAAACAATACACTCAGAGCTCCTCCTATGCTGAAGTCCTTCGTTCTACTCCAGAGAATGAGTCAACTGTTCACAAACTGCTTAACCGCATTGATTCTCTTCACAACCCTTAGTACAAACATGAGCTAGAATATTTTCTCAGAACTTACGAGTACAACATTGACATTTTATTAGCAACAGAAACAAAATTAGCACCGCACTTGGAAAGTGGTTAAATTACCTTATTATGTAGGTGTCAGAATTTATTTCTAAAACACTGCACAGTTTACCGCTTAATTTTCCTGCATACTTTAAAGGAGCTCTCAAGTTTTCTCTGAACCTCCATAATAATGACTTCATTGTTTTGCCACCAGTGTGTTTAAATATTCATTTTAAAACATTGAATTATATGCTCGATGCATGGAAAAATGACGTAATATGCAGCCACATCGGAAATATGCACTATAAAACTTTACATAGAGGCACAGAAGAACATGAAACATATTACAAAACATAATTCCACATCACAAGTAAAAACAAACTTAATATGTATTTGCATACAAATCCGATATCTAGTTCATTAGTCAATAAATAGCGTTGCGAAATTAAGTTTTAGAAGCTATTGCGTTTAATCCTTTTGTCCTATAAAAGACGTTCCAAATAGTGATTAATTAGTATATTAGGCAGCACCAGTGCATTTTTAATGAAACAATACTGAGAATAAATAATTAATAACACAACTCTGAAAGAAGTCTGTAAAGAGTTAAGGATGCAAACATAATGTTTCAATTTGTGAAAAAATGTGTTGTTCTTCCCAAAACATTTATGAAACTATTATTCTATTATTTGGAAACGAATTTTCAAAGCACCAAGCTCTTAACCGGTAGTAAACAGCTAGTAAACTAGTAAATAGCTTCCAAATTGGGATTGTGCTCTTGGTTTCAAGCTGCAGCCACCTCTGGAATGCAAAATATTAAATAACGTTTACAAATCTTCACGTGAACCATAAAGAACACTATGAAAACTCAAATTAATATCCATATTCCTTAAGGTTCGCCTATGAAATAACTGCGACGTATAACTGCACTGGTTTTTTATGATCAGATGCGCTTGTTTTAAAATGTAACACTAATATAATATAGGAAATTCTTACTCATTCATAAGCTCTGTTAGTCTTCCTCCACTCATTTTGTCGAAAACACTTGCGGCATCAGTAAATTTGAACTTATTTTTCTCATCTGTGTATGCTCCCACAACAAGGCCTTTCTGCAAACAAATCAAATTATATTAAAGCATTGCCAAAAGCGTTCAAGAGTACACCAATATTGCTATAACAGTGAATATAATAATCCCCCTTTGTCCAAGCGTTGGTTCAAATCCTAGCACAATGACGATAGACGTTTCTTACCTTTTCTTGGGTGGCGGCTTCCCCACTGAAATCACGCACTAATGCGCTTCTGATAGCGCTTCCGGTACCTTTCAAGAAGAAGGGTATAAATCTTTGGAATTTTAGAATTTGTAATGCCATGACTATTATGTTTGGGTGGGTGGATGGGTGGGTGGGTGGTGTGAAACGGAAATTTGGGATTACGTGTAATTTAAACAAGCTTGTATGAAGTCAGTTGCTAAGGTAACTTATTATTGCTTAACAGAGAAAACAATATTTAATTTCTTCTACCATGGAGAAACTTTGATACTTTTCTTTGATATTATGTAAATTTATTGAACTAGAAATTCGTTTTAGGTTGAATATGCAGATTTATGAAATTATTTCCACGAAGGAGTAGCCATTTGTAATATTTTAGGGAGCCTTGTTTTAAAAGTTTCATGTAACTATTACCTTCATTTACTATAATTTCCGAAAACTGGTTTTATTTCAGGGAATCACGTAGAAATAACGATTCATTACAAATCAGTAAGCTTTTTTCAATGTCATGAATGATTCTACTCATCATGTGCACACGTCTGTATGGGGCGTTTCACAGTTTTCACACGGTTCACAAAAATGTTTCCATTAATACCCTTTATTTCGCTAAGCTCACATTTCTGGTTGTAAATTACAATTCACCCTTTCCCAAATAAGATGCTGGCTGTTTCGAAAAAGAGGAATTTCTGCTGTCTGTTTCTCTTATGTAGTAATACTTGCCCATACAGCAACAGTAATCGTCCGAGATTCTCCAGTTAGGCTTCCCTGGTTAGAAATTTGCCAATCTGGACGTGAATCTTGAAAGCCTGAGAATCTTTTTACTTTCTCTACCCATAGTAGCTAGAAGTATGAGTATTCCATTCCACCCAAACATTCGATGTCGAGATTTCACCGGAAACACATGTTTCGAGCCCCCTGCATAAAAACAAAGCATTTTTAGGAAGAGGTCCATGTGTGTCTATCTGTCTGTGTATGCATCTGTGAACAACATAACTCAAATGCGACGTTTCCGATAAGCACGCACTTGTTATTTAAGTTCCGTATCTACCAGAGTACGACATGAAGGCATTCAAGGGAGTTACCCGCCCCTACTACCCTTTTACATGGAAAAATATTCGATATTTTTTATTTTCTCAAAAATGACTAACGATTTTTAATTAAAATACAATAGCTATATTCAATATATTTACACTACAATAGATCTTCAATTTTCTAAGAATATTCTGTAAAGTCCTCATCCCTTTGAAATGAATTTTGTATAACGGGTAGATAAACAAAACGTACTAAAAATGTTGATTTCTGTAAAACACAAATTTATTTCAAAAACACTGTTTTTGTTGTATCAGCCTTTCCGAGGTATCCGTTATTAATCGAATGTTTCAAAACTATGTGATTTTATTTCTCTACTGCTTATCTATAGTAAGTAGAAGCACATATTGCATTCCATCCAAATAATAGACACCAAGATATTTTACATGTTTTGAGACACTCTGAATAAAGAAAGAAAAAAAATCTTTTAGGAATAGGTCCGCGCGTACGTGTGTGTGTGTGTGTGTGTGTGTGTGTGTGTGTGTGTGTGTCTGTGTGTGTATGTGTGTGGGGGGGTAGTATTCAAGTTTTGATTTTCTCAAAAATGGCTGTAATAATTTTGAGTAAAATACCAATGTTTAAGATATTTGCATGAAAAATAAAATATATATATGTATATTGAACTTTTTTGCGAATAGCCCGTGAACCTCTTAATTATGTATGATGACTTTCTTGTAATTAGTAAACTGTAAAGGATAGACAAATCTTCTGAACAAAAATTATATCTTGTCAGAGCACACAATTTATGTGGAATACAATTTTTGTGGCATTAACCATTTCCGAAATATTTTATTGCTTATTCGTTTGAATTTTCAAATGCTTTTACTTTTTACTTTGAATATTCGATAAATACCAAACTTGGTATATAATTTCAGTATCTTCAGCGACACGAAGATTTTCAAGAAATTCACCCCACACAAACTACCAATGTTTGCATATTTTTCATTTCCCCAAAAATGGTATTAACAATTTTGATTAAAATATTTAAGATATTTACATGACAAATAAAATGTATATCTTTAATTTTCTGAGAATAATCTATGAATCGCTCTTCATTCGGAAGACACGTTGTATAATTTATTATAAAGGATAAATCGAGAGATAGACAAAAAGATACTCTAGAAAAAGCGTAGATCTTAAAACACAATTTATTTCTAATAACCTTTTGTGGATCTGCCATTTACGAGACATACGTTATAATTGTTTTGATTTTTAAAATACTTTTGTCATTTTAGTGCTATCGCTATTTAATTGTTCCTCGTGATGTATTGAAAGACTGGAATCTTGGCTGGAAATTTAAGGGCAGCCTATAGCGTCCCGTGTTTAAACACCTATTGATTCGGTTTCCTATATCCCCTGCAACGAAATGAAACTATTTCTGCAAAGGTCTGTTTCGACTATCGTCAATTGTATAGGAGAAAAAAAATCTGATGTGTTGCACGCACATGACTTTCTCTACTCTTGTACAAGCTATTTTCACAAACGCTCATTCTCCATCTACTTCGTATTAATCGAGATAAACATTTGCAGAAACTATCTTATTGCTAATTTTCTTATAGATACAAGGGGAGTATGGCAGGTTGCTATGTGTAGCATTCCATACTCTTGCATGTCCAGGACATACAAAAACGAATAACGAATTCCCATTTGAGAAAAAGTATAAGTATTGGAAAGTTCAAACAAATAACAAGGAATATCTCGAAAATGGTTCACTCCACAAAAAAGTGTATATGACATAAATTGTATTTGTGTAGAACAATTTTGTTTATATCTTACATTTACCAGTTATCTATGCAAAATTCATTCAGAATGAAGGGGACTTTTGGGGACATTCCCAGAAAATTCAAGATATACATTTTATTTGTCATGGAAATATCTTGAATATATGATATTTTGATCAAAATCGCTAGAACCATTTTTGAGAAAATCAAAATTTTCCAAAAATGTTACACGTATTCTGGGATTGGGGAAATTTTCTTGAAAAATCTTCGTGTCGCATCTTTGGAAGACCTACTGAACCTAAGTACCAAATTTGGTATTTATCCGACTTTTCGTTTTTGACTTATACTGTTCACAGACACACACACGGACCTTTTCTAAAAGTGTGTTTTTTATGCAGCGGGCCTCAAAACATGTATTTCCGGTGAAATCTCGGTATCGAATTTTTGGGTGGAATGCAATGCTTCCCCTACTTACTATACGTAGTAGAGAAAGTAATAAGCTTTCGTACGAATAGTTTGAAACTATATATAGATCTGATTATTTACCATGACAATAAAAAAATCTATCGTAACGTCAAAACACTAAATTAGATCACTCGTCCGTCCATCCGTTCATCTCGTCCCGGAGTTATTAGTGCATGTTCATTGAAATATTTCAGGCTATTCTTTAAGAAAGGATGTACAACCCAAACAAAAAGAAATTCTGTGTTACACTCACATGACTTTCTCTATCCTTGTACAAACTATTTTTACAAACGCTTATTCTCCATCTACTTCATGAAACATTTGCGGACTTTTCGTTTTTGAGTTATGCTGTTCACAGACACACACACACACACACACACACGGACCTTTTTCTAAAGGTGCTTTTTTTGGATTCAGGGGGCCTCGAAACATATATTTCCGGTGAAATCTCGGTATGGAATTTTTGGGTGGAATGCAATACTTCCCCTACTTACTACACGTATTAGAGAAAGTAAACATTTGATGTATTACACTCACATGACTTTCTCTACCCTTGTACAAACCATTTTTAGAAACGCTTATTCTCCGTCTACTTCACGAAACATTTGCGGACTTTTCGTTTTTGAGTTATGCTGTTCACACACACACGCACGCACGCACGCACACACACACACACACACACGGACCTTTTTCTAAAAGTGCTTTTTTTGGATTCAGGGGGCCTCGAAACATATATTTCCGGTGAAATCTCGGTATCGAATTTTTGGGTGGAATGCAATACTTCCCCTACTTACTACACGTATTAGAGAAAGTAAACATTTGATGTATTACACTCACATGACTTTCTCTACCCTTGTACAAACCATTTTTAGAAACGCTTATTCTCCGTCTACTTCATGAAACATTTGCGGACTTTTCGTTTTTGAGTTATGCTGTTCACAGACACACACACACACACACACACGGACCTTTTTCTAAAGGTGCTTTTTTTGGATTCAGGGGGCCTCGAAACATATATTTCCGGTGAAATCTCGGTATCGAATTTTTGGGTGGAATGCAATACTTCCCCTACTTACTACACGTATTAGAGAAAGTAAACATTTGATGTATTACACTCACATGACTTTCTCTACCCTTGTACAAACCATTTTTAGAAACGCTTATTCTCCGTCTACTTCATGAAACATTTGCGGACTTTTCGTTTTTGAGTTATGCTGTTCACAGACACACACACACACACACACACGGACCTTTTTCTAAAGGTGCTTTTTTTGGATTCAGGGGGCCTCGAAACATATATTTCCGGTGAAATCTCGGTATCGAATTTTTGGGTGGAATGCAATACTTCCCCTACTTACTACACGTATTAGAGAAAGTAAACATTTGATGTATTACACTCACATGACTTTCTCTACCCTTGTACAAACCATTTTTAGAAACGCTTATTCTCCGTCTACTTCACGAAACATTTGCGGACTTTTCGTTTTTGAGTTATGCTGTTCACACACACACGCACGCACGCACGCACACACACACACACACACGGACCTTTTTCTAAAAGTGCTTTTTTTGGATTCAGGGGGCCTCGAAACATATATTTCCGGTGAAATCTCGGTATCGAATTTTTGGGTGGAATGCAATACTTCCCCTACTTACTACACGTATTAGAGAAAGTAAACATTTGATGTATTACACTCACATGACTTTCTCTACCCTTGTACAAACCATTTTTAGAAACGCTTATTCTCCGTCTACTTCATGAAACATTTGCGGACTTTTCGTTTTTGAGTTATGCTGTTCACACACGCACGCACGCACGCACACACACACACACACACGGACCTTTTTCTAAAAGTGCTTTTTTTGGATTCAGGGGGCCTCGAAACATATATTTCCGGTGAAATCTCGGTATCGAATTTTTGGGTGGAATGCAATACTTCCCCTACTTACTACACGTATTAGAGAAAGTAAACATTTGATGTATTACACTCACATGACTTTTTCTACTCTTGTACAAACCATTTTTAGAAACGCTTACTCTACATCTACTTCATATTAATCGAGATAAACATTTTCAAGGATTTGACACGAAGATTTTCAAGAAAATCCCCCATCTCAGACTACCCTTTACATGGAACATTTTTCGAACATTTTGATTTTCTCAAAAATGGCTCTAAGGATTTTGATTGAAATATCATATGTTTAAGATATTTTCATGGCAAATGAAATGTACATATATCTTGAATTTTCTGGGAATGTACCCAAAAGTCCTCTTCATTCTGAATGACTCGCATAACTGGTAAACCGTAAGAGATAGACCAAATTTTACTGCAAAAAAAATGCAGATCTCGTTAAAACACAATTTATGTCAAACATTTTTTTTGTCGAGATATTCCTTGTTATTTGTTTGAATTTTCCAATACTCATACTTTTTCTCATATGGGAATTCGTTATTCTTTTTTTTCTTCTTATCTTTCTTTCTTTTAAATTCCTTGGACATGCAAAGAGAATGGAATGCTCCACATAGCATCCAGCTCTTAAAATATTTGATTATCGCTTAAAGTCTACCATATTCCCATTGCACCTACAAGAAAATTAGCAATAAGGTAGTTTCTGCAAATATTTATCTCGGTTAATATGAAGTAGATGGAGAATAAGCGTTTGTAAAAAATAGTTTATATAAGAGTAGAGAAAGTCATGTGAGTGCAACACATCAGATTTCTTTACTTTCTCTACTACGCACAGCAAGTAGGGAGTTAGTATTGTATTCCACCAAAAATTCGATGTCGAAATTTTAAAGGAAATATATGTTTTGAGGTCCCCTGAATCCAAAAAATGGAATTTTTAGAAGAACGTCCGCGTGTGCGTGTGTGTTGAACAGCATAACTCAAAACGAAAACTCGGATAAATACTAAACTTGGTATTTGAGTTTAGTATTTTCCAATGATGCGACACGAAAATTTTCAACTAAAATCCCCTCACCCCAGACTACGCTTTATTTGAACATTTTTCGAAAATTTTGTTTTTCTAAAAAATGGCCCTAAAATTTTGATTAAAATAGATACACAACTAGATGACAAATAAAATGTATATCTTGAATTTTCAGGGAATAGCCTATGAAGTCCTGAATCGGATTGAATTTTGTATAATGTTGTATAACATGTAAATACTAAGCGATAGACGAAAACATCTACATAAAAAAGTGCAGATCTCTTTAAAACACACCATTAACTTAATATAGTTTTTTGTGGCATAAGCCGTTCCTGATATATCCCTTATTAAAGGTTCGAAATGTTCATTTCTTGGTCATTTTCTCGAAGTCCTTTAAACATTGTTGTCTCTCGCGATTGCATGGTAACAGAATGGAATTTTAAGGTCAGTGTATAGGGTGCAGTACTTAAGTATTTGAGATAGAGAAGATCATGTGAATCTCACATCAGATTTTTTATGTCCTGGACATGCAAAGAGAATGGAATGCTCCACATAGCAACCAGCTCTTAAAAGATTTAACTACCGCTTAAAGTAGATCAGGTGTTGTAAGCATATCCCTCTTTACGAAAAAACAGTTAAATTGTATAAAAAATGTATTTTTACATCAGCTGGATATAGCCATATACCATTGTTTGGTAATTTGGAAAGCTCTAAGCCTGCACAAGACATACCTATCCGGACTTCCGCATATCAATAGCTCGCAGCCTAATTGAGCGTTATAGCATTCAGAGGCCTCTCCAAAACACCTACTTTCCTTAAAGGATGCCACCACAGGAAAAAAGGCGCGCCCATTTTAAAAGTGTCTGGTGTGTTGCAAAAAAGGAGTTCGCAAGGAAACTAACATGATTTGCCGTGAATGTGGAGATGTGCCCTTCTGTGTTGAATCATGTTTCGAGGTGTACCATTCAAGAAGAAACTTTTAAAGATAAGCATTGATTTCTTATAGGATTTATTTAAATTTATCTTAAAAGAGAAACATTAAAATAATTAAGGTTAAATAAACATTAAATGCGCGTAAGCACGGGGCATCTATAAACGCCCATATCGCTTGTCCTGCATTTTATAGGCGTCAATTGACGTCCATATTGCGAAAACGTTAACATAAGATCTGTTGTGCTACTTCCATTATAACCTAGGTGTGTTATCTCATTGCTTGTATATATCAAGCTTAGCCCTCACTTTTGAGAAACCGCATGACCGCCTCCGCTTTCTGATTGCTGGTATCTATCCTGCAGTTCAGGTCGCCCATGATTATGACTAATTCATCGTGTCGGGCGTGGCTTAATGCGATACTGAGGAAGTCTATGACGTTTTCATGCTTTTATCCTGGTTTGAAGTACACACCTATGATTATACCAAATTTCGTTCTTATAATCAGCATTTCTGACGTTCTGAGCTTCGCTTTAAATAGAAGCTTGATTTCAGGAAGCATGTGATTCCTCGGGTTAGTCTCCATCTTTATTCTTGCGTGGTAAATGTGTGTATTGTATGTAGAAGTCCGTTGTACTCCATTCCTTAGTAAGACGTCTTTGTTAGGACTATGGGTCAAAATGTGTGAAAACCTCTTTTGGGAGCGTTTCTTAGACCTTGGGATTTCCGTCTTTATATTGTAATTGGTGGTGTCCTTACTCAAGTCTCTCTTCTCCCCGAAAAATGTATTGCCTATCACATCTTTACCGAGCGGGATGGCTCAGGCGGTTGCGTCTTTGGTCCGCATTCGAGAGGTCCATTTCGATTCCCGTGATCGAAGTTTTTCGGGGGTTTCCCCAGTCGCTAGGCGAAAGCTGGGAAGGATCATTACATACCCCGAATTTCCTGTTCCTCCATTGCATTCCATCAATCATTTTTTCACCCTTCATCCCGTTTGATCTGTTTCAGGGTTGGAAGTGTTGGCGACTGAGTTTCGGTGTAGCGCTGCAGGGAAAGAGGACCTGTGAACTTTCTCCGAACCTCGGCCTTCGGATGGTTGCCAGGGTATAAGGACCGCCCCCGGCGGGGGCGTTGGACCCCATGTGGGGTGGGGCTCCCAGTCCCGTCCGCCTGCCGGGGCGTTTATACTGGAAGCCAGCAGCGCCTCCAACTGGTTGCCAGTTGGTGTCTACTCCTTTTTAATTTAGCCTAATATAAATGTTTAACTGTGTAACAACTGGCAACCAACATCTCTCTTAAGCTGTGTGCATTTAGTTAATTTATTTAATCTTTACTTCACCTTTTTTTTCTTTTAAATATTCTAATTACTTAATAATTCCATTTACTAAATTTCTAAATTTTATAATACCTGCTTTCACTTTATGGTTCATAAATATTTCTTTGTATCATCTTACAATAAATTTAAATATTTATATCCTGTAATAAAATCATATTGCTTTTCTAATCCAATATCCATCCTAATTATTTATTTCTCTATATTTTTTAACCTTTATATTTAATCACTATGTCTATAATATGTTTATCGTCAATATTTAAACATCCATTAATCACTTTACTTTCTTCTATTTCTTGTTTACTTAATTCTCACTATTTCCTTTCACTTTCACTTATTTTTAACTTCACTAACTTTCACTGTTTCATTCTCCCATCCTTCCTTATTTCTGTCTTATCACTTCACTTGTCTTTCACTACACTTCACTCACCTTCTCCTTCTTAGATCCAATAGTTAACATTGTTATGTATGGACTTTGCCAACAACTTTGATGATAGGTGAGATCAAAACTCTTGGTTCTGTAGGAAAGAGGTGTTAGAGAAAGAAAGTTGTGAAGGTACAGTGTGCAGAATTATCCTCTCATATGGTTAACCGTATTGCTACATACTTCATGCTATACACAAAATGAAATGTACATATTTGTTTGTATGTAACTGCTAATAAACTGAACATACCTACTCTTTAGCTGGTTCTCTTACTTCTTTGCAGTTACAGAAACTACTTTCTGAAGGTACTTTGTTTACTCTGGCAGAGATGACAGGAATGGTCTTTTTGGAATTACCATCAACTACATTCATGCAATTTTGTTGAATCCCTTTACTGCATTCATCACAGTTCACTGGGCTGCTATCATTATTTGTGTCTTTAAACAATAGCCATTGCTCAGATTCACTGTGTAAGAAATCTACTTATGTCTTCTTTGCCATGATTTCAACCTCTCTTGTAGTCCTTGATGTTTTGCAGTTTGCAATGACAGAGTGGTTTGGTTTGTCCTGCAGTACTCCCTTTATTTTCAGTACAAGGTGGCTTCCATAATTATACAAAATTATGAGGACATTCCGTCTCTGTCACTTTTGTATATCTTGAACATTTTCATTTATTCAGCTATTTTCTGAGTACCTGTTCAACAATGGAGTATAAAATACCATTCTCATAAATAGTAACTAAAGTAAGAACACAATCACATAAGGTGTTCCAAGTTTAGGGAAGCAATAGAGATACAGAATACAATGTTGCCTGGAATACCAAGAATGTACAACATATTCTTGCATTTTCTCGGAATTTACTGAAATATCCTGATATATAATGCCTTAGAAATATCTTCATCACTGTTCCCAAAAACTCCATGAGACTTTCAACAAAGAATTCAAAGACTGGTTAGGCCAATTAATTATTTTTTCATGACCAATTCACTTATCAAGATATGACTCAAAATACAAATACAAGAAAAACGTTCATCTGTTTGCCATCTATAATTATGGTACATGACTATTTCTGTTCCATAGAGGTAGGAAGAATAAATTATTCTTGTGAATTTTGTGTACTCCTGACCATTTTGATTACCATTCAGGAAATTAAGGCCAATAATTGAATAGGTGCTTGCAAAAACAAGCTAAGCATCATTTTATCAGAACACAGGAAAGTCAACCTTTTCCAGTGCCAATAAAACAAATGGTATACATAGGAATAAAATAGCATTAAAGTCATCAGCCATCTTACACATTTACACCATCTGTGCAGCCTCCTGTCTTAAGTGCCAAGTGAACCCAATTTTGCTGTAACCAGAACAGATTTTGATCTCCTAAAAATGTTTGAAAATGATCAATAAAATGACTAAAACATTTAAAAAAATTACATAATAAATACAAGTAGTTACCTAAAAACTGAGATTTATTTACTTTATTAAAATTACTGTCAGACTGTTATAAATTCATTTATACATGCGTACAACTGCTATACAGGTAGAAAAAGTAGGTATAACAATAATGATGAGATAATTTAGAAAATTAATTGAAAGATGTATTTGTTTCATGTTCTTGTTTGAAGAATCCTAGTTGGGACATGAATTTATAACCGCACCCCCGACTGTAGCCACCCCTCAACCACAAGCAATCCTTTCTAGACTAACCATTAAATAGGAACGAGATTCTTTTCCAAGAATGCAAGTAAAGGATAACAAAGTTACTCTTATTTCTTCATGAAATATCTGAAGTTTGAAAAGTTATCCATATGTAAACTGTCAGTAATATGAAACTCTTTATATAGGTAATGCATAAAAATGACTATAAAAAGGTGAAAAGGGGAAGAAAATGCAAAAATAATTATGTAAAATAAACAAATTTCCCTAAAAACAAAAGGGCACAAAATGATGGTCATAATCTGGATCCATGACAAGGATTTAGCAATGCCTATGATGCAACAATTAAAAGCTGACATTTCATCAGAATCTGGGCCCTAGCTACAACAAAACAAAATGGCATGTTTTCAATAAAATTATAAGCTTTGTATCTCATCAAACAGATTTCCTTGACGTTAGCCAAACTCAGATAGAATATAATTGCAGTAGATGAAAGCATGCGTCTTAGTTTTATAAAAATTGATGGTTAGTTTGCTTTTGCAAACACTTATTCAATTTCAGTGCCAAATTCTGGCAAGAAAAGAATAATGTAACAGTTATTTTGAAATTGTTCCATCCTTGGAACAGTTCCAGACAAGCTTGCACTAATATGATCATTTGAGTATTTTTATAACCAGTTCCAAAAATAACAAACACACTGATGTTATGTTACAGTACAACAATTGCAAGTATGTATATGATGCAAAACCTTGGACCTGTCCCTGCTTTCAGGGTGATGTCCACTAGAAATCTTCAAGCCAGTCAGATTTAATTATTATACTATTGAGATACACGCGAAAGGTAATTTAATCACCCAAGATGCCATTTTCAAGCATTCAATCATAGCATCTGGAAACTTGATACATTGATAATGGGCATGAATTAAGTTAAGCGAGTTAACTGAGTAGTAATTATAATAAGTATTTAGATAGATAGATAATAATTATTTAGATGTAACATGGTATAACTGAGCGGGATGGCTCAGGTGATGTCTGTGGCCCACATTCAGTAGGTTGCGGGTTCAATTCCCATGGTTGACCTTCCAGATCCATGGATTTTTTGGGGGGTTTCCCCAGGTTGTTAGGCGAATGCTGGGAAGGATCATTACATCCCCTGAATTTCCTGTCCCTCCGTTCCACCCTCCATTCTCATTTCACTTTACCTTTCATCTCCTTGGCCTGTTTCAGGGTTGCAAGTGTTGGCGGGAGTTGCATGGCAGGGGAAAAGGATGCTCTATGTAACCCTTCATCCCCTGGAATGGGGGCAGTCCCTGAGGGGGATGTGCAAGCCTGCAAGGGGGAGAGGAGCCAATTGCAGCAGCTGCCATCCGGGGAGTTTCAATCTGTAAAAGGTAAGAACCCTGCCCGCTACCTTGTTGTGTGCCCTCTTACCTCACCCCTCCCTCCTAGGGCATATCAGGAGCTTAGGCATAAATGATCTTGTAAGTTGGTTGAGATGTTAAGTCCTCTTCCATACCTAGTCCTATTCCTAACATGGTATATGCCTTGTTAAACAGGACATTATGAATCTGCACATGTATGGCTGAATGTCTGTGGTTCTTAACAATGAATCATGATTTGATGCAAAAGAACCCTAGTCAGGTAACTAACAGTGGACCAAGAGTGTCTTGGTGTTACATTTTTTTCATGAACACTCATGTACATACTTGATTGTTATTTTGGAATGATTATTTGGAAACAAGTAGTTATTTTTCAAACTGCAAGTTGGAACTGTTGCTGAAAAATAGCCATTCTTTCCAGCTTACCATAGATGTTCATGTTCCACCTGCCTGGATGGACTAATATTCCATGTTCTTCATATTTACTTGCCTCTGCTTCCTTGATAAAATCACCACAGGAAAAGGTTTCACTTGGTGAGAATTTTATGTTGTACCACTGACAGAACTCCAAATATTCTGGAAGCCATTCTCTTTTAATTCCTGATATATTTAAAGAGGGTTCATGACATTCAACTGTTCTACTCCGTGGCAATGGGCCCTGGCATCATTTTTGGTGAAAGGGATCCACTACAGTTACTAGAATTAGCTATTAGCCCATTAGTGCCTAATGCTATCCATTGTTGAACATGTTTAAACTTGAAATGCATATTTTTATGCTCTGGAAAATCTAATCTTTCATTCTGTTATAAATATCTGCTGATATCAGTCAAAATTGGTGACAGTGAGTTATTTTATTAGGATCTTTATATACTTAAATTTTCTTTGCATCATGGAAAAAGAATAAATATACAGATACCTCTTGCATATATCATTGTCCATTTTCTGCACAGGCCTTAGAAATGAAATAAAAATCCATTCCATCTTTGAATTGCCTGTCAACCATTATTAAAATGGACAAGGTAAGTGATAACATTTTGATGTTACATAAAAGTAATGCCATGCTACTATTTTATTCTTTATATATTTTCTTAAAAAAAACAAAAACTTGTTTTATTCAGGCTGGCTATGAAAATTAGACCAACTTCATGATTTTGTGGTTAATGCTAATGAGAAGCTCTTGGGTTTGATTACTGGTACTACCAGGACACATTCTTTAACTTCTATGTTTTAAGGAGCTTGCTAAAATTCTTGAACCCAGTTCTTATGTTCGAGAAAGCTTTTAACATGTTATATGGTGACGAAAATAACAATGAAGAAGATATTTCTATTGATCCTCCTAACTCCAGTATTTTAAATGATGAGGATTCAGTAGATGTGGGAACCCTGATAATCTCTGTGGAGAACAGCTTCTTGCTGAGGCTGAAGTACAAATTACAGATGCAACAGAGATATTATGTGATCAAACACACCATGTAGCCTCCAGACTGAAACAGCAGCACTATTTTCTTCACCAGAACAAAGATTTTCAGAGAAGACACACACTCAATTCAGCAAAAATGCAAAGTGGATGGGCAGATATTTTTGAAACTACCACCAGACCTCATAAAATACCCCTATGTGAAATAAATGCAATCAAGGTCTTTGAGCTTTTTCTTGACAAACTAATTGGCTTCATTTTGAAGGGTTTTGGGCCTGGACTCAGTCCACTTAGTTTGTAAGGGCAACTAGATAGCTACTTGATTGAGTAGTGGCTACGGTTTAGAAAATCAAAATGGATAGCTGAGAGAATCGTATAACTCTGATTTAGTGAATAAGCTTCAGTTGCATCTAAAGTCATGCCTTCCAGATTATAATAAACAAAAGTTATCAGTAATGATGAAATAAATAATACTGCCCATATGACACCCGATACTGAATTCTTTCTGGAGAAAAAAATTTTAAAAAATCACCTCTTTGGCTGTTGTGCCACAGAATTTTTAGATTTCAGTATTGAAATAATCCTGTATATCAATGTACAAAACACTTTCCTGTTTAAATTCATCATAATGTTCTGTTCATCGTTAGTATTAGCATACACATTATCATTACTTATTTATTACAAATCAATTTTACAATTTTTTCAATTTAAAAACACTATTATCTCCACAATTTTTAGTTCCTAACTTTTAACTATGGCTCCATGTGTAGATTTTTACTTTCTCTACCACATACATAGCAAGTAGAAAAGGTATTATAATACATCCAAAAATACAATACCGAGATTTCACCAGAAATACATGTTTTGAGACCCCTGAATTAAAAAAAAAAGCATTTTTAGAAAAAGATCCATGTGTGTGTGTGTCTGTGAACAGCATAAAAACGAAAAGTCTGATCAACACCAAACTTAGTTTTACGTCCAGTACCTTCCAAAGATGCAACATGAAAGTCCCCCACCCCTAACTACCCTTTACATGGAACATTTTTGAAATTTTTTATTTTCTATGGCTCTAACAATTTTGATTAAAATACATATTAGAGATATTTACATACAAATAAAATGTATATTTTGAATTTACTGGAAATAGCCTATTAAATCCTTTTTATTTGGAAGGAGTTTTCTATATTCTGTATAACTGGTAAATGTTAAGCGATAGGTGAAAACGTACCACACAAGAAATGTAGATCTCTTCAAAACACAATTTGGATTTCAAATAATTTTTTTGTGGCACAAGCCATTCCTTAGATATCCATTATTAATGGTTCAAAATGTTCATTAAGGGTCATTCTCTTGAACAACATTCAGTTGTTTCTCGCAATTACATGGTAATATGGAATTTTAAGGCCAGTATAGCATCCAGTTCTTAAACATTTGACTGTTGCAGTTCCCTTTGTACCTATGACAAAATGTGTAATGCAGCTATTTCTGCAAACGTTTATTTCGATTAAAATCTAGCATAAAAATAAGCTTTGGTAAGAATAGTTTGTTCCACTAATAAACCATAAAGGGTAGAGAAAGTCATGTGTATATCACATCAGATTATTGCTTAAAAGCCTATCTTTATTCTTGTTTTGTAATAAAAAGCTCATTGTGCATAGGTTAAAACTTTTGTTCCTATTAATGTCAGTGCTAGATAATATGATACATAAATTTAAAAAAAAATCAATTGTTTTGTTTTTTATATCAAAAACAATGTAATGGGGGGGCAGAATTTAATTAAACAATAATTCACACTAATGGGTTAAAATTACATTTTTCAAACTGCGTACTACATCTGTGAATGAAATTGGCATTTGCACAATATGTAAACTTGATTTCTCATACAATGCTGTCTTTGAACTCATGAATTGTCTGTTTGCTTTGTTTTAGATTTCTCGTAACTTTAAGTAGTAAACTAACAAAACAGGGGACCTAGAAGGGCATACTCCTCTTACTAATAGCCTAGTTTAATATTTCCTTTATCAAATTCATGTTTCCTATATGGACAGTTACTGAATCCTGCTAGAAATAAGCACTCTTGACAGTCAATATTGGTTAACTGTTCAAAAAATAGGCAGAGTATTTGTGTTCTATCTCTTTCATTGTGGACTGTATTGTAAAACAACATAGGGCCTATAATCCTATGTGCAGTTATGTGCACCATATGCCAACCTTCTCATCATGTAAAGGAGTTTCATGAATGAGATAAGGATTTTCTGTACTCCAGTTATCTACTGTTTTGCATTATAACATGGTCATGTAAGTAAAGACATGCAGCATCAGTAAAAATAATAAATTTAGGATTCAAAACACCATCAGTAACAGTTTGTAAAACCCAGTTACAAAAATTCACACAACTCTCATTATCTACTGTAATAAATAGGCTGTAATTTATGCACTATTGTCACTCTGTAGGGATTAAATTTAAGAATTTTAATGGCTTTTAAGTGCTATGATTTTCAAAATACCTGTTTCCTGTGAGAGGCAGCAAAGAGATCTCAGAGGAGAATGGGTGATATAAATAAAACAAGCACTGTTTTGTGAGCTTGAGCTTCAGCAGCATCTGCCACGGCTTATCTTGGCAGCACATGCAAATTGTAAGTACTAACTTTATTGTAAACCTACGACAAAGTGTACTATACTGAGAAGTGAGAAATAGTTTAAGTTAGAAGAAAATCATCCTTTGTTATAACATATTTATCATTAATTTTTTTATTGCTTATACTTAAAAATAAATGAATCATTTTATGATGCCTGTATTGCCATTAGTCCAGCAGATGATTGAAAGAGAAGTACAGACTCTACAAACCACCTGCACCCAGTCAGCTGAGTGTTTGCATGCGCGATTTGAATGGGAACCGTGTTGTTAGCATGTAATTTCACAGCCCTCACATAGCGCCTGTCTTTAAAACTCTGGCTCACCTTACCAATTGTATCATGCAACTAGGTGTGTAAATGTATATTAACATTTATCTGGATTAACAATAACTACCTATAATAATAAGCAGCTTTTGTAAGAATAGTTTGTAGAAGAATGAGTAGGCAACCATGCGAGTATAATGTCAGATTCTTTTGTTCTTTCTTTTGCGATCATTCAAAAAAAACAAGAGTTTTAAAGCCATCAAATCGCGATCCACTTTTATAAGATTTGACTATCACTTCAGTTTACTGCATTCTTATGCCTAAAGGAAATGTGTAAATGAGTAATGAAAGTTTATCTCGATTAACGAGTAGAAGATACCAAGAATAAGCTTCTGTAAGAATTGTAGTTAGTAGAGTGAATAGAGTCATGTGAATTCAACACACCAGATTTTTCTTTTCCACTCAAAAACCACAATCAGGAACTCCACCATGGTGCTAAAATGCAGTTGAGCAAGCTGAGGCACTTCAAGAAATAGCAAGCAATAGCTTACTAAAAGCAATCAGGACTTATTTTTATTTATACCACATCATGAACAATAGCTCATTGATCCAGGTCAGCAAGCTTTTGCTTGCAAGGAGGTTGAGTAGAAATTTTTTATTTATATAAAACCAAGCAATTGCTCGGAATTGGTGAGATATGAGCCAATGCTTGTTTTTATTACACCACCCAATGTTCTAACCTTTCTATCTCATCAAGCTTTTCCTCAGCAAGTATGTATGTGTTTCTCTACAAGTTTAGCATCTCTAAGCATGCAATACAAGATTATCTAGGAAATGCCCCCATCCAAAACTACCCTTTATATGGTAAATTTTTTACTTTTATCAAGAACAGCTGTACCAATTTTGGTTAAAATATTGCAGATGCTTTCAAACATGTGACGTGAGAAATTTTGTAAGTCCAAAGGCTCTCCAATGCATGTGCAAGCTGACTGAAACAACCGATGACTATTAGTTTTATTGTTTCTCACATAGCAGCCAACATGTGCTTCATTTGTAACCGTAGCCAACCTCTGAAATAAATTCCCACATATGTGCACAACACTCTGGAAGCGATTAGCAACTTGCCACTTTTGAAAAGTCCTGAACATGCTCTCTCTCGGGTTTTATTGCATGGTCATGCAGTGAAATAGAATTTATTGTAGCGTGAGAAGCAAAGTTTGTATGTTCTTGGAGATATTCTTGCAAATAATAAAACTATTAGAAATGGCTCCTTTGATTAATAAGATGGATCTGTCGGTTTACCTCAATGATACAGAGAACACCTATATGTTTACATTTTGTCAGTATTTGTGGCATCCTGCCATCAAGAATTGTTCAGCAGACCCTTTCCAGGAACTAATGGAAGACATTAGGCAGGTCTAACCTGTGGTGTAATGATTAGGTTTAGTTAAAGTTTAGGCTAGGCATAGTTAAATTAAAGAGTTAGTGTTTAGTGTACATAGCTAGTCAGCATAATTTAGGAACAATGTGTATAATTACGTAGTTAGTGTAATTTAGTGACAAAAAGAGTGTTGGCTGCATTACTTTGAGTGATGCAAGATGGAGAATATGGCTACATGTGCAGTAAGTAAATAAATAAATAATTATAAGGCTTAAATTATGTTAATAAAACGTTTTCCAACAAGAAATCATCCATATAAATAATTCTAAATACATATTACACCAAAAAAAGTGAAGCTGTACTTCGAAAAAATATGCCATAGGCGTTAAGACTTAGAAGAATACATATGGAATAAAATGCATATCTTGTATTTTCTGCAAATAGCTTGATTCTGACTGAATTTTGTATGGTGTTAGATAATTGACAAATTTAAGAAACAGACAAAAGCTTGCTTCAGAGAAAGGGGAGAAAAAAAAGTTTTTGTTGAATCAATTCTTTTGTAGCTTTAGCCCTTTGAGAGATATTTCTTGTGATTGGTCAGAATTTCCATTATTTAAACTACATATTTTTAAAATGTTATGTCTATTTGTTTCTTATTTAGACCATGAAGTGAGTATTATTCAAAATGTCAAGTCCAATATACACATCATTTGATGGTTGCAATAGTGTCCTATATGAAGGCCGTCTGAAAAGTTCTTGGCCTAACAATGGAAAAATGAAATTGATTTAAAGGTATTTTCGCTTTTCAACATAATTATCAATTATAACTGCAATCACCTCCATTACACAAGAAAGAGGTGGGAGGAAGAAAAAAGGGGGGGAAAAAAGAAGCTGTCCCATGAGGAAATCTTTGAGCTTATGGAGATGGAAGTTGGAGGGAGCCAGTTCCAGAGAGTAAGGCAGATATAACAATTTGTAGTGCAAATCCTTCAGTTTTGAAATTCCAGAACACTTTTGTGGGCAGGTGCATTGTCCTAGTGAAAAAAATTTCCCCCCCCCCCATCTGCAAACTAGGCTTTTTGTCTCAAATGTTGGTATCAGCCTCGTTAGATCCGAGTAACACTCTTCCCATTATTATTTTACCTTTTTCAAGTCATGACCTTTCCTGTTGATGGAACTGACTTTGCCTTCTTTGGCACTAAACAACCGGCTTCTATTAACTGTATGATGAATCCAAATTTCACCCATTGTAATGAATCTGCAAATAAAGTCAGTTTTGTTCCTGTTCAGTCTCTGTAAACATGCTCAGAGATTCTAGCGCACTTTCTCTTTTGGTCGCTGTGCCGCAAACGCAGTACCCATCTTGTGCAAAGCTTTCTCATCCCCAAATCTTGATGCAAGATATAACACATACACTCTTTAGATGTGCCTATAGCCTCAGCATTTCTGCCAATCGTCCGGCGCCATATTGTACAATCTTTTTTTTAATCATATTGTAGCACATTTTTGGGCATCCTCTGCATGGATTATCTTTTAAACTGGTGCATACACGTTTAAACTCCAAGGCCACTTTTTCACTGTTGAAAATTAAGGTGAAGCACCACCATACACTTAACTTTGTGTGAATTTCATTTGGTGTCAAACCTTCTTTTACAAAGAATTTGGTAACTGTACTATATTCAATTTTGTCCAAATCAGCAAATGCAACAATATAGTAGGCTTGAAAATTTTCAGAAATGCTTATAACAAATCGAACAACTTAATGGAAAAACATCACTGCATTAGCACTACCATTTCTATTCAAGACAGAGAACCTTTCAGATGGTCATCGTATGCTTCTATGCGACTACTAAAAAATGTGTATTGAAGCCATTTTAGAATACATTTATCATGATTAACAGAAAATAGAAAAACAAGAGACTTTTATGAATAATTTGCAGAGTAAATATGAAAGTAAATCATATTTATGGATAAAATCACATAATTGAAACGTAAGACTTTTCTAGTTAAGGTTTATATGCTAAGGTTCGAGTCACTGTTTGCAACAATTAAATGGATATTTAAGCTGGTAGTTTTAAATGCAACACTTTAGTTTTTAGAGAAGCCAAGAAGAGGAAGGATAAGCATAATGAAATGAAACAAAATATCACACTAAGTAGTTATGTTTATTCTTTTGTATCTGACTAACTTTATCTGATGTATTTTTATTTCAGCGCACTCATTCTATGCTCTGTTAATTCTAACATGCAATCCAATCAAAGATACAAAACATACTGACACCACCCACAATGCAATTCTGTTCTGAACCATCTTTATTTCCATAAAACACTTTCAATCATTCGCAAACTATACACATGGAAACATCATTCACTCTGTTCAACCACAGTGAAAACTTAATCACCTAGCAACTAAAGTGACAAACTTGCATTTACTTATCTGGAAGCCTAACTGAAGTCACTAAATATTAATATGAATACAACAGTATCTTAAAATATTTCAAACATAATATCTAACTAAAGTAGATTAAAACATGAAAGACATTACAATCAGTAGACAAATATTTGTTGCAGGATATTTACTGATTCAACTGTGTGGTCGGTTTTAAAGTAGATAAGATAATTCTGTGAAACAATGGAAAATGAAACTCCTTTTTAAAGCTGTAGAGAAATGTTTTTGTACTTGATAAGAACAAAAATAACATCAACTTGTTTTCGGCGAGGGAATACACTGTTACAGACAATAATTCAGCCTACATAAAGCATAACTTATTATCTAAGATGTAAACAATTTTTTTCTTCTTTTTCCTTTATATTTTTTTATTTTGCATACAGCAAATGGTATAAACCAAGACATATCCCGATAACTTCACAGCACAAATAAATCCCACATCTCAACATATTCCAAGAAACACAAATAATTCTATGTTACACAAGAACAAAATTTCCCTCCCCTCTGAAGTAGCAAAACGAATTCACTCTCAACATTTACGTGGACTAAAAAGTGAGGAAATATGTACAAAAGCTTTCAAGATACAGGAACTGATAATTCACTACAATTAAACAATACAAATTCCATTATGAAAAATACTATGAAAAACTGCACTACATTATTCCAGTTTATGCCTCTATTTGCAAACAGCAGTTTGCTTCCATTTGGCTAGTGTTTGGCATGTTTATAACACCAATGTTTAGCCTGTCAGAATATTATTTTTGTTTAACAGAACACATTTGTCTTACATGCAATAAAATGGGAAAATTAACTTAAGTGGTTCCAGCGCTTTAAAAAAAATTCACAGTGCAACTGTGTTTATCATTTTCTTATAAAGCCAATAATGTCTCTGAATTGAAAACAAAATTAGGAACCCCTAAAAAAGTACCACATTGCAGATGCTTATGCATATGTCCTTCAACTGATTTATATGTGCAACTAAAGCAATACATACACACAAGACATATTGTCTTTATTTTTTTTTGTTTAATCTATACATAATGAACTGTAAATGCACATTTAACCATACATTAATAATATACATACTTTACTATACATTATAATACATATTTTCTTTTTCTCCTTAATGTTTTCCAAATGACTAATTTTTAAATCTACAATTCCATTATTTCTCTTTCTTTCTTTCTTTCTCCTTTTTCTTCTCTTTTTAATTTTTAAATGTGTGCAGAACTAGGTTCTATTTTAGATCTGGAGGGACTTTTAGCATACATGAACCCTACTCTACATTTTTTTAAAGTAACAACTGATTGCATATAGATATACTACACTATCACTACCTTGAACATTTCCTCAAAGGGAAAGATACAGTTATTAATATTCAATTCTGTAAAAAGCGAAATAGCTGCCCCCCCTCCCCATTTCAGGCTTTTGATTTCTCATATACAATGAAGAGAAAAGAGTATTATTTTAAACAGATGTATGGAGGAATAAAATTTTGAACTGCTCAAACAGGCAACTGTGATGCTCTAAAGGTTAGTACAAAAGGTCTGAAGCAAACAAACTTTCACAAACATAGTTACTTAATGTGGAAGCCCAAAAGCTTTCCATACCTAATGCAAAGAGCAAAATGGACTAGAAACTTTCAACTAAGATACTTGACAATACACAAAATGCAACTGATTGCTTCTTTGACATTCAGTAAAGTTCTATGGATAGCCGAACTCTGATTTCTTATTGTATGCATAAAATCCTTTCACCAATTTACAAGAAGATACCAATACTGGACCATTTATATACCTAGGATGTGCAACCAACTAGCATTCTTGAAACTTCTTTTTTACACCAATTTTGCAAAACACAAAGTAGTTAGTTCTAGTTATCAAGGGTTGGCATTTGTAAGAGAATTAAAACTTCATATTTTGCAGATTTATGGTTTATTTCCAAAACACCAATATGGAACATTATGTTACAAACAAAATTCAATAATGTTCTATCACAATATTAAGTTTAATAACAGCTAACATTTTAGGTCATATTTAAATAAGGTATTCACGAATGCTTTCCTAGTTTACACACTTTATTTGCTTATGCAGAGTTCTATCTACAAGGCCAAATTGCACAAGAGTTATTTTATTAAAACAGTCCAAAATTGGTCCCCTTTTGTAAAGTGAAACCCTTACAAAGGACTGTGAACAAGGATAAAAACTTATTTTTCAAGAAGTTCCCATTATGTGGCTTTAAATACTGTAATTTTAAATATTTTTCAACATCTATCCAAACTTAACAGATTTCTGGTTTTCAAACCTATATATTCCTTCATACTTACAATTCCCTGTTAAGAACTCTTAAAATGCATGGACCAAAATAACTGTTATCTTTGTCTCTTGCTATCTTCCCATTTTGTTTCAAGCGCTCCGTTAGGGCATGTGACGCAACATGGCACAAAAAGAGAATACAATGTATAGTTACATGACCACTTAGAATAGATACTGGTAAAGATCAATCAATCACTGGTAGTGGAGCCACCTTAAGTGGTGTGGTTGTAAAATCCAATTTCATATGTTCTGTGCTAAAGCAAACTGCGATAAGCTCACCAATTACAAACCACAATAACTTGTGGCTTTTTTCATAAATATTGTAGCCTACATATTTACACTCTATAGAAATGACAACAAATAAAAAAAGTATACTTTGTCTCAAATAGGTCAAGATGCTTGTGTTTCTCATGTTTCACAACCAAACCATTTAATTCATCCCCATACACTTAGCATATATAACAGCTGAATAAAACTAACTTGTGGCTTTACTAATTAACATAAGATAAACTTAACAAAAATTAGAACATTTTATCCATTTTAGCTGAAGGCACTAATTTTTGCAAGTTTTTCTTGTGTTAATTATTGAAGCTATAAGCGAGATTTCTTCAGCTGTTAAGAATATCACTTCACTGTGCTTCCCAACAATCATTTATACTAGTTTTCCCAGAGTCCCAAGTGAAATATTCTTTATGCTTATCACCCTCCGTGTCTGCAGAAAATTATACTTTCATCATGTTTGCTATGCTGGTTGTGTTTGGTCAAGCCACAACTGGTTCTGGTGGGTTCAGCTCACAGACATGTTGTTGTTCACCAGCTGCAGATGCAGCAGTATCCATTGGTTCATCCCCATGCGTTCCCAAGGGGCCAGCACCTGCACCTGCAGCATTCTGGGTAGGAAGGGATTCTGACTTTGCTGACCACTGTGTCAGGGTGTAGGGAGCAGATCTGGCCTCTCGTCGAGCTCTGCGTCGGGCTCTACGTTCTTCCATTATGAGACGCAGCTGTTCCATTTTCCCACGAGTTGCCTGGTTCTCTCGTGAAAGGGTCACCGATTCTTCTAAAGAAATAGAAATAGTACATAAGTATCAAAATAAGTAATTTCCTTTTTATTAAAAATAAAACCTACAAAATTAAGTGTTCAATAAAACACTCCTAAATCTTTAATACACAAGGCCAACTAATTTCACTGGAAGTTAGAATACAACAAGAAAAATACAAGACCACCATTAGATTCTTATACATTCCTAACTTTTTGGATATGTTTCACCAACAAATTTTAAAATTAAACAAGCCAAATTGGTTAAACATTCAAATTGACTGGCTAATTTAACTTTTAGCATGCTACAATTAATGTGTAACCTCACTGTGTTAAACAAAAACATCAAATTTTTAACTACTAAAGCCAGAAGTACAATTTTCCTAGCTCCTACTTAGGAGTATGTAGGGAAGTATTGCATTTCATGCAACCGTTTGATATCAAGATTTCACTGGAAATACGTGTTTTGAGATCTGAACAAAAGAAAATGGGTAAAGGTGTGTGTGTGTGTGTGTGTGTGTGTGTGTGTGTGTGAGGGAGAGAGAGAGAGAACAGCATAGCAAATTTAAAAGTTCAGCATCTTCAAATGATGCAACAGTATGACTTTCAGGAAAATCCATCACCCTAAACTACCCTTTATGTGGGAAAAAAAATGTTCCTTTCGATTTTCTCAAAAATGGCTTGATTTTGATTAAAATACCATATGTTTAAAATATTTATGTGACTAATAAAATGTATAAGTATTTTCAATTTTCTGCAAATAGCCTGTGAAGTTCTCTTCAATTGCAATGAATTTTGTATAATTTTGTGTAACTGGTAAATCGTAAGAGATACACATAGGATTGCCACATAAAAGATATATATCCTCCTCACAGACACTTTTTATTTCAAATAATTTTTTTTTAATGGCATCAGCCATTTATGAATACATTTGTCATTGGTTTGACAAATATTTCCATTATTTTTTAAGTGCTGTCACTATTGGGTTTTCTTACAATGTCATGGAAAGTGTATGAAATTTCAAAGAGTACATATAGTGACCTGCTTTTTAAAGATTTGACTATTGCTTTAGCCTCCTATATCTGCATTGTACCTATAGCAAAATATGTAATGAAACTATTTCTGCAAACGATTATTCCAACATGAAGCCGATTGGAATAACTTTCACAGAATAGTTTGTGGAGGCCCTATATGAAGAAACTGTTTTAATTTCTGTATTCTGGACCTTTATGGTCACCTGTACTGCCAGGCAGATGTATTAAATAGATAAATAAAAAGTAGTGGTTAGATAAAGTGATGTGAATGTAATAGATTTTTTTTTTCCGGTCATATTGGAATATTCAAGTATTTTTCTTTACTTCAATTTCATGTCTATACATCTTAAGGTTTAGGAGTTATGGCCTTTCGTTACCTTATTCATTTACTTTCAGATCCTTTAATTTTTACACTCACTCACTTTTACTCCTACTTCTTATCTTAGTAGGTAGAGGAAATTTTTCATCCAAAATGTTGGTGTAAATATTTCACTGGAATTGGGAAGCCAGAGGGAAAATGATGCAGATCAATTAATCCCCGAGTGCCATTGGTGAACAACAACAAAATATTTCACTGGAAACATGTTTTGAGCTTACCAAAATAAGAAAAAGGTGCATGTGCAGGATAATGTGAAAAGTAAAAGTCAGATGAATGCCAAACTTCATGTTTAAGCACAAAAATTTTAAAGGACGTCACATGAACATTTTCATGAAATTTCCCCTATTCTTTCCATGGAAAAACATTTTTTATTTTCTCAAAGATTACTCTAATGATTTGGAAAGGTAGAATCAGATGACTGAAAAATTCAATGCCATAGCCGGGATTTGAACCATGGATCAAATTCAAGTCAGCTGGAGAATTTAATGGCCTGCCAGCATGTTGCCATGGTAGCTCAGTGGTTAGAGCAACCGGACGGAGACCGGGAGATCCGTGGTTCAAATCCCGGCTATGGCATTGAATTTTTCAGTCATCTGATTCTACCTTTCCAACCCTGTCCAACACACAGCTTGTGTGAAAGAACAATTAATTCTGCTCTAATGATGTTTGTTAATATATAAGCTTTGAAACAATTAATATGAGGAATAAAATCTAGTTTAATTTTCTGTGAATAGCATGTGAATCAACTTCATTCAGATTCAATTTGTATAATTTTTAGGGAAACCGTCAAGAGGTACACAAAAACATATTTCAGAGAAAATGTGAACATTAAAATATATAATCTATTTCATATAATATGGCTTGTAGCATTAACCGTTTTCAAAATATTCTACGCTGAATATACACTTTCCTAAGTGTAAGCACATGATCAAACGGAAGATGTTTTGAAGTTTAACTCTTCTTTTTCTTTTTTTGCAACAGATTGTAACTAGGATTCAATTTATTCCTCCATGCTTGTACTATAAATATTTGAAGGTTGTTTCTGCATGTTGTAACTAAGCACTAACTGTATACTTTGAAAACATTTCTAGGCAAAAATACATTGTGAATAATGTAAGCTGGATAGAAGAATCACTTTTTAATGAGCACAGTAACACATTGGCATATCCAACCTATTTTTTTTTTTGAGGAACACTGATAACTATGGAGAAAGAAAGACTAACTATGTCGCATACTATAATTGACATTAAATATCAATTTGTTCTAATTAAAATACACTTGGGTCGGCCTGTTGGTAATGCTAATTTAAATATTGAAATAAGAAAATACAATTCTTGCAGAAAAGAATTAAAAATCTGTATGAAGATACAAAGTAAAATAAAATAGATAATAAAACTATTAATATCTGCTTAACTATCTTCATATGTTGTTTGGACCCAATGTTTTAGAATAATGCTCTAATGAATAAATTTAAAACTTTTGCTTGTAACTTAATATTTGCCGACGTGAATGAACTATATTAACATGTCTCAAAATGGTGCAAAAATATGCAGTAAAACAATTGAATCCATATTTATAAAATTAAGGGAGGTATTGCTTAAAATTAAATCTGAAATAACTATTTTGTAGTCATGTATCGCTTTGGCATTTTGGGATGTTTCAACCACTTGCAGTGTAAGAAGCTTAGGGTTACACCTACAATCTGTGTTTTTGTTTTCCATTTTCCTATATTTAATGGTTAAGAATGCTATCCACAACAACACACCGGTTTGCATAAAAGCTTACATTTAGAGCTGTGCTCAGCCTGAAACTTAAACTGGTCTTCTAAAAAATATGTATTCAAAGTCAGATAAAGCCTTCTGTTCTCACATCAGTAATGGTTAATTGAAAATGGCTGTCAAAAATCAGTTACAGACATATTTGGGATTTTTAAATACCATCCATAACAATCGTCCATAAGTACTGATATCTTTACAACTGGGAAGAAAATTCTTTAATAAAACCTGCAAGTGTCAAATACAGTGGTCATCAAGGTTGTAAATGAAATACAGACAGGGGGTTACGAAATGTTGCAAACAGAAGCATGTTGCTTACTGATAGCCTCTATGTTTCTCAAGTAGATTTTAAGATACTGGATGCTTTTATTTAATGGCTGGTTACAAAATTGGAATTTTCTAAGTCTACACTTTATAAAAAAACCAATGTGAAGACTTGATGACTGGCTGTTACACGACTCTCTAGCATTTTTTAAATCACAGGTAATAACCTACAAAAATGTGATTCTTCTATCCACTTTACTTCAAATAAATACTTGCTTACAAAAAGTTTAAATTATTACATACATGATGCAAAAATAAAAAATGATTTACATCACCAGTATGCATTTGTTACTAATGAGCTCACACAAGAGGAAGGAAGGAAGGAAGGAAGGAAGGAAAGAAAGAAAGAAAGAAAGAAAGAAAGAAAGAAAGAAAGAAAGAAAGAAAGAAAGAAAGAAAGAAAGAAAGAAAGAAAGAAAGAAAGAAAGAAAGAAAGAAAGAAAGAAAGAAAGAAAGAAAAGAGGAAAAGAATGAATCGCACCACTCAAACATGTTATAATAGATGATGCATCAATGTTAGCTCTGACAAAATGTAACCATGTTTTAGAAATGGCTAAGAATATGAAGTTATTTATTATCTGCTGCCCATTGAATTATACTGGGTGGAACTTGGTGCCACTAAATTTAAAAGAATGACATAACTGCTTGTCAGCAAACCTTAGTTTGTAGTGATCACTGGCAACAGAAAGAATGCTTTTGAGAGTATAGTGCAACTGTGTGATCTAGTATGTACCTCAAAGCTAAGCCTAAGAGACAGAGTGAACATCTTCGAGATTAAGGTGACTTGGCAGTTGCTTCAGAAACACACTATTCATTTTGAAACACAATTGCTTATGAGATCGCGTGGTTGCATTTTGCCCAGTCCAGTTTTTAACAGCAATACGAATTCCATCATCAAACACTGTATTCTCTTGGTAGAGAATTATTTTCAAACTGGGAGGATAAGCCAAGGTGTTCTGCATTAAAAGACTGGATGGTGCCTAAAGAGTTTTCTCCTATCTTTCCCACAAGTTCAGTGAATTTTCAGGAGAGAGAGAAAAAAGAAGAAAAATAAAACTTAAAACTACTTCATGAAAAGTGATTGGAAGTATATGAATAAGTTCACTGCTTGGCAGATGAAGTAATAGGCAGATAAGACATCATAGCCATCAATAGGAAGAAATCCAAAGCAGAGATAACTGACCAAACTCTCAGATTCGAGACTGAAGTGGATCAACCCCAAGAAATTAATGAAGGAAAACAATTTAAGAACCCACTGTGCCATACTTCAAAGAGTATTACAATATACACAAAATTCTATGACATGTCTTCTGTTTGGATCATGTGGTACAATAACCAAGGACTTTGTAAATTGGAGGCATAAATACAAAATTAGTAAAGGCATTAAGGATGCTATTGTACAATATATTATAAAAGAATCAATAGAGATTTTTAAAATCATGTGTGTGCATGTGCAGCACGTATTTGTTGACTTATTGATTTTAATAATCTTAATATGTAAAATACTTACATTGTTTTTCTTCTTGTATATTAATTTTAATGTTGTGCCTAATTTTAGTACGGTAATTGTTCTGTATTCATCATAGCTAATTTTATATTGATATTATTATATCTGTTATTCTGTGTTATTTGAAAACCAAATGGAATCAGGTTATTAAATAAATGGGCCAGTTTTAGAATAGCAGTAATTTTAATTGTTGTACAAAATCCGTTTATTTATATTTGTTGCTTTTTCTTGTGATAGGTAAGTCACTCTCTTTCATACAAATGCTCAGTTACAGGGAAGGAGATTGGTTGCTACAAACTTCAGAATATTAAACATTAGACAGAGTGAGAGATTATGATTGAGGGGCTACAGACATTGTTACGATGCATTAGCAGAAAACTGGGTTGTTGTACAGCAGTGAATAAAATATAAAATTGTATCGATATTAAACTGATTTACATGCCACAAGATTTGAAATGGCAGTTTTCTCTCCCTCCCTCTCATTCTTGAGATGCTGTATGCCACCCTCCATATCAGTTCATTACTAAGTGATTGATTATACTCTCTTAAATTCTCTCTTAAATAATGTTGATTCAAAACAATAAGGCAAATTCTGAGTAAATTTGATCACTTAGTATAGTGTTTAAAAGTAGCACATGTACTTAAATGCCTATCTAACCAATTCATTCTTAGCACTTTGAACTAAGAACTAAGTATTCAGCATTTATCCTTATGTGTAAACATTTGTTAAAAAAACAAAGACTGAGATCTCGCAAAACAGAATTTGTGAATACTTACCACTAAATTCCATACCCTGTCCAGCTCGGTCTCCAGTTACAGGTCCACTGGTTCCTGAAGTGGCAGACTTTGCTGGATTCCCACTTGAAGCTTCTACAGTGATAGTGTGCCCTTGGCGTGCATGCCTACGATACTGAGGGGTGGCACACAACAGGTCATTCAAAATGTGTATAATGGTGCTGATATCTCTCTTGGGACGGCCAAATCGATCCTGGAGAGCAGGGTTTAAAGTTCCTGAAACACACAATTTTATTAGCATTACTGCAACAGCATAGCATTAAGTATTGCTGTACATTCAACACATATATCAAGTGAGAGTATAAATTAATGATTAACTACTTAACACCACCTATCGTTTTGGTATTCAAAGGGCAAGAGTGAACACACTTCTTGTGTGACCTTAATACAACATGAGTGAGAGCGAGTTTGATTTAGTTATATTTATAATCAATCTCCAAACACAAAATGGAGCTGCCTTCTGTTGACAGTTTCAACTGCATAGTTTAAATGCTTGACAGCTGTTTAGTTTCTGTTAATTTTGAAGACAACTGTGTTATTGAGTCATGATGACTTACTACTTTTAGTTAAATGCCTTCTGAGGCAAAGTGGTACATGTTACTGCCATGAACCAGCACCAATTGCAAAGAGTAAAATCATAATCACGAAGAAGTGTCCGAGATACAGCAGTAGTACAGACTGTGCTCGAGTAGCTTTCATTCACCTTATTTTCTCTGAATAAAACCCTTTTCATAAACTGAAATGCAAAACTCTTTCTCCTATAAAATTAATAATAATCATCTCACAAATGTATTTTATCTTCTCAAAAACTTCACGAGCACACAGAGCAAGCAAAACTATTCAAGAAAATGAGTAGTATTTATTAAGTTATTTATTGAATTGAAAGTTAAAATACACAAGAGGAAAATAACAGGTATTTTATTCATCATTTAATCATTATCATTAATCATTTAATTGAATGTACCAATGCCATACTGTAGCACGGCCTTCTATAATTTTTGTTTCTTTAGCTTACAAAATAGGAACAATCGCAAATCAGCTGCAACAATTTCCAAACAGTAACATACAAGGAACATAAATATCATTTCAACAAGACTTCAGCGAGAGTCGACTGATTGGTTCAAACTTACATGGACTGTGAATTGAATTGGTCAATACTGAATTCCTGATGAAACAAATAATCATTAAGAGACATTACATCACCTCTCTACAGCTCAATTAAAGACAAGTTGATTTATAAAATGATTGTGTGTTTTAAGCTTTACACACAATTTAGCTATGAGCATGATTTTTGTTGCTTATACAGTGCCTGGAGTTCACAATATTACGGAAGTTAGCAATTAGTTGGGAAATAAAGTGAACCTTAACTCCTAGTTCATTTACACAAATCCAAATTTTACCTTGATGTGGGTGCCTTACAGAATCAAACATTCATTTACAAAGTAATGTTTCATCATTTGTCTTGACTAAATCTGTAGGAAGCTTTTCTACAGGGCAGAAGTGGAAATCAAGGACTACGATGTCGAGAACCAAGCAAATAGCAATGTATTAAAGAATGTAACATAGCAAAAAATAGCATAAGGTTTCAACAACATACTGTCTGCAGAATCTGCCGTGTTATGACAGGGCTCTGGTGGGTACCAAATTAAAGGATTAGGACAATGCTATTATAGCATCAAGAATATTTAGTGTAACTTAGATCTTATCTGCACTGTATATAGAGTAAAGGCAGGGCAAATGGACAGGCTAAGGACATTTTTCAAAATGAAGGCAATACTATTTACTGCAGAACCAAAAACTGTTTTTTAATATAAGCATTGAACATTAATTTTACAAAATTAAAACTTCTCTTCTGAAATAAGATACATGCACAGAAAAAAAATTACTCACTGGGGTAAACGGACACACTGTTTGGGGAAAACAGACACCAACATTTTTAGTCACTGTCATCACTCATCCTGTAATATGGATCATTTCCAGTCTCTGCACGCTTAATGTGGTACCAGTTTGCACAATTGAAGCACACTGCACCCAGTTCTCCCCCTTCTTTGCAACACTGTTGGCATTCTTTGCAGATATTCTCTTTCTCATAGGCAAGTTTCTTAACTTGTGTTCTGGGCTTTCGCTGCTGTTGCTGCTGCCTTTTCATTTTCAGCACAGGCAGTTTTCCTAGCTTTTAGATTATTTATAAATGCAGGGCTTGTTATAACCTCAAATTTTCTGGGTTTCCTCTTAGTTCCTGGTTTACTTTTAATTTCCAGGGAAATTCTTGGAGGAGAACTCAGCTGTTGGAAGCTTGTTGAGAGTGTAAAATCTTGAGTCTGACCTTCTTGATTTGGAGAGGTGTGAACTGCAAAACTGTTCCCATTATTTGGGATTGTCCTAGGGAGCTTGATTCTGAACAATCTCATTTTTAACATCAAGTTTTCCATTTTCATGTTGTTAATTCTGTAAATGAACTTCTCCTGGACAAAGAAACATGGTCTGGATGACTGTTGGGATTGAAGAGAGAAATTCCACTGCTCTTGAATCCACCAATGTCATTTCCAAGCATTGGCATGTGATTCCAGGTATCTGCAAAAATTCCTTCAAATGCAAGCTTGTTGAATGCCTTTTCCAGGATTTCTCCTGACACAGAGTCTGCAAGCATCAGTTCTGTGGGGTGCAAGCAAAGCAGAGCAACATCTTGAGCTACTGCCTTTTCTAGCATTGGAGGATCAGAACTATGTGAGCCATTTCATCCAAAATTAATATCAGAGTTCCACTAGGTACAATGTAGTGAATTTATAGAGGATTAAATATGTTCGAACGTTTCCAGTTTGGAACCGCATTTTGATGTGGTGCACTTTAAACAAATATTTTAGAAGTTCTGTGGTCAGTACTGGGAATTTATGCTCCACGAGTGCTGTTTTGTTCTTTGCCAGTTCCGAACCATACCTACAAGGCGTAAACAACTTATTTTGGTTACCGAATACTTTGGAAAGCATTTATATATGCATCACTAACATGTGTGTCTCTTAGAAAGCTGTGATATGAGCGTGTCCATATGCCACCACAACCACCTGTCTGTCTGTCCCCTCTACACAGCTTCAAATGAATTATTTTTCTACTCCAACAAAATTCAATTTTAGTTTCAATAATTCAAACTCATGGGAATGATTATTTTAATTCATTTGATTTATTAGAATGTTAAGATATATTATGTGTATACTATTTTTAATTCCATTATGTTTTCTCTTAATAGGCATTTGAAATTAGCTTAAGAAATACGGGCTGGGTAAATGAACTAAGAAATAACCTTGAGAATAATGGCATGGGAGATGTTTGAAGGAAAAGAGAGGCAAATCACAAAGGTTTTTGGAAGAGTATTAGAAGAAGATTTGAGGACATCGAGATACAATTATTTAGTCAGATAACGGAGAAGAGATCTTTGATTTTTTTTATGTCAACATAAAAAAAACACTGGGAAAGAGAGAAATATGTAGACAACACAAATAAAGAAGAAAGATGAGGTATAGCATGGTTAAGGGCAGGAATATGGAGGCTAAAAGGGAAGCCAAACGGCTATGCACAAGGTGAATGTCCATTATGCGGGGAAAGTGAAGATATACAACATATTATATTTGAATGCAAAGAAACAGAGATTTGGAGAAAAGAGAGTTTATGGTATGGAATGAATAGGAATAAAGATATACATACAATTCTAGATAAAAACAATAAAAATATGGGTAAATACTTAATGAAAGTAAAAAATAAATGGATATGGACGGTTAAAAGAGGAAAAATAATGTAAATAAACATAAAGAACTACTAAATGTATCAACATGTAATTGTAATTCACAATGACTGCTCATCTTAGTGGCCAGGGCCAAATAGAGAAGGTAGTCTAAATATGTAGTAACTTAGTGCTCAAATAAATTATTCAATTCAATACACATTCCCCCCCCCCCCCCGAGAGATGACAACATTTTCTTAGTTCTAGCACACATAACACACCAAGGCATCCTCTATAGTGGCTGCAACAAGTGGCAAAAGCTTTAGAAGCCTTCATTATCCGCAAAATCCTTGCAAACTCTGAGCATTTTCTTATTGGTTTAGCAACATATACAAGTCTTACCTGCAGAGTTTCTGAAGCTGGATTCCAAGAATTCCTAAAGAATTACACGGAAATATTTGCACACGTAGTCAACAGAGTCCAGAATGAACTTAGCGACACAGCATTCACTGTTCCCAACTTTGGAAGCCAAAATACACTAAAATTACTTAGGATCTTGCCCCGCCTTTACCGCAATACTCTTCTTGTTCTGTTATGCAGATGTAAGTTTCTTTTATAATGGTTCAAATTTGCCCACATGTAACATCTACCTGTAATTTATCTATTTTATACATCTTAGATTTATTGGAATCAATATTTATATCTTCTATTCCGACAGTTCAATTGTGCTATAGCCACATAGAACTCAAATTTAAATAAAATAAAGTAACCTTGCATAAATTTTTTATTTTATTTGACATTCCATTGACAGGAGCTGAGCGTAACATGTACAAAATTATTTTATTGATAATGTACGTACTATGAATGACATTGTTGTTTGCTTGCTTTGTAATTTGTTGTGTATATAAAATGCTTTATGTCTTATGTTTTGCTGACTGTAATGCTGTGATGGGTTCCAAACTGTCACAGTTGCATATAAAGCCTGTTACATTTAGTGCCTTGAAATTACGGTTGAACAGCGCACTTGCCTGTGTTTAAATTTGTTTCAAATACCACTTTATATAAATTTTTACAACTTGTCTACTTCCACATTTAACTTAAATCATTATATATATATATATATATATATATATATATATATATTATTATTATTATTTTTGCAAGTAGCTTATATAATGTTTAAAAAATGCACATATAATATATCCATTTTTGTTGTTGTTTTTATGGATGGAATGTGCACATTAATGCTATTATTTCATGCAATACACATGAATGTTTACTAATTTAAGATGAATTTAACATGTGGAACACTCGAGAGATTCCTGTACCACTCAGATTGATGGTAGTAACCTTTGTAGCATGATCATTTCCTGATCCTACTGCTGAACTGGAGATTACATCAATATTAACATTTATGAGTGCTAAAGATTTACCCAAAATAAGATATATGCAGTATCATCTCAGTTATAGTTTTAAAGGGAGATGGCCAAAATGATATACACTTGAGAAAATATAAAAGTGAATTAAGGAACTGAAACTGTGTATTAGATTATTACTCAAACTAATTGTGTATAATTTAATATAAGAAAGCAATAAATGAAACAAATAACATAATACACCATTTAGAGTACTTATGTATATGTATGCCAGTACTGCAATTCAAAATTAAAAATAAAGAAATAAGAATCAGAGTACTGGTGCTTTATACTGGTTTTAAAAAATGGTGTAGAGTACGTAAATTAATATATTTTGTACAAGGGACCAGAAAGATGTAATGTACTAATGAGAAAACATATTATCAAAAAAGTATAACTGAGCTAATTACTAATGAATCAAGTTTGGTACCTAAACAGTTGAATGGTTATCTGCAAAAAGCATAGAAGTGAATAACATGTAAGTGAGGTTCAACTATATGTGTAATGTTTTTTCTTTTCTTAAATGGGGATAATATGCAGAAGGCTATACAACCTGTATGTGCAATTTTTTAAGTAAAGTGAGTAGAAAGCATATGCAGCAGGGAAGGGGACTAGCATAGATATTACTTCTAATCCCAGCAAGCCTTTGGGTTTTCCTCACATTCATTTTGAAATGGGTGAACAGAGTGCACTAACATATCTTAAGCAAGGCAGTAAAATTAAGCATTAGATGGCAGTTCTAATGTCTTAACTGATCTTATCTATTAGTAACATATTAAAACATATGTATTTTGGTAAATTGTTCTTCAGCTAGGCAACTTCAGTCTTTCAAATGAAAAGTGTTCATAAATTTAGTTCATCCTAAACTCACCTGAGAATGTGCCTGAGTAAACTCCCTTTCCATGATGGTGCATGGATTCTATGATGGCACCTTGTCGGCGAGCACGGGCATTGTCCTGAAACAACGGAACAAAATGTTTAATTGCATTCACTACAACTGCCTATGCAAACACCTCTAAGGAATACACAAAAATAAAAGCCATTAAAAAATAACCACTTTTTACGAAGTATTCCAGATTTTCTTTGTATAGCTAAGATAGTCCAAAATGGGGTTTAAAGTCATTTTCCAAAATTCCATTCTTTCCTCAAGCCTGCCTTTTGTTCATTTGGCAAATATAGGTTAGGAAAAATAGTCGGGCAAGACTGGGATTAAAACTGCATTCAGTTCTTGCTTGTAACTCCTCAAACAGAAGAAGTTGGTAGCACAGCCATCCAGGATCATGAAGGGATGATTTTTCAAATTTAGACAACCAATATCAGTGCTGCAGGAAGAATGTTTCTCTGAAGGATTCAAACAAGTTTAAAAATGTACTGATATTTATTTACATCAATAGCCCATCTCTTCCACTCTTCAATAGCATGAAAATTACATAAAGTAACAATTAGCAACACATATATCCTTATCACAACTCACAATGAGTATGTTCACAAATATAAGGTTTACAAGAGAAGACAAAACCAAAATGTCTTCAGAAGCTCTGATCCAGTACTATAAACTATGTGTAACAGAATATTAAGGTTAGAAACAGTGCCTAAAATAAATTTCCTTAAAGCAGGTTAAACAAAACCAGATTTTTTGTATATGGTGGCTTTTATTTTGAAATCCAGTAAAAAAAAATCTGATGTGTTACACTCACATGACTTTCTCTACTCTTGTACAAACTATTTTTACAAACTCTTATTCTCCATAAGCTTCATGTTAATCGAGATATCGAGATGTTAATCTTACTGCTAATTTTAAGAGCTGGTTGCTATGTGGAGTATTCCATTCTCCTTGCATTACCAGGACAAAAAAAATGAATAACTAATTCCCATTTGAGAAAAAGTATTGGAAAATTTAAGGGAATAACAAGCAATATTTCAAAAATGGTTCACTCAACAAAAACAATGTATATAACATAAATTGGTATTTTAATGCGATCTAAATTTTTTTGTGTAGTAAAATTTTGTCTATCTCTTATGGTTTACCAGTTATGCAAAAGTCGTTCACAATGAAGAATACTTTTGGAGACATTCCCAGAAAATTCGAGATATACATTTCATTTGTCATGCAAATATTTTAAACATATGATATTTTAATCAAAATCGTTAGAGCCATTTTTGAGAAAATTAAAATTTTCGAAAAATGTTCCATGTAAAGGGTAATCTGGAAAACCTTCGAGTTGTACCTCTGGACTGAACCTAGATACCAAGTTTGGTATTTATCTGACTGTTCGTTTCCGAGTTATGCTGTTCACAGATAGACACACACGGACATGTTTCCAAAAATGCTTTTTTTGGATTCAGGGGGTCTCAAAACATATTTCTGGTGAAATCTCGGTATCGAATATTTGGGTGGAATGCAATACTTAGTGTACGTAGTAGAGAAAGTAAAAAATGTTTCAATATAGTTGCAACCTCAATATAGTCCAAATAGAAGTTTTGTGGGGCTTATTATCATTTTATGTAAAGAACAAGATCTCCTTAGAAAAACATATAATTTGCACATTTTTGGATCACTCTAATGTTGATGTATGCTGTAGTAAAATCACAAAATTTATAATTGCTGAAAATTTATGGTTTCTTGTTGATGCATCATTTGATTAGCATTCTTGTTATTGCACTATGGGAAGTTCAGTTCCCTAGAAAAAAATTGATACCAGGAACAATGCATTTAGCACTTCTGAGTTTAACACATTTTTGAAAAACTAAAGCAGCTTCTGCAATTTCTAAACAGTTTTCTATCACCAAAGGAAAGAAATAAAAATCCTGTTTATATTCACATCAATATCTCTACCCACTTTAAAAATTATTCTTGCAAAAGAATAAGAGGAATCAGAATGCTCAAGTGATAATCAAACCACTAATCCTGTGACAGCTTTAATCCACTCTTTCCAGAAGAGAGAGAGAAAATGGCAACTTAGCACTGGAGAAAAGTTATATATCTATATAAAAAATTGTGTGTTTTAATGAGACCCAATTGCATGTATCAAGTTTTTATCTATCTCTTACGGTTTACCCAGTTATACAAATTCATACAAATTTCACTGAGAATGAAGAGGGCTTGAAAGGGTATTTGTAGAAAATTCAAGAGATATATTTTATTTGCCATGCAATTTTTTTTAAACGTGTGCTATTTGTATCAAAATCGCTAGAGCTATTTTTGAGAAAATAAAAAATAACAAAGTATGTTCTATCTAAAGCATAGTTTAGGGCGGGGATTGCAAATGTTCGTGTTGCATCCTTGGAAGGTGCTGCACTTAAATACAAACTTTAGCATTTTAAAATTTTCGTATGAGTCATTCTGTTCTCTCTCTCCCTCTCTCATCAATTTTCCTAATTTTTAATCAGGGGATTCCAAATCGTGCATTTGCGGTGAAATATCTATATCGAATTTTTTGGTGGACTGCAATACTTACTATAGATAAGTTGCAGAGAAGTAAAAAATGATGAAAAAGCTGCAAAGAAATAAAGTGATATAAAGCTATTGCAGAGAACAGAATTACTTATTTAACTAAACCCCACCCTAGCTTAAACTGCTATGTTGCATCCCTATTGACAAGTGGGGAGTTGGATTGGTACGATATTTCTGCAGTTCCTTCAGAGCTTGTGAACTGTGCGGAGGCCAGCCTAACCCCACAGACCTCAGTTGTTTAGCGATTTTTTTGGCAAGTTGAACCAGCCTTAAAAATTTCAATGCCATGGCACGGACTCTAACTACAATCTTTGGTTCTTCGTGCCGACGCTTTTTTATATCTACAACTATTTCTGTAAATTACGTTCAAATTATAAATTCTGCCAACTTATTGATACGAAATAGAACAAATTTTTTTTGTATGAATAATTTGTAGAAAGGCGTCAAGTTTTACTTTTAAAGCGTATTTGTAACAAATTTTAATTCCCTATCTCTGGATAGAGGGGCTGATGCAAAAACAGCGTCTTCTGGAACATGCCAGACTCTTCTATTCTCTGGGATCCGAAACAATCCTGGATAGGTGGTAACTGCTATCTCGCATAGCTGTCATGTAGTGATGATGTACGTGCATGGCGAGCATTATATGAAGAATTTGGCATTTACCAGTGGACACCCCCCTGGGTGTTGCACCCTGGCAACACCGCGAGAAGGACGGGCAGAGGGGCATTGGACTCGTTGGGTCGGCAGAGCGCAGTGACCACAGAAAAGATGGGGGGCTATGGGTCCGCCCGTGACACAGTCCAAATTCAAGGTCAACTTGCTTCGTACTCTTTGTTCTACAGCTTCAAGAATGTGCGGCCCCATCTTGTTTTAGGGCTTGGCTCTTATGGTTCAGCGATTAACTTGCCAAATTTCGTTTGCGTTTTTATTTCCCGTAAGCATTATCCGTCAGTGCCCTGCATTCAACCCAGAGGCAATGTTCGTAACAAAAATTGTGCTAGAGCTTCTTCTCAAAAAAAAAAAACCATTGTTATTGAAGTATTACATCTTGCCATTATGACATTCCGTCGATGGAATGATATAAAATTTATCCTAAAATGTGTGCCTTTCACAAAAAATTTAATTTATTATTCGTATTAATTGTTTTTCTTCGGAGTGTTTCCGTTATTAGCTGTAGTAATCTAATTATGCTATTTTATGAGAGTTTTACGAGATACCTAGCCACGAGTATATGTATCTAGATAAAATCAACTTAATTTAATTACTTTATTTCCCAATAAAACCAAGCAATTTAAGTAAATTACATATTATCAAGTTGATGAAGTTGAAGTTGTCCTCCGAGGTGTAGTGGTTACCATGCTAGCCTCTAGTTGACGAGGTCGCGGGTTCAAACACCGGAGGACGATGGATTTTTTGTCGGGCGTAAAAGTTCTTAGTATGGCTTCCTTCGGAAGGGAAGTAAATCCGGTGGTCCCGTGTCTTAGATTTAAGGCACGTAAAAGAACCTCAAGCCTGATAAAGAGGCCTCTGAGCAAAATTACCGGTATTTCACGCCCAGTGTAGAATGGGACGCTAAAGCAATAAAAGAGCGTGCTTAAATAAACTCCATTTAATTTAATTTTGAATTTGAATCGATCCATTAGCAAGTCTACGGCTCACCATTTGCATCGTATTTGGAAATTCATATGCAACAAAAGTTAGGGAAATAATCACATTGAGATAGACCACTTCGATGAAAGTTCAACTTCGGCTTTTGGTGTATCCATTTAAAAGTGGTACAAATGGAAGTGTCTTTGTCAACTATATTTTGGCGTTCGTTATTTAATAAAACCCGATTCTACACACCTATTTCGTTTTAATCCACACAAAGACAAAACAAATACATTTGTCTCCAAATACGTCCGGGTTCGATTCCCGACTGGATGTGGGAATTTTTTCTTAGCTAGGATTATTCCAGTCCTCCTAGAGTTGGGAGTATGAATGTGTGTGTGTGTTTAAAGCCAAACTAAGTAAACCACAATGGTTGACACAGTAAAATGAGTGAACATGATGCCAATGAGTAATTGTTCCAAAGGCATAAACATAATGAGAATCGCTATAAGGTGTAACTGTTAGGTATCGTGTGTTAATATACGTACAAGAAATCATCTTGCAAGTCTATTGACCAGTTAAGGCAGCGTAAGGACGAATTAGCAAGCAAAACAAGCATGTGTTGTAACAGATAAGCAGGTCGAGGAAGAAAAAAAACTTTCATCAGCTGAGTCATTTTCAAATGTTTGTAGTTCTATCGGCCTTCTGCCAATACTCGGCCAACTTGCATGATCCCATTAAAATAACGCTTTAAGCCTGAAAATAGCTTCAACAACTCCCACGGTAAATATCAAACGGCACGGCAAGGAAAATCGTTTCAGCCAAAATCCTTGGAGCTTCTATTTTATGTTGCATTTTTTCTAAATCGGCATTAAGAAACATCCGCTCATGTCTGTAAATTATGCTTTTGGCTAAAATAGACTATTATGTGTATACATAAAACAAATTGCGTGTTTTCCAGTGGCCTGCTTGTAAGAACAGTTTGAACGGTATTGGAGAACCAACAGTTAGTTCGTTATGCACTTAAGACATGCTGGAAAAATTAAAATTCTTCAAGGAAGGAAGAAAATTAACTTTTTACTTTCTCTACAGCTTACATATGGTATTAGAGGAAGTATTCGATATAGATATATTGCCCAAAATACACAACCAAGCGTTTTTGGAAATTGGTACATGTGCAGGCGAAAAGTACGATAAATACCGAACTTCTTATTTGAATCACGCAACGTTTTAAGATGCCAGGCAAAGACTTTCAAGAAAACCCTCTACCCCACAAAACTACCCCTTATCTGAAGATAATTTAGCTGTTTTTATTTTCTCAAAACTGAACATGTTTCTCCAGCTGTTGTATTCGTCCCTCCTTATAAAATAGTACATTTTAACAATTCTAATTTTGCCTTCGTGATAGCCCAATATCCATGTTAACATCACCTGTTTATCCGAAGCTGAAATCACTGCAAAAATGTGTTAGTGGTTTTATAGATAACCTTATGGAAAGAATGCCATTTTAAAATTTGTGAGTGTGTGTGTGTGTTTTAATTTAAGAACTGTCGAGCGATTAGCACGAAACCTGTTAATTGGGCCCTAAAAGTTTTATTTAGTTTTGTGAAAACAATATAGGCCTATTTTTTCTGACTAGCTTTGTTATCTATATAGTTTTAATATGGATATTTAATCTATTATTGTTCTTGTACACAAGCCATTTGTTTCTTACAGTATGTTTTCCAATTAATTTGGAACACACTAGTTCAAAATGTTTAAACGACACTGTTCTTTCCGCTCGGCCCGCCTACCTTGGTTCGAGTTTCGGTTTTGTGTGGTTTTAAATAGGTGTTTCCTCAGGCATTAGATAAATGTTGAAGATTTGAAAATGGTTTAAGACCAGCCATAGATATGAGTTTAAAAACATATGCAAATGATTCAGAATGTGCCAGACCGACGACTTAAGTTGCGCAGAGGCTTTTTTTTTGTTTCACCTGCTACATAACTGCTGCTAGGTGACCCCAGTTGCGTAATCGCCTTGCTATGGCAGTTGGTTTGTTGCCCAAAACTTCAAAAACATGTAGTATTGGTATTCTACACTAAGTTAGTGAGAAGCTTAACAGATGACCGTAGTTGCGCCTTTCTGTACCATTTATTTTATTTGTATTTATTTCATTCTGTGGTGAAACTTCCAATTGCGGTACTGAACGTTCAGTCGCGTATTTACCTGGAGCCGCAGATGCTATCAACGCTTGAGCCATCTCGCTCGGCATTTGCTTTCTTTTTATCTATCTATCTATCTATCTATCTATCTATCTATCTATCTATCTATCTATCTATCTATCTATCTATCTATCTATCTATCTATCTATCTACCTATCTCTTTTTTTTACTGAGCTTTAAAAACACATTTTAATTCATATATTTTTATTCTTAAGACGTACCAGCGGCAGTGGCATATTTAAGGGGGAAGCCGATGGGGCTCTGCCCTGCCGAAATTTATTCTTTCGTGGTGCAACAGCATTACATAATTTGATAAGCAAAGGTAATCGAATTTTAACTAAAAACCAGTACCAGAGAAAAGTATTTCTTCAGAAAGAGAATCTTTACTTTGCAAAGTGAAATTTTCTTAAGACAATCTGACAATATGGGGAGCTTCAAAGATATGACTTATTTGGTTGCCTATGTTCTTCTTGAAGACATTAACCAATTGACCATTTCCACCGCTTCTACAGAAATAACTTTTTCCACACTAAGACAATGAAGGCATACTTGAGAAGCAAAGCATCTGAGCTTGCCTTAATGTCAAGTCAACGTGATATTCATATGGCTGATAAAGTTGTAGGTAGATAAGAATGCTAGTGTTCCAATAAGACTTTACTTTTTACTTTCAAACTGTTTCTAAAATTTTATATTGATAATATGTTAACACTTGTGAGAAATTTTGTAAAATCCACTTTGTAGGAATCAGTATATTTACGTATATGAACTCGCCACACAGAACGTGGAGATTCTGTCTCAGAACCCAAAGTGTGGGTACTTGTTTGAAATAACTTAACAATTATTGTAATAGATATATATCAATGGAACTGTATCATTATGCAGGTTAGTCACTTTCGACCCGCCCCCCCTCCAAATAAAATTCTATATACGCTCCTGACCACAAGTACGATTTTAGAACACGAAGCAGAGAAAGAGAACAGAAAACTGGAGAAAACGAAATAATGCAAGAATAACTATGGATTCTGCTTGCTTTCAAATAAAATAATGCTGTTAAAGCTCCAGGGAAAGTTAAAACAAAATGTGTGCTCAATAACTAAATGAAATGCTGAGAAGTGCAAAACCAAATCTTGACTCTTAAAAGTTACAAAGCCTTAAAAATCTTCATAATTTTGCTTTAGAATGCTTCAGAAATGAAATAAAGAAAATAAATGGAATAATGTAGAATGAAATATCCGTATGTTATACGAGTATAGTGATTCAGAGCCATTGATGAATACGGGAGTATATCGCAAAACAATGTGCACTATGTTCTGTATCTTATGATACAGTATTAATCCACTTCAAACAATGGAAACAGCTATCATTCCTCAGTGTATATATACACACACGTGCTGCTTATTCGATCGCCATTGTTTGGAAAACATTTGAAGGTAGACTACTTACTTACGTTTTATTGGTTTCAGTTTCAAAACGTTTGCTCCAAATGATAACATTACATGCAATATATTCAAAACTAAAGACTTATTTGTCATTTTCTGTATTGCATACAGGTAGAGAAAACTGTATGGAAAACATAAAATTAACTAACTTCCACATATTAACCTGCTTTACACGTGTTCAGAATTAAAGTAATATTTTGCCAACAAAAGTACAGATTTAATCCAGTACTATCAGAACTTGCATGAAAATGTAACTAAATTTGTCTCGATTTTTGTGCACCAACGTGTCTGGTATAAACAATGGAATTGAGTGTGAAACAGCTGTGTGTGATTCCCAGGAAATGGATTAACCATGACAGGTGCAAACCGGCAAGCAAGTTTTGGAAGTAGGCAACGTAAGGTCACCAGGCCATGGTTACTGCAACTCAACAGGTCAGGTGGCAGCGCTACCAACTCCGCGCAACTAAATCCTCCGTGAGCCCACTTTTGGTACAAACACACGAGGAATCCCCAGTTTTCTGTTAAAAACGACATTAGCATCTGGAATAGTCATTTATAATACACGTCCCAAATGTACTATTTTTATTTGCACATATGTATTTATTTTATTTATTTATTCACTGCAAATTTTGTATTACCCAGTGGCAAGGTTAAATATACAAAATATTACAAAAAAATAAGTGTACTATCAAAGAATCATTTTGAGAGGAATTCAGTAAAATGAGCCCAAAGGCCTTAAACTGTTTGTCAGAATGCTTAATGAGCTAGTGTATTAATATTTTTATTTTATTTGTTCCTTATATTTCCTTTTTAAATAAATTATTTTTAATAATAATAAATTGAAAAAAAATTTCCCCACCACCACTCATATCAAATGACCTATTAGCGTTAGAAATACTTTGAATATAGAACAATCACAACTGCCTATTCTGCCACGTTTGTCCTTTTAATTGTATACCGTTTCCAAACTATCATCACAACGTACCATTGTTTGTTTCTTATGCAATTTATTTTTCTATGGTGGCAACAGAATAGAATTGCAGAAGCTTCGACCTTCATCTATTAAGACTGTTAGAGGGAATTAAAATGGAGGACTGGCCATCACAGCAGTAATTTATTTAGGTTAATATTCTATACGCACATTTTATGGATATATCAAAATAACTCGGGCTTCGGATTCCCTTAACTAAATTTTGGGGCGCTTGTTATATTGCTACATTTAGTTGTTACAAAAAGTTGAGTCATTTACTTTTAACACACCGCTTATACAAGCAAAATATGGTAGGCATCGTATTGCATACTCTAAACAATGCTTGCTATCATTATTGAAACAAGCGGATTTTATACGTTTTGCAATGCGTAGAATTCAATTCACACGACAAAAAAAACAAAACATTTTTCATAACATTTTGGTAAAATCTTCATATTTTATCCAACTCTTAATATTCCTTCATAGTTTGTAAGATTTAAGATTTTTAGCTTCAATTTATCAACGAACCGGGATTTCCCGATATTCTAATCTGGCGGTTTTCTGTGAAACACATTTAGAAAACCCAAGCCACTATTTCTAGGAAACGCATCTGGAAAAACTAGCACCACCCTTTCCAAAAAGTTCCCAAAAATTACTGTGGGACGTCACGTGCGAAATTAAACGCCCACTATTCTTGAAGAGAGTATTTCCGCGAACCAGTGCTTATAGTGACATATTGTAATATTAGTATTAGGTAAAAATAATGCAACCAGTAGCTTTTTTTCCTTTTCTTTGTTTCTAAGTTTAAGGGTTTTACATAGATTAAAATCCATAAATTCCATGTAATTTGTTACAATTCGTTTGATACTTTATTATTAAGTATCTATGGACAAAAATCTACAAAGCCTATTTCTTCCAAACTAGTGAAGTAAACCTACTTCAAAACCTAAAAGTATGTTTTGGCTTTAAATATGTAAACCTATTTCATATTTTTTTTTCATGTTTTCATATTTCGGCAAAGAAAATTCGCATTATGGCAAATGATATATTTTTTTCATATTCTCCTGTCTACTTATGACACAAACTTTGTAGTATCATTATCCAATATTGTTAGCGGGTCTAAGGCCGCCTGAAAACTAATTTGAAGGGAAAACTGCGAATTGACAATCCATTGCTATTATTCTTTAGGACTGAATAGCACAAAGTGAACTAATTTGAGTAGAGAATTCCGTAAAACCTACACCGTATGTGTCAAATACTGCAGACTTTGAATGTCAATGAAAAACTTCACACGTCCACATGTTACTGATTTAACGTCTATATAAAATATGTAAATAACTGTAATTACCAGAACACAAATACCCACCATCTTATGTGTTAAATATTCTGCTATACTCTACTGTAAAGAAGAATAACTATACAAATAAACTTCGTGTTTCTTATTTTGTAATGTGGTGGGGCACTTGTGGAGGGATGCGTTTTTCCAGAAACTGCAGTTGCACATAACACGAGGGAGTAAAATCGTTGACGTATATGTAAATTCCATGATTAGATTTAAAATAGTTAAATGACTCGCTATTATAGCTGTGAAAAAAGAAGAAAAGAAAAGAGAAAAGGCTTAAAACCTGAAGATTAAAGCCACGATTTTTAAAACACATGCACGATCGAAGTTTAATAAAGAATAATGAAATAGATATTGATGCACGGTAGCCACATCCTGTTCCCTGAAGTTTGTGCATATTTTCAGCTGAGAAAATGTGAATGGTTAATATAGATCAGAATTCTCGATAATATTAACAAATTTGAAACTCTTGTAGTTTTGTGCCTCACTGAAAATCGCTAAGAAGCAGTTACTGTGTATCGGAGAATCCGGTTAAGTTCTACTACGGCATAGTTGTGGGAAAAGTGTACGAGTATTGGTATCGGATAATGCGAATGGGAAAGACGGATATCGTGTGTCTAAACGTCAATACTAGCCCAAAAGAACGCCGTGCGCATTACGGATATGAAAGAAACTATGGTAAAGGCGATATTTCAGCACTGCAAGCATTTCCTCTTTTTTCTCTTCCACGAAATGAGAGTCAATACTGACACTTAAAGAAGTGTATCATTACAGGATACTATTTAATAGCTTTTTACCTAAAGGTGCTCAAAGGTCACGCAACTTAAAGGACATGTAGGCAAGGTAGTCGTGGGTGGGTTGCTTGTTGCATCGCTGTTCACGCAGTGCCACTGATTTGACAATTGCAAACGATACAGAGGTTTTCAAGATTAATTTAATCTTCACCTGTGTAAAGCGCAAAACGGTGGACATTTCCAGTATGTACTTGTAAAATATTTCCAATAAAGTTGGCGTTAGTTTTTGAGCACTGCATTCTCCTGTCCCCCCTTTAAGTGTTCTTTTTACTTTCTCTACCATGCACCTAGTACGTAGAGGAACTATTGCATTCCACCAAAAATCTGATATCCAGATTTCACCGGAAATACATGATTTCAGGCCTCATAAATAAAATAAAACATTTTTTTGGAAAAAGATCCGTGTGTGCGAGAATAGCTTAACTCAAAAACGAAATGTCGGATGGATGAATCACAAATTGGTGTTTAAGTTTAATATCTTCCAAAAACATGATACGAAGCTTTTCAAGAAAACTCCCACACCTCAAACTACCCTTTACATGGAACATTATTCGCTTGCATTTGTTTTAGGTGTAATCTAGGAAGTCCTCTTTATTCGGAAAGAATTTTGTAGAACTGGTAAACCATAATAGATACACAAAAACTTGCTACACAAAAAAATTGCATAACTTTAAAACACGCAATTTATTTCACACTTTCCGAGATATTCGTTGTTACTGGTTCGAATTTTTCGACACTTTCCTTTTTAGAAGTATGTCAATATTCAGTTGTTTCTCACGATGTCATGGAAAAGGCATAAGAATTTGAGGACCAGTATACATCTTGGCTATCCGCATCCCCTTTGTATCTATAACGAAATGTGTAATGACGCTATTTATGCAAACGTTTATCTAAATTATCTTGAAGTAGATAGAAGAACAAGCTTTTGCAAGAATAGTTTGAACTTATATAAATTAAACGACAGTGGGCAGAGAAAGGCATGCGAATGTAACAAGCAAAGTTTCGAAACTGAAACAAACGATCGCTTAATATAAAGCTGGATTACAGTTATTTAAAAGGCGTTGAGATTCCATAGCTGAGTGGTTAGATAAGAATTAAAGAAGTGGCAGCGCGGGTTAGAATCCCTACGACCCTTTTATTTATTCCTTTAGAGCTGGGATTGAATATTTCAGCGCGAAATATTATATGTAAGTTACAAATACATTACACCGGTTAAGACTAGTTGGGCAAGAAAACATTAGTTTTATTGTGTGGTGGTCTCCTGGGTGCATTTAAGAAATAATTAACACTAAATCACATTTTCCCCAGCAGATCGGATATGGCATCCTACATTAATAATTGCGTGATCATATGCAATCCTTATTCAGGCAAAACAGGTGGAAGGATTAAAACTGAATAAATAAAGCTTTGATGTTGGAACGAAATCTGGACCATGGATTTTTGAGTCGAACGAAATCTGGACCATGGATTTTTGAGTCCACGGAAATTTTGGAGCGGTAATCCAATCGACAAGGCATCTTTATCGAGTTCTACAAGGAAACATTTCCGCTGCGTTTTTGCATTATTGCAACAATTAGTAATGAATGCCGGCAAGACAAACGAAAGAATAAATGTGTTACAAATGATGATTGCCCGAGGGAGGTCCCACTTTTTAAGTATGCATCTTCAGGGCAATCATGGTTTGCCTTTGCCTTTCCAGGTTACCAACTACTTAAGTTCTGTCAAACATTCCTGGGATTATATGTTCGTGCATTTAACATTTAGCTATGCTATGTCATATTCATCAGAAGGGGTCATTTGGAATAGATACCCATGGATTTTTAATCACTCCATCTTCCAATCAAGAATCTCTTATTTATTTGTTTGCTGTAATCTTACACAATATTGCGTAATTCTTAAAGCATTTTATTTTTACGTTTGATACGTAAGCTATCTTCTCTCTGTACTCGCTGGTAATACGCTATTCAATGCTTACAGATCATAATATGCATCTTCGTTAGGTATATAGCGTAGTTCTGTCTTTATACTATATGCAGGAAATTCCATTATTATTGCAGTTCATTTCTAGAAGCCGCCATATTGACATATACTTATGTTTAAGAAGAAAGGATCGAAGCCATTTAGTAATAATGCAAGGCATTTCTGTATTGCAAAAGATTAGTGCCAAATGAACATCAAAATCGACTATAATTTACAATTATCAATCTTTAACATCAAAGTTCCCACGTTTTCCACCTGTTTGTGAAAAGACCGTCCCTATGGTTATAAAATTGCTACTGTGTCTATGGTCGACAACATTGCAGCAGTTTAGGTATGCAAGTAAACGTGTACACTCTCCATGGTCTGCTTTTAAAAAATAGTAGAAATAAATAAACAAAAAGATACACCGAGAGTTTGAAAATATATTGCTTTATTTTTTTTGGCAAACCATTTAGTAGCTTGTATATGTTGTATTCAAAAGTTCACTGTATGGAATCAAATTTGCGTTATCATCAGTGCCCCCTTCTCTATGGACACAGAAGGTGTAAGAGGAGGCAATATTGCACTAAAAATGAATGTGGTTTTCGCATAAATACGAAAAATCCAAAATGGAAGCACGCTATTTCTATGGAAACCCTTTGTTGTATCGATATGACCTTCGAAACTCAAACTTGTGCCTATTAACCGTCGTGACGCTTAGGTTTTTTCAGAAAATGTACGAATTCCTTAGCATTTTGTTGAATAATTTCACGGTGCTGATGTCACAATTTACCTACATACCTAATGAGTAAATGCCTTTTTCTCCAAGTGAAAGATATGTACTCTGCACATTTTGCGAGGGCTAAGTGTACAAAACGTAATTACATAATTAATTTACTTATCCATGACCTAGTTCGTAAAGCCTGACCAGTTCCGAATCAATGCGAAGAAAAACAGCTGTTTTCCGACATGAAACTAGTCGCAGTTTTGCCAACCAATTAGCACTAAAAGAACGAAAACGACAGTTTTATCTGCGTAACCATGGCCTCATTTAGTGTGTGATTAACGGTTCCTTCTCCTGAAACAAGCGCAAGCTACCTGAGACAGAATCGGTTTCTTCCTTTGCATTCCCGCTAATTTACGAACAGAGAAAAATAAGGGCCACGATATTATTTGTCTTCACTTTAAAAAGCTGAATTATGTAACCGGAGAGAAGAGAACATGCATATGTTTTGTCAACAAGCGTTGACTCCATGCTATGCCTAACAATTTCTGGCAACTGCTCCCAATCATACGCTTCTGTTACGTGTATTTTAGAGCGTGAAGCCGCACTGTAATATCCTCGATGTTACCAACCTACGTGATCAGACATGCAGGACACCCTCCAGAGAGTCTTCCTGGTAAACCGAATTGTGTAACAATGACATTTTGTAAACTGTGTAGAAAAACATTTCCCTTCCATTATGAAACCAAATAAAGTCGTTGGTGTAAGAATTGTTCATATTTTTATAGTACCTACTTTTGAGAAACACACGAAGTGTTGCGGTATATAATTTTGATCAAGATCATTTAGAGAACCTACAGCTCGAGTTATATTTGTTTTACCTCTTTCAAGAATAAAATAATAAAACGACCAACAATTGTTAATTTTTTGCAGTGTTTAACGCCTATCCTTACTACATTCGGTACCGTAGGCGGCGACACTGATGATGCGTGCAATGAAATTACATTTGGAAAGGGAAGTTTAAGGTACCTTCTCCGGAATATGCCAGTTATGAAGACTGAGGAAAACCTGAAAGAAGAAAAGAAAGAAAAAAAAAGTCAGGGATGGTCCTGGCTGAATTTGAACGGCGGGCCTCCCGAATGCGAGCCTCAAATGTTACCTAAATTAAATTGAGTTGAGTTTTATTTATGGACGCTCTTTAACTGCTGTGGTCCTTAGCATCCCATTCTATATTGGGCGTGAAAGACCGGTAATTTTGCTCATAGGCCTCTCTATCAGGCTTGAGGTTCTTTTACGTGACGTAAATTTACGACGCGGGACCACCAGCTTTAATTCCCTTCCGAAGGAAGCCATGCTAAGGATTTTTGACGCCCGAAAAAATCCATCGCCCTCCGCCGGGTTTGAACCCGCGACCTCGGGAACTAGCGGCTAGCATGGTAGGTAACCACTACACCACGGAGGACGACTCAAATGTTACCGCGAAGCCATCTTGCTTGGTAATACTTTTTAATGCCACTGTAATTTTTTGTAATTCAGAAATTTGGACTTTGCTTGTTTTACACATTGATATTATTGATAGAGTGCGCGCGCGCGCGCGTGTGTGTGTACGTTTAGGGTAATCTCCAAAACCAATCTATTTTTAATATACTTTCACCATTGAAAAGCCCTCTTCTTTCTGACGGACATGATCTATAAACACAGCTTCTAATTTTCAATTCCTAAATTATTAAATGACTAAAAAGGACTAAAGTCTGTACTAGAATACGAACCCATACCTACTTGCGAAGAAGGCTCGACTTTTCGTTAAGATTGCCATGAAGTAGAACATAGCTATTCTACAAAAATGTGTGTAAAATAAGATAAAGATATTTCATTCTAAGTAACATATAAGACAGAGCAAAACAAAAGAGAATCCAATCTGCTTATAACGGTACAATACGCATGCGACACCAATGCCAAAATATTCTAATAACCCTCATGTAAGAAAGTCTAGGCTTTAATTTTCCTTTATTTCCTTGTTGTAATCTAGTTCATTAGCAGGGTATACTAAATAACTGTATACAGATAGAAAATTACTAATATTAGAAAACAGAGAACCGATATTTTATAATTAACACAGAAGATTATTCTCATTGTCGCAGACTGTGTCTGTCTTTTTCAAAGAGGCTCACTGGTGGCCTACGGAGTGCGGGATCATTTTGATGTACATGTTACGACTTTTTGCTTCACATGGATACTATGTATATTTGAAAGTTATTTAATACATACGGGATCAAAGAGAAGATACAAAGGCTTACATTTCCATCTACTGTTATCTAAAAATTACTCGACTATCCCGACGATGATTGTTCCACCGCCTAAGAGTACTTGCAGGCTATGCAGCATTTCTAGAAGGGGGGAGGTTAAAGAAGTCGGGTGTTCTGACGAAGCTTTGGATCCTTTTGCGTGAATATCAGTATCTCTTTCATCTGTTACCAGGAATAGGCGTGGCTTTACGAAATTACAATCATAGGGGTAAAAGGGAGGATTATAAAACTTCTTCTAGATCATTGTATAATAATTTCTTTAAGGACATGGGGAGGTAAATGAAATTAATGAAAACGCCATTCGAGTTTAAAAAGCTGCGCGTGAAACGTCGGTTAAGTCAGCTGGTATTTTATAAAGTAAATACAATGTTGTACGTTCTAAATTATCAACCGAAATGTGACTATTGGTCTCCTGAGAAGCCCAGCATATTGGTTTTCATTCTGAATAACAATGTATTTGTGATTCAAACATTATTCCGTGCAGTGGCGTCTTTATGCAGAATGGTTGATGGTAATGCTGCACTCGTTAAATAACCTCTCACAATGCAGAGTGGCCCACTCGGACGCGAGGAAGATCCTGTTACCTAGCGGGATGTCCTACATCCTCGACCACACCATCTTTTTGTTCCTCACTAAACCTGTCCTCATGCTCACAATGTCTAGCTGCGAAAACATCTTAATTACTCATTATCATTATTACGGTTATATTTCACATCTGGTTCTGTAGAGCGTAAACTAATACAATATGAACACAGAACCTTCATGGTAATCAGGATGCGTTATCACGCAGAAATAGTTATTTCATTCTTTGTTATTATTATTATTATTATTATTATTATTTACTGAGGTTCTTTAATATAATTACTATTAATTTAGCCTTCTCCATCTTGAAATAGAAAAGTAACACTGAAACAAATTTGTCATTACGTATCCTTTTTTAACATTTTTATTTTTACATGTTCTGATTGACTAACGATTTTCCTGAAAACCAGTCTGGGATTGTAGTTCAACACATAAGGAAATGTAATAGGTCCATTTAAAGCAGAACTGTATGACTTGAATAGCTAATCTATTTATTTTTATATAGTTTGCAGCTAATTAGATTATGTTCTTAATTTCTACATCAACCATATCTATTTCATATCAACCAACCACAACATGGAGTATCACTTCTATTCCATTTATATAATCAAAGAAGATAGGCTGAGTCGTATTTTTACTTTCTCTACTACGTATAGTAAGTAGGGGAAGTATTGTATTCCACCCAAAATTTCGATACCGAGATTTCACCGGAAATACATGTTTTGAGACTCACTGAATCCAAAAAAAGCATTTTTGGAAACATGTCCGTGTGTGTGTCTGTCTGTGTGTCTGTGAACAGCATAACTCAAGAACGAAGAGTCGGATAAACACCAAACTTGGTATTTAGGTTCAGTATCTTTCAGAGATGCGACACGAAGGTTTTCAAGAAAATCCCCCCACCCCAGACTACCCTTTACATGGAACATTTTTCGAAAATTTTAATTTTCTCAAAAACGGCTCTAACGATTTTGATTAAAATATCATATGTTTAAGATATTGTCATGACAAATAAAATGTATATCTCGAATTTTCTGGGAATGTCTCCAAAAGTATTCTTCATTATGAACGACTTTTTCATAACTGGTAAACCATAAGAGATAGACAAAATTTTACTACATGAAAAATGTAGATCGCGTTAAAATACACAATTTATGTCATATACATTTCTTTTGTTGAGTGAACCGTTTGCGAGATATTGCTTGTAATTCCCTTAAATTTTCCAATACTTATACTTTTTCTCAAATTCGTTATTCATTTTTTTTATGTCCTGGACATGCAAAGAGAATGGAATGCGCCACATAGCAACCAGCGTTAAAATATTTGACTATCGCTTAAAACCTACCATATTCCCCTTGCATCTACAAGAAAATTATCAATAAGATTGACATCTCGATATCTCCATTAACATGAAGCATATGGAGAATAAGCGTTTGTAAAAATAGTTTGTACAAGAGTAGAGAAAGTCATGTGAGTGTAACACATCAGATTTTTTTATGTCCTGGACATGCAAAGAGAATGGAATGCGCCACATAGCAACCAGCGATAAAATATTTGACTATGGCTTAAAAGCTACCATATTCCCCTTGCATCTACAAGAAAATTACAAATAAGATTGACATCTCGATATTTCGATTAATATGAAGCATATGGAGAATAGGCGTTTGTAAAAATAGATTGTACAAGAGTAGAGAAAGTCATGTGAGTGTAACTCATCAGATTTTTATGTATATTCTTGTCCAAGTAGGTACGCATTTTTAAACCAACGTATTCCGTTCTTTATATCATTCAACCACGAGTCATCTGGATGTTCATGTATCCGTTGGTTGTAGTAAGTTTATTTAATGGCAGTATAAATCTCAGGATGGCAATTTTATGTTAAACTTTCTTCTTTGTTTCTAACATGTTTAGCGTTGGTTATCTACGGTTTTAATTGACATCACCCTGTTTTTTACTTTCTCTACCACGTACGTAGTAGGTAGTAAAGGTATTGCATTCCACTCTAAAATTCGATGCCGAGATTTCACCGGAAATGTGTGTTTCGAGGTCCCCTGAATCATAGGAAAGCAATTTAGAAAAGATGTCCCTGTCTGTGTGTCTGTGAATAGCATAACCTATAAATGAAAAGTCGGATAGTACCAAACTTGGTATTTAGGTTTAGTAGATTCCAAAGATGCGATACGAAGATTTAAAAAAAAAAATCCTCCCATCCCAAACTACCCTTTACATGAAAGATTTTTCGAAATTTTTTAATTTTTAAAAAAAAATGGATCTAACGATTTTGATGAAAATACCATATATTAAAGATTTTTACATTATAAATAAAATATATATCTTAACAGCCTGTGAAGCCCACTTCATTCGGTAGAAATTTTTAAAGCCTTGTATAACTGTAAACGTTAAGTAGAGCTCTTTAAAACACACAATTTATTTCAAATAACTATTTTTTGTGTCACCAGCCCTTTCCAAGATCTGTTATTAATGGTTCGAATGTTCAATATTTGGTTATTCTTTAAAGTGCTTCCAACATTCATCTCGTTATTACCTGGAAACAATATGGAATCTTAAGGTCAGCATATAGTGTCCAGGTTTAAAACATTTGCCTATCGCTATTCCCTTTATATCTATAACGACGGAAAGTTTTATCTCCATTAAAATGAAGATAGGAAAATAAACTTTCGCAAGAATAATTTGTATACCCATTAATAAGCGTTAGAGGATAAAGTCATGTGAATGTAACACACGGATTTTATTATTATTATTATTATTATTATATTATTATTATTATTATTATTATTATTATTATTATTATTATTTATGCAGGAGGCCGTTAAAACGGTTTGTGAATTTTGGTTAGCCACGAGCTTCAATCTGGAGTATTCAGAAATATTCTGGAAAGAACGAAACTGAAATGAAGCACATCTAAATTTTAATTAATTCTAAGTCCACCTCCCTCTGTAAACCAGTATTGTACACCAGATTTTTCAGTTGTTCAGAACTAAGTAGATTATAAATTGTGAGAGCAGCTTGTTTAGGATATAAGGGACAAATAAATCTGATGTCGCATTTACCTATACGATTTTCTCTACCTACTCTTCCACAAACTATCCTTAAAAAACGTATACTTATATTTCATGCTAATCGAGAAAACGTTTGCAGAAGTGGTTTCATTACACATCTGGTTGTAGGTAAACGACTAATACCGTAGTTGAAATAATAGTCTAATCTTTAAAAAGCGGATCGCTATATGATGGCTTTGAAATTCCACTTCAAAAAATGTATAAAAAATATTGGGAATCAATCTAATAGTAAGAAATACCTCACAAATTTGAAAACGCCGAAATCAAATACGAAGTTTAGTATCTATACAACTTTACCTTTTTAGTTGTGCTATCATTTCTCTCTCTCTCTCTCTCTCTCTCTCTCTCTCTCTCTATTTTTACTTTCTCTACTACGTACAGTAAGTAGGGGAAGTATTGCATTCCACCCAAAAATTCGATACCGAGATTTCACCGGAAATACATGTTTTGAGACCTCCTGAATCCAAAAAAAGCATTTTTGGAAACATGTCCGTGTGTGTGTCTGTGTGTGTGTGTGTCTGTGTGTGTGTGTGTCTGTGTGTCTGTGAACAGCATAACTCAAAAACGAACAGTCGGATAAACACCAAACTTGGTATTTAGGTTCAGTATCTTCCAGAGATGCGACACGAAGGTTTTCAAGAAAATCCCCCCACCCCAGACTACCCTTTACATGGAACATTTTTCGAAAATTTTAATTTTCTCAAAAATGGCTCTAACGATTTTGATGAAAATATCATATGTTTAAGATAATATCATGAGAAATGAAATGTATATCTCGAATTTTCTGGGAATGTCTCCAAAAGTATTCTTCATTCTGAACGACTTTTGCATAACTGGTAAACTATAAGAGATAGACAAAATTTTACTACACAAAAAATATAGATCGCGTTAAAATACACAACTTATGTCATATACATTTCTTTTGTTGAGTGAACCGTTTTCGAGATATTGCTTGTTATTTCCTTAAATTTTGCAATACTTATACTTTTTCTCAAATTCGTTATTCATTTTTTTATGTCCTGGACATGCAAAGAGAATGGAATGCGCCACATAGCAACCAGCGTTAAAATATTTGACTATCGCTTAAAAGCTACCATATTCCCCTTGCATCTACAAGAAAATTACCAATAAGATTGACATTTCGATATCTCGATTAACATGAAGCATATGGAGAATAGGCGTTTGTAAAATTAGATTGTACAAGAGTAGAGAAAGTCATGTGAGTGTAACACATCAGATTTTTTTAATTGAGGGAACCTTAAAACAAGTATTTTCGATGAACAATGATAGCGAATTTTTGGGCAGAATGCTGTACCTACTTCCCTGAGAAAGTAAAAATAAAACCTGTTTGAAAACCTTTTATGCGCAAGTCTTGGCTATATGTACGTTTTGATAACAGATTAAATAAATGCTACAATTCTCTTATCAGATTGATAATGCTATAATGAATTTTGATTTGCGCTTAAATCCTCTATTAAGAGAAAATGTAAACAAACTTCACATTGCAAAGACGAGACTTATTAGAAGATCCTGTTTTTCTTTCTTTACGACATTCTCAATATTCTGTTATTACGAAGGCTAGACAGGGGACATGATTTTTAATACGCAACATTATGACATGCAGCGCACTGATCAACCGTATGGTTCAGGTATGTCTATTTCATCCTTCGATACACTGATGTCTTGGCTTCAAAACTGGAGGAGTGTTTTAAATCACAAAACAAGAAATGTGAAAATTATTATTTTCACTTTACGTTGTACCACTGCTCCACTTACTTTCACTTTGCAATTAGTTTTCGTGAAGTTACGGGGGAGGGCGGACATAAGGAAGAAGGCGTATTAACACGTATTTTTGACAGGAATAAAACTCAATATTGCTAACTACATAACGATGCCGTAATACTCTATAATTTCAACCAAATAATACCGATTACCTTCAATGTAAGCTTAGCATTACTCCGCTCATCCGAATCCATCACAGCGTTAAGCTACGTTGGCAACAAACCTTAAGCTGTTCCTATTAAGTCAGGCTAGTTATAACCTCATAATAGGAATAGGCATACATATGCCAAACCTCGAACATGTGATTAATTATGGTCGCTGTTCTTTGGCATTGCAAGAGTTAACATCAACTTCCTTTTACAGCAAATATAGTTGTGTTAAATAAACTCGCCAAGTATTCACTTAATAACTAAAACAAGCCCGACTAACCTAACATTCCAAATTATTTCCTGCAGAAGATGCCCTTAAGGGTACCACCACCACCACCACCACCACCACAGCTTTTCAGTAGTGATTCATTAAAACAAACACATTCAGAGTTGGTCAGTGTTAGCCATAACTCATAACAAAATACATTGTAAGGTACATGGACACAAACCTGCTTAATAAATATTGAGAGAATACGAGTATATGAAGTCATAAGACAGTAATTGCCTTCTATAATAAATTGTACGAATGAGGAAATTCCGCCAACTTTCTCTTCTGTCATTATTACTTCAAGGTTGAACAAGTTTCCCCGCTTAGTGTAACGTTCAGAAATCGCTCTGGAAAATTATCTCAAATTGTTTCATTTACGTGCAGGTTTCTATATGGCTAACATTTACCACTAACTAAAACGCTGGTGTTTTAACAGAAAAAAAGCCAGTAACCGTAAAGTATCATTTTCTCAACGAGCACGAGGGGCATGTCCAACTAATTTCGAAAACAGATCATTAAATAACGGCAACTAAGTTTTCTTCTTATATGAATATATTCGTTTCCCACAATACACCAACGTCTATGGTAAGGTTAGCAGTTTTATCTCTGATGCTCTGAGCCTAAGTTCGAATCCTGGATTGGATTAAGCCGCCTGTTTGATGGCTTCCATTAGGCATTTCCCTTGGTCCTTATGAATATAAGCATAATCAAGTTTATGGGGTATTGAATGTTTCCATTTAAACAGGTGAAACAATTATGAATTTTTTTAGCTGTTTTCAGGTCGGATATTAGGACGAAATCAGCTATCCCAGAGCCAGTAAGTATTCTTGACTTCGCTTTGTATTTAAATCTACCCGACATAAGTAAACGCGCTTATCAGGTCACGGGCGTAACCACCTGGCAGGAAGAGAAACACTTTGAACCCTTCGCTGCTGGCCACCGCACCGCTAGTCGTCCTCCGTGGTGTAGTGGTTACCATCGCGGGTTCAAACCCGGCGGAGGGCGATGATTTTTTAAAAACCTCTAGCATGGCTTCTTTCGGAAGAGATGGTCCTGTCGTTGCTTTACGGCACGTAAAACAACCTCAAGCATGATAAAGAGGCCTCTGAGCAAACTTACCGGTCTTTCACGCCCAATACACAATGGACGCTAACGACCATAGCAGTTAAAAGAGCGTCCATAAATAAAACTCTTAATTTAATTTAGCGCACCGCTATAGATCAGAGAAATGAGAGTTCTTCGTATTCTTTAAAATTGCTATCCAATGTGATAGCATTTAAAATGTGTTAGACGTGAACTATCCATAGCCACGATTCATCGAAAAATTATACCTTTTTAAGAACCGTTTCTGAGGAAGAGATAATTATAATGAAGTAATAATCTCCTTCCTTTAACTTTAAATCGGAACCAGTTTGGAACTCTGTTGTTGCTGCTTTTATTCAGTTGCTATACAATATTAGGAGAAACTTTTATGTCGCAATATCTCTTACAATCGATTTTCACGGAAGTCGTGCACACAATCAAGAACTCGTCCAAGCTCAAAAGCATCAGACTCTCTAGATTTATATTTTCGAAACAAATACAATCAGCCTTCCATTTTATCAATTATGTTGAGATACTGTATTCAGTTATATGGGGAAACTATGGCGACAAAAGACGTTATTAGGCATCATAACGAAAAACTATACGATATGAGAAAACACGCTGTTGCAGAAACTCTACCACGCAGTGGGCATAACTTTAGTTTATGCCGATCTCAATTTTTACATTTCAGTACACATTTCTGAATAACGAATACTGTAATATGGAATTTGTATTTGTACCTTCTTTCAATGCAGTAAATGTTCTTTTCACGTGATAGCGCATTTTCTTGATCCGGCACATTACGGAAGCAAACACTGGAAGCGGATTTTATAAATTCCAGAGATAAATAAAAATATTATAACTAACACAAGGAGGATTAATTATAATATTGCTGTAATCTGAAGGGTGTAGTCATAAAGGAAAAACTACCAGGGCGCTTCATTCGCAAAGATCGTATTGTTGTACCACCATCAGTATTACAATAATTATTAATATTATTACTCATTCACACTCCTCAACTATCAGTAATACAAATAAAGTGAAACTAATGGTTGACTGGTCAGCAGTGAGGCGTAAACTAATTGAATAACAAAAAATTATCTACATAGTTTTCTCTTTCTACGTCCCGTTTCTACTAAATGTTAGCTTGCCATTAACTTGCTAGTAAAGCTATTATTCTTTAAAGTATAAATAAAAAGTGCTCCCAAGTCCCATGGGATAAAGTACCGTCCCGCACCAGGGTTGGAAAAAAAAATTACCGGGGCAGCGCCCTGGCACCACTACACTCCTGATAATCTGTATACATAAAAGTCGACGAAAAGTCTTGAGTCGGAGGTAAGATACTTATAAATGACGCCATCGTCTCTATCTCCAATAGGAAATGCGGCTGAAGGCATCGCCACTTTTGTGAATAAAAGGAAATTGAAACACGTTACGTTTAAATTTGCTTATAACAGCAGCTATGCTGTTTAAAAAAATTGTAATTGCATGTACTGTTAGGATTTACAAAATCTATCTTAAAATCGTGCAATTCAAAGAAGTATTGTGGTTTCGAGGAATCAGGCCACCTAGCGCTGCAAATTCTAAGTATATTAAGTGGCCAGCATACCAAAAGAAGCACGATCTAATTTTAAAAGGTTCGACATTTTTCAGGTTGTAATTATGTCATTTTTTAAAAAAATATTTTAGTTATTTGTGACAGATTTGAACTATTTTTGGAAGTTGGTTACGCCCACAAACTTATTAATTGCCCCGAATCATTGTTCTCCAGTTTCTTTAGAACCCTGAAAAGAAAGCAGAGAATTTAATTTAATGAATTACTATTTAATATTCTTTGTAAAAGATGTTAAAGAGATAAATGCTATATCAGGACGTCGTTAAATAATAATAACAAAGATAAACATGAAACATACTTAGTTTTCTACTTATGGTAATTCGTTAACATTCACTGCATTTTCAGTACTCTGATATAATTTAACATATCCTGCAAGTAAAGTCCCTGCTTCTATGTATGCTGATCATCTTCACGACTTTCAGAATGACGGTACTTACTTGAATCCACCATAATATCAGTTTAGGGAGCAACTATTTGTCATTCAACTGTTCTCGCGAGACAGGTTTTGTTTCAACTATTTTATATTTTCAAAACGATGACCATGTGTATAATATACATTTGTAGTATATAACATCATCTAATTTCTACTATTTAACATACTTGCCTACTGAACTACGGAGCCCATATTTAAGAAGCTTTTTTTTTAAAAAAACAAGGGATGCAATTTATGGCACTGCCTTCAAAAGGGGTGCAGAAAACGCCGATTTGGAGGAACTATCTTTCTTTGTTGCTATACTGTAGTAACTCGGGTATTTTATCAGTGCACTTCTTAGGTAAATAAGACAATGAGAACTTGTCGGTTTAATATTTCTAAAGTGTTCTTTGCACTATGGCAGATCCAGTTTCAGTAACCCTACAGCACGAAGTGACATGCTATATTGTAAAGCGCCCTCACTTTTGTGTCGTTGGAAAGTTATGCCGATAAGGCTTCTCCTTATGGAGTTTCTTGGCGGTTTCTCTTCGCGCTTGACATGGCCGGCTTGCTCGCTTCCAACTCGAACCAAGACAACTCCAAAAGAAAGAAGTGGCGAGACCACATAAACCATCCATTGCTAAACCGGCAAATCTGTTTTCGCTTCGTTTCGAACGACTTGGCCATTCAAACTCTGAGGCGTATGCTTTTGTCGCCAAAAGTAAGAACAAATAGCACATATATTAACTATACTGAAATTGTGCCACGGTGATTAAACATTTTTGGGTTACCCACTGTGTTAAGTCTGTCATTACCCATTTTTTCTTTTAGAGAATTACATAGCTTGAAGCAAATTTTTGTCTCAGCACGCTCAGCATCGACAATAAATGCGATTTGTACGATGGTTCTATGAAAATAAATCGAAAAGCGGACGATTCTCCCTCTTGTTTTATTATTATTATTATTATTATTATTATTTAGTTTACCTTTGTAAAATGGAGCATACTGGTCTTGGAGAGCAACTAATATACCGTGTGTTTCTGCTGATGGGAGCCCTTAAAGGTGAAACTCTAGCTCCCCTTACAGTTTTTGTTTTAAAGACTGAACTGTGGAATTCTGTGGATGAAAAAGTGTCTTAACACAGCTCTTTTCCCGCTGGCAGTATCACGACAAACGTTCTGTTGATTATTCTTAAGTTTGTCATGGTCAACAACATTTTAAGAGCTTAACATGCTATCAGAAATGGTTAAAGAACCTGTAATTATGGAGTTTTCAAAAGAGAACGGGGCCCCAAAGACTGATTTACTCGATATGTGTCTTTTCACGATAAGCGAAAACCCCAGGTAAAAAAGCTTTTGCCCAGATAATTGAACCCAATTTATATTTCAACTTGGGTCTTCAGGACAGGATCGGTTCCAGAAGTTTTGCCGCCCCTTACGTTTTCAGATATAACCTAATTTTTATCCGCAATGTCATTCCTCCACGACTGCCTATTCTTACATGTACATATTTGCATGGGTAATCAATAAATAAAACACGATGAGATGTACATATATGGTGAAAGAACAAGATTGCTCTAGACGAAAGATAAAACTACGCAAAGTAAAAATAAAAATGTTCAATATTTCGGGTTTAGTCCTTCATCAGGAAATTAAAAGATTAAGAACGTGCAGAAAAAGAAAACACACTTGACAGTCGACCACACTGGTTAATAATTATCTTTATTATAGGGTATACGACGGAGGACACCTCGCATATTGCGACCTACGCGAGATTATGTATTGCGGCTATTACCCTACAGGAGAAAGGAATAAAGCCGTAGTGACACGCTCCGTTTATTAACGTGATACTTATTGTTAAACACCTGCCGCGTACAGTGTGTTTTGGCGACAGTCAACAAAGGTCACATCCAAAGTGACCAACTCCTAGCGCTTCATTTGTCACCAGTTTCATATCAAAACATCACCAGAAAGCCGTTAGAATTTAAACATGATTTGTAATTCCGCCCTTTTTCAAATATGCTGTTCATGTTTTAAGATTTCGAAGCCCCTAAAAGCTGCCGCCCTAGGCAGTAGTACGGCTGAACCCCCCCCCCCCCCGAGCAGGCCTACCACGGGATTACCAGGCAGACAGGTGACGAAAATGTCCCCTCCGTCTCAGGAATTGGTTGGCTACTTGCACGTAAAACACCCATGAGGCTCGCAAGAAAAGAAGAAGAAAAAAAAAGCTAACCAAAATTGAAAATGTTTTAAAGAACGAGTTACATGTACGTTTTGTATAAAATGCATACTAACATAAAAAAATCTGATGTGTTACACTCACATGACTTTCTCTATTCTTGTACAAACTATTTATACAAACGCTTATTCTCCATCTACTTCATGTTAATCGAGATAAACATTTGCAGACTCTATCTTATTGCTAATTTTCTTGTAGATATAAGGGGAATATATATTTACAAGGGCAATATAGAAATACAGTAGCCTTTAAGCATATACATATCTCTTAATAGCTGGTTGCTAGGTGCAGCACCATTCCCTTTGCAACAGATTAATACTCTTTGCATATCAAAGGCAAAAAAATGAATAACGAATTCCCACTTAAGAAAATAAGTATTGAAAAATTTAAGAGAATAACAAGCAATATCTCGAAAATGGTTCACTCAACAAAAAAAAGTATATGACAAATTGTGTATTTTAACGCGATCTACATTTTTTGTGTAGTAAAATTTTCTCTATCTCTTATGGTTTACCGGTTATGCAAAAGTCGTTCACAACGAAGAACACTTTTGGAGACATTCCCAGAAAATTCAAGATATACGTTTTATTTGTCATGAAAATATCTTAAACATATGATATTTTAATCAAAATCGTTAGAGCCGTTTTTGAGAAAATTAAAATTTTCGAAAAATCTTCCATGTAAAGGGTATCTGGGGTGGGGAGATTTTCTTGAAAACCTTCGTGTCGCATCCCTGGAAGATACTGAACCTAAATACCAAGTTTGGTGTTTATCCGACTGTTCGTTTCTGAGTTATGCTGTTCACAGACACACACACGGACATGTTTCTAAAAATGCTTTTTTTGGATTCAGGGGATCTCAAAACATGTATTTCCGGTGAAATCTCGGTATCGAATTTTTGGGTGGAATACAATACTTCCCCTACTTACTATACGTAGTGGAGAAAGTAAAAAAGTACAAAGATGACAATTTATGCAAGTTTACCGAAACCACGTAATTTTATTTGATTACAAAATCGTGCTAACCACTTAATTTCATAGGAGGCTGTGAAGAAGCGTTTCTGTATGGATAAGTCAGAAAACTATTTCTATGTATGCTCAAGGCTAATGGCGACAAATGCCTTCTTCAGCTTTTATAATACGCGGAAAAAAAGTTGCAGCAACATCAAGGATTGCTAAATTTAATGAAGAGGTAAGTGAAAGGTCATACATCATGATAGCATCTTACTACAAAATCAGCACAATTCAAGCAGACATGTCACAAGGAGGTGTGTCCCAATAGCCACATCAATATGCAGTGTACCCTCTTCGAGCAGCAATGTACCTACTCGTGCAGGTGACGAATGGCATCCTGCACCTTTGTCGCAATTCGGCAATGGTTGTGGCCGGCCGTGGAGATCCAGTCAGTTTCTTCCCCAGCATGTCCCTTACGAGCTCAATGGGAGAGAGGTCGGGGCACCGTGATGCCCAGGCCTCTTATTTCATGAAGAGCACGTTGGGTTGAATCAGCCGTATGCGGACGCGCGTTAGTGCTTCGTAACTGTACCTCTGCTTCTATATGTGACGGGCAGATGGCATTAGGGTACCGTCCAGTCTACCTGCTTTCATGACTTGTGTACAAGTGGCAGAGCATTCGCTATTAATATCTATTTTCATTTTTACTATTGTTTTAGACTTAAGGTGGTGGAACTTTGGTTCATGGTATTAAATATCCAATCCAATATTTACCTTGAGACTGAGGGAAACTACTAGGAGAGAGAAAAAAACAAAAAAAAAAAAAAAAAAACAGCAAGATTGGTCGGCCCACGGGATTTGAGCCCGAGACCTAAATGCGTGCCACAGATGTTACCACCTGAGTCATCCCTCTCGGTAGTACGGAATTTTAAGGCCAAGCAAATAGCGTTTAGAAGATTTGACTATCCCTGTTACCTTTGTATCTATAACGAAATGTATAATGTAGCTATTTCTGCCAAGGTTTTTATCTTGTTTAAAATAAGGTAGATAGAAAAATAAGCTTTCATAAGAATAGTTTGTATACCCACTAATAAGCGTAGAGGGTGGAGAAAGTCCTGAGAATGTTAACACAAGTTTTTTTAATAATTGAAAGCATTCCCTCTTCTAATACAATGGAGCCTGGAAGCTTAAAATAGCAAATTAATATCACCTATACCATTAGAACACACATTCCCAGCCTTTAGACTGGTGGAGCCCCTTAGCTCTTATCGTTGAAGAGGAAGAGAGAAACGTAAAGTAGAGAGGTTCTTTTTATTTATTAATCTTTAACTTGTTTATTTATTTTTCTGGAGCGACCACGGAGCCCCAGGGAAGCGCCCTTAGGGCTCAGCGGAGCACAGTTTGGGAACCATGCGGATATTAGAATGTATATTTTAAATTTTCAGTCAAGGAAGACAAATTCCTCATAGAAACTGTCGCATTTATAGGTGAGCAAAATTCTAGTAACAGAGGAGAAACAATGAGTAAAGAAGTCCACTAGGAGGCTATTGAAGATTTCCATGTACTTAACGCCTCCATCACGCTGGCACTCCGAAACTGGTTATCGGCGACTTAGGTGTTGGAACTCAAAGAGGGGATCACATTCACAACAAAGACTTGGCGTGCAGTGCTTAAGTAAGCAGTGCTGGCTTTTAACTGCACCATGTCATGATTGAATTATATTCACAGAAAAATGTTATACCTCTCCACTTTATGTATAAAGTGTTCATTTGCACATCCTGTGCTATACGAGAGATTACTAAAGTGCAACTTTGACATTTTCCCACCATTATGCGGTAAGTTACTAGAAGCTGGTGATATTTTAGTTGTTAGGTTCCATTCAAAACCGGCAACTTCTCCGTAAATACGCACCAGTTACATGTACGCACCAGTTGGAAGGGTTAGTTATGTTGTATGTTACGTTGATGCCTTGTTTTATTATCGCGGTATTCGAACTCTGCACGCCGACCATTTAGTCGCCAAATGATGCACTGATTATATATTAGTTATATATTACTATTTATATTCACACAAGTTATAGTTATATTAATTAGGTTAATTACACAAGCATATTATTAAGTTAGGTTATCAACATTATTACGTCTTACCTTTGCAGTTAACTAGAAACTTGAAATTGTTTTTGCAATGTTTGGCGTAAGAGTTGTCTGTTTGTATGAGGTTTTATTTTTACTTTCTCTACTACGTATAGTAAATAGGGGAAGTATTGTATTTCACCCAAAAATTCGATATGGAGATTTCACCGGAAATATGTGTTTTGAGGCCCCTGAATAAAATAAATTCTTAGAAAAAGGTGTGTGTGTAAACACCATAACTCAAAAACAAAGTCAGATAAGTATCAAACTTGGTATTTAAGTTCAGTATCTTCCAAGGATGCGACATGAAGATTTTCCAAGAAAATCTCCCACCTCCAGCTACCCTCTGCATGGAAGATTTTTCGAAAATGTTGATTTTCTAAAACTGGCTCTAACGATTTTGATTAAAACACCATATACTCAAGAAGATATTTACATGATAAATAAAACGTATATCTTGAATTTTCTGGAAATAGCGTTTGAAGCCCTCTTCATTCGGAAGGAATTTTGTATAACCTTGTATAACTGGTAAATGTTAAGCGATAGACGAAAACTTACTGCACAAAAAGTGTAGATCTCTTTAAAACACACAATTTATTTAAATACATTTTTCTGAGCCATAAGCCATTTCTGAGATCTGCTATTGACGATTCGAATTGTTCATTTCTTGGTCATTCTCTTCAAGTCCTGTCAACATTCAGTTGTTTCCCGCGATTGCATGAGCAGTATGCAATTTTGATGCCAGCATATAGCGTCCAGTTCTTAAACATTTGACTATCGCATTCTGTTTGTATCTATAACGAAATGTGTAACACATGTAGCTATTTCTGCAAAGGTTGATTTACATTAAAACGTAGTAGATAAAAATCAGCTTTAGTAAGAATAGTTTGTATACTCGCCAATAAAGGATACAGGGTAAAGAAAGTCCTATAAATGTACCACATCAGATTTTTACAAGAAATCTGCGTAGAAAAAAAACAAAACAAAAAATGGTTTATATAAGTACGCTGAAGATACATAAAAACCTTAACTACAAGCTGTTCTTCAGCTTGTGCTGTAACATAACACTAGCAGAAGACTGAAATAGCGCGTCTTTTGTAAATAGGTGTCTGATAATTTCTCTGGTTATAGTTGGAACGTTGAGCGCCGTGACATACGGTTCGACCATCTTTGTTTTTTTAATAACCTGGGCTATGCTGCGTACACTATAGATCTGTCTCAAGAACTTTATTTATATGTTAGTATGTGTAATTTTTCCTGTTTCTGATTTAAATTCCATTTATATTTTACTTGAAGTTGATTTTAAATCCCGAAAACAACTAACAATCGATACTATTTGCAACTGACGGCAAGTTTGCGATTTATAAACGAAAGCATGCGATATAACGTGGCATGCAGTTGCTCGATAACACTGGGTTACAGAATGTCTCTTTTCTGGAGTATATAACATTTTTCATTGGCACAAACTTAGGGTAACCTAGTGTGATGCGGCTTAGTCCGCCTTGTTCACTCTCTAGTGAATGCTTTCTGTTACTGTGTAAATAACGAAATCCAAAATTATGTATATAGCCGCCAATACAGGGGTCAAGTCAAAAACAGATCAATAGCATTCAGATCTTGTAAAGCGGAAAGAAACAAATCAAAGAGAGGTTGAACGACCACAAAGGAGCACAGCGCCCCGCGATAAACCCATCGTTTAATCACTAACATGCAGATGTCCCTAATGCAACTGTGGTGAACCTGCAGGTGGACTTATGTTCTATAACGTATACGTATGATCTGTACTAATGTTATAAAAAGAACATTTGTATGTCTGTAATCTCTGAAATCAATCTACCGAGGTTCATAATTCTTTCGCCACAGAAAACCTCATTCTTCCTGACGGACACCGACTATAAAACAGCTTCTAATTTAAATTCTAAATGAAAAAAGGGATTCGCAAAGCCTGACTATTAGAATACGAGAATGGAGTTATAAGAGAACCTTGTGCTTGCGAAGGTGGCTTGACTTTTGTTGAAAATGGTATGGAATAGAAAATAATTGTTACCTGGCAAAAAATGCGTGCCGCGGAATATTTTTCCAAGCAATATACATAAATATATGGTCACAATTTAGCTACTAATTAAACAGAATACACTTCAAAACAAAAGACATTCGGGACTCATCACGGCAAATATGTTTGTAAATGCCTATGGGATACTGTCAAATATTATGTAAGAAAGCTTTTGTGTATTTTCTCCTTGTGTTGTATTAGACCTCATACGCCAAATTATTATATACACGGAAAAAATTGATCAGAATTTAGTCAATTTTTTTTCTTCTTTTTAAACCTAGCCAACAAAGATTGTTGTACTGCTGGCTACAGACTATGTACAATTTCCAAATTTTTAACTTGATGACTTGGGAATTTTTCTTCCTTTATTAGAACATATGGACTTTACGAAAACGAGTTTGCCATTAAGCATTCAGATTACTGTACAGTAATTTGATAAAGAATATGAAGGGAGGCAAAGAGACTACGCCAGTCTTGTAATGTTGGGCGAGACATATACTAATTCAATATAAGTAAAAGAAACAAGACTCCGTCAGTTATGAAGGTGCCAAGGTATAGTATGGTTGCGCATGTAGAGAAGGCCCTTGCATAAAACCCTAAACTACTAGAAGTGTACTGATAATAGATAAGACAAGTAAAAATACATTGTTACCTGTCCCAATTTACCTCAATTGTGGATGCTATCAGCCATACGCCGTTTCAAGCGACAGCATGGCGTGCAACATTCAATCTCTTCTTTTGCCTACCAGGTCCTGCAGATCATCCCTTCTCAAAGACCATGAGCATTCCGCTACTATATTTACATTGGAATTAATTGTTCTTCCACACAAACCTTGTGTTGGACAAGGTTGGAAAGGTGACGTAAACCATGAAGCCCGGGACTTAAGGTACTTTTCAATACAATTTGAGATCTCCTTGTGGTTTACCGGGAAAAATGGAGTTGGAGAATTTAACGTCGTGCCGGCATGTTGCCATGGTAGCTCAGTGGTTAGAACAACCGGACGGAGACCGGGAGATCCGCGGTTCAAATCCCAGCTATGACATTGAAATTTTCAGTCATCTGATTCTATATTTAGAATGAATCTCGCTTGATACCGGCTTCCCAATTCTTTATATCATGGTGAAATGGACATTTGAAATCTAGCATACGGTATGTAGACTTAAGTTACTTAATGGTGTTCACTAAGGAGCATGTCGAAATTAGCCAGATAGGTTTTTCAGCAAACACCAGGTATAATATGACTGCAACTGCCAGTTATAGTAACAGCGTCAAAAGGTTCACACTTCACTTAAGAAAGTGGCGAGTTTATCCACATCTTAAATGCCATCGAAGCCGCAACTTTTAGGGTTAAAGCAAGGGTTGATCAAAATTCTGCCACTCAAGCAGCAACGAATTTCTTGGGAGCAGAGTCAACATTTCCAGTGTAAGGGCTGGGATGAAATCAGCAGCGGCAACATTTTTGCAATTCTAACACGCCTTTCCAGTCGGGTATCTGACGTCATTTGATCTCTTCGGATAGCGTTACACTATGAAATCACGTTGCAGTGTCGCATCCCAGGGACGTGCAACTGTTTCCTTTCCTCACTCAGTTTCTGAAGTTGTCTTAGCCATATGTTGAACGGAAATTTGTGTTGTGATATATTGTTCCATTTTGTTTGTTGACAGTTTATTGGGATGTCATTTCAGGACACTGAGTAAATGACTGAATGAATTGATGCTCAAATGAACTCGATCTACGGCGCTGAAACTGCCGGAGAAAATTCCGCATAGAAACTTCCGCCAGGCTGCTTAATGGGGATTGTAGCTGGGCCCACTGCATAGGAGGCAAAAATTATGCAATCACGTTCTGTTCAACGAAGCATAAAACCCTTTTCCAAAAAATCCGTTTCTCACGAAGCAGTTAGGTTACACTTCAACTATGCATTAACTTTGTAAACAAATACAAAATAATCGCCTTAGCGAGATCAGCAGTAGTTAACAAGAAGGTATAGATCTAGATCTTATTGATGTTGTGGAATTCAGGTTTATGGCTGCTCAGTCATAAGCCTACATGAGCCAGTCAAAAATATTTTTAAACCCATACAATGCACTAAAAGGCACAAGATTATATGGTTTGTTACGAAATAGTAGTTAAGAGTTCTGCACACTTTGTCCAATTTGTCTGCCAGTTCTGCCAGACGCGCGAGAACAGACGTTTATTCAGTCATTGAGGAGGTCTGAAAATGACCACGCAGAGGGCAGAGTTCAGGCTGCATGAAGCGCGTGACGCACATTCTGTGTTCTGAATCGGGACAACGTTGGAAATTATTACTTATGGTCTGTTCCATATAGCTTTTCCCCGTACCTCTTCACTGTCACGTCTCATTGGTTGCTGTGGAATAGGTTTTTGTGCGATACAAAATGATTTCTTACGTAACTTGATCATTTATCTTAATATATTCAAAGAGAATTGTCAAATTTAGATTTTCATAAAAAGTATGGGTAAGATATATGTAACAGAGTTAATGCATCTGAAATACATGTAAATTCTTAAATAGATGGAAGGTACCTTCGTTTTAAATCCGTCTCTCAGGATGACGAAAGCACGTGCATCTATCATGACAGTGTTTTTATATAGTTTTTATCACCTACCTTGTATTGCACAGGACTTGTACATCAATGTACATTAACTAATTTGGGGAAAGGGGAAGGAAACCGAGTGCGGAAGACATGTCAGCGAGGCAAGGTTATAATAAGAAACAGGGTCTTATTGTTAAATGTATTATTATGCAGGTGTCCATTATGTGTATACGGCTCGAGGCATGTCCCCTAAGGTCTTCAAAACTATCAAGTATGGCCAGGTATAGTGACAACTGGGGTGGGACTTGCAAATCTTTTACTAGCAATCTCTAAAACGACCACATTATCTTACTTTTCTGCGTGTTACTGCTGACTACACCCGTTGTAGGTACATTGTTGTCATACACAAGTGTAGTTTCATAGTGTCCAAGAATCCCTAAGCTTGAATTCCACTGCCTTCCACTTTTGGAGAGCTCTAGTATAATATTTTTCAAAGTCACATTTGGGGTCGAAAAGAAACACTCGGAATCTAACCGAGGAGGAAATATTTGGTTACTGTAGGGTTGTTGGGTAAACAACCAAAGCTTCTCCTTAACGTCACTAAACAACCGAAAGCAAGATGAATTCGGATCTTCAGTTAGGAAGACGACTGCTGATGACACGAGTAAACTGAGCTTTACAAGCATCCTTTTAAACAGCATAGGATAAAACCTCCGTAAACATGTTAAAATTCGTTATTTGTAAACAATTAGCCCGAAATTTTGACCTGACCATGATAATTGATACAAATGCTACAAATTCTGAAAGCTCTACGTACTGAGAGGTTGTCTTTTTACTAAGTGTGCGGACAAATTCAAGCTTTTCAATGTGATCCTTATGATGAACTACTGGCCATTTCCTACTAAAAATTTAATTTAAGGTTTTTAAGGATAACCTAACAATTTGGTTTAGGAATTCCACAAACACATCCAATATCAGCATAACAATTTTCTTCACTTAGATTATGTGGCCGAAAATGTTTGATTGCTCGCCCATTCTTTAATTTATAGATTTTCAAATTTACATCAATATAACAATGATAAACATTTCAGAAACACTGCATATAATTGCACTGCAGAGAGCGTTTGCAATACAACAAAATGTAGAAAAGCACAAGAGAAGAGGCGATTTAAAAATTCAACCTTAAAGCAAGGACTTTTAGGCGCAGGGCTAATAATTGCAACGCGGCACAAGTGTTAGAATAACAGAAACGCAGTAAGAAAAAGAGTGAAACATTTTACCCATGTACGCACATTTCTAAGTATTATGAAACACTCCTTTTACTTTATAATTGCGTTTGACCAATGTTTCCTAACTTTTAGTGGTATGGATATTGTATTGTATTCTAAAATTTGTCATTTAACTAAATTATACGTATATTTATGTAAAAACGTTTTTGAAATTGTTATAGAAAATAAATTCTTAAAACATTGTAGAATCAAATTTAAATACGATCCTGACAGTTTGCCATTTAAGTTCCAAAACGCTAAGTTTAAATTGGCAGTCGTATGTGTGTTATAAAACTTTGTTTTCTTGCACTTTTGCCTCTTTAAACTGCTTATGATGCAGGTTTTGTACAATTACTTTCAAATTTTCAGTATATCATCTTTGAAGGTGAATGAAAAGAGCTACAGCGGCCTTTCTTGATATGAAATATAGTTTTGGGCTTAGTATTTTATTTTAATACACGATTGATTTTTGGAAAATGTGTTACATAAATTAATTTTTTCCATGAAAATGTATAACACTGCACTCTCTCTGGCTGTGAAGGACTACAATGTTGAAAAATACGCAAAATTTAACAGTTGAAATATTTCATATTTTCATCACGTAGGGTATTCTATACACGACGCGATTTTCATTTGTTCTGAAAGTTATTTTCTTGAAACGTTTACGTACATTATACTACGGCACTTTTCTGTTATAATTCAGTTGAACAAATCTGTCATTTCAAATACATTTGTTGAAATTTGTATAAATTAAAAATTTCAGCATCAAGCACCCTTAAAATAGTACAATGCATTATATGCAAAAGGGAAATGAAGAAAGAAAAAAAAAACCTTCGAATATACAAAGGTGTGTTAATTTTTGTTTACACTAGATTACCTATAGATGTGTAATGGTTTGTAAAAAACTCAAAAACTTTCATGCCGCGTCAGGAATTTCTGCATTTATTAAATAATAAACAAATAACACATTTACAACATAGCTAACACTCCTTAGCATTTCCGTTGACTTTCCTTTTTAATCCAATTGGAATTTAAGCTCATGAGTAAGTATGCACGCCCGGATGCGATGCCATGCCCTGCACGGTATGGTACGGCACGGGCGTTGGCTTACGCTCTCCCTCCCCTTTGAGACCAATTACGCGTCGCACGGGGGAGGAGGGTTGTTCCTGGGACGGCAGGGGGGGTTTCCAGGGCGTGGTTCACCGTGTCCCAAGAGGAGATGCGGAATTAACAAAAATCCTTCCAAGTATTGCCAACCGCAATTGTGCTTCATCTCAACAAGTGTGGAGTCCAGCAATTCCCCAGGTATCTGCGCTTCATCTGTCTTTCAGTGCTTAATTTCCCAATTTCGCCAACTTTATGCGCATCACAGAATTTTCTGAAAGGCGAGAAGTCTCCATTCTTCATCACGTAATTCGCGGCTACTGTGACAGAATCATTAACATGTGCAATTTATTTAACAGCTAGAAGCATTATGTAGTAATCACATTAAAAACTGCTATGGCGTTATGGGAGGGGGTGGGTGATGCACGCTGGTTTGTGACTCACCAGAAAATTTTATTCCAGTTCTGTTATGCCTAGTATAAACGCTCGACAGAGACAGGTTTTCACTGCTTTCACAATCATGTCGATAGGGCATATTATAATAATGACGAATTAGCAATAGGTAGCTACACTGGTTTCTATAACGACAGTATAGCCAACTAATTTATACGTAGGTAACATTAAAACCTTTTATTTAACGAGTGCGGCAACGTCTAAAATTGTCACGGCCTTCATCCGGGGCAGTGTTAATATTGCAGAATTACTTAATTTCTATGTTCTGCCTAAACCAGCGGTTTAGGTTATGTTATGCATATTTATTACACACACACACACACACACACACACACACACACACACACAAATTTCCAAATTGCAGAGGTAATTAAAACATAGTAGCCCACCTCCGTGGTGTGGGGTAGGGTGTCTGCCTCACATTTAAAAGGTCCCCAGTTCGAATCTCGGTTAAGGCGAGTTACCCGGATAAAGGTATTTTTCCGGGGTTTTCCCTTATCCTGTAAAAACGAACGTCGGGTAACTTTAAGCTCTATTGCCCCCGGGCTCATTTCAGCAACATTTCACCGTTTCATTCATTCTACCAGGTTAAAGGACGTTAAACTATACATTAAAAAAGGTGCAAGAATAAGATGCACGTACGTTAAGTGCAAAACAAGACTTTTTGCAACTTCTCCTCTATCTGGTATTGCGCACTCTCAAATCCGTATTGTAATATGCTATTTATTCCACATTCTTTCAAGTTTTCCGCAAAATATTTTATCGCTAGAAAATAAGGCAACACTATCCCTTAAAGTACTCGTCGTTAAATAAAGTAAAGACAAAAATACTCCTATTTTTCTTAGTATCAACGCTAGTATCTCGAATTGGAGTCAACGCCAGACTTTCGATTATGACAATTGCAATAAGTTAAGTGTTTTACCCTCAAACGTTAACATTCGCAGAAACAAATCGAATTGCGCCTCCTCTTTATGATGCATGACTGTTAAGAGGTTTTGAATCGTTGATTTCCAAAATCGGCGCCCATCAAAAATATAGTCCAGAAAGCCAAGGAAAAGTAAATTCGAAACGACAGTAGTAGAAAATGGAAACAGTGCTCAGTCTGTTTACTTAGTGTTCTTTAGGGCGGGAAGTAACAGGCCAAATGTAGGAATTTCAAGCCAATTGCCGTTCGCACATAATATGAACTCAATAAAACTTAAGATAGCGTATTAAGAATTAGTAAACTTATGTACATATTTAGATTTGTCGGTTTTAGATAAAGATACGGAAAATTATTTGGGGCTTTATTATTGTTAATTATGTGAAACCAATCTGCAAAAAAATGCCGCAGCAAAATTGGTTACAAATTTAACCGAACCAAAATCAAGTCCGGAGTGCGGCGAATGTAGATCTCATTTTGGCAACGCTGGCCGCGTTCCTTCAGAGCTCAGAGACGGGGTGCGGAGTTCGATTTCCTGACCCCGACGCTTCGCCAATCGATAACCCAGAAAGAGCGCTTTCAGAAATCAAAGCGAAGCTGCTCTGCCATGTCTGTTGCCTAAGGGCTAGCTTGCGATCACAGGCATCTCGGTTCGGTTCCCACAAGGGAGACGAATGTGACGAAAACTCGTTTCTGCGAAACAGTTATATCCGGATTTCCACGATAAAAGAAACTGCATGCTCTCAAAACTGCGATAGCAAAGTAAATGAGCCGTAAAGACTCTACTTGTTGGAAGCACAATGTTTTTACCTTTAGTGTTTTACGTAATTACGGGAACAGATGTATCTGCCACATGGTGGAGGGATTTAATTTACAGTGCAGTACTAACCAACCAAGTGTGGGCATAAAACATAGTTTTAAAAATGTTACATTCATATGATATTTTCTATCCACACATGAATGTTATAAAAGCTGTTTCTAACTACTGCTTGTCAATCGAGATAAACGTTTATAGAGACATGCTTTCATTACAAATTTTGATGTAGGTACAACAGCATACAGCAAGCTTAAGGGTAGTGAAATGTTTAAAAACATGTTACATTCTCATGACTCTCTCTATCCACTATATTATTTTTCTAAAGCTTCTATCAACTGTCGTCCTCCATGCTAACTTCTAGTTCCCGAGGTCGCGGGTTCAAACCCGGCGGAGGGCGATGTATTTTTTCTGGCGTAAAAATCCTTAATATGGCTTTCTTTGGAAGGGAAGTAAAGCCGGTGGTACCGTGTCGTAGATTTACGGCACGTAAAAGAACCTCAAACCCGATAAAGGGGCCTCTGAGCAAAATTACGTGTCTTTCACGTCCGATATAGAATGGAACGCTAAGGACCACAGCAGTTAAAGAGCGTCAATGAATAAAACTCAATTTAATTTTTCTACAAACTACTCTTAAGAAAGAGTTTTTCTAGCTACCTCCCCCCCTCTATTTTACGTTGCTTCGTACGTAGTCATAACTTGGCGGATCATTAAGAGATACCTCGAGATACAAACTGAAACTGAATTTCATTTATGGCTGCTCTTGAACTTCTGTGGTCCTAAGGTCCCATTCTATATTGGGCGTGAAAGACCAGAAAGTTTGCTTAGAGGCTTCCATCGAGTATATAAGTTTTAATTTCAAAATTAATATTTCAACACAGGACAAAATAATAAATTCCTTAATATGCAAACAAAAGTCTCGAAAAATGCGGTATGTCTTTACTTGAATCTTTTATCAATTCTCAATGATGTTCAGAGTAAACTTGAGGGATCTCCTATAAATTATGCAGGAAAATTAAGTGGGAATTTGTGTAGTGTTTTAGAAAGAAATCCTGTTTTCTGTGTAGTGCTTCCTGAAGACATTTTCCCAGAGTTAGTAAGTGCTTTCAAATTTTGCCCAATAACATGTATTAACCGACAAACGTCATTAACTTATACCTGAGCATTTGGAAAAAATAACCACTGTACACTGCCAAATCAAATTACAACGACCGGAGTGATGTCTAAGGAAGCTTATACACTGCAAGTACAAAAAAATTAAGCAAGCTTGAAGTTAACATTTTCGAAGTTATGGAGCATATTTTGCATACAAATGCATACAAATTCGAAGTCTAATCATTACCTACCATCAGAGGTAACAGACACCGCCCACTGGGTGCCTTCAGCTAATAAATGGATCCAACCTCGCTGGTGGAATGAGGTTTCCCCGAAGATTGTACCAGACCACAATGAGGAGCATTGAAACAAATATTTCGTTGTGGGTACAAATGGGATAGAGGAAACATTGTGAAATGTTTAAAAGGCGATTGATATATGCTGGTATTAAAATTACATACTCTTTCCATGACATAGCGACAACGGTTTAAAAAAAAAAGCTGTTGTCTTAACATTCACAAGACTTTATCAACTATTCTTGCAAAAGAATATTCTTCTATCTGCTTCATGTTAATAGAGATAAACATTTGCGGAAATGGCTTTATTGCACAGTTCGTTATAGGTACAAGGAGAATACGTACATGTAGCCTTAAGAGATAGTCAAACCATTTAAAAGCGGGCCGTTTTGAAATTCCGCTCTAGTTGAATAACCACGAGAGAAAAAGAGGGGGAACTAATAGGAACAAAAAACAACTAATAGAAATAAAAAAAAAGTATCAAGTATTTGACAGTTCAAACCAATACTAAAGAATATCCCCGGTTAAAGCTACAACAATTTGGTATAAAATGTGTGTTTTAATGACATCTATAGACTTTTTTTCAGTAAGCTTTTGTGGCCGAGTGGTTAGACCGCTCGCCTCTAACCCAGGGACCTGTGAGTGTGTGATTTGTGGTGCACAAAGCGGCGTCTGGGCGATTTTTCTCCGGGTTCTCCCGCCATTAATTCCATTAACTGCTCCATTACCACCTTTCCTTTCTTCCATTTCACCATCATTTCATATCGTCTACTTCCTCGCTCTCATACCATCGCGCTGATCACCCATCCTGGATAATCTGATCCAAAGAGTCTATTACTCGACACCAGGCAGCCGCTTGTTAAGTCCTGGGGGTGTAAGGCCTACGTACGAGGAGGATAAACAGAGAAAGAAGTAGTAGTGTTTGTCTATTTCTTATGGTTTACAAGTTACACAAAAGTCATACGGAATGAAGAGAATTTTCAAGCTAGTTGTAGAAAATGTATACTTTTTTTTGTCATTGAAATATTTTAAACACATAAGTATTATTTTAATCAACCTCGTGTCATTTTTTAGAAAATAATTTTTGGGTGGAATGCAATACTACTGCTACTTATTACAGGTAAAGAAATAATGGAGAAATTCAAAAGCGGATCGCTGTATACTGGCTTTGATAAAATAAACTGTTTTAAAAAGATATACATTATTAGTGTTTCAAGTTTTTACCTACGTCTTATAGTGTACCGATTTTACAAAATTATACAAAATTCCTCTCGAATGAAGTAGAATTCATAGGATACTCCCAGAAAATTCAAGATACACATTTGATGTGCCTTAAATATATGGTATTTTAATCACAATTATTAAGAGCCACTTTTGAAAAACATAAAAAAATTACTAAAGTTTTTCCATTTAAAGGGTAGTTTTGGGGTGGGGACTTACTCGAAAATCTTCGGGTCGAATCTTTGTAATGTACTGAACTTAAAGCAAGTTTGTATTTATCCGACATTTCATTTTTGGATCGTGCTTCTGCTTTTTTTATGGATTTAAAATAAATTTAAAAATACATTTCTGATCAAATATCCTTATCGAATTTTCGGGTAGAATGCAATATTTCCTCTACCTATAAGTGTTAGAGAAAATTGCTGAAAATTATGTACTTGTAAAGAAAGACATGAAAAATTGATATTGCAAATTCTACCTCATTGGTTACCCTTTAGTGTTCATTGTAAAATGTTCCCACGAGCTTTTTCTGGCGTGCCATGAAACTTGTGTATAATAAAACTCTTACATCTTGACCTGAGATCTATCGGTTCTGCTCTATACTGCAATATTTTTGTCATTTGTATTATCAAAGAATAGTTATTTTCTACACAATGATTAATATTAGATTTTATCCACAGGTAAGTGGTATTAGTTCACAAGACGCAATCAAACTAAATTCTACGAGTAGATAAACTCGTATGAGATCATCTCAAATTGCTTGCGTGATTCAAAATATTACCCAACACTTGTTAATATATTACAAATAATAGTCACTCATATAATCCTCTGGGCAGTTACAATGGAGTAAAATAGTAGAGTCGTAGCAGAGAAGTTATTGCATTCCACCCTAAATTTCGATGCCGAGAAGTCACCGGAAATACATGTTTTGAGGCCCCCTGAGTATAAAAAGAGTTTTTAGAAAATGATACGCGCGCACAAGTCAAAAGCGGAAAGTTAGATAAACGTCAAAACTGATATTTAGGCTCAGTAGCTTCCAAAGGTGGGACACGAAGATTTTCAAGAAAACCGCCCAACCCAAACTACCCTTTACATGTAAGAATTTTTGATTTTTTTTTCTTTCTTCAAAAAATGGCTCTTACGATTTTGATTAACTACCAACACGACAAATAAAACGTACGCATATTTTGAATTTTCTAGGAATAGCCTGTAAAGTCCTCTCCATTCGGAAGTAATTTTGTACAACCGGTAAACATTAAGGGATACACGAAAACGTACTGCACAACAAATGTAGATCTGTTTAACATATAATTTATTTCAAAAAGCTTTTTTGTAGCACCAGCCATTTCCGAGATATCGATATTAGTCCAAACTGATCAATATTTTGTCATTCTTTTAAGCTCCGTCGTTTTTCAGTTGTTTCTCGCAATGTCATGGATATTTAAAGCAAGCGCATAACGCCCAGTTCTAAAACGTTTAACTATCACTAGTCCCTTTGTATATATAACGAAATGTGAATTGCAGCTATTTCCGGAAAGGTTTATCTCGATTAAAACGAAGTAGACAAGTAAATAATCTTTCGTAAGAATACTTTGTATACGCACTAATAAACGCTAGGGGCTAGAGAAAGTAATGTGAATGTAACAAGATTTTTTGTCATTTTTTGTCTTTTGTCGTGTAAAAGAAAATTGAGAATTGTACAGGTTCATTCTTGTTAATGGCTAACAATCCAGACTTCAACCCGAGAGAGAGAGAGAGAGAGAGAGAGAGAGAGAGAGAGAGAGAGAGAGAGAGAAATCCATTAAATACTCTGCACTGTGAAAAGTGTAAAATGGGAAACGGTATAGTGAAGCGGAAGCAACTTACCTCAGCAGGATCGGAGCGTGACGTAAGCACTTCTGAGGAGAGTTGTTTCAGCGTCTGCGTGAGGTTCCGGGAGGCTTCGGCGAGTGCACGGGTGTCGAGGGTGGGCTTTGCGGCAGTGGTGCTGGATGCGGGCTCGCACTTACACGACGACGTTGACGATGACGACGATGAGGATCCGGACGAACACGAGTGGGATGAAGACACAAAGTGGCTCGTCACCGTCGAGGAGCTGGTGGTAGTTGTGGTGGTGGAGGTGGTTGTTTCGGTGGGCTGCGACGCCGGCGCCGAGTTCCTGGCGTACACATTCAGGTTATTGGTGGCATTTTCTAACGACTTTAAAGGCGACTGTGCGGGTTTTGCCTCTGAACTCGATGTCGATGACGATGATGACGACGACGAGGAGGAGGTGGATGAGGATGAGGATTTGGAGTAGAAGGAAGGAAAAGGCCGTGGGAATTGGAAACACGTCGAACTAGTGGAAGGTGACGGGGATTTCTGATGGTGCCGTTGGTTAGAGGAGTCTGTCGAGGAATGACAAGGACTCTTGTGTGAAATCTTGGGACTAGGCGAGGAGGTAGTAGTGCAACTGGCTTCCTGACTTTCACTAGCTCGGAGGGGATTATTGTTATTACTGCTGCTGTTGTTGTTATTGTTGGAAGTCGTTGCAGGTAGGATGGAAATTGTGCTGGGAGTCTGTGGCTGGGAGGAGGATGAAGGCGTGGGCAACAACGTCGTAGTGTTAGTGGTGGACCGTCTTGATGAGCTCGGCGTCACGGTGGACAGCTGTAGCTGGATGAGCATCATGTGGTCCCCCAGACGCATCGTGAGGTTCAGGGGTGCTTTGCCCGACAGGAAGTCATTTACCTATAACACAAAACAAACTATCCTACTTATCTGCACAAGCAACAATAGGCGCTTCAGAAACACAGTACTATGCATGCGAACAATCCAAAACAAATAGCATCTTCGAATATGATTACATCAATACACGAAACGGACTTTGATAAATCAGTTGAATTCTCACTGTTACTACTGTAGCTTTTGAAACAAAATGAGGTGCAAGTTAACTTTTACGACGAAGGCAAAAACAAACAGCTATTTTAGTCAACTTTGCTGCTTATGATATACAGGGTTATTCAAAATGAAGGAAAAGATTTTAAATATTCATTTTTAATAAACGAAAATAGATAGCGACACATACGACACATCATTGAACAGTTTTAAGCCCCACCTACCAGTTCAATTCAGTGCCTACAGCGGCGCTGTTTGTTTACGAGAAAATGGCGACGCCACAGGAGAAGTCGTTTTTTTGTGCTGCATTATGCAAAGAGTGAATCCATTGTTCATTGCAGCGTGCATTTCGTTGTTAAGTTCAACCTCGTCATAAAAAAATTTACAATTGATACAATAAATTCGTAGAAGATGGCGTATGCGAACGGAAAAGCACTGGTCGTCCTCGCACAACAAATGGTGCTCATTTTGAATACATAAAATAAAATGAACTTTTCTCTATTCAGTGATGTACCGCATGTGTCGCTATCTATTGTCGTTCATTAGAAATAAATATTTAAAGTCTGTTCTTTCTTTTTGAATAACCCTGTGTTATGTGTCTGACATCTGACCGCGAATGTTTATTAGCCATTTAACTTAATGTGGCGATTTCTAAACTTATCTAAAGAAGCTGTGAGCTTTGCAATGCGCAGTAAAATGTTCTCATATTCGTTTATTTTAATACATAATTTTTACACACAGTGTGCATATCTAGGAATAGTCTGCACACGGAGCATTTTCGAAACCATTCAAGCGGCCCGCTTGAAAACTTATAAAGCAAAACGTGAATAGCGATTATTCATTTGCAGAACTGGTAGATAGGCTTTTAAGGTATGGTGAAACTACAGGACGTACATCATGTAATTGCGCAACTGTACGGGGAAAGATATCCAGACAGCAGATCCTCATTGTAGTACCTCTCAGTCTATCCACCGGCGTCTACGAGAGACTGGAGCTCTATGCGTTCATAGACCGGATACTGGTGCATATCGAAATACTCCATAGAATGCAACTTCATCCTTCAAGTACTCGTGCAATCGCAGGTGCTATGAATACAAGCAGTAGTAGTGTTTGGTGAATCCTGCAGGAGGAATGGCTCCAACAGTTTCACCTTCTGAAAATGCAGACCTGAGGATGTCGCTCACCGGTTACAGTTTTGTTACTAGGCATCAGAATATCACGGAGAAAATCCATACTTTTTGTCCTCGGTGCTGTCCATCGACTGATCAGGTTCTTCCGCTGAGACACGTTGGGCGATTTTCCAGAGAAAAAGCAAAAGCTCATGCCTATAACAGGTATATGAGTGGCATTGATCGTGCTTACCAGAATGTATCTCTGTGCCGAAAATCTATAAGGAGAAAGAAGTAGTACTTCCCGATCATTGCACATCTTATTGATACAGCTAAGGACGCCTGGAATTTGTACAGACGCAATGAGGGCAATTTAGATCACCTAGCTTTGACGTCGAATTGCTACATCAGTGTTAAGAATCATTCATAGCAAAGGAAGACTTTCAAAGATGTTAAAAGTTGAGTCTTGTTATGATGGGAGGGAGCACTATATTTTGGACCTTGCAGTGGATGAAAATACTAAGCAACTACATTGCATAATGGTCACAAATAATCAACAACGTGAATAAACCGTGACCTACCACTTCATGTGCCATTAGTTTTTTACACTAAGTGAGAAACTAAAGTAGTTGCTCTTGATTAGGTGCATTATTTTACAAGCACATGAAAAGTAGTGATATTGTCCTGACGTCCTTCTAGAAGAATGGAGCATTGTGACGAATCTAGTAATTATATGCATCTGAAACTTTATTTTTGTTACATGCGCATTTAGTAATACAATAATCAGAAAATAATTTAAGACTATCTGGGTTAATCTTGCGTTTATTTCCAGCTCCACAGCTTAGACACTCAGGTAGGAACAACGAGCTCTGTTTTCACTGTTTGTCCACATAGGTCGAATTAGTGGTGTGTTGTCTAAACCGGACTTTACTCCATTGCAGGAAAATTTGAGCTCTAAGACTATAGACTCCACATCTCGAAGTAATTGTTAATTATCCTTCTGCACCCCGTTAAGTTTGAGCGATCGAGTTCTGAAACACACTGAACGAGGTTGTAAAGCTTACTTTTGACCATAATCTGATATAACACTAGGATTGCGTAAAGTTTCTTTTTTTAACTCCTATTTCTATGGAAGCTGTCAACGGTTAACTGGGCCAGAGGTGGGCACAAGTCAGTTCTGCGCCCAACACAACGCAACCCTCACAAGAAACACGGAAGTACGGCACTGTTGCGAGGGAAGGGGAGTTACGGTTGTAGTGCTCCTGCGGTGACGGTTGATAGCAGTTTGGTTCACTATTATATTGTGTTTAAGTTGACAACATTTGTTGAAATATTTTCCATTCTCCTCGTAATGGTTCTTCGAGATAAATTAATGTTATTAAAATTGGGAAGTTCTTGCGGGCGCACAGCTTTTGTCAGATATGGTTTCAGAAATCCATCCACTTGAAAAGGTTTTAGGGACCAAGCAACTTCCCCGTGCAACGTATACCTTTAATTTCACCATATGAAGCATGACTTCTAAAGTAGTGTCTTTGGATGTTGTATCTAAATGCGCCATGTGGTGTTTTTGAGCAAATTAAACATTTATCATTCTCTCTTTCTGCACTACAAAAAAGGTCATCGTCCTAATCTATACGAAATTTCAGTTTTCTGAAAACAATGGTTTAGTAAACAATGCATCACAAACGCTGAAATGTTTACTTCCAAACACCCTCTCACCTCCAGCTAGCAACACTGACTAAGGCTGTGAGCGTTTTCAGTAGCGTTGTTGCGACTACACTCCGAGTCGCGACAAAAGCTTTGCCCACTTCTGGACTGGGCAGAAAACAATTTATGCTATTCCTAGTGCACTGACTTTTAAAGTAATAGATGCACTAGTCGTTAGCTATAGTTAACCATTAAAACCCTATTAGGATTTAAGGGGACAAGGTAGTCTGAACACATGGAAATTAACCGTAAGTGTGTTAAATTACCACTGCTCAGTTCTCAATGGTTTCTCCTGAAATTTTTATGAATTACTCTATAGATCATGACAACTATTTCAAGTGGTTGTTTGCATTGATAGCTTATGTAGTTGAGTCCGTAAAAATTATTTCAATCAGCAGAAAAATAATAAAATGTATACTCGTAAATTAAATTAAATTGAGTTTTATTTATGGACGCTCTTTAACTACTATGGTCCTTAGCGCCCCATTCCATATTGGGCGTGAAAGATCGGTAATTTTGCTCAGAGGCCTCTTTATCAGGCTTGAGGTTCTTTTTTACGTGCCGTAAATCTACGACACGGGACCACCGGCTTTACTTCCCTTCCGAAGGAAGCTATGCTAAGGATTTTTACGCCCGAAAAAATCCATCGCCCTCCGCCGGGTTTGAACCCGGGAACTAGAGACTAGCACGGATACTCGTAAAACATGTGAATCGTGTACCTTTTTCTCTGATACCATTTGCAATACAGAATCACACTTTTGCATGCTTGTTCTTAGTATAATCAGCTATCTTCTGAACCTCAATTATTTATGTATATCAGCTCACTAGAAATTGAAAAAATTAATTTGAAAGTAAAAACGTGGAAAATTTGCAATGTTGTTGCTTTCTTAATATCACTAATATACACTATAAAATTAGATTGTGGTTCAGAAAGTTTAACTATGTGTTGTATACATGTACTGAAAATTTCAGCGTTCTACCTTTCATACAGAAAGGTACAGAAGTATCCAAAATGTTGTTTTGAGAAAACTTAATTTAAAGTTTGAACGTTAAAATTCTGACACACTTCAATACATTCCAGGATCATAATCATCTGCACCTTCATTCCTGGATTACCGCAGCTTTTTTGATTGCCTTCTCTTGGTCCTGGCCTCTCTTGTTAATTGCTGAACTGCTCGCTGGGCATGAATATAGTCATTCGTTGTTGAAAGATATAAAAAGGTTATAAGGTTGCATGGCAGCTTTAAAGGAATGCAGATTAGCATTTAAATGGTATTTAAATGTCTTAAAAACCTCTTTAACTCCCCAAAAGTATATATTTTCTGAAACTGGAAATAATAGAGATTTTATTGGTGCTTAAAACAAAAAAAATGTGATTTTTGACCATTTCAGAGTACCTTGTCCCCTTAAGGATAATATATTTGTGTTTTCATACTGCATTTTATGAGTAATAATTTATTCAAATTATTCCCATTCTATAAGCTGTGAACCAACAGAACTTAAGTAGGTATCTTATTCAAGACCATATCAATATTTAGTTCATAACATTTTTCATACACTGAAGCTCATTAGCTAAAAGCATATAAATATCTTGGTTAGGAATATTAGGCATAACATTATTATTATTAAGAAAATTTATCAAACATTTGAGAGTTTATAAGGAAAAAAAATTATAACCTCGGTATTGATTAATTTTGAGAGTAGATGTTTGCTGATTAGCCCCTTTACAGTCTCTAAAATATTTGCCTGTTATGCGAGGGATCCCGGGTTTAATTCACGGCTGAACTCCAGAACTTTAACCAAAAAGGCTTCTCGTTGTACACAAAATCTGGTGTGTGACTGCCATTTGCAGATACCTCAGTACAGCCATACGCGTCGAATATGTCAGTTTAAAATTAGCACAACTACATGGTAACAATAAATGCGCAGTTAGCAAGTCTCATAAAACTGTTTGGTAATAAGGCTTACCCCTCCCGCATGCTCTTTGTTTCGGGGTAAGCTGATACATTACGTGGTTCAAGACCCAAATACCAGTACGAAATATGATTATGAAAAAGAAGTGAAACTGCTGAGCTCAACTTGTTCACACCTACAGAGCCGCCATTTCCTTTATATGGGGCATAGCTGCTATGATTACATACTTGCTTTGCTATTCTGGAATCGGAAAAAAAGCACACTGCACACGCAGCACAAAGACTGCACTCAATATCGAAGAATGATAGCTAAATTTGCAAGAATAGTAAGTAGGGCAAAACAAAGAAAGTATGACGCTGATGCCTAAGCAATCGTTTGCATCCTAGTGGAACAATGTTACCAAACTAACCAGAAACCTGTCTGTCCCATCGCCACAAAAAACTTTCACTCGGAATAACCTTGCTATATTAACTCGCTCGCGCCATGTCAAACGCTGTTTGACACTTCGCTAGCCTTCACACCAATACAATACTATTGCACTTCATCCAATCTCGTTCTCTTACAACTAGTTTACTCTTAAAACTCCTTCAATCAAACTTAAGAGGATCGGGAACACCACACATTTTAAGAATAATAAAAATTGAATCTCAGTATCCCATTTTCTTACCTACTGATCATAGCTTATTGAAATTTTAAACTCTTGTTCCATTAACCCTTAATGGAATAGACACACGGATATTGCAAACTTGCCAAAATATGATGAAGGAAATCTTGGAAAGGTTCGAAAACATTACTTGATAACACCTTACCGTTCACTCGCCCAAACTCTCTGTTCGAAGCAATCTCGATGCTAGCTCGTTGCGTTGTGGATAAAGGTTTCAAATTTCAGAAAGAAATCTAGCACCCTTTTCTTGCCAGCACTGCGAATTCGTCGCACTTTTGTAGGCTTAGGTTCTGTTTGAAAGACCCATTGAGCCAATTGACTTTCAGGTTCACAATAAACCCAAGATTCATCACCAGTAACGGTATTCCATACCAAATTTGAAGTGACTTGATCGGAAGTCGGTGTATGTGGAATCCAGTCAAGTTTTCTGTTGATGTGAAATGTTTGGATTTGACTCGAACCAATGACTAAATTCATAAGATGTCCGTCGATTTTCTTCCAGCGTTGCTCAAACGGCGGCGTTTGACAAAAGAGATTTGTTTGAATGTAAAAGTGCTTTGACTCCAGAATTAAAAACAATGCTCAATTTTAAAATGTTGTGGCTTGTTTTGGGTACTTAAATCTTCACCTTTTCCATGGCTAACATTCCGATGTCTGGTGATAAAGGAAAATTAAGTCAAGATTCTCCTGCCTTTCAATTTAAATGTGTTTTCTTGGATTTTACTGCAAAACAATGTACAATTAGGTATTGTGAGTAACTTTTAAAATATTACACAACTATCTGATGTGTACCAGACACGCGACTTCTACTGCCCTTTATGTTCTTTCCCAGGCGATGCTACAAATTTATTACCCATTAGTTTAATTTTCTTTTAGTCACTAATAATATTTGCCAAGAATTGTTTAAATTAGATAATACTGCGGAAACTTATGTAAACTTTGCAGGCACATTTTGTAGGCCGAGACGACAGTCAAATTGTTTTAAAACAGGTATATTAACCACAATATTCAGAAAAAACTGGAACAGTTCATGAGAAATGAAAGAACGACCACTTAAAGTTTCAAAAGTGTAGTGCTTAAAATGTGGGACAACTATATGGGGAATATTTTGGAAACAGCAGCTGACACCAACTGCACATTTCAACGATATGTGAATTTTCCTGCAATGCGTTTTTATCTTCCTCTTCGAAATACAATCCAATGAGAACAAAGAGGACGTCACAGGAGATTTCATATATGTATAATAATTTAATAATAAACTTTTGAGACAATTTTCCACATAAAGAGTTGTTTGGTGTGAGGAAATTTCTTTAAAATCTTCAATTTGCATACTCAAAGCGACTAAGTGGATTTATACTATTTTTCGTTTCAATTTCGCTGTTCACATGCATGCGCATGAGATTATTTTAGGGGTCCTCAAAATATCGATTTCAAATTTTGGGATAGAATGCAAATACTCCTATCATCATCCCTAGTTCTACAGCTCTATGTGGGCCCTGGCCTTCCTCAGAAGCATTTTCCAATCATCTCAATTAATACTAACGCTTCCTCAAGTAAAATGAACTTATGCAACTTTAATATATATTTTAAATGAATGCGACTGAATAACTGTAATATTTTGCGAGCATGAATTTCAGATCCATTAGGATTTTCTTAATCTTTCTGTTTACTGGTTGTAAGACAAAAAACCTATGGTGTTTCCATTTTATCAGACTAAGAGTTATAAACAGGCATAGGAATTCTTAAGCAATTGGCTTCAAGTTAGCTACACTCAAACCATCATAGAACGTACATAACACCGGCCATGAGTCACTGACGACAGGTAAAACGCGATCTGCTGATTGGTCTGCACACGTCAACAGACTGTACGAGGGATGGGGTGATCTGTTATCTACGTCGCCATAGCGTAAAGTCCGGTAACAGTTCAACTTAATTTCCTTTAATGCTTGGAAATCCTATGTCTGGTTTTAAATACGGAATAAAAGCACTATCATAAGGCTTGGGTCCCCTTGCTGAAAACTGGCAACCCCGTAGAGAGGATAAAACGCCTTATGCATGAAATAGTATGGAGGGGGCTGTCGAGTTACGTACAGCACTGGACAAGTCATTTTAAAGCTGCTGCCATGGTAACCATTTCTAACGGAGAGGAGCGGGATAGATGTATTGAACGTTACCATGGTTACTAAGTCGACAACTTTATTAACCAGCGTTCCATTAGCGTGCATACGCAGCAAAGACGCTTCTGAGTGAAGAAACCTTCCAAGCTACTCTTGGAATTGAAGAAAATTATATTCGCATAATAATGAGTGTGCATCCGTGTCTGCTAAACAAATTCGATGCAAAACACTCCAGTTTGTGGCGCTAATTACCGCGAAGCCGTTAAATGCGAAATTCTTTTGAAGCCGCCTCATTGTGATGCACGACAAAGACCCTGCAGTTTGTTCTACTCAAATTATTTTAGGAGACTTCCCCCTCCGACTGGGGTGAAGGAGAGAAGGGAGAGAGGAAAAGAAACTCCGGCCGGAGCATGGCGAAAAAGAAAGTTCGTTTGTAACCCGCTGCGTCTGTATTTTGTTGGTCCAAGTGAAAATACCTTTTCTCCTACCGACAGATTTCTCACGGCTACTGCGACATTTCCTTCCACAAATGGAAACTCCACGATTATGTAAACGCCGCTTACCATTAGAAGAGGGCGACAAATGAACAGTTATCAGTTTGCAATATACTGGAGCGTGGCTGAACCAGTAAATGTCACAAACAGCAATCACGCTCAGTTGAAGTGATTTGTTTGACGTAACCTGCATCAGGGTTGCTAACCTTAAAATAGGGAAGTATCGTACAAAATTATGGATTTTTCCTCGAATTATAGTACATTTAAGAAAAATATTACTCACAGTACTTTGATATTCAAGCTTTACAGACAGTGCTGCGTCGACATTTAATGTTCAATGAAAATCTCAAGCATTTTGATAAAAACGGCCTACTATGAATAAAATCAGTGAAAATAAAACAAAGCGCTAAAACCGACTCAACCGAAATTATTTATATCAGCCATATCAGTGGTATATTTATGCAAAGCCATATTAAGAGCCTGACTTTACCTTAGAAGGGGAAATCCCATAACAAATACGCATCACACCTATCAAATGCACGCTCATTTAAACGTATTGCCAAAATGGAAACAACAACGATTAACAACAAATATTAATAGACATAGAATACTGTAAAATGTAATTCGCTGTAACACTATAACTGTTTTGTAGTAATATTAACAGCTTTAAAAATATTTCAAATTTTCCCAGTATCGATTGTCGCCATAACTATTGTACAGATTGGCATTCCTGACCGGCACTGACTTCAGGAAGTGTTTGTCTCCGCTTTAAAACATTCTAGCAGTTAAGTTAATTGAAAGCTCTCGGTTTTAATGTGCATAAGGATACAGGAAACAAACGCTTTTACTGAAGTTCATTAACGCCACAAGCGTTATTTCTTTTTCAGTCTATATGTCGGCGACGTTGTATGGTGCTGTATAAAAAAACATTGCTCTACAAAATGCATATAAAAAAAATCTGTAAACACAACAAATGAAAAATTAATTGCTCTTCTACACTGACATGTGTAGAACTAAGGTTAGAAAGTTAGAATCAGAGGATTGAAAAATTCAATTCCCGGCTATGGCATTGAATTTTTCAGTCCTCTTGATTCTAATTTTACAACACATGAAAAGCTGAAACATCGGTGCAATTTTAATATTATACATTATGTAATTACACATATAACGCAAAACCTCGAAAAATACCAGAACATCGTACTTTTATTATATTTGCCAAATTGAGCCTCTAATATGAAATTTTTATGTGTACCTTACAATGGGTGAGCATTATATCCTCTTAACTTTAAATTGATTATTCTAGTTTTAGACGTCTGCCAATACTTAATTGCATTATTACTTAAGTTAACCCTTACGATGCAATTTCAAGTTCTTGCTGTGAAACTTTGCAGGGAGCATTCCCAATACACTACCAATTAAAATATATAATGTAATATTTGAACTAGACGCATGCCATCGTCCAATTGGTAAAGTACGAACATGTGCAAATTAATTTTTTAAAACATTAAAACATAAGAAACGAAAGCAAAATATAGAACATTTCCCGTGTGACACTTAGTCACTTAATCACGACGCTATACTAAATTTTATATCAGCATCCCTATAAATATACAGAAATGAAAAAAATTCAACTCAATATGTTACAAGCTCTACATTTTTTAGAATACACAGATCAGTCGCTTTAATCTGGAAAATTAAATGAATTAAACACTGCGGTGCAATATAAATATGTATTTTGACACTTTGGTGTTAAATATATTCCCTGCAGGCACACTCCCTTTTGTAAATAGTTCCTACTAACAGAACATTTTGATAGTACCGGTTTTGCTCTCAGAAAAACAAACCGCAAACATTACGTGCTCAGTTCGAAAGTCATACTGAGGTTTTAATTTTCGATTACTATTTAAACAATAGCTATAAAAGTATATCAATGTAGCTTGCTATTGCTAAAAGAAACAGTATTTGAAAACACGAATTTTGAAAAGAAGTACATACTCCCGCCATATCAAGTGATAACGTTGGGTGTTCTCGCGTCAAAAGCGAGGCAAGTTGAAACTGTTTACTCATATTAAACATGCAGATTCGTTGTGGTATTTGTAATCTGCCACAGCTGGGTTTGACTCGCCTAATCTGTTATTTTGTGCTAACTTTCTCAATCTTGCAGGACTCAATACTTTCAAATCTTCACAAAATACCAGAGGGCTTTAAACAATCTTGTACTCCCCGGAGCGAAGGCATTCTACTACCCGATATCTGCTACGAGCCGGACCCGGCGGCCGCCAGTCACGTCATTCACAATAAACCCCTAAAACGCAATATTCTCAGAATATGTTTAACCTTGAAAGAAATAAAAATAAATTGAGTTTTAATTATAGGCGCTCTTTAATTGCTGTGATCCTTAGCGTCCCATTCTATATTGGCCATGAAAGACGGTAATTTTGTTCAGAGGCCTCTATCAGGCTTGAGGTTCTGTTACGTGCCATAAATCTACGACATGGGACCACCGACTTTACTTCCCTTCCGAAGGAAGCCATGCTAAGCTTTTTTACGCCCGAAGAAAAATTCCATCGCTCTCCGCCGGGCTTGAACCCGCGACCTTGGGAACAACAGGCTAGCACAGTAAGCACTACACCACGAAGGACGACAACCTTGAAAGAGACGCTAAAATTTTACAATAATAAAGTTAAAAAGTTTTCTAAGAATTTAACACACAGGTTTGTCTTAACATTACGCAGTGACAAAGTAACAGCAGAAGAGATTCTACAACCAGTTTAAGAAATTATCGCATCGGAGGAAGTAACAACTAAAATACCGTGAATTTGCAATGCATAATGGCCTTGACTGGTTGATATCTAGCAAATTTTACACAGATTAAATGACGTAGCTGTGTATGTTCATATAATTGAGTTCTTTTTTCATAGGTACCTTCTAAAACTTAGAATACTTGCTGAACTCTCTTAATGAGGTCGTAGATGTAAGAATGCCATAGAAGCCACATGTTAAGTTAACATTCCTGTAATACGCCTTAATGAGCAAAACAAATACGACACGTGCACACAAAGGTGTTTTCCGATGTGTAACACATAAATACAAGATGAAGTGAATGCGGCAGGCGCTGTGAAATCGATTGGAGTGGCACGTGTACAAAAACGAGCCAACTTTGCATGGCTGCCTGTATACCTCACAACGAATTCGAGACCGTCATCGATTCATGGGTCAAGTCTAGCTCCACACATCCACCTAGGGCTGTCCAGGTGTGCGTTTTTATAGTTAATACTAACTAAACTTAACAGTGATAATCAGTTGGAATATTTTTTCAGGTTGCAAACCTCAGTTTTCATGAAGTGAGAACAATAAAGTTAACTTAATATCCTTAAACTTTGAAAGAGGCCAAAGACTTCCTATACCAATAAAATTAACATTCATTTGCGAGTCTGCATATTGTTCATCTTATACCTCATTTCATATTCGGTTTAGTTTGAACACTACTGAACATACGGAAATGCAAGGTGGTTTGTTTACATGTACATGATATGTACATACTCGTATATACTACCTTAATGCTGTTGGTCTGCCAGTGGTGTGTGTTTGCCTTTACATTTTCTTGTGTGTTTAACGTACATTCTTACTCCATAAGGCACCACAGGCAGTGGACGATACTGAAATGAATTTGGTAAGGAAATATTTCAGGGCTAACTTTAAGATGCCTCAACGGCATTTGCCAGTTAAGAAGACTGAGGAGAACCTGGAAAAACGTTCAGCCAGGGAGGACGGTCCTAGCAAACCGTAGACCTCCAGTTCACGAGTCCGTCACTTAACGACATCGGCTACCCGGGTCGGTCCTTATATAGCTGAAAATATGAAGAAAGGCAGGCTAAGAGTATTATCTGGAAAACAAGTTCAAATTCATTGCGATACGATTCTAAAATATCGCTTTAACTTCATGTAAAGTAGTTTATCTTGACAATATCTCGAGTATGGCTGGTACAGCTCAGTCGGTAGAGCACCTGCCAGCTGTGCCAGGGGTCCCAGATTCGATTCCCAGCTGGGGATGGGAATTTTTCTCCAAGATTATTCCCTATCCTCCCCAGAGTCTGGAAGTTTGAGAGTGTGAATGTGTGCGAGATCTAATGAATTAAACCCAAAGTTTACCAGAAATGTAACGACAAGCGAATACGAGTTCAACACCATCGTCTATAGGCAATAATATGTTCCAAAAGAAAGGGCGCCGATAAGACCATCGCAACTTAAGGCGGTGTATATAAAAATATCTTGAATAGTTGCACTGTTTAAGCAGTTTATGCGAAATAATTAATGCACTCTTATACTTAGCTTAAAATGCTATAAAATTATTAATGGTATTCATATTCCATTTCAATTTTGGAAATGTTTCATCACAAGTTTATCATTATCACCAAGTTTGTGTGTTCTGGTTAAATTAACTGCAAAAAGGAAATTTGGATATTTCTTTACAGGTTCAGTATTTCAGAGCTTAATTAAAACTGTTAATGTACTGCACTCCAGGTCACGTGTAATGATTAAAGGAACACGTTAGACAATTGCTTTCCTTACACTCCCAAAGGTTGACTGAGAAACCAACACTGGGCACCAAACAAATATATTAAAGTAATGAAGTATGTGATACATTGTATTAGAATATTATGACAAATATAATTAAAACAATTTAACAGTTAACACGTCTTCGTATTTAATTTACTAAAACTCTACAAAAGAATGAAGGTATCAAACTATTTACGTTTGGAGTTCAAATTTTGTTGATCTGAAGTAGACTCTCCCACGAATTGACATCCCTCTAAAATTATGACAGTATAGATATTTTCTATTCGAGCTGCGAGTTATAATTGCACCGCTCTACGGTATGGGATGTTCTTAGCGTTTGAAGTTGAAGGCAACTTGTGCAGCAACTCACTCAACCAGATCAACTTCGTACTCCCTTCATGCAAATATGTTGAAATTCTTTGAAAATCATGATTTTATGAAAAGAAGCGTCTTCAATGATGAGACTCACCATACTCACCGGCAAAGTGAACACACCCAACGTTCAAACCTGGGGTCAGAGCACCCTCATCGAATCACTGAGCATCTGAGTTTCTCAAAAGTAGAGCGTCTTTGCAGAAGAAAATAAATGCTAATGGACCCTCGCAATTTGACATGCTCCAGATTTGGATGATGCCATAGCTAAGTGGACTCGTAGGATTTGTTTTCCATGAAGATAGGGCTTCTTCCCACTTCCATCATGACATGAGAGGGTATCTCAATGAACATCCACCACAGCGTTGGAGTCCCAATGAAGCATTGAGGTAAACCCCGAGGTCCGCTGACATGACAAAGTGCGATTTCTTATTGTGGGGCTTTGTTTCACCATTGCCTCGAGAACTGACGGACTGAGACAGCGGAGCAATGAGGCCTGCTGCCGTTACAAGAGACATGTTGATTCAAATATAGGAGGAAATTGATTATCCATAAGCAGGCACCTGCATTTTTTGGTAGAAATCGGGTTTTTTTTTAGAATTTGGCGTTATTTTACTAGTTTATTATCATATTTTGGGATTTTAAAGGTACTTTTTCAAAAAAATAGATTATTGAAGAACAATGTGGAGTTTTATTCTAAGGAACACACATTTTTATCCTTCAATTATCACTGAAGAAGGCATAACATGAAAGAAAAATACGTATTCCTTTTTCTAACTGGCAAAGGAGAACATTATCGCTTTCCTGTTGCAACCCAAGTCGCTAAAAACTTCTAAGTAGCAAGAGAAGAAAATTTCACAGGCAACATTAGACACGATACTACAACGACTGACTTAAGTCTCACTGACATGTACATAATACCATAAAAGAAAAGTACATTATGTTGTGTTTTCTAACTGTCAAAGGAGAACATTGCCATAAACTTTGCATTTTCTTCTTTCATGTTGCAATGCAAGTCGCTCAAAACTCCTGAGTAGCAAGAAAAGAAACGTTCAGTCAGCATTAGCATATGGATACCACCGGGGAGCTCTGCCACTAAAGTCAGCATGGTTGTCAAGCAAACTACGTAGAATTTTCACAGTATTTATTTTTCCACCTCGCAACATAATTTTATTGGTTTGCTCTTGAAGTTCACTGTACCCTTTTATGATCACTGAATCATTCACTTTTTTCACTATGCTGAATCGATGTTACTGTTAATGATGAATACTGATCTAAACACTGCTGAATACAATCTATTAGCAGGGTCTTCAAACATTAGTAACTGTAATTTTGCAAATGCTAATGCTGCAGTGCTTTTCACAGCTGATCTAAAATCTCTTTGAACATCTGCGCTTCTGATGCAATTTAGCTCTCTTCTGTTTCACTAAAAAAAATTCCCTTGTTTTTCTACTTCGAAATTTGTCAATGTTCTCCTGAGTTATCCATAAAGTGTAGAGCTTGTTGGGTATGAAGATCCTTCTAGTTCAGTGATGTATTCCACTAAATCATTGACATGTTCCTTGACGAATGTTGCCTCAGCTGAAATTATACTTCATCGTTCGTCAATGATTTCATGAAATCGATACCAGCATTGCCGAGTCCAGATCTTCTAAGTGCACGAACTCAGTTATATCACGACGATTCTTCTCAACGTAGAAACCTTGTCAACATTGCTACTGGAAACCGTATAGGTTTCTCAGATGGATACTTTTCTTTGAGAAATCGAACATACAGGAGCCTTCTCTTTCTCGTATTGAGAAATACAGCTAGGCAAACACCGCGAATACGCATTATTGTGCATATAAAATGTATAAAATTGACATATTCGCGTTATTGGCTCATTTCGTTTTATTTTGCGAAATAAAGTATCTAATTTTCGAATTGTTAACAGCGTTATGTATAAGTAACTGTTTCCCAAGCATTTTAGGGGATATTTTTAAAAAGTCGGCGTTATCGCAAACGCGAAAAGCGCAGGTTCCTATCCATAAGGTATCTGCCGCGACATCCATATTGAATCTTTGTAAGATTGGGAGGGGGGAATATTGCCTCACTTTTGTATAAAAAGGATCCTAATTATCATATCAGAACGACGGATTTTCTTTAAAAATATACAAAATTTTTCGGAAACACCGTGGGTTAATATTAATCTTTCAGCGTTTGCGCACAATTACAACATTTGTAATTCATTTTGTTATCTTTTACCGATATAGATTAATCAATCGAGGTAAAGTTTTTCTCAGGTATATAACAATACACTGACGCAAATTATAGATAGCTTTTAACATTTATAAAATTATTTTCAATTATTTTGTTCCAAGAAGATATTTAGAACATTAGGCATGTTCCCTTTACAGCTTAAAAAAAATCTGCAATCCTGCTGATTCACAATGATTGTTTTACATTTATTTGGAAAGTATGTCTCATACCCAAAATTAATGGTCTCTGGTTTCAAAACCAATGTTGACAGTTCTACGTAGTTCTTTATGGCATAAAAATGTTATCAAATGAGTTTAAGAGTAACAGAAGTCCAGTTACGAGATGACACACCTACTCGACTCGATCGCATATTGAAACGTCCCGAGCACCTGCATCGCGAATCTTGCCCTCTGGACTAATGCTAAATTTTGTAACATCACGAGAGGAATGGGTATGATTTAACCCGATGCCTTGTCACTACTAGTGAACACTACAGTGCAGTACTTGGGTGCATTAAACGCAATGCTATATTAAATATGAAAACAATTAGACAAAGAGAAAACGCGGGCAAAATAATGCATTAAGAATTCTCCCCTTCAGTTTTTCTATACGAACTGTACTAAGTAATGGAGTAGTCTGATCTAAAAGAAATGTATTATAATATTTTCCTTTTACAGCTTAATTACACTTTCTCGCTTTTAATAATTTTCACTACATAAAAACATTTTTATCCTATTTATTTGTTTGTTTATGTTTCTTCACTTTGTAGCAAATAAGAGATGGACCCCTGTAAAGTTCGCTCGACCCGATAACCTAGCGGGTAAAGAGCGGGGTAAAGTGGAATCTTGTTCATCACCATTTCTTATTACAAGGTTTCATCTGAACTCATAAATTATAGCTGTGGTCCAAACATTTTCCTACATTAGTGTAACGAGAGCTCCAGATAGCACAGTTGGCAACACAAAGGGGAAAAAATTGCACTTGGAGACGATAACGATAAACTGGCAGGATAGAGCTGCGATTGGCTCATATTCGAAGCGTTTATCACGACTGGTCACTTAATGCACGAAAGAACTTATGTAAAATTGAACAAGCCATGAAGCTGTTTAGCAAATTATATAGGTGGCTTTAATCATATCCTTGTATATTTGAAATAATTTTATAAATCCCCAAGAGAGGTAGTTTTCACGTTGGGTGCATTGTCTGCATTAATAAAGACATCGTTCAACTCGGAACAGTTCAATCTGTAAGCATTTGTTTATATTTGTGGGCGAGAGAGATTTGGCCTGTTCAGAATACCTATGTAGGCTGACTTTATTAAAGATGATTTGTCCATTGTCATTGGACGGCTAATCCCAGTGATATTGCAGGAACTTTTAGAGTAGAGAGCACGAACTAAGTCGGGTCACTGCGCAGAAAGACAGACAACCTGAGGCTTTGCCATCCTGCTGTCTCCACGCGTATCACAAACCATGTTGGCCATTTCATTCATTATAATCATTTACAAAATTACAACCCTTTTGCTACTGGAACACGGGATTTTGTTCATTTCCAGAGGAATTACTGGCATTATCCATTACAATATCTTGGAGGGAGGGAATAGGTAGGTACGGCAATACAGTAAATGTAGTTAAAACCACCACTTAAAAACTGCTCCTTCCGCCTCGCGTTTGAAGAGCTGATACACCAGTAATTTAATAAACACCCACACCAGATTTTAACTTGCAAAATGCCTGCACAAACGTCACGAAATGCACTCTGTAGCGAGACTAGATTGAATGGCGCCTATTGGTTGAACAGGTCGCGTGTTTTTCTTTTGCTACTGCGCATCCAGTACCCCACCCACCTTCGTTCATGCTTTCTACTCTAATAGCTTAATTCCACAGCTGCATTTAGTTTGTACTATTTTGATGTACGTTCTAAGGTATGTACATGCTACGAAATACCGATCATATATTGATTAAAAACATCCGAAGTATTAATATTTCTTTATTAAACAAAACACAAGCGCTATTACATTGCAGCATGGATTATGCAATGTTTTAGTTTGTATTTTTTGTTATATTTTATAAAATGTTTAAATCTCCTCGCGGGCCTTATGGTGCCCGCGGACCGCCATTTGGAGCATAATGCAGTTCTATTATAATCTGAGAGAACTGATTATAGAAGTCAGAAGATACGATAAATGTACTACTCAGCGCATGACATCACGTCATTTTCAAGAATTTCCCCACAATGAAAGGTTCGGAAGTGACGTCACGAATAGTCACTGCTCTCAGAGCGGAAAGTCCTCACCTGGTTCTCGCACACAGCTTTACAATCAGCTATGGCGCCCGAATTTCGTCTTTCTTTGTTTCTTCCCTCCTTCAGTCAATCTAACGCTGGATGAAACGCAAAATAACGCGTTTCTGAAAGCAGAGCGGAATACCAACTCGAATAGGGAATATGACCGTTTCCGTTGCTGCCATTTGTAAACCACATTTCACTGATCGAAAAACGCCTATGCAAAACTGTAGTTTGATATAATATGCATATTTTGTTTCTTTATGTGTGCGTGCTAATAACGCAAAGAGGTAGGTACGTTTTAATAAGAAAAATCAAACAAGAGGACAAAAAACAAAGGGAGCAGTTCAGCGGGTTCATCAAACTATGGCCGTCTATTATTATTATTCGCCCCGCGGCTCCGTAGATGATTTTCAAATGAATCTGACCTTGGTGCAAGAAATAAGTATCTTTCACAGTCCATTTAATGTATTATCGCAGTCTCCATCTATTCTTCAATTGGAAGCGATTAATCTGCAATGCAATGTTACGCTTAGCAATGAAACAATTCAGCCGACGCAGCCCGTACTTACGTTTCGACGATAACACTAAAATCGTGATTTTAGATCAAATGCTCCGAAACTATTCCAAGAAAAGTAAAGATTAATTAAAATCTTATTTAAATTCTGATGAGTTTTTATTGGACTGTAAATTTCAACCTTCTTAACGCAGCGCAACGCCGAAAATTCTACAGCTCCAGTATTTATCTAAATGCATTGAAATTTGCACTGCAGCTTGCAATTATATGCTGCTAAAATTAACTGTCAAAAGTACTTGTTTATTACAAAATCTTTATAAATTGTGACGTCCAAGAAACAAAAGCAACACTTGGGGTGACCATCGCAAGACGATTCCTAAATTGTTCATAACTGAACAAATTCGATCTGGACTGTATCTGTTGTGGTCACTGTTCTGGCTTCTAAACCTAGAGGTCCCGGTTCGATTTCCAACTGGTAAGGGGAAATGTTTAATTAGAATCTTTCCCTAACCTCCGCAGAGTCTGAAGTATGTAAAGGGAGTGAATGTGAGAATTGATCAAAACCCAAAGTTGTCAAAGCTCCCGATATGACGTATAAGTTGAAGAAGGTACAAATGAAACAATTAAAAAACGGTCTGAAAAAGATCAAATATGTGATGAGGGTTGCCAACGCATGTTATTAAAATCCCACAAGATGCCCTTAGAAAATTCACAAAATTTCAAGTAAAATATTTAGATTTTGGTAGATAACTAGATATTAACACTGGACTTTAGAACTAAGACCCTTCCAGATACCCACTGCTCAGCAACAAACTATCGTTGTCTTGACTTTGTACAGCAGAACTTTGAGTACAGCCTAACCTGAACAACTTTTATTTTATTTTTTTAAACACGAACGGTCTAAGTTTCTAGAAAATGTGAATATCGTCATCAGTACTATGAACTGCAACTACTGTGATGAGGGAAAAAGTTTGAACGCCGCTAGAATTCCCGCTAGGCGGAGTAAGTTTAATAGACTGATAGCCAAAGACCCAAACACTGATCGCCAAAACTTCTAGATCTGGCGGAAAAGTTACTAATTTACATCGCCCTTTCATTCATTAACAAGTCATCGGTATCACTTTTCGGATCTGAAGAATAAATGGTAAAGATTCACTGTAATGATGCAGGTTAAGATCGTTTACAGATTTAACGCACTAGAATGAACTTCGTTAATAAAGGTACATTAAATGCCTAGAGGAATGAAATGACATACTAATAGTACAGTGATTATATTTATTTCTGCGAATGTTGTATATACGCCACTTGCTCAGCGAACTACACTACAATTTGTATACATAAATCCGAAGCACAGTTTAACTGATCAATTTGTGTTCTGTGTGCAGAACAAAGAGCCTGTGACCCATTGCGCCTTCTAAAACCTTGCACTTTTATGCTGCATCGGTAAGTTTAGGCACACAGAAAAGCAGTGGCCATACATTAGGACTAAAGTCCGATGGATCTGATGGGAAGCATCAGAATCGCCAGAGAGTAAAAAAAAAAGCGACCGAAGGAACGGATGAATTTGTTGGGTTTAAAATCTTTTACTTTCTCTTATACAGAAAAGGTGAATCTGGGTAACTTTCGACTCCTTGGACCTCGAGCTAATTTAAGGACTAAATCAGAATTTCTTCATCAGAAGACCATACCAAAAACCAAACTATATCAATAAATATGAAATACTGCTACTGTATTTACATTCCTTCAGATAGAATACTAAGAACAAGGTTAATCCGAATTAAACCTTCAAATAAATTATAGGAACTTTAGATTTCTATTCTCTATACTAAATTCACAGGGAGTGGAAGAGGTATTTCCTTGCTTCACTTTCTACAAATTAACTTTACTACCAATTTGCTCAAGCATTTCTACCTTGCCAGGAGTTTTAAACCATTTTTTTAAATGTATGCGTGCACGTACTTAAAATATGACGCGAAAATTTTAAATTTTTAAGTCTGCGACATCTCGGATTTTCCGAGTTATTCTCGTCTTATTTTCCTTTTCCTGTAGATAAGCTTGTTTCCGCTTTCACAAGGAATCATCCAAACAAGATACTGATGAAATATGCGGATCTTGTTTCCAAAAGGGGGACAATCATTTTCGAAAATTTGCTGTAGATGATGTTCCTAGTGAGTTTCAGAATCAAGTGAACTATCTCAATTTATTGGAGACAACCATTTTAAAAACAAAATGGTTCTGGCTTCTCATTCCAGAAGTCCTGGTTTCGATTCCTGGTTGAGGGGAACTTTTTAACTAGAATAATTTCCTACCCTCCACCGAATCGAAGTATGAATGTGGGAGTGAATGTGAGCGTATTTCATGATATAAATTTACAAAACCAACGTTAAACAATTTACATCTCAATGAGTTATAAAATCAGAGTTATTTCTCAAGTAAAGCCTCCTATGGCCATAGAAGGGGCTATACAAATAAAACTATCAAAAAATCTAATTTTAAAAGTTGTGGTTGAAGCAATAAGATGCATTACTGGCATTCATATGGATCAGCGTTTTAGCTTCTCTTTAAGTACTGCTAAGGTCACAACCGAGGATAAAGTATTTAACACTTACCGGTCTCATAATTATGTTTCCAGAAATTCCAATAATATGTGAATATTACAAAGCATGCCTAAAATTTCAGACACACCACATAATGGCTCTGGCCAAGTAATAATTATTACTACAGCCTCAATAAGAGTTCGCCCCCTTTCTAAAAGTATCCAACTAGATTTAGTAACTTCTATGACGAGTTTCTTCACAGCAAACTCCTCCGCTGAATTCTACAGGGCTAAACCAACAGCAAAGTGAAGAAAGGTTATTTCACAGCTGTTTCTAATCCTTTCGTTGCATTTCCTTTATCCCTTTTCTGTTTTCTTTTACAGTCCTACTCGTAACGTGATGTAGCACATCTTTTGCAATCTGATTTCCAGTGCCTCCTGAATTTATTTTTCGTGCGTATCTATGTGGCAACACCGCACTCTCACTGCTCGTCCCTTTCCCCTTCAAATTTTACGTAAGGCAATGGCGTTCCTTTGTAGAGGAGGTCCGTCTGAGAAGAAAGCTTTTGCCGTGCCTATGACGGTCATCTTCATCCGTGGCAATGTTTTACTGTACCTTAGATACATATGCTTCGCAATTTACGTAACATGGGTCTAAGTCAAAGTATAACCTACTTTAGATACATTTCACCTGCAAATGTAACAACAGATACATACATAGATGTGCACTATCTCTGCAATGGAATAAAGCTCTACATAATTTACAATGAAACCCCTTTATAAATCGTGTACGAAGAGATTCCCTAACTTATTCAACAAGAACAAGATTATAAGTATTGCAGTGCAAAATTACCTACTGTGCATGCTGAGCCCAAATGAGGGAGGGAGGGGAGGCGGCAAATGTACATCAAGGAACGTTTCTTCAACAATATATCGATATGTACTCGTTTCTACACTAAAAACACTAGAAAAATCGTATGTTACATTCACACGACTTTGTCCACGCAATCGTGTATATTTGTGTTTCCACAGACTACACTTATGAAAGCTGCTTTTCCATCTGCTTTATGCTAATCGAGATAAATGTTTACAAAAATACTTTTAGTACATATTTTGTTGGAAGCACAAGCGGATATAGGAGGCTGAAACGATAATCTGATGTTTAAAAGTGTGTCCCTATAATTAGTTAAGACTCGAAATTCCATACCTTTTCCATTACATCAATGGTGTCAGCACTTCAAAAAGTGACAACCTTTTGAAAAATGAATACCAACAATAATGGATATCTCGGACATACCCGTATTGTCGTTTAAATATGTTAAATATACGTTATTTTAATCAAAATCGTCAACAGCACTTTTTTTTGAGGAAATCAAAACTAAGAAAACGCGTTTCATGTAAAGAGGAGTTTGAGGATGGGCGATTTCTGAAATTCGTCACATCTTTGGAAGATATTGAACCTATTGTTTGGTATTTATCCGACAGTTCGTTTTTTAATTACGATGTTCACGCGCGTGCAGTCTTTTTTTTTTCTTCTTCTTTTGATGGTATTTTTGGGATTCAACTGACCTCAAAACGTGCCACTCGAGATTCATTTTTGGGTCGAATACAATGCCTGCTTCTCTTACTAGAGGTAAACGGCAGTGTAAATGGTAATACAAATTACTTGAAATGTTTCAGTTTTGGTTGAAATTTGTACAAAATTAAGAAATGGTGGTTTAAATGGATAGACTCCTAAAAGTTAACCCTCATAATATGTTTTGCAAGTGCGCGAACACTCGCGCAATTTACTATAATTATTCAATTAATAATTGTTCCATGTGAATAGTACGGGACGTTTTTACTTTCTCTATTACGTATAGTAAGTAGGGGAAGTATTGCATCCCTCCCAAAAATTCGATACCGAGATTTCACCGGAAATACATGTTTTGAGGCCCCTGAATAAATAATAATAATAATAATAATAATAATAATAAGTGTTTTTAGAAAAAGGTTCTGCATGCGTGAACAGCATCTCAAAAACGAAAAGTTGGAGAAATACCAAACTTGGTATTTAGGTTCAGTAGATGAGAGACGAACATTTTAAGGAAAATCCCCCACTCCAGACTACCCTTTACATTGAACATTTTTTGAAAATTTTTAAAGATTTTTTTTATTAAAATATCATATGTTTAAGATATTTTCATGACAAATGAAATGCATATCTTGAATTTTCTGGGGATGTCTCCAAAGGTCCTCTCCATTGTGAATGGCTTTTGCATAACTGGTAAACCGTAAAAGATAAATAAAATTTTACTACACAAAAATTGTAGATCTCGTTAAAACACACAATTTAAGCCATGCATTTTTTTTTTGGTAGGGGGGGGTTGTCGAGTGAACAATTTCCGAGATATTCCTTGTTATTTGTTGGAATTTTCCAATAATTATACTTTTTCTTAAATGGGAATTCGTTATTCGTTTTTACTTTCTCTACTACGTATAGGAAGTAGGGGAAGTTTTGTATTCCCCCAAAAAATTCGATACCGAGATTTCACAGGAAATATGTTTTGAGGCCCCCTGAATAAAAAAAAAAGCATTTTTGGAAACTTGTCCCTGTGTATGTGAACATAACTCAGAAACGAACGTCGGATAAACACCAAACTTGGTATTTAGGTTCAGTATCTTCCACAGATGCGACACGAAGGTTTTCAAGAAAATCCCCCCACCCCAGATTACCCTTTACATGGAACATTTTTCGAAAATTGTAATTTTCTCAAAAATGGCTATAACGATTTTGATTAAAATATCATATGTTTAAGATATTTTCATGGCAAATGAAAGTTATATCACGACTTTTCTGGGAATGCCTCCAAAAGTATTCATTGTGAACGATTATTGCATAACTGGTAAACCATAAGAGAGACAAAATTTTACTACACAAAAAATTTAGATCGCGTTAAAATTCACAATTTACATTTTTTTGTTGAGTGAACCATTTTCGAGATAATCTTGCTATTCCCTTAAATTTTCCAATACTTATACTTTTTCTCAAATGGGAATTCGTTATTCATTTTTTTTTTTCGGTCCTGATAATGCAAAGAGAATGGAGTACTCCACATAGCAACCAGCTCTTAAAATATTTGACTATCGCTTAAAGCCTACCAATTCCCCTTGCATCTGCAAGAAAATTAGCAACAAGATTAACATCTCGATATCTCGATTAACATGAAGTATACGGAGAATAAGAGTTTGTAAAAATAATTTGTGCAAGAGTAGAGAAAGTCATGTGAGTGCAACGGAATTTTTTCATAGTAGGTTTCCTTTCTTTTTTATTCTCGTTTTACAAGCTCATATGATTACGCAGTTAACTTGGCTGTTATACTCTGCAAATAATAAGCAATCTAGAACTCATTATCAAGATTACTCCAACCATACATTAGTCATCTGGTATAGATCAGTCATGTGTAAGATAACATATCAAACCTCATTCACTGAAAATTAATTAATCTATAATACTGATAAGGTGAGCGTATACGTCTTTTAAACCTCATTACATTGAATAAACCCTGCACCAACGTTAACATTGGCATACTCTACTTATTGAAGGTAGAGATCTTTTCAAAATGTTCTTGCGGTTAGGTTTTGTATGTTACTCTTTACACTTTTCGAATAAGTTAAATACCTAGTACGTATTTAAGTTCAACTTCCAAGAAAATCCCCCACCCCTAACTACCTTTAAATGTCAAATTTTGGCCGTTTTTTATTCTCTCAAAAGTGAATAACGATTTTGATTAGTCAGTCTATTATATAGCCAATTAGAAAAATCTGATGTGTTGCATTCCACGAGTTTGTATGCTCGCTCATTCCATGACCAAGAGGAAAAACGAATACCTTAATACTTGAGAAAATTAAGTAATTTGAAAATTCAAACCAATAACAAACAATACCTCGGAAATGGTTAACGCCACAAAGAATTTTATTTTGTATAAACTTTGTCCTTTAACGAGATCTACATCTTTTGAATATTAAGATTTTCTCCATTTCTTACGGTTTACCAATACAAGTCATTCAGAACGAACAGGACTTCACAGGCTATTCGCAGAAAATTCAAGATACACACTCAGGCATGCAAATGTCTTAAACATATGACATTTTAATCAAAATCGTTTGAACCATTTTGAGAAAATTAAAAATGACGAAAAGGTTTACATGTAAAGGGTAGTTTTTTTTGGGAGGGGAGATTACTTGAATAATCCTCGTGTCGTATCCTTGGAAGATTGCTTAATTTAAATAGCAAGTTCCGTATTTAACCGATTTGTTTTGTTTAAGTAATACTGTTGCGCGGATCTTTTTGTAAAGAGCCTCAAAACCTGTGTTTTTGGTGATATCTCGACATCGAATTTTTGGGTCGAATACAATATTGCTTATCTACAATAGGTGGCAGAGAAGGTAAAGATGAAAGTATTTAAAAATTCAAACCAATAATAATGGATACCTCAGAAATGGTTGATGCCACAAAACAGTTATTTTAAATAAGTGTGCGTTTTAAAACTGTCCTACTTTCTTTCTGTAGTTCTTTTTGTCTATATCTACCTTCAAGTTTACCAGTTATTCAACATTATGCAAAATTCCTTTCGAATGAAGACAGCTTCACATGCTATTCCCAGAATATTCCAAACACCAAGTTTGGTATTCATCCGACATTCCGTCGAGTTGTGTTTCTCACATACGCGCGCATACACCTTTTTCTATTTTTTTTTTCGTAAAGGAATACAATAAATACTTCCTCTTACCCACTATAGGTGATAGAAAAAGTAATTTAAACAAAATATTCTTCTGAACTACAGTTTGTAACATAGGCATTTTTCAAGTGTATCGTGCAATCAGTTTTAGGAGTGTTGTACTATTCAACAGTAGTAAATTGGGTAAAACTGAATTCCTCTAAATTCATAATATCACGATTAACAAAATCATTCAATTTCTTCGAAGCTGTCCTAATAGCTACACTTAAATCTAGTTCCAAGTTTCGTCAAAACTTAAAACTTGCAGGTTTCCTGTATTAACAATTTACGGAAACTGACGATGGTTTTTCGCGTTACTTAGCTGCAGTTCCGCTCTACACGTGACGGGCATGTCCAAGTATAGAAAGTTGGACGCGCGTTGCACCATTGGGAAGAAAGGCACTTTTCCTACCAACGCCATTTCTTCCTCTTAACACTTTCTTTTCTCCAAAAAATGAAGGGCTCTGACAGGCGGTTAATGTACAGACAGCGCACCTGCACTTTCCCACAGCAAATACTCTACATCACAATTGAATTCAATTTATAAAACAGGTACTTGAAATGTACTTATTAAACCTGTCTCCCCCATTAAAGAATAGCAAAAACACATGGTACTATAAGCGCATCCAGCCTAAGTTCAATCCTGGTGTCAACAAAAGCACGTGGTTGTAGTTGTTATTGGTTGCCTAAGAGCACCCTTAAGGATGTGTGTTCCCACTTAGTCCCCTGTGTAACTCTTTATTAAGCAATACCAATTCAATGTGATTACAAAATCTAATATTAATCTAGTTTTATACACCCGACATTCTTAAAATAGCACTACTACAGATTTATAAAGAACTGACACATTTATTTCTTTAATTGTTTCAAAACGAGTTATGCTAGCGACAACTTTTTATAGCTGAAATGGAGAGGAGTTTTGGGAGATTATTTAGCTCTATAGCAAATGTTGAAAATGTCTCCATCCTGCAACTCAACACGTCGTTCCATGTTACTGGTCACTCGTTGGAGGACTCTGTTGTCAATAGCTTGAAACACTTGTGTAATGTTGTGCTTCACATCGTCCAATGTCTGGGGGCGTGTGGCATGAACCCTGTCTTTTATGTAACCCCATAAAAAGAAGTCCGGCGATGTCAAATCCGGAGATCTTGGTGGCCACCGGTTCTTGGAAATTATCCGGTCGTCAAAGAAACTTGCAATTAGTGCCATGGATTCATTTGATGTATGGCATGTAGCGCCGTTCTGCTGAAAATATCCTTTACTCAGCTCTTCATCGCCTAGTTGCTCAGCAAACTCCATGAAAATCCGTCGATACTCTGCAGTGTTCACATTGTTTAAAAAAAAAATTGGTCCCACTATTCTCTGTGGATATTGCACACCAAACTCCGATTTTAACCGGGTGCATAGGCGTTTCATGAATAACATGTGGATTTTCGCTGGCCCAATAGCGTGAGTTATTTGAGTTCACATAGCCGGATAAATGGAACCATGCTTCATCTGTGAACTATGTTATGGACAATATGGCAGGATTTTGCACAACGCCTGAAACCAACGACAATAATTCAGTCGTCTATCCTTATCTGGTTCCTGTAACTGATTGACAACCGTAATCCTATACGGCTTTAGGCCTGCACTTTTCACAGCTGACACATTGAGTAGCTGTACCCTGTCTCCTGCGACAAACGTCTGAATGATTTTTTGGGCGACTGATCCAGTCGTGCTCTTACGTCAACAACCGTGGGAAGCCTGGATGAACGAGTTTTGCCCTTTTTACACACCAGAGATCCAGTGTGTTTCCAATTTGTTTACCAGTCCCAATATTGTGTTTCTTTGGAGAGGATTCCGAACACCAAATTCTATCTGGTATGCCCTTTGAGTAGCTGTAATTGAATTTGTAATCCAGTATTGCTTTACAAGGAAGAGTCGTTTATTTAATGTGTACTCCATTTTCACATTGACTAGAACAAAATCTCAAAAACAGTTTCCGACAATAAAACTAATAATTACGAATAAAACATGAACATCGGCGCATCTAGCGACATGCCATCGAAACTCCAGAACATTCTGCTGAATTTGGTGCTAAAATTGGGGCATTGAGTGAATTTCGAACAGAATAATTAAAGAAAGAAATGTGTGCATTCTTTATAAATCACCCTGTAAGCAGTCCAAGTATCAATGCATTTATAAAGCTCGTTTTCGTTTTTCGGGTGATTGTGTAGTCCGGCGTCTGCTACACTTCCACGTGTTCACAGTTTATGCATCATCATGACGCCAAATGTCCGTTAGCAAGAAAGCATTCAAGGAAGTGGTGAAAAGCAGACAGTGCTATATGCATTTCAGCGGTATTGCCTCTGCTAAAACCGATCGATCGGTGGTCGCGCCAGCTTCAGTGGAGCATATTTTCCCCCAGTTGCTAATACACCTTCACAAGCCTAAAAATAGTAAGCGATGGCGATGGTGATCTAACAATACTGTTGTATACGAGATATTTAAGTTATTTTAATTTACTGGCTAAATGAAACTCCTGTTGTTAGCACTATAGGTCTTCGTTAAGAAAGAGTCAAAATGTTCGTTAAATTCAGAAAGATTATAGGGAAGTGTAATACGAGTGTGCCATGTTGAAGCGTATATTTCTTCGCAATGGCGAGACTATATGGCGCCATGTAGAAGTATATTCATATTTATCAACTTTATCCGCCTTGGACATGTCTAAAGCACCGTTATCTTTGCTTAAAATGTTAGTTTATATGACAATCATTAAAAACACATTTTCTTTATACGTTTTTCCTACTCTTAATGTTTCACAGGACCATGCATGCAGGAGAGACACAAGTATACAATCATGCTTATTTACAGCATATTCAATTTAATCACCATATTTATAACGGTTGACTCGTACGGCGTACTGCAAAGCAATAATGAAAGGGCTGTGTATGTACACATTCTCGAGTTTAAAAATGTTTACATGTGCTTTGTGTTTGGTTCTCAGTTTTGAATGGCCGGAGATTAGCAATAGAATGGAACTAAATAAAGTTCAGAGAACAGTAAGTATGCCTGTTACAGGAGTTATGAAAACAACTACTGCAGCAATGGAGACACCCTTGAACCTCACTTCATTGCATTTGGTTGTAATGAAAGAAGCAAGAATGACTATAGACTGCAACACGCTAAGCAATTGAAAATTACTGAAATAGACTCGGGTCTGCCAAGAATTAGAAAATGCATAAGAGATGTATCACTGGTAAACAGATCCTTATGTTTTCAAACAGCAAGGCTGCACCTAAGGCTCTAAATATCATATGGTAACGTCAGGACTGTTTTAAACTACCTAAACATCTTCACAAAGCTGGCAGAACAGAATGAAGTTCAATTCATCTGGGTCCCCGGGCATAGTGGCATAGAGGGAAATTAAAAAGCTGATGAACCTGCAAGACAAGGAACAGCTTCACATTTTATTGGGCCAGAGCCGGCTCTAGAACACCTCGATGTTTAGTATGAGAGACTATTAAGAACTGGTCCCAAGTAGATCATAAAACCTAGCTTAAAACTCCAAGAAACAAACATCGTAAACTATTTATTAGAAAACTATGTAAGAAATGAGCTGAAAGCTGACTTAAATGAAACAGACTTCAGCTGAGAATCATTGTTGCATTTCTCACAGGACATGTTCCAGTGAAAAAGCATCTTAACAGGATGCTCCAGTATTCCAGGTAACTTAGATCGCCAATTGTACAAGGAAGAAACTGAAACAGCCCGGCACATTATATACTCCAGTGAGGCTTTGGCTCACAGGAGATATACTGCTTTTGGGGAAACGTTTTAGAACCGCATCCGTTATGAGACTGCATTCCTTGGTAAAGGGTACAAGTATAATGAATTGGCACACTAGGTAGTAACACACTAAGGTCAAGGCTGAAGTGCGTCCGGAGCAATGACGGAAATCTGTATCGTATAAGACAAGACATGCAATAGAATAAAAAGTGCCAATGGTGGTAACTTCTGGTGGATGGGCAATGTGAGTTCGTCGACATCAGGATTAAACTAAGGCTGGAACTAGTAAAGATTCAGTGCTTTGAAGTTTTACTCCCAACGATTTAAAGCTTACTTTTAAAGATAAGCTTGCACGTAAATTACAAAGGCATATTTTGTTGCCAGCAAGTTATAAGCCCAAATAATTAATGGAAATCTATGTCACTAATATTCCAGTGTCTGCAACATCTGTACTTAGCTGAAGGAGGTGGGGGGGGGGATTGAAAGCTCGGAATCGTGTATATTATCTCTTAACTGTTTTTTTCAAACGATGCACGATACAGAAAACAAAACCGACTGCGTCTATGTTGTCCAGTGGTCAACATACTGGCTTCGTTGGATAATCAATTGGTTTTATTTTATTTCGGACAAAACCAAATGTTTCGAAATTACAAAATAATTATAAAAAAAACAAAACGACAAGAAATCGTTTATAAAGGATATGATCTAGAGTAAAGGCGGCTGCGTGGGTTTAAAAAAAATCAATGTATCACATTCACACGACTATCTATAACCACTTCTATATTACAAAATATAATTTTTCTGTCTCCTTCACATTAATCGAGACAAATGTTTGCAACAATGGTTTCATTACACGTGTCGTAGGTTGTAGATAAAGGGGGGATACAAGAGCCTGAAGCGACTGCCAACTCTTTAGAAAGAGGTAGACTATATCCCGGCTTTGAAATTTCAGCATCTGCACATCACGAGAAATAAATTATTTATCTCTTCAAAAAATGTAAATATTGAAAAATTCAAACCAATAGTAACGAATATCTTGGAAATGCCACAAAAATGTATTGGACATTTTTGTTTTAACGAAATCTACATATTTCGTGCAATAAGTCTGCCTTATCTTTTATGGTTTACCAGCTATGTAAAATTCACAACACCTATACATTCAGAATGAAGAGGATTTCACAGCATATTCACAGAAAATTGAAGTTATACATTTTATTGGTCATCTTAAACTTGTGGTATATTAATAAAAATCGTTAGCACTTTTTTTGACAAAATTAAAAACAAAAATTACAAAAAATTCCATGTAAAGGGTAGTTTGGGATGGGAGGGTACCTTTTCTTACATCTCGTGCCACACCTTAGAAGATGCTTAACTTTAAAGGGGTACCAAGTTTCCTGACTTTTCGTTTATGAGCTATGCGCGCGCGCACGCACGCACGCACACACACATTCATTCTTGCCCCTCCCTTTATTGGTATACATTTAAGCAAGGCGTACGATAAAGTATGAAGAGAATAGAAAGTTTATATAGAAGTGGTACGTGAATGAAGTTTCTAATTACTTTTATGCCAAAACTACGGTTAATGTAAAAATCTGATGTGTGCATATGACTTTCTCAACCCATTGTTCCGTAAACTATTCCTAAAAAAAAGCTTATTCTTCTATCTGTTAAGAGAAACATTTGCAGAAAGGTTTTATTAGACATTTCCTTGTAGGTGCTAGTGAAATACAGTAGGTTTAAGCCTTAGTCAAATGTTTTAAAAGTCTGTCACTATGCCATAGCTTTGAGATTGTCCTGCGTGTATAACCAGGAGAAAAACACGAATACTGACTTACTGCACAAGTATAGCATTTGACGATTCAAATTAAAAATAAAGTATTTCTAAAATCATTAATGTCATAAAAAATTGACAGTGTGTTTTAATGAGATTGGATTTTTTTTTGGGGGGGGGGCGTAGAAAGTTTTTGCCTATCTGACAAGTTATAAAAAAATCATTCAAAATAAAGGACGACACAGGCTATTCGCAGAAAATTCAAGATATGCAAGTTATTTGTAATGCAAATATATTTAACAAGTGTATTGTGATCAAATAAAACATTTCTTATGAAAAGGCTAGTTTTGGGCAAGGCATTTTTTTTAAAAATATTCGTGTCGCATCCCCGGAAGATACTGAATACCAAACTTGGTATTTAACAGACTTTTAATTTTTGAATTATGCTTCCCCTACAGAAACATTTATCAAAAAATGTTTTTGGATTAAGGGAGCCTCAAAGATGTATTTCCGAAAAAATGTCGGTGTAGAATTTTTAGGTGGACTGCAATACTTTGTCTACTTACTATACGTACGCAATAAATAAATAAATAAATAAATAAATAATATATATTTGTTGTATACATTCACATTACTTCCTCTACCCTCTATCGTTTATTAGCGAGTATACAAATTATTCTTACTAAAGCTTATTTGTATATCTACTAGATTTTAATACAAGTAAACCTTTGCAGAAATACACATTTCGTTATAGATACAAAGAGAACAGCTATAGTCAAATGTTAAGAACCGGACCCTATATCCTGGCCTTAAAATTCCATACGTTTCCGTGCAATCGCGGGAAATAACTGAATGTTGACAGAACTTCAAGAGAATGACCAAGAAAAGAACAAGTTCAACCTTTAACAACATATCTCACAAATGGTTTATGCCACAAAAAGAATAATAAAATAAATAAATATAATAAAATAAAATAAAATAAATTGTGTGTCTTAAAGAACTCTACATTTTTTGTGTAGTACGTTTTCGTCTATCGCTTAACTTTTACAAGTTATATAAGGTTATACAAAATTCCTTCGGAATGAAGAGGACTTCTTAAGTAATTCGCAGAAAATTCAAGATATACATTTTATTCCTCATGCAAGTATCTTTCATATATAGTATTTTAATAAAATAGCTTGCCATTTTTTAGAAAATCAAGATGTTGGAAAACTGTTCCATGTAAAGAATAGTCGGGGTGGGGGGATTTTCTTGAAAATCTCAATGTCGCATCCTTAGAAGATACTAAACTCAAATACCAAGTTTGGTATTTATCCCACTTTTCGTTTTTGAGTTATGCTGTTCACAGAGACACACGGGACATGTTTGCTAAAATGCTTTATTTGGATTCAGGATTCATGTATTTCCGTGAAATCTCGGTATCGAATTTTTGGGTGGAATGCAATATTCCCCTACTTAACTACTATACCTAGCAGACAAAGCAAAAAGGGAAAAATCAAATACAAGTATTCAATATGCAAGAAGTATCCAATATGCACATGTTTTTCAAAAAAGGCGGTTCCAGCGCAGAGCCCCCTCCTTCAAAACACATCGCAGTTCAGTCTTGTGTGTTTTCACGTAAACCCCTTAAAGGTGGTCTCATGGCTTCGCATGTTTGCTGTGCAAGAATAAAAGAGGAAAGCTGCTTAAAGGTATTATTAACCCGGTGCGTTAACCTGAATTTTGATGCGTTTCCGTCGTCAAGTAGGTAACGGTGTTGGAGGAACCCTAGCAGTGCTCGTTACATAACAGTACAGTGTCGGCCATGCCTTCCTTTACATGCTTTGGTACAGAAGTGCATATGCTACATTTGTGGTATACCACCTACTTGTGTACAAAGGTACCAAAATCATTATTTTAGAAAATGGGCTGTAGGTGGCACTACCCAGTAGGCCTTGGAATCTAGAGGTAGGAAAAACAAAATGAATAAAACATGTGCAGTTATACAGTTCCAAAATGACAGTCCAAATAAAGCGATCCATCGAATAGGTACTGTTATAACCACTTCCATAAATAACGCTCGAATCGTAGATGTGTTGTAACGCAACAGTTACAAGTAGGGATATGATGCGCGACCTTGGAACCGCTCCTGCTTCCAAGGCCCAATAGAGAGTAATGCTCCATAAAAATCTTCCGCACTATCAGATTTAATTATGTCAATGAGCTCTTGCGATACCGTG